>CM056824.1:15995472-16675472 GCA_029853015.1 Chelidonichthys spinosus | reverse complement strand
CAGTCACTACTGTATGAAATACAATGTACTTTTCTGTGTTACCTGACAGGAAATTATGTCAATCAGATTGAGATTTTGGAATACCAGCTTCTCAATTACAGTTTTTTTAAGTATGCATGCCTTCTTTTTAAAAGTTAGATTTAACAGCAGTTATATTGCACAACATGTATACCTATAGAGATTGCTTTCATTTAGCATGAGATTAGAGTGCACAGCAGGTAACAGTGGTGCGCAGCGTGTTTGCATCTAATAAAAGGCATCTATCTGTTCCCAGTGTTCTACAAGGACGTCGCTGTCTGTTTAAAACCTCCAGTTTCTGTGTTTTCGACTTTTAACACATTGTACGATGGTTTGTAAGACGTTTACGTGACCCGCCGTGCCCACACAATCTTTCCAAAACCTCCGTCAGAATGCATTTTCAAGCAACACCGACGCCGACCCTTGCAGAGATGCACTGATGTCACATGTGCTGATATATGATAAATACATTCAGAGCCAACTGTCACACGTGGTGCCAGCGAGACGTAGTTCATTACATAAAGAAACCCTTCAACGGCGCATGTTTTAGTGGGACTCAGCGTGCCACCTTGCCAGCATGACAGATCACTTCTTCACACTGAGAGATCGTGGGGGGGGGGTTGGAGGTTGGCGCTGCTGGGCTGAGGGATAATGCATCCCACACATTATACAGCAGAGCTGCTCCCACGGAGGAGGTTGATGTCCCCGCCATGCGCTGATGACACTCAGTGCAGTGTGACATATGATGTGTGTGCAAACAGTAAGCACATAGGCCGGGGCCTTTTGACTGTTTTATGTGGGTCACACGCGGCGTAGTGGGGAGAAAGGACGTTTTTCATGCAACCCATAAAGGAAGGAAAAACAATGCCCTTGAGATGTGACTGTTTGTCTCACAGGACATCGCCATGCAGAGTTATGTGGTACACAGCAGTGACATTGGACCATAAAAAGAAGTTGCGCTCCGATGTGTATTTCCTTTCCCACCTTTCCCCCCCCTCTGACTATTCTCTTTTTCACTGAATCTAATTTCGCCAACGGGATTGTTACAAAAGTATTTTAATGAGAGGGGAAGTGGTGCATCAAGCGGAAGTTAAAACACTTTGCAAGTGTCTCTTTAATTTTTAACGTCGTTCATCATTTACAATGAGTTCTAAACACATGATGAGAAGGAATTTTGGTCTAATTAATACGACTACTTCTTACCACAAATATTACTACTATTACTACTATCACCACCACCACCACTACTACTACTATTACTACCACTATTTATAATCCTAATTCATTTTACCAACCAGTATTGTTTGTGATGCCAAAGCCTAACATATCATATTCTTTTGTGCCATCAAGCCACACTGCTGACATGTTCCTTCATGAGCTCTGCAGTTTTCAGTCAATCTCAGATATACCGTTCTAGTGTCGGAAATATTCGAGCACTAAATGTGGATTTAACCTGAAAATAGTCCCCAATAAATTACCTATTTATTCCTGTTGGTGTAACGTTTACTAAAATTACTAAATTAAAAAAAAAATGTCTAGATTGTGACCTATAAAGATTTAACAAATTCAGAAGGAAGTGTCTTTTTATAGGTTGATTATAGCAGATATATACATTATTGTCACCCTTCTTCTTTACAGTTAACAAACACATTAAAACCTGTATGTGAAATAGGAGAAGAGAAGAGAACCAGTTATTTGGAGCAAACAAAAAGAAGCTAGACTGGAGAGGAGGAGGATTTCACAGTACAGAGGAGATGACAGTGGGTATCAGGGGAAAGAGGAGGAGATGAAAGTTAAAAAAGGAAAGTGAGGAGATGGAGAACCAACGAACGCTCAAATTCATTTGTTCTCTGCCTCTCTCTCTACCTGGCTGCGCACACCTTCTCTCCGCTCCACCAGCCAGTGTTCACAGCTATAAATCTTGGAGTGGCATTTTGGCCGCCGAGTCCCACGTAAACACGGCCGGCGAAATGTCAATGCAGAAGGCAGACAAGCCTGACTTAGGAAGAGGGAGAGTAGAGGCAGTAATGTCACCACACTTTAACACACCCGCCATCAGTCTTGGTGACATTTAAGAGATCTATCCCTCGATCCCTCTGGTCGCGGCACAGAAAAGAAAAAAGAAAAAGTTTGGATGAGGACGTTGCGAGGACCTGATGAGTCATTCGTCGATCAGATCAATCGGTTGATCTGATCACAAACAAAATACTGTTGCCCTCAACTCGTGTGTATTTTCTTCTTCTTATAGCAGCCAGCCGCTTTCCTGGCCCTTACAACATAACAGCTACACGTTAAAAATGAGAGCAAGAGTGCTGACGGTAAATCCTCGCCGGATTCTTATTTATTCTTCACAACCATTTTCTTCTTTACAACCCTCTCCTTAATCCAGGCAGCACATTCCTCACACAACACTCACGCTATTTTATCTTTCCGTTGTCAGCCGAGCTCCATCTCTGCAATAAAACTGCACCGAGGAGAGTCTGACCTCTCAGGCCGCAACGTTCAAGTTCTTTAGCTGTAACTCTGGAGGCAAACGTGCCAGAATGTACACTTCTGGCTGTTTGGAAATCACTAGCGTCTAAATAATTGATCACAAATTAAAAATGAAGTAATGTGAAATCCAACTACCTCCTCTAGCGTTCGTTCTTTAACCTCCCGTGCTGTTGCATGGCGTCATATTGATTTCCAAAATGAATAATTGAGAAAGCCGGCTTAACTGCCCTTTTCAAATCTCTCCGGCCTCTGATTCGCTTCGCCTCCCTCCCTCTCGTCTTTCTTCCCTTGTGATCTATGTCTTCCCCCTTATCTTTCCGCCTCCCCCCTTTCTCACCTCTTCCTCTTTACCCTTTTCTCTCCTCTTCTGACCTTCCCCTCTCCCCTCGTTTTCCCTTCCTCATCTCTCTCTCTCTCTCTCTCCCTCCCTCTCCCCCCTCTCCTCTTTTGCTCTGCTGATGTGCATCCTGTTCTGTGACTGGTTGTTCAGGAGGGAATGAGCTGCTCGCATGGCTGGCCAGCCGGCCTCTGTGTATCATCCGTCAGCAAGACACACTGTTGTTTTAGAGTTCTGCTGGGAGCTGTCTCCTTGTCTCTGTCTCTTTCTCAGTTGCTTCGCCACTCTCTCTCTCTCTCCCTCCTCTCTCTCTCTCTCTCTCTCTCTCTCTCTCTCTCTCTCTCTCACACTCACACAAACACACACACACACACACACACACACACACACTCCTTCCCTGTCTCCCTCTGTCTTCATCTCTGCTTTCTCCCCAGTCTCCCTCCGTTCTCCCTCCTGACTTATTTCCACTGTACATCTTAACTCAAACACACACAGCTGATCAGCATTTTAAAATCGACCCCAAGCTCTTTGCTTCAAGTGAATCGATGGCTGAGTTAGACTTGGACTGAATAATCCTAATGTGTTCATTTAGAAGGGATGTTGTCTGCTTTGTTTTAGGATAAAGGCTGTTAAATAAAAAAGCAGCATCACCTTATCTTTTTTTTCTGTACATATGTTTTAATTAATTAAGTGGCAGCGTTATTTTTGTTTGTTTTTTGAATACATTTTTATGACAGTTTATTAATACATTGTCTCGTTTTGGTGTTATCCACAACCCCCACGTCTTCTTTGAATATGGGCCTATAACAAACTGGGCATTGGACAAACATGGACACACTTTACAATATAATGTAAATAATATAACAGAGTACTAGACTTTTCAGCCTCGTCTCTGTATTTAGCCCTCATATACATAAAGATTTATTATGTTTTGTATACACCATATTTCAAAAACATAATTGAAAAATCATAACTTAAATAACCATACCTACCAGAGATGCACAATATAAAAAATTTGAAATCATTAATTGACTGGTATAAAAAAAAAAGGCTTTAGTTAGATTCTGGGTTAGATGACAGGCAGGCATAGACATAATCGAACTGTAGCCCACTACAAAAAAAAAGAATAATGTGCGAGTGTGTTAAAAAATTATTAAACGGTGCTATTCAAAGGAAGTGGTGAATATATGGTTATAGAGTGGCGATTCCTCATCTTCTCATCGGACGGGAACCGAAAGAATGACCAGCCTTATCTGCTGGAACATTCAGGAACAAAACACACCGGCATCTTCCTTTTTTTTTCTATCCTTTTTTTTTGCCTTGAGATTTCGGAGGTTAACTCAACTCATCTGGGCTGCTGTGATGTTAATCTAGGGAAAATTTGTAACTGCTGGTTACATTTCCAGCACAGTTGGACCGACTCTGGGTGAAGGTAGGCAATTAAACTACCAGACTTGTGTTTCTATGCTTCCACAACAACACAGCAGATCTCTGCGGATGCTTTCCATTCTTTTTCTCCATACATACATTTATGAAAACCTTGTTCGAACTCACATTAATCTCAGTCGGGTTCCCCCAACTGTAGTCGTGTTTTTCCATGAGAGTAAAATCTCGCCTCCGCCGCTCACACACACACCTTGTATCAGCGGGTGTGTAAGTGGAGACTCGGCCGATGCCTTCCAGCAGCCTGTCTGATCATCATGCCCAGTGGCCTTGGCCCACTTCTTGCTCTTAACGTCCCTGGTGTTGTTATGTGTCCGACTGCTGATGTTTTCAGACACTTCCTCGTGTAACACTGGCACCTACCTGTCACCCCTCCCTGCTGCTCCCACAGCGTCTAGAACCGAGCCCCCGCTGCATCTCCTGCCTGCTCGCTCTCTTTCTCGCTGTCAGCGAGCTGTTATTGAAATATTTAGCACCCACTCCAGCTCACAAGCCTGTACTGCCTTTCTTCTGCCTGGCTGGAAATATATTGGCCTGGCAGTATATGTTGGAGCGGTGCACCGTGGATGTGCTTCAAATGGGATTTAACTGTTAAGGATCTTTTTTCTAGTGTTCGGTGGTTGTGCGGCTGAGAGTCTGCTCCTCTCTGAGGAGTACCGGCAGCGTGTTGCCCCTGAAAAATGATGTCATTATTCTGTCAACTAGCGAAAAGATAGGAGAGATAAGTGTCATTACCAGCCAGCTGGTGATCAAAAGTCTCACCATTTCCATCTCGTTTAAATCTTTTAGTAGCTGGGGATAGTGGCTTCAAATGGTTGTTTCCCCAACCCATGGTTTCAGATCGATTCTCATCTCAGCTTGAGTGTTTCACTGTTCGCCGTGTAGATTTCTAAAAGTCACACGAAAACAACATATTCAGTGAATGTTGCAAGGAAGAATTGTTTAAAAAGGCATAACAGTGGGGTTGGACCATAACAAACAGGCAGGGTGAAAGTCAGTGAAGCTCATTGCACATTCAGTGTAGCTGATGAAAGAATATATGCATGCATACCCTTGAGCTGTCACAAATTCTTCAAAATGAATACATTTCATCCTCTCAGATATATCAACGGTGTTGTGGGAAAAAGGATCCCACTTTGGGAGCGTTCAGTAAAAACAATGCAGTGAAAAGCTTTACGATGTTTGTGATTGAAGGGGATTGTTAAAGACTTTTTCAGGAGGTGAATATAATGGTATTTTGCTATTAAAATGCAAGAAACATTAACAAATGTAAAAAAAAAGTTGCAATATGGTGTAACATGAAAATGTAATTAAAATGTCATTGTATAGTATGCCATAACATTATATATACACTTTATATACTATTACTTTTTTATGACTTTTTTCAACATACTATACTATGACTTTATGGTATACTGTATTCGTTTCCCCGGTCAAGTTAGACGATTATTTTCTCATTACTTTTTTCAAAACATTATACTCTGACCTTTTTCATGACATTTTATGACATTATATATTATAACTTTATCAGGACATTTCTTGATGTACTATACTATGAATTTATCGACATACTAAACTATGACTTTTTTAGGACTTTTTTCAACATGCTAAATGGACATGCTTTACTCTGGCTTTTTAAAAAAATGTATAGTATGTTGAAAAAAAGCAATAAAGAGGTCATTGTATAGCATGATGAAAAAAGTCAAAGTATAGCATTTTGAAAAAAGTAATGAAAAAGTTGTAGTATATATCAAAAAAGTCATGAAAAATGAATTGTTGAGAAAAGCAATAACAAAGTCATAGTATATGTTGAAAACATTATAAAATGACACAAAATTATGAAAAAGTAATTATGTAGCATGTTGAGAAAAGTCATAAAAAAGTAATAGTATAGGAATTCGAAATAAGTCATGATATAGCATGTAAAAAATAAGTAATTAAAAGTAACACATCGTTACATCTTTGAAAAAAGTCATAGTGTAGAACGCCGAAAAATGACATTCAAATACTCTAAAATTTAAAAAAGTAATAGTCTAGCTTGTCGGGGGAAAAAAAACATTGGACAAAGTCAAAGTATAGCATGTCAAAACAAATCATAAAAAAGTCATAGTGTAGAATGGCGAAAAAAAAATAAAATAAAAGTCATAGTATAGCAAATTTGAAAAAAATCATAGTATAGCAAATTGAAAAAGTCATAAAAAGTCACAGTTTAGCAAATTAAAAAGGTCATAAGTCAAAGTAGAGCACATTTGAAAAAAGTCATAAAAAGTCATGGTCAAAAAGTCACAGCATTACATGTTGAAAAAAGTCAAAGAACGTTGAAAAACTGTTGATTAAAACAGTATAGTATGTCAAGAAAAAATTCATGAAAAAGTCACAGTATAGAATGTACTGTAGTATATACTATATATATACACACATAACCTGGGATCGGCTCCAGCCCCACTGCAACCCTGAATACATGATAAGTGGTTGATGATGGATGGATAGATATATTACACATAGCCTATAGGTAAATGTTCATAAAAATAACTCAACATTGTCATTAAAAAATATAGGACCACCTCTAACACTTAACATGGGTGTCAAACAGGTGTATTATCTATTAGATAGTCGTTTTTAAATGTAAATGTATTCAGTGAGGACAAACGTGCTTCCTCGGCTCTCCATGTGCTTACCGTAGTGAGAGAGATGTCTATTATTACTGTTATTACAGTCTCTCTCCATTTCAAGGGTTCTGAAGATGATCATCAGAGTGCTTATCTACCATTAATCCGAGTGATTTCCTCCAACAACATCAGCAGGATAGCTTAGTGTTTCACATTGCAGCCAAACAACAAACACAATACCACACATCCTGCTGTGGATGAACAAGGCCACACATTTCTCTTTGCATCCGCTTAACCGGCACACCTTCACATGCATTTGAACCCGCATGCAATGTGGTTGCTTTCTTGGGGTCACTTAGTGACTCACTTATTTACCCAGGAAATGAATGCATACACATTTACACACACAAGCATACAACAGGGTAAACCAGTACTAATTAGGCCAGCTGTCCCGAGTCAGTAAATGTGATCTGTTGCCACTATAGTATTCCTTTGATCGAGGCCTGTCATGGCCTTTGTAAACTCAACAGTTTCTCAAAGAGATAACAAAAATAAGATTGATTTCCCTATCTATTGTGTGTGCGTTTTCCTCCTCAGATGCTGTAATAAAAACAAGTGTAACTGCGCTTCATAACTGTGTTTATGGGTGAATAGTAAGACGTGGGTTGCCCTGTTTATAGGAAGTCATTATTCATTTCAAATTCCCTGTAGCTGCATAATAAAGAGTTGTCTTGTGAAGTGGGCAAGAGTTGTTGGGGCTAATTTTATGGAAAAGTTATTGGAGCAACTCCTGTACCAACAGTTAACAATTCTACCTCAGTTTCACATAAGGAAATACTTATAAAGCATGAAGTGAAGGTTAAAGCACATAATCATTTCCAACTGCGAGACTGGACTTCAGAGAGCATCGTTCAAGTATTGAGTTTAATTTTTATAAAGTATAATTTAATTCATATTTATAGTTCATAAATTGCATTATTATTACTTTGCAGGCTTTAACAGTGAGATTTGACAATATAATACGGTATTCAGAATTTATGAATTGTGAATTCACCAGAAGAGGGGTTTCCCTACATCCAGTCAACGGGCTGTTAAATAGCTACCGCTAAATCACAGCGGTCTGATAGGCATTTACCGTGAAGTTGCACATAAATACAGTAACTCTACAACAGTAGTATACACCACAGTGATGTACTGGCATAACTTTTGTGAAGTCACAGCACACAGCTGTAAATGTAATTTTAACTTACATGAAGGTTATGCAGCCAGTAATTTACTATACATGTGCAGTCAAATAATTTGCAGAAGGCATTAGCTGTAACGCTAACATATTAGCAAACAGGTGCTTACACATCCATCCATCCATCCATTTTCTACCGCTTATCCAGTATTCAGGGTAGCGGGGGGGCTGGAGCCGATCCCAGCTGTCATTGGGTGAAGGCAGGGTACACCCTGGACAGGACGCCAGTCTATCACAGGGCCGCTTACACATCCATGAAACTGAATATTAGTAATAACCGTATTTCTGAACACCCATTATTCCTCTCCTAGTTTGAGTTTGCTCTCCACCTCCTGAGAAAAATGTCTGTTTTTGTAGCTGCTAAATGCTCCACTATGTTCACAAGCTAGTAACGGTCGGTTGTCTGGTGCTGCACAGTGAGTTCATGGTGACTTTATTCGTTTTATTCTTGCTGAAAACAGCTCACTGCTGGAGGCCGACATAGGAATGATGAGAGCCGTGAGAGTGAGCCAAAACACCAAGAAGAGTAAGAAAAGCAAAACATTGAGTTAAAAGATGCTAAAACTCTCCTTAAAGCTGAGAGGAACCACATGGTTGGACGATAGTTCTTTATGGGTTCATAAGAGCCTCACTTTTCACATCATGTTATCCATTGTTCATATAAAAAAATTTTAAGCAGCTATAATGAAATACACCCTTTAAAATTTCACTAAGCCTGTCTTGTTTATGAGCAGATATTTTGAGTGAGTTGAAACAAATTGAATTTCCTTCCAGTAAGACTTAAAATGAATATCCCTGAAATTAAAATGATGATCTCTGTGAATGAATAAAAATAAACTCCATTTAATGCACTATATTACCCAGTTAAATGGACTTGGACTATATTCACAAAAGCAACTTCTATTTAATAAGCAGGAATGGAGGAAAGACGCTTCAGCAGGCTTAATGTTTGGAGTCCACATGAGCAGTTTTTCAATATAATTTTATTTCCAAAAAGCAGTCAGAGAAAAGTAAGACAAGCCAGTCAAGTACAACAAAACAAATCCCCCAAAGGGAAGAAGAAAACAAATTAAAAAAATAAAAGCTGATAAAGACAGAAGGCCTGATGATATATACAACAGCAGACATCTTTTTGGTGTTGCAGTATCAGTGAATCACTCGGCAAACTCATGGTATTCTACACATAAGATCAAAAACAAATAACAAAATAAAAGGTATTTTATCTTTTAATGGACAGAGAAGATTCTAAAAGTCAGCTAAGGCACACAGAGCCTCCCCAGAACAAAAATAACGGGGGAAACGTGAATTCAGAGAAATTTGTGCAACAGTTGCTCAACAATACATTCCAGCAAGAACAACAACAATCTGGCATGTGATTTTTCTCTGAGAGGCAAATAGAACAAGGTGTTGTCACAGCTGTCCAAAAACACTGAAACAGGTTATTTACTTTTGATCAATAAACACCATCAATTCACTCTCTGTGCCCAGGTATTGACACTTCAAAAACTCTTAATAATTCAATGTCATTTTTAACCACATCTGTATTTACATGTACAATACTTTTTTTAAACAATATTTCAATACAAAATACCTATGTACATCTTCTTAATTTGTTAATCATGTTGTTACAAAATAGGACTGCCACATTGAGTTACATTTATTTAATTCACCATTTTCCAGAACTGTCATTGAGCTTACATAATAACATGTATTGTGTGAAGTAGTTGTTCGGAGCACGGTGGCACTATAAGTTAAAAGGTGGCAGCAGAAACCTGCCAGTGGAAAGAAAAAAAACATGAAATTGTCCTTTACAACCCAATGCCAGAATCAGTGTAGATTTGAGAGGGAAGGACACATCCGACAAGAGAGGCAAGGTGAACTTGACATTAATGAACGGTAATATCTCTTAATTAGATTGTGCAGAAACACTCACTTAGCCCGTGTGGCGGCTAAACAATGTTGACAATCGCAGATTGAACTCCTAATTGGCTCCAGATGAAACTTATTTCAAAGTAAAACAAACATCGGAGCACACTTCTTGTTCAGGGCGTGCTGTGGTACGTGTGATTCATTCGTCTCAAATGTCCAGAGATTGTCAGAAAAGGTACTTCCAATGTAGATAGTGTTGACCAGAGAATACAGATTTTTTTTTCAATCAAGACAAGGTATAATATTCACGTGAAATTGTACATTTTTTGCCACAGCATGAAGATCACTACCACTCACTATCATTCTGAAACCGACAGGAACCATAAAACACTAAAAAGCACAGTTTCTCCTTCGACCCCGATGTTGTCCAATGGGTCCGGTTGTGAAGACCGTTTTTTGTTCCCCCTTCGTTGTTTGGTGAGGTTGTTAGGTAAAATTGACCTCTGACCTCACAGGTCAGGGTGGCTTTCTCTTGTGATGCACTTGGCAAACAGCCATGTAAGAAACCATGATAAGAAGATCTATTCAGACAGGACAACATTGACTAACACACAGGTGCGGGCCATAAAAAGGTACAGTTCGGGGTGTTTGGCCTTTGTAAATAAAGGCAGCTTTCTTTACAAAAAAATATTTATCATGCTGCCAAAGCAGCGTCGCAGTTATTTAGTCACTGACTAAAAATATCAGTATTAATATAAACTTATAAATAAATAGCGACTCATGGACTCAGCCCCCCTCATTCACACACACTTTTTTTTTAAACTTCTTGTATAATCATGTACAACATAAGGTGTCATTGAAATGACTGGAATAAAGTAAAACATTGAAAACAAGAATGAGAATGTTAAGGTCAGTTTGAGATAATAGCATTTCAAGTTTCTGGCAGGTTGGTAAGAAAACCAAGATGTCCTCTGCCTGCCACAACATCTGGATTTGTATTAAAATAAACCTACACTATGTGAATGTTAAGTCTTAAAATAGTATTTTACAACAACCACAAATGAAGCATTTATGAATTTAGAACGCTAAAATGTCTACATTGCATTTCTATTATAATCCAAATAGTTTTAATTGTTCTGAAAAGGCCTCTGTATTTGCATTTGTCTTTTTCCCATATTTGTGAAATGTGACTGCAGCAGATGGTTAGCACGGCCACAGAAGCTCCACACTCCGATCAGGCACCAAACCAAAATAAGCTGTGCTGCCGTTACTGATTTATTCTACTGAGTGATCAAGAAAAATCAGGAGTTTTGAATTGGCTTCAAAAATGCGGAAATATTTGTTTCATCAAAGTTTCTCCAAAAACGGGACATTTCATCCAAAATTGCTGTATTTGAGTCGTATCATAATCACCTTTTTTGACATTTTGGGTGTATATGAACACTCGGATATCGTCGCATTTTGTTTACGTCAATATACACTTAAAGAGGCACATTTAATTCAATACCAGTCTACCTCCTCATGTAGGTCTTACAGCTAAGGCCTTGATGCAGCAGAACATCGTCTGCTACCAGTGTCACATGACCGCTGGGCTTCCGCGCAGAGATTTAAAAGCTGACTTCATAATTCATTCAGCAGCAAAAATAAATGCTTGAAAATTGCAACTTCTGATCACAGTAAACTCAGCTATGAGAAGAGAAATAAATACACTGAGAAACTGAAATAGCAAAGCCAGCATAATCCCCTAAAAGGAGGAACCCTGTGGGAGGATCTGAAAATCAGTCTTCTCGCTCTCTGTCCAGACACCCTCACCAACCTCCACAAAAAAAAAAAATCACCTTCTCTTGGAAATCTTTATCGTAGGCAACTGGACTTCTTCGGTTCCAACTGACTAATA
This sequence comes from Chelidonichthys spinosus, assembly GCA_029853015.1. Taxonomy (NCBI): domain Eukaryota; kingdom Metazoa; phylum Chordata; class Actinopteri; order Perciformes; family Triglidae; genus Chelidonichthys; species Chelidonichthys spinosus. Next base: position 16,663,566 of record CM056824.1, on the reverse strand, counting down.
GGGAGTTTCAGTATTTAACTTTTTGTAGGGTGGGAAATTCTGCGAGAGGCATGTGACTCCTGGACACACCAAGCCCACAAGAGAAACTTCAGTCATTGGCACTTTTGGGGGGGGGACTAGTCACATGGGTGTGAATGGGTGTCGTTGACCCATCCTGCCACCATGTGAGACGTTAGGGTCACATGAGTCCAAGCGTGGTTGTTTGTTGATTTGTCTAGGGAGTGAACTGAGGACTGCTCTGTTGAGAAAAGAGATGAAAACCATCCTCAAAAACCTAAAGCAAATCCAGTTACCTGCGATAAAGCGAGGAAGGTTACCATGACCCGGATGACTGAGTACCTTTTTTTTGTTTTCATTTCCTCCCGAGACAGAGGGAAGAACACTTTCCCTTCCCCCCACCCACAGCAAACCCGTTAAATAAATTAAAATCGACAGTGAATCTTGTGTGCCGCGGCCTCCCGTCCAGCTGGAGGCCTCGCTGCTACCTGATGCGCCCATCTGCGCGCGGTGTTCCCGGATGGGATTTGGGGTCTGGGCTCAGGGAGCTCCAAGGGTTCTTGGGGCAGGCCTGCATGACGGGGCAGGCGGTAGGGCCCACGGCGCAGATGTCGGCCGCCTCCCACAATTCGCCCACCGTGCTGTCTAACCAGTGCTCGAGCTCCACACCGGTCAGGGCCGCGTTCCTCTTGGCCTGCTCCACATAGCCCAGGCTGACGGGGATGTTGAGGACTGGATTGAGGCCGTGGAAACTCTGCTCCATGTAGCCGTTCTTCACTGGCCCGTTGTGGAGCTTCAGAGTGTCCTCTGGTGAGATGTGGGAAGGAAGAAAGGGAGAAGAGAGAAGGAGAGAGATGATGTTGATAATTAGTGGTCAGCGAGAGAGAGAAAGAGAGGGCATTGTAGGGAAGGGAGAATAGGAAATAGGGAGACGTGAATGGTAAAATATCGAAGCAGAGAACTTAATTAGCTTAATTATTATATGGAAAAGTAGTTGCTAATGTTTTCGGATTGATTTTTAAGACTGGGTCGTTTGATGTATGTCGAGCCTCTGCAATGTTGACTTTAGGAAAATGGTCAGATGCGCCCTCATTCTTTCTTCCCGTGACGGTCAGGCCCAGCAGGAAGACAGAAAACGTAGACACAACTTCCCGTTAAAACACTTTCTCCAGTCTGAGCTCCACTGAAGCTTTACATTCCTCACTGGTACTCTAACTGGGGCGCCTAAGCATGGCCGAGCAGACATCAGGGCCTTTCATGCACCGGTGACAGAAAGGATGCAAGCTAGCTTTTGGGATAGCAGTGTGTTACTGTAACAAGTCATGCTTCTGAGTAGAGTTCTGTGTTCGGGTAAAAAATGTGTGTGTGTGTGTGTGTGTGGTTTTGCATGCGTTTGCTGCTGCCAATGCAGATGGAAGGCCACGTCATAAAGTTTTACTGGCACTGCATGTAGGAGGGAAACCTGGTGCCAGACATGGCAGTAAAGTGAAGGCGGGTGGACCAAAGCACACACAGGATTGTTACATGATGACTATGAAGGCTAATTAAAATGTAGATGATACATACAGTACATATCGTTATATTGTAAAACATGTCAAATATCTATGATTATCATTTTACCCTGCTTAATGCCAGCTATTTCCTATGGTGTGGGAATTTAAGACCCAATCCTCAATCGAAATGTAAACTGGGACTGGTTCACACACCCACAGACAGGACTGGAGCCTGGTATGTTGCCTAATGCACCGTGCCCACAAGTGGCAATTACAGTATACTGGAACATTGCATTTTGCCTTATTTCTGGGAGGATTGCTGTGTCCTTTTGTTTATCTGTTAAATGTTGAAATGAAGTAGCACATGGCGATTATAGTCCTAAAGTGAGTGAAGGGAAAATGTCAATTAATCAGCAATATCTATCTAAAGTTAGCTAACATTAGCCACCGTAAGCTACTAGTCATACCAGTCCAACGGAGGCTGTATGAACTTACGTCATATTTACATTGAAATGACATTATGACATATCGGTGACTATAGAACACTTTGAAACCCTGTCTGGGTTTATTCCGCAATAAGGACCAGCTCGCTATACATTACCCCTTACTTAATGCATCAGTAATTCAAAAACATACATCCATTATCTCTAACGGCTTTTCCTGTTAAGGGTGGCGGGGGTTGGAGCCGCTCCAGCTGACAGTGGGCGAAGGCAGAGTCCACACCAGCCTACCACACTCCTGCGACAGACAACATTCACACCTACAGTTAAATTTAGTCTGCTTTCTGCATGTCTTCGGACTGGGGGGGGTCTGATCCAAACCTGGATTTGAGACTGGGCCCCTCTTGCTGTGAGGCGATTCTGGTGAGAATTTCACTCTTGATACTTCCAGTAAATGTAGCTGATAATAAGTATGTACCTTAAGTTCATGGAGATTTTGCAGGTTTTAAAAATAAGTAAAAAATGTTTTGCTTTATGGTAAGAACATTTGTATCAATGAATTGTCAACAAATCCCCAATAAATCAAGACCTGTAGCTACTAAACCGGTAACTGATTCTATCTGATGCTTCACATTTTATGAGTGAGCTTCAACTCTCTATAAATGCATCAAGGTGACACACTGTTCATTAAGCACCAGGCACATTTCCCCACCCATCTCTACATCAATAGGAAGCCAGAGCATTATTAACCTAAACGGCCATAAACCCAGAGAACCCACCACACACACACACACACACACACACACACACACACACACACACACCTCCCCTCTGAGACTCAGGTCGAAGACAAAAGCTGTGACTTTATTTGTTGCTTCGCCTCATCATTAAAACGGCTCAGGGAGATTATTAAACAGAGAAAGACACGATTATGCCGAAGCTGGCGTCTCAACTCTCATGAGATTTCAGTGCAAACTGACTGCTTACAGACTACCACAATGCAGACTCGCCCCTTATCCATGCTGACTGTTGATTTAATTGTGTCATTGTTTTTGGAGTGCTAAGTGCACTCTTGTTTAACACTCTGTTTAGTTTGTAGGAGCGGTTCGCTGGGTTATTAAGGGCGACTTGATGACAAACAACCAGGGGCGACGGAGACCCAGAGGCTTGATTAGAAAGAGCATCACTGCAAATACAAGGCTCTCTGTGTGTGTGTGTGTGTGTGTGTGTGTGTGTATGTGTGTGTGTGTGTGTGGCTGCAGACTTTTAAGAGCACCTAAACTATCTATTGTTATTTCATGGTAAATGCAAAGTCATCATGAAACTATGCTGGTTGACTGACAAGAAAAAACTGAGAATGTAAGTGTAATATGTGTATTCAAGCTCTGTACTTTCATTTCCAACACCCTGCATATGAAGTGCTGGATTATTATTACATGTGAATTTCTTTATTTCTTACTACTTTAACTCATATTTAGACCATATTATGCTTTTCACTGCAAAACAAACCTGTAAGTCTGCTTCCAACTTTTCTTCGATATGAACTTAGTTTAAAAAATGTTCTAGGAATAAATGTGAGGTCATTGTGGAAGAAGCCTATTACTCAAAAATCAAGAAGAAAACCAGTTCCATTAAAACAGGCTGAAATGATCCCAGAGAGATTTGCAGTGTGTTGAATTATGCTAAATGTAGTGGAGCTTAAAGAACAACACTATACATACAAGTCTGTTGCATTCAATGGAAAAAACTTAAGTAAAAGAATGATTATGTTATTATTATTATTATTATTATTATTATTATTATTATGATGATGAATGTTATTGTGTGTTATCAGCAACATGTGGACTGTTATTAATGTTGCATCAACGTTTAGCAGCATTTCACTGGTTTTGACTTTTTTACAGCGTCACTTAGTCTGGATGAAATATTATGAGATGAGTGTACTTAATAAAAGGACAAGTACTTCAAAATATGTCGTGATATGTTTGGCATTCAAAGACACAACTCAAGTACTTTTCTCGATGAATGATCATCTGTTGAGGAACAGCACAGCTGGGCAACAAGTCTAACAAGGCTATTTGTAAAAATGACACAATCAATAGTCATTTTGTGTTGTGATGAAGCTGAAACAAATGGCAAGTGTCACTTACCAAAAAAAAAAAAAAAGACTCTCTCTCACCTTGTTTTATGGGCTGGTGCTTGTTATAGGCCAACGGGGCAATCAGGAAGTGCATCTCAGCCACAGGAATCCAGTGGTGCAGAATGCGGACGCTCCACACCCCGGGCCGCAGAGGCTGGTTGAGCGGCGGGCGGTAGTGCGTGAACTCGGCGCTGGCGTCGATCAGAATGTCGTAGGTGGCGGCGATGACGTTGGTGGGGTCGATCCACACCACCGTGACGGTGACGTTGGGACCCTTGCTCCACTTCTGCATGCCCACCGTCTCGTCCATGGGGCCCATCAGGCCGCCGAAGTTTCTGAACATGCGTTCCTTGGCATCCCACTCGGTGCCGATCTGATGGAGGGGAATGGGAGAATAAAGAAATGAGAGAGGAGAGAAAACACGAGGACAAGAGTGAGTGACAGAATGAGGTAAGAAAAAAACGCCATGGTGACGAGCGGCAGCTCAAAAGCGATGCAACGTATTAACTCGCTCCTTCTGCTGCTTGTACAACGTACATAAATAAGTAAACATACTCCGTGCATGCACTGTTTGATTATACTATGAAGATACCCAATATCTGCACTGTTATCACGGGAAATAATCCTCAGCATTGTTCATCAAACAGACAAACCCTCCACACAGCTGTTATATAATGTTGTAATATGCAGACGAGCCCGGTCGTTTCGTCCTGCATGTGTGAGTCTATTTCGTGAGTCTATCTTTGACAAGGAACACGAGAGGCAGGCGGAGGGAGGCGTATGACTAGACCCCGACCAGATCCCCTTGGGGGTGAAGATCAAATGCATGCCTGTTTGAGCTCTGAACACATTTCAGAGAGAGCGAAAGAAAGAAAGAAGGAAGGAAATGAACAGCAGGATCTGGTGGGAGACGTATTTGTCCTTAACCTAAACTGCAGTGAGAGGATAACAACTCAACATCAGTGGGGGGAAAAAACAAACAGGGGAAGACACTGTACATGTAGACACAGCCTGTTGATAGAAGAAAAGGTGGTCTATAAGAATAAGGTTGTAGCGCCCCGACAAAGACAGGGAATGCTGCATTCTCAGTGTCAATTTTCTATAAATAAAGGAATATAAAAGTGTAAGAGATAATAGCAAAGTCAAATCTATCTCTGGTGAATTATGAGACACACAGTGTGTCTGGCTGCAGAACATGGAAATAGCTGCCAGCATGCAGCACACTGGAGGACTGCCACAATTTAAGGTTATTACATCCTGGAAGCTTACATAATTATTGTTATTATTTATAATACACACATTTGAACTGGGATTCATAGGTCATGTCTTTTTGAACTCATGACTCGACATGAAGAAACACTGCAATCGAAATTGAAAAACAGAGAGAGAGAGAACAAGGGAAGGAAGAAGAAGAACAGGATGATTACATGAATACAGCTAATTGCCTTTAATGTCCTTGTTGCGGTCAAGACCGTAACTGAAGAACCGTGATCTGTGCGAGTTGGACACAAAACAGTGTGTATGCAAAAATGAGACACACGGAGCGATCGAGATTGAAGGGGGAGATGAGGTGATGGAGAGGGGGTGTTGGGAGAAATGTGAGAAGGATAGCGCTCGTTCTTACAATAGTAGCTGATTAACACAGCCTCACCCTGCTGAGAGATCAATGGCTGACTGGAACTGACTCCGTATTTCAGCCTCTGAGAATTGAGATTACAGTATACGTAAATAGACATTACACAGATAAATTAGATTGTGTGTGTGTGTGTGTGTGTGTGTCTTAGCTATCCATATAAGACATCTCACTTTCAGCTCAATTATCGGACTGACCTCTGCCATTTTTGCCCCTCGGACCTTGGTTCTTTTTGCTTTAAATCACTAATCAACTCTCCTGTCTGGCACCTCTGCACCTCATTACTTTATTCGAGGCTGACTTGCTGGCACACGCTACATCCCAAATTGATTGGCAGCACTCTTGTTCCGAGTCCCAGAAAGCAATGAAGGGAGTATTGATGGTGGAATTTCACTGTAATCCACCGGGAGGAAGAGGTCGACTAAAGTTCGAGTTATGAGAGGGAGATTCTGGCGATAATCACATGCTGTGGGAAGGAGAGGCTCCATGCTGATGGTTCTTGCCCATAGTTTATTCGGCAACAAACATCAATATATGCAACCAAAATCATGCACAATGGGTGCAGATTCAGGCCAGACTTGTGGCTTTTCACTCTCTGCTCTCTACAAGTCAGCAGAATGCACTTCCTAAATAAAGTTTAAAATACACAGTACTATGTACTGTAATGACATATTGTATTTCTATGCAGAGAGCTTGAGATCCTTCCACCCACGCAGATCCGTGGCACATCATGCAAAAGTTTGAAACGACATTCAGAAAGGTTATCGCATTAAATGTTGCAATTATTATTTTCCATGACTAAGATATTATTCTTTTGGTGCTTAAACTCAGGGATATTTGCAGTTAATAGACAGTAAGTAAGTCCGCAGTAGCAAAAAATCCTTCCTTTCAGTATGACAGTGGGTCAAACAGGGATTAACTTGTGGCCCATTTCAGTTCACGATGACCTCCACACTCAACCTGTCCCTCGCTGCTTCTACAATAAGCTTTGGCTTAAGACCGACACCCAATCAAGCCTTACGACCGCTCACCAAGGTGGAGGGGTTACGACCTTCCTTTGCTTACAGCTACACTTTAAGAGCATGCTTTTGTGGAAGTAAAGCTCAATATCCAACCCCATTGCGATTGCTACCCCCTGTTCTCAGTTACTTCCATCTCTCTACTGGCCTGTTTACTTGCACCGCTTATTCACTTGAACCATATTTTCAGTTCATAACCAGCAATTACTGACAAGCGCTGTTAATTTCAGCACATTCAACCCTCATCCTCTGCTGTTGACCTGGAAAAGGGAAGGAGAAACTCAGATCTGATAATGACTGGTACATTATACATTTAACTTTTCTCCACATGCCTCATCATTCCTGTTGATTACCCACATTACTTCATTCATCCTCGGCTAAATTCCCTCCTTGATTTAATAGGAAACATAAAATGCTCCCATCTCATAATCCACCTCTATTTCATGTCTTCCTTCTGACCCAGCGACCCTACGAACCTCCTCACCGCGGAGCCGTCTCGCCGGCGCCCACACCTCCGTTAAACAAGACGGGTCAATTAAATCAGGCAGTGGCATGGACAGTCCCAGTCTACATCTGGCCCTGCTTAAAACCATAGGGCATCAATGCCCCTCCAGGCCCCATTCAAAGGCTTATTAGTGTCACTTTTTGTGAAGATAATCAAACACAGGTGCTCACCAGCAGCACTGGAGGACTCCCCCAGGACACGTTTGCATGACTGAGGGACTATGGGGAATGAGGGCTGGACGCTCGCTAATAAAGACACACTGTGGAGTGATGAGGGATGAGGAAGGGATGGTGGAGACGAGAGAGTGCAATACAGAGAAGAGGACATTTTGTGTGATGCATCAAAACCGACTTCAATGAATTGTTTGACATTTTGGGAAATGTGCTCATTCGCTTTCTTGCAGGGAGTTAGATGAGAAGATCAATAGGCTACCACTTTTATGTCTGTTACGGTAGATTTGAAGTGATAGAAGAGCCAGCAGCTGGTTAGCTTAGCTTAGCATAAAGACTGGAAACGTACATTGTATTCCACATCTAGGAAAAACAACTGTCAAACCATTCTCAAGTTGTCTCTAGGTCAGCCTCTCTTTTAGGCTTAGAAGAAGACATTTGGGTGTCAGGTAATGAAACTGTATACTGAGGTACTATCATGATGAATATCATGAGAAATGCAAATCCAAGATTTAGACTCTGGATTTGGAGAAGTGGTGGGGTTCTCAGTCATCAGTCATCCAGGTCCTGGTATTCTTTGAAAGCTTTATCATAAGGCACCTGGACTTGCTTTAGGTATTTGAAGATCTCTCGGCACGTGACTCCTGGACACACCCAAGCCTTAAGTGAAACTTGAAAGCATCGATGTTGAGTCCAGGAGATCAAGGTTATTCCCTTTGGTTACATGTCATCATAATGTGTTCCTGATATCCTCTTTCACAATATGTACGCGTGTATATGCCATGGTAGAACAAGGACTAAACCATAAGTCAAAGTCAGCCACTCCAAGATTTTTCCAACAAAGAGTAATACGCCTTTCAATGTCAAGTCTGACTGGAGGTGAAATACTAATTTTAACAGTGAGGGCTGTAAGTGGTCCTCCACTAAATCATACTGTAAAAAGGTCCATAAAGGCAGCTGGGAGGCGGCAGTAGAGGAGTGAAAAGGAAGACATATCCGTCTTCCTTGATATCTAAAGGAGGACAGGGAACACATTGTTAAGCCAACCATATGGTTTATCTTGCAAACTCCAGCGTATAGCTTTAGTATAATGGTTCATATCTGCTTAGTTGACAAAAAGCACCGCCGCTGCTGCCGCGCCATCTTGTTAAAGCTTTCTCTGCTCGCGTTTTTTGAACGACAGATGGATAAACTGACTGACTGACTGACTGACAGCCACCGCGCAGTGCCAGACAGTGAATGCTTTCTCAGGCTGAGTAACCAGATAAAAGCCACGGCCCACATCATTTCTCTGTCACTCACGGTTTCACGGACCAGACACACACACACACACACAGGGAGAGGGATCTGCACGGCGACCGGCCGTCTGGATCCGCTGGCAGAAGTAAAAATCGGCGTGGTGTGTCCGGGTGTACGAGTGTGCTCCACAAGCACAAAGAAAGCAAAGAAATGCATTCACAAGTTACAGTGACATTTCTGCTTTCCTGCGACGCTTTGCACGATAAACCAGAGGGAGGAAAAAAAAAAGGTCAATTTACATTTGCTCAGTTGATTTTGTGGCTTTTTTTCCCTCAAAAAGACACTTTGTGGCTGTCACGTCGCAGCCGAGCTGCTGTATCCTAAACGGGCGTTGTGGTAAACAGAAACACAGATTAACATAACAAGACAATCAAGGGAGGCATTCCAGTGTGAAGGTGAGAAGACGTTCTATTAGGAAACAACAAATAAGCAGCACACGAAGTGCTCATCCCTATAAACTTGGATGAATTCAATCAATTTACATTTTACAAGGCCATTACAGGCGGCGGTTTAATTGTGTGGGGATGCGCCGCTATGAGTCCTGGTAAGGTCACCATAGCAATGAATCTAAGGCCACCATGACAATGAGCTGTGTGTCTCATCTCTAATTACATGCCGAGGAGCCGTGTGTGTGTGTGTCTACTATGCGGTGCTAAGGGTTTTAATGGAGCTAATTTCCGGACACCAGCACTAGCCAACTGTTTTGCAGCCAATGAAATGACTTCAATGTAAATAAAAAAAATGTAATAAAAATAAATGCAACGCCATGGCGGCCAATAGAATGACTCACCTCTGCAAACTGCAACCTGCTGAATGTGCTGCTCGGCGGGGCTGTTAGCTTGAAGTTCTTCTTGGGTGCCACCCAGGTCTCCATGGTCTCCAGCTTACTGGTTGCCAGATTGGTGGCGTGGTGCTTGACCAGGTAGCCCTGGAACTGGTCTGACAGGAAGTAGAGATGCACCGACACCGGGTGGCCCATGGGGAAGTACCTGGTAGAACAAAATAGGTAATAAAGCAGGGTGTACTTTAGGGCGTGTCTCCCTTATGATTGACAGCCATTGTCCATTCCTTTCACAGTTTACGAAAGTTAATGGTAACATTTTGGTCGTCTACAAATGTCCTATCCAGCGTTTGTTGTGATCCTCCATCTGGTGTCACTTCTGGTTGAAAAAAACCTTCAACACGGCAGGCGGTGATTATGTAGACTTCTGGTATACAGTCTGTGGCTTGTACATAACTACTGCAGTGAAACAAAGATTTGTTATTGACTATTGAAAAATTAATTAAAGCCCAAGTGCAAAATGAAAGAACACATTTTTCTCATGATTGCTTTACTGTGTGCTGCTTGCTTCAGTATCTGGTTTTGAAGTGGAAACGGCGGTTAAGGAAGACACGTGACAGTCGAGACCACAACGTTCTGCGTGCTACAGAAAATTACAGAACAGTCATGGGCCGTATTGGCATCAGAATCAGATTAGTCAGAGCTCTGGAAACGCGCAGATAATCCAACTGAACACATTACGTCAGTCTGCGGAAACAAAGTTGAACTGGGTCAGTCCAGTGAGCTGAAGTCGAGTGAAGGTCCTGCCCCTCTGATTAGCCTATTATTTGTTTGCGTGTCGCTTCATATGTGGCAGAGGGCCCCGGGGCCGCCGGCCCGAGTGACTTCTGGAAAAACAAAAAAGGGGCCAGGGTGGGCACTGCTGGGCAACAATCCACAGCTGCTCTCTGTACACGTCCTGACTTCTCATTCTTCATCGCTTCTGCTTCCTTGAATTCATCTTTATTCTCTCCCTTTTACACACACACGGATTAACACACAAACGCCGTCCCCCCCGTGCTCCCCAGCGCCCAAGGCCTCATCAGTATTCTAGTAAAGGACCAGGAGTCAACCCGTCCCGGTAAGCGCTACCCTGACAAGCAGAACAGCAAATATTTACACCCACAAGTATAGCAGAGCACACTCTCTCCCCTCCTGCTCCCTTTGGCTCTGTCTTTCTCCCTTGCTCCTCTTTGCTATTTTTCCATGTGCCTTTCCCCCCTTCTTTGCTCCTCTCCTCCTTTCATCCTGCTTTCTGTCCCTAAGCCCCCCCCCCCTCTGCCCTGTCTTTCCCAGAGAGGTGGCGGCCAGTGTGATAGGGGGCGTAGCACAGGCGCTCCATTCAGGCTTCTACTCCACAACTACTGATGGGAGCCAAATCCCTCAACGTGGCCCTTTTCCTCTCTCTTGCTTCAGTCTCACATGGTGGCTGACCCATCCATCTGGTTGTAGCACATCTGAATTCTACATTTAAGACCTCAGACAACGACTCAAATAAGACATGCGTTGCTGATATGAGGATGGATCTGTTGTTAAAACTGAAGCAAAATTTAAAATTCCAGATCAATTTATATAGTCCTGCTTTGCTCTTGTAATTTAAGAAAGGTTGAAACACACCACCTAAATCGCTCCTTGTTATGAACCCACAACCGCTCCATCCCCCCTCAAAAATGCAAAAATGTGCACCCGGTTGTGTAAGAACACCATAAAACTGCCTCGCAAGCCGAATTTCAGACACCTCATCCTGACTTCCAATTTGCATATGAGGACTTGAGACTTAACCCAACGGGCTTAACGTGACAGGTGACGCATCAATCTACGTGCATTAAGTTACTATGTGTACACAGCATACACTGACTTGACACAGACAAGCCTGTATAAACCTCAAAACTTGCAACAACACTCACACACGTAAGGCGACACTTCAATGTGTTTGTATATGTAGATAGGAAGCACACACAGACATCACTCTTGAGTTGCTTGCATTAACACTCTTTTAATGGAACACACACAAATTACATTAGATCTCGCGATTTCCTGCCTTTTGACCTATGACCTCTCAGTTGAATTAAAGTGCTTTTACATGTACATATTTAAGACACACACGTATACGCATGTACAGTATGTAACCACCTTTTCCGCGGTCTGCTCTCGCTCTCAGATGTGTGTCTTTAGAACAGATGTGTGAGTAGAAACAGCTGTAGCCGATAGATGGTTTGAGGTTTGACAGATGGAAACAAGCTTCTTTTCCCTGCTCTGTTTCCCCCCGCAGAACACCCACAATGCAACGGCGTGCAGACACCAGGTGATTGCGATCAATCAGCTTACTTGATGATTTCTTTTAAACTTTCCAGAGTAGAACAATATGAAGTGTCAGCTTGGATTGAACTACCAACTACAAGAGCTGCTGCAGATCCACTCCAAGCATGTCTCCATGTATTGTTAAAATGACTGCCTTCCTTCCAGCTGTGTTCCGTCTATTTTCCATTATCCTGTCCCATGTGGTGGAAAGTCATCTTAATGTTTATTGATGCCATTAAGATGAGCATAAAGATGTCATCTCAATGTTTGCTGCTATTGTAGGTGTCGTGTTTGTTTTTTTTATCGCTTGTTTCGGGGTGAAATGCTTTTTATGAGCTACACGGGGCTTTCTGTCACACAAACACAAACGAGCAATTTACACCTCGTATACCTTTGTTCTGAATCACTTTGTTTGATTTTTCAGTTTTTTGATCACTTTGCGTCGGGATTTAATTGCCGTGCAAACAAGCAAAAGGAAAGCGAACCTAAGATGCTCCTGCACCAGATGCTACTGAAAATACATGCTGTATTGGTCGCCTTTAACTAAGAAAAACACTTTTTTTCACGTTAACCACACTGTATCTTAAAGTCCCAATAGGCAAGTCCGGCAGATCGAGGGCACTCTGTCAGATTTTGAATGTTTTCAGCCCTCACGCTCCTCCCCCGCGACCACCAACCTCCTGCCCCTCGACTTCGTGAAATCCCTTAGATCACGCCACCTTTGAAACGCGGGTCCGATGTTGACTCTGGTTTTATCAAAGGCACTGTCACAATCCTTCTTTTTTCCCTTGGTTGTTTTGGACCTCCCCGTTTCGGTTTTTAACTGAGGAATTGGAAGATTGTTGCTACTTCCCTCCGCCTCCCCCCTGTGATAGTGGTACGTCCCGAGGGAAGAGGGGCTCTGTGGGTGCACGAACACAGCCCTGCGTGCTGATTGGACAGGATGATCCGTGCTCTGTCGACAGGCTCTACCTGCACGTTGAGGCACATTTTTTTTTTTCTAAAACCGGATGATTTATGTTGTTCTATGGGAGCATACTGTCTGCTTCAGTGAATATGATCAAACAAATGTTGCCGACTGGGACTTTAACACCACCGGAATTCACACATTTCCACTAATAATAAACTGGCCTGAAGGGACAGCTTTCAATGTCATGACTCATATGGCCTCATTATCTCCAGGATAAATTAATGGAGTGTCATATCATGTTTCAAAACAAATAGCATTCCCCAGAGTTCCCAGCTGCTATTCATTGTTATCCTATTTCTATGACATGTGATGCCAGACAGAGACGATCAAATCGCAGACACAAAAGATCTTTTTACTCTGCCCTATGTTGTGGTTCCTTATGCTGACATGGGTGTGGCTGGTGGCTTTTGAGAGTAAAAAAAACAAACAGTGAAGTGCACCTGTGGATGTTGGTGCAGGTGTGTCATGATGAAAACGTATATTTACATAGGTGAATGTGTTTGTGAGACGAACCTGCAGCTGTGATCCTTTGGGTTTCCTTGCAGCGAGGCGGCCGCTCTGGCCAGGCCCAGCCGCGAGAAGGAGTGGAAGTACGTGAGCTGCGTGTCCGACAGACTGGCCACGCCGTCTGGCTCGTCGTACACGTTCTCCCAGTACGAGTTCAGGCCCTGCGTTCCCTGGGGAAATGGTCCAAACAGGTAGGTGTCCAGCTGGTTGACTATCTCCTGGTTCACGCTGGCTTCAAACTTCCTAGCGAAGAAGGTGGGACGCACCGTTTGCTGCAGAGGGAGGAATGAAGGGAGGGAGGGAGGGGAACATCACATCAAAGCAGGGAGGGAAGAGATAAAGAGGAGAAGAAAAAAGGAGATTAGGAAATGGTCACGTACCCGGATGACAGGGAAACAAATATCCGTTAGATGTGTGAGAAAAAAAACAAGGTAGAGGTGATAGAAGATTAATCTTCCCTGTATGGATATGTGAATGAAATATTACTTTAAATCAAAATGACTTTCTCCTCAGTGTCTCTTTTTCATTCTCATGCAGGACAAACGCTCTATACCTATTACACTTTGTCTCGACAATGAAAGTGGGGTCATTGAGGGGTCGATTTAGCTGATTAAAAAAGTAGTCCCCAGATGTAGCAATGCACTTGTATAACATTGCCAGACTCACTATGGAAAGTTTAAAAAAAGTATCAGAATTGATGCAGCAGAATCGGTGATGTCGTCTTATTTATTCTACTCCAACCCACTGCCTATATTACCCACAAGACAACACTGCTGCCAACAGTTTGCTCAGAGATTCTGGTGTGCTACGCTAGTCGGTAGCCACAAAGGGAGATGAGAAGCGGGCTGCAGAGATCTGGTAAGCTAACTTCTTTGGAACTCCACATCACTTGAGGCAATTTATCAGACTTCTCACAGTTCCCTCTGGAGCCACAAAAGGACTTTATACATTTATTTTTTCCACATAGTAACTTCTGCCAAGTCCTATAAACTGGAAAAAAGCTGTTCCCCTTTAAGAAAAGAGGAACGTGTGCCCTTTTCCCTTTTCTGTATTTATCCATCCATTTAGTAGCATGCTGTATGTAAAGACAGTGAAGGGGGTTGTCTGCAGAGAGAGCTATTCACTATACAGCCTCATTCGGCTGAAAAATCCAACATATTGTAGGTTAAATATACCTGTCGGTAACTAGCGTGCACTGGGGTCTGCCAGAACTGGCTTACAACACTGCGTCAATTCATCGCCTCTTTTCTCAGCAATTTCTTGTGTTTGCCGCTCTGTCTGGCCTCCTCCGCTCCACCCCTGTATTTCTCACCCTCTTTGTCCTTGGCGCACTCATCCTCGAGTGGTTGATGGTGCATCATCAAATCTGCCGCCTATACAGCTTGGCCTTTTTACAAAGAGATTTTTTTTTCAGTGCCCGACACAAAACTATTTGCCAGTACCGCCTCCAGCACCGAACACCTGAATGCTACCTGCTGAAAAAAAAGGGAGCAGACTTTTTCTCATGCCGGAGCGGCAACGGTGTGATGTTGATGCATGGTGCGAGATGATGCATTGACCCTCTTTGATCTGCCTTGGATATCAAATGAAACACGAAGGGAGCGAGCCTTTAGCTTTTGCACATTCTCAGATTTGGTGAGTTCTGACAGGCCCTCGGTGTAGTCGGCTGAACGGACCACAGCCTGTCTTTCCAACACGACTTCACAGATCCATCTGAAAGGTCGTCATTGGAAATTGTTTGGAAAAAGGGGCAGGCAGGTGATTGGATGAGCCATCTGTTGTTGTGGAAAAATGAATCTGCCCAATAAAGATCAACAACCAGGATCAGCTTTTTCTCCGAGGTTTATTCCACTAAGTATTCTCATCTGCAGAAGAAAGTACTGTTCACCCCTGCCTTCTGATGCAAAGGTTCAGAATCAGCAGGAACGACCCTGAGTCCAACAACAATCTCCCTTTTTTTAGGAGGAGGAACCACAGACAGAGGACGGATCATGTCCTATCTTACAAAGACAAGATGTACAGGCAAGGTCAAGATTTACAGAACACAGGCGTCATAGTCCTAAAATTATCTTATGTCAATGTGGCACTCATGTTCATATCATCTACAAACAGGCATTCATTTTCGTCATAGCATAACAGTCAGAAAGGAGATGCGGATCGACGTCTGACCTGACAAATATTCTGATAATAAATTACAAACATCCAAAATTCCATTACACTGTCAATCAATCTCTAAGCGAAGCAAGTTGGGAGAAGAGCAGAAAAACATCTTCTTCATCGAGAAAATCCTCCGGGGCCTTTCTTTGCTCTCCTTAATGAAAAAAATACTCTCCAGTTCTGATATAAGCAAATTGCAGCATCTGCGATAACTCCTATTGTTGTTTAGAACGAACTGTCTTTCTCGACAGTTGTACATTGAATTATTCTTCTCATCAGCAAACCAAATACACACCTACTTTGTCTGCATCTTCCACCAGTGCCAAGGTTCAAAGGGGAAACTGTTCTTCTCTGATATTATGTCCTATTAATACTGGGGCCTGGCTGGCTTCTTTGTTCCCATGGTTGGACTACACTGATACCAGGGTGCCAACCAGACCCAGAGGCAGTGCCAAGGACCTTGGGTAATGTGTTGGCACTGGAGTGCCAGAGACTGAGGCGAGACAGACGGGTTTGGCGAGGGGGGGAACTGAGGTCAGTTTTGACTGGTATGTGAAGGATAGGAGACAAATGAGTCACATCAAGGATATGATCCAAAGAAATATTTAACTGTGGCAAATTTGTTTTACCTTTTTTAATTTCTTTAACTTTTTAGGAGCACATTATGAGTCAAATCACCCAGAGTTTCATTTTGAACAGCTAACTAACCCTAACTAATTACCATAGTTTTTCCATACTAATCGAGACATAATTTTGCATGTATTGTCTGTGAAAGCTGTGGGAACGGGACGCTGCAGACTTTGAGAGCAGAGAATTTAGGGATTGAGTGCTGCCGATTTCCTACAACATACTTTTGATTTTAATGTTTGGTCTTTAGTAGGTTCATCTAATGTCTCAGCCTTTTTTATTTAGTTAAGCGAAACTACTTAGAAGTAGTAAATATTGGAAATATTGGAGTGAAAGTGAAAGTTCTTTACTATTACTTCTAAGCACAACTACCTTCAGCACAGCCACATTGCATTTCACTACAGAGCCTCCATACTGCTTTGTGTGTTGCTGTTGAAGGTCAGTCTGTGCTGATGATGGTCCTGAGGTACTTGGAGCTGCTAACCCCTCTCCATGGCCTCTACGTAGGGCGCAATCTGTGGGACAGGGTCAGCCTTCTAAGAAGAGCTCCTTTATCCTGCTCACACCTGGTGGTTGCCGGTGGATGTGACCACGACAGGAAAGGTGGATGTTTTTGCCCCCAACTATCTATCTATCTATCTATCTATCTATCTATCTATCTATCTATCTATCTATCTATCTATCTATCTATCTATCTATCTATCTATCTATCTATCTATATATATATATATCATATATATCTATATATATATATCATACCTGTGATTTAAAGGCCAATTTCTTCATTCAGTTTCACTGGCAATTGCAGTCTATCGTCCTTGGTTGGACGGTTTGCCTGCAGCTATTTCTGTGTGATGGCTTTGTAGCAAGTATTTCAAAGAGATATTCAACCTACACCACAAGTTTATCAGCGACTTTGCCCCTGGTATTATGCAACGAAAAAGCTATTAACTTCGACTCTAAACATGAAAAAGTTAAAGGACGCACAAAAATGTGAAAATGGTCAACACTGCCATCAGCATCTGTTTGTCCCTCCGAAACCCTTTTGTATGAATTTCAATTTGAGAGTTCTTTAGAAAAAAATGTCTTTAGAGAAAGAGAAAAGTGTGATGCTTGAAAAAGTGTGGGTCCCTCACCTACCGCTGCCACAAGTTCTGCTTTTTCGAACTTAAATGATCACAGAAGGTTCCCGAACAAAAAAATATTTTCTCCACAGTTGTGTTGCCTTGTCATTCCTACCTGGAAGCGGTGGAAGTCTGCCGGCTTGAAGTCATTGGGGGAGCATCCGCACCAGTCGACGATGTGCTTGTACTGGCACTTGCAGCCCAGTTTGCGGTTCCAGTTGGTGATGCGCAGGTTGTTATCCACCATGCTCTCACAGTGGGCGCTGTTCTCCAGCACCGTGTGGAAGAACGACTGAGGAAGACAGAAAGAACATGTTTTAAAAACCATATAAATTTTTTCCTTTACACCATTCAGTTAACATAGAGGGAATTGAGTAGCAACAGAGACTGCAGTATGTGTGTGTGTGTGTGTGTTACCTCGGCTGGCAGCAGAGTGTAGGCGTAGAAGCGCTTCATGTTGGTGACCAAGTCATCCTTAGAGTTGATGACATATTCAATGAACATGCGGTTGAGAAGGAACCAGTCGGAGCCGCCGTCCACCGAGATGCCTTCTGGGATTTTACGGTCGCCCAGCCTCCACATGTGAGTGTCGCACTCGAAGAACAGACGATCCAGACCCTGCTTACGGATAAACCTGGTGAGCACACACAAATATACGGTTACAGCGCTGACTACTGTGAGGGCTCATTAGCTTTGGGCCCCAGGAGGCCCTTGTTGACTTCAGTGAACATTGTCCTCTTTCAGTAGGAAACACAACATTTAGGTGCAAATCAGGGTGACAATGTGGATCTGGTCTTCCTAAATCCAATCTAGGGCTTTGGTTTTGTTAACTGCTAATTCCTTGACCTTATGACATTTTCCATTGAGGTCAAAGGAAATCAAGTAGGAAAAGGCATAGGACACAATTTTTTGGGGTGAAAATTAAAATAGATGAGTGAATTTTAAGAATTTATCTCCTCTCATCGGCCCTAAAGGACTTGAGAAATGTGTTGTTAACTACACACTAGTTTAGCAACCAGAACAGTGACGCCCTGCATACAAAATGGATGGTGTTCCTCCTGTGGACGTATCAAGTGTTTAGATGGAGGGAGTCAAATTCAGGTCAGCCAGGTCAGACTGTTCCCTCTGTTACCTGAACAGTGTCAAACACTGTTGATGTATTGACCTTGTGACTCCCAGGCGCACATGCACAAACATAATCAGTTGACATCACGAAAAGTGCACTCATGCGATATTCAATTACTTTAATTAGTCTCAGCCATCCACACACATACATACGTGGTGTAGGATTATTATTATCATCATTGTCGTAAAAACGGAATTATATCACGAACAAAACAGCTTCACTCCCATCAAAAGTCACTGAATGAAAATAATGTGTCTGCAAATAGAAAAAGGTACTGCTGAGTCACACTGACTCATGCTTCCATGCTGGATGATTATTTAAATATATATATTTCAAGTGTTTCGGGGGTATTTTTGCCCACAGTGTCGGGCGATGATGGGTGTTTTGTGTGTGTGTGTGATGAAGCATAAAGTGGAGGGTGGCAGCGTGGTGGCGGCAGGAAATGGGCATTCTGGCAGCGACCTCGCTCACCACACAAAGAAGGTTAATTAATGAAGCCACAGATGGGAGCTAATTGTATTATGATTCAGTGACCAAGCCATGGCAGGAGTGTGCTTTGTGTGTGTGTGTGGTTGTGTGTGTGTGTGTGTGTGTGTGTGCAATTAGGTGCTGCTGTGTGTGAGTTAGAGAGGCAAACACAGAGTTAGCCAGAGAGTAAGATAAAGGTCGTGGGTAGATTAAAATTAAATTTGAAAAATGTGCATCTCACCTGGCGTTGTCTCTGCCGTGGGATTTGATGAAGTTCATGTCTCTGTATTTGGACAGGAAGGCCACCAGCTGGTTGTTGGTCCTGAAATGGAAGGAAATTACGTTGTTTTTGACTGGGAAACATATGGGAAGACCTAGCTGGTACACCGATTACAGTAGATAAAGGTACATTGCGAGGAAAATTATGCAAATAGATCCATCTGCTACTACTTGCTATAAAAAAGTTCCTTAAAGACACAGTGAAACAAAAATTGTAACAATAACTAATTGTGTGTCCCTGATTCATTATTGAATTATCTCTTATATATTTAATGTATGTGAAATCATACCAAATCCACTCATCCTTTTTCTGAAAATGATAACATACTTTTAATGACTCAAACATGGGGGCGTTTGAATAAATATTTTCAATCAAGTATGATTCGGGGCAACTTGCTAATCTTGCCCGTGATCCTGTATAAACCCACACATGACTAATGCGATATCATTGGTACAGAGGTGTGTGTTTGAATCACTTTTATAAGCAAAAGATGCTCTACCTTGTATTAAGGCTCTCAAAATATAGTTTCTCAATTAGCTTCTGTTCAAACGTTTAGGTTATTCACATAGGAGATTCCTGTATTTGTGTTTTTACAGTATCAGAATCAGAATTAAGTCTAATTAGCCGAGGTTTGGAGTTTTTGAATATTTAACGATCTTCTAAATACATGTTTAAAGGCACATAAGGTACAACAAATCCCTTAAAACGACATTTTCTGTTTGCATGGGCTGAATCTGCGAGCTGCATCATGTCCCCATCAGCTTTGGACAATATTCCAGCAACTTGAGATCTGACGGCCCAATCACGACAGTTTAGCAACAACAAACAACGAACAAGGCGTACTTTAGTGTCATTGAGAAACACTTCACATTTGGGTCATTGAGTCACATTTCAAGCCCTCGGCTGCTCTCAGTGTCAGCCCCTCAGCCCCTTCACGCCCCTTAAAATTATTTTGGATTATACAAAAAGATTGTGCCAGCCATGATTTTGATGAATGACTTCATGCTGCTGTTACATTATAGAGCAGTTGTCTTCTTCACATGCGGGGCCAGACAGGCTAAAAGCTTTGCTCTGCAGGCTATGCCACAGTCAATGGCTCGAACATTTCATCTGTAGTGGAGCTTTTCATGATGGCTTGGCTTGCCTTTCTAAAAGAGCAGCGAGGCCCCGGTAAAAAGCTCAAGGATCATTGGGGGGAGGGACAAGCGCATATTAATGTCATTTTCTCTTCAAGGAGCAATTTCACAGCCTGGGGGGCTTATCTTAGGAGGTCCTGAGCCATAAAGCCTAACTGATGATGTGCTGCACAGCCATATGCAGTCGTCATCTCTACGCCCCCCACCCCCCCCACCCACACACACACACAAACATGCACTGTGTATCTGCTGGCGTGCACACAGACAATGCAATGTAGACGCACAGACAGAAATGCTCGTAGGCACGCAGCCATGCACACACACAGAGTGAGGGGAATTCATGTCAAGCTCCAGATTTGCCACCTGAGCGGTCACCCCGTCCACTGGGTCTAGTTTGCTTACTGTCAGCCCTGTGGCTGCTCTGTCTCACAGCGGTATTCACACGCACACATTACTGTAACGCACACATAACCAGCCACCGTGCTCGTCTAACCCGCCAGGTACAGCGTAAAAATGTGCACACTTTCAACATCACAGCTATTTAAACTTTCATCGCTATGTCACTGTTCCGCTTCCATGGTCTTACTGTTAAATTAATAATGTGCCTTTTTTTTTTTTTTTTACAACACGGCATTTAACTATTTCAGAGGGGGATTCAAGTGGATTGTGGGGTTATGAACGCACTCTGACTACCTGCACAGACAGATGAGAGATGAATCATACGTTCATCCCCATTGTCCTGGAAAAATGACTAAAGTTCTGTTAAAGTTATTTTTTAGACATCAAAAAATATATTTTTCAAGTAGGTTGGCTTCTACCTGGTAATAAATGGCTTTTTCCCTCCCAGAACAGAGAAATGACACCTATCACTTATAGAACAAAGCTAAAATATGAGATACAACCTTTTTCTCAGAGACAGAGATGACAAAGTGAAGGAGATTAGAAGATATGACGCCTGCAGCCAGTCATTGTCTCGTAAAGCTCAGACTTCTTAAAAGCAGCGGTAAAGACTAAGAAAAGGGGCTTTAAAGGGGAAAAAAAGGAGGTAAAATAAAGGAGAGTGTGTAGATAAAAGCTGGGAAAGAGGGTTGTACTCTGACAAAGCAAGCGTGTAACTTATCCTCTGGCCTCTCTGAACACACACACACACACACACACACACACACACACACACTCATAGACAGCATATCTGCCCCTGGACACACAGCCCTCTGCGGGTGTGAGGGGCTCTGGGTTTGCCTTTGAGAGCCATCCATGCGGCAGGACAGACATTATCAGGGAATTAGAGGGGAAATAATGCTTGTCTCCAGTCCCACTGATAACAACAGCAGCCTGCACCTGCGCAGTATGGACACCATGGACAACACGAGTGCCATTTGGAAAGTCTGGGACCATAAATGCTTTAACTTTAACCTACATTTAGGGAAGACTGGTAGAGTATCACACCCCAAGGTGTGGGAGCAGTGGCTTTCCAAAGCTATTTGACCATCAGACACTCAATTCTGTTGAAGCAAACTGGAAGCTTAACACATGCATGCACAGACATCTGCTTATTCATAGATATTACATACATCTCTCTCTTTCTACCTGATCCCGCTCCCAAATAAATCAGAAAAGATTCTCAACGACAAAACAGCAAGGCATTTGCTTTAGGCTCCCTCTCCAGGGCCTGCCACTTAAAAAAGAAGCACATTTACAAGTTGAACTTAATAAATATGCAGTGTGCACAGACTTGGTCAAGTCCAAGCTGTGGTTACAAATGCACAAGTACAAGATTGTCCATTTCCATATTTCGATATTGCATGGATTCAAAACATGCAGTTCCCTCTTGTTCCCCTACCCCTTGCCGCTTATTGCTCGCTCCTTCACCACTCCCTGTCATTTCTGCCTCTCGGCTCCCTCTTTCGCTCCATCAATCGTTTCCTTTCCCAAACAGATGGGGCTTTAAACCTCCACTGTCAGCCCTTTTCTCGACATCATCCTCATGTAAATGAGGGGGGTAAAAGACGGGAAGAAAGCAGCGTCTCGGTGCATGCACTCGCAAATACCTTTTAATCGTGCTCTGACAGACAGACAGACGAGTGTACAGACGGGATGAATGTGCACCAAGCATATATGCAGACAGACACACAGAGCTATGTCGACATAAACACAGACAGACAGACACATAGACAAACAGACGACGTGTCGGCAGCGTTCACTGATATGGTCAAAAACAAGCACGCACAACCAGACTGAACCCGTCTATGAAGAAAAATCCACAATTGTCCCTGCATCTTAGCTCCAGCTGTGGAGAAATCAGATCCTGCTTCTTTTTACCCAGTGGCCATTACAGCTTGTCTAAATTCAACTGGTGGACATCTGGCTGTGCAGAAGAGATAACTCTCTCCTAATAGGAGGATCTTAATTGGCTTCTGCAGAGCTACATCAAAAACCCAGCAGAGCCTGAACTCCCAAGAGGACTATAAACTCAAATAAAAAATAAAAAAGTGACAAAAACTCTCCTCGGCTATTTCCATGACTTCATGTCCACTTGGCGTACACTTTTTTGTGTCGTTAATTACCTTTTACGGCCTCTTAAAGGGGATGTTTCGGAGCGGGAGATGACTTTCGGACTATACAGTACACAATAGGCCTGGTGAGTCAATAGATATTGACCCTGGGCAATTAAATTGTAATCAGTTCACCATGTATCCCATTCAAGAGAGTGCAAGCAAGGAAGCAGCTAGGGAGGAGAAGGTGTGAACAAATGGTGTTTGAGAAAAGCCGAGGTTCTACCTCATTGATCTGTTTGGTTTGGAGTGACTCTTTATTTAAAGCTCACAGTTAACCGCAGGGCCCCCGACCGGTGTGTATTGAATTTCCTCCGTATTGGCTGAGAGCGCTCAAGTATTGTTGTTCACGCATGGTGACCGCCTTTGTCACCTATATTACTGTGGAGGCTTTCCACCTGCACCTCACTTCATTGTCCTTACAGGGGCCATTCTTTAAGAAACGACCCGACTACGCCTCCCTCAGGTCCACCCTACTGCCCTTCCCTGAACCCCCCCAATGTACGATCAATCTTCGTTACCTGATGGGGTAGTCAGCAGCACTGAGGTTGATGAAGAAATCCCAGTTCCAGTCCCTCATGGCCAGCAGGTCAGCCATGCTGCGAAGATACATGGTCAGCAGACTGGCACCGCCCCAGATGGTGGCCATGCGCCACGGTGTCACCCTCACATTAGGATACTGGGCAGCCAAGGCATGCACCTGCCTGTGCAGGTAGTTAGAGCGCTGAAACAAAAGGGAAACGATCACACACTGACTAGCGCTGTATCCCAATACCAAGCGATCCAATTTGACACGTTGAGAGACACATTAAATTGTGATATTCTAATCAGTCTTCCACTGATCAAATGAAGGATTCAAAGGGCGTAAAAGACACATGGGCTCACCTGATCGATGTGTATGTAGTAGTAATGCGAGGTGTGGTAGATGGCTTTGAAGAGGCGTTGAAACTGGCGAGAGGCTCGTCCATGGACCACCAACACAAAGGCTATTCTGACTGGTTTGGACGGGAAGCTCTCAGCCGAGTCCTCATCCCATTGGACGTTAGCGTTGGCTTTACCTGTGAGGTATAAAAGACAACAGTTGTGTTATCATGAGCTAACTATATTTAAGTCATGCAGCATTACACGGATTCTTCATCAGTAAGATAATCAGGGGTTGTTTGCATGTTTGATTGGCAAATCAAATCTGTTCTTTATTTGATCATCTGCACAAACAGCACCATCACTCATGATACTTGCATGGTTTATGCCTATAAATATCCCAGAGGGATGCATAATGAATACACTTATTAATGATAATTAAACGTTATTCTTTCATTAAACAATATACATAAATATCTAAACAGCCAGATTGCTAGGCAACACAGTAAGTAGCGGTTGGAGTGGGCATGATTAGCATATTCATAATAAAGAATGTCACACGTGAACATTCGGAAGGTATTTCACATTTAGTGCGCCACCGACGGTACTGAGGAAGTTTTAGAGCTAGCAATCAATGTGCCCCCTCGAAGAAGTACGAAGACTATAACACAGTAATTATGCCTTGAAAAACACTGGCTGTACCACGGGTAACTTCCATTTGCTCTCCCCTGTGTCATTGAACACTTCAGATGTTCCCAGGCAGGTCGGACAGTATCATGTACACGGACAGAACGCCTACAAGTAAGGTATAAATAAATGATTAAATAAGAACAAAAAGGCATACAGCTAACTCAGACTCTGCTGTGGAAAAAACAAACATACCACACAACCATGACTCGCCCATCCATTTTCTTGGGACTATGACAATTTCAACCAGACACTCCACACACTGTAACTACTATCCTCACTCAGACAGGAATCCTATAAGTGATTCCTCTGGGGCTTCCAGGGTGGAGCACGGCTTGACAATGTGCCATCATTCCTCTCGGACAGAAAACTCCCAGAAGATGCCTTGGATTTCACACAAACGGCAACAGAAAGCAGCACACAGGCCACCACCACGGTCGCGGCCTGCCAAGCCACTGTCAAATTAAACAGTTCCAACCATCTCTAGAGAGCTATTGGTAGCCTCGCAAAGCTGGTTTTCGTACCACCCTTAACCGCTCAAAAACAAACACTGGCGCGACGAAAACCTGGATCTTCCTGCAGGTCCGCTCCGGCAACATTGATCGCAGATTGTGTTTTTAAACATTAAGTCATTACAGCACGTGTGCAAACGCAGCCCACGAGACATGTTTGTTCACAGAATGCGCTTTTAAGGAGATTAATGACTTCAATTTGGGACTTCAGCTCCCAAGAGCCCGTCTGTGCTGAAGGAGTAGAGGAAGCTGAGGGAATACAGAGATGGGGGCTGTTTTATTCCCCCTGAGGGTTACTTCTCAAAAAAAGAAGAAGAAAGAAGCCCCTCCCGGCTCCTCTCCCCCATCTGGCCCAAAGGTTCCTGTAATTACTCAAAGATTTAAGGGCAAGTGTCCGGCGTGTCATCTCTTCATGAGGGACAGGGCTAAGAAGGCCTGGTCCCTCATGTTCAACTAATCTCATTCATTCAAATTTAAGGGCAGGTGTCCGACAAGGCTTTTGTTAAAAGGTTGACCACAAGGTTCGGGGTTAATGACACGCTCTCTTGGCTCCATTTGGCCCCAGTTGGCTGCGGCTCCTGTCAGTCACTCATACTTATTTTTTGCTTCCCTCTCTCTCTCTCTGCTTGTGTGTGGACGTGTGTGTGCTAGTGTGTGTGTGTGTGTGTGTGTGTGTGTGTGTGAGACAGCTCAGGGGGGAAATCTGCTGTGGGCCATATCAGATTGGACGGTAATTGGTGGCCAGCTAAGAAGGTTCACTGGTTTGCTTTGCACACGGATAATTGGCCAGTCACTTCACAAAGCACTTTGAGAGTGTGTGCTATGCCAGCTAGCTGAACTAATGAGCACTGCTGTGTGTGTGTGTGTGTGTGTGTCTGTGTGAGGTGAGAGAACTTGAATTTTACTGTCAGTTTTGTTGAGCAATTGTGTTTATCTGCAAATGAGCTTCATACATATTTTCCGAACACATCTGAAGACACGCAGGGGTTTTCTTTTCCCCCAAAAGAAGAAACAGAACCCCCCCCCCCCTTTTATAACTCATCACTCTTAATCATCCTTCCCTATCTTATCTGCTGTCACCTGACTCTTCTTCTACCATCATCTTGCGTAACTTCAGTCTCTTACCCATCCTCCGTCTCAATGGTGGGAGAGCTTAGAACAAGAGGTCGAGCTACGGTACGTCCCAAAGGGCTTGTACCAAGTTGAAAATGTCCCCAAAGGGTGGGGGGGGGCAACCACTGAATACAACGCTGCCATATTATCACCTCTTCAGTTGATATGGCCTGTTCACAGATTCATTCATACACATTTCTCAAAAGAATCAGGACCTCAAATTATTTGAGTGAACATCATACAAAACTTTTCAGTTTTATTTTTATCGCATTGACGCTACCACTCAGTTCAATGTGATTAACAAGCTGGACTCCAACCTGGAAACCTTCCAGCTTCAACAACATTTAAGCTCAATTACTCCAGAATACAATAGTGCATTCAGCGCAGGAGAGATTCCCCTCCGCTTAATATTGGTGGAGAACAATGTGTAAAGGTCCATTCGGAGCCCAGATGCTGGTTCAAATAAACTGTAAGTAGTGTTTCCCAACTGGGTGCAGGACTTTCTTCAGCTTTATTGTTCTTACTTCTGCGTGCGTACATCCAAGGATTCTGCTTACAAGAACCCCCAAGAGCAGTTTAATCAAGCTGTACCATTTACTCTGTATTTGTGTGCATGTATATAAACTGTCAGAGTAGAACTGGAAATATGGATTTTCTAGAAACTGTTATTTTCAATGTACAATGTACTGTTATTTTCAATGTACATTCACACCAATGTTTAACCAATAAGCTGAATGCCTCACAGTGTGGAAGTGACCAGCATCCTTCTTTCTGTGTAAGGCAAGATCAGGCTTGACTTAAACATTACTTTAGAAAACAAAATGTAACCAATAGATACAGAAATATAAATGCAGTCATTTGTTATTTATTAAAATAATGGTATCCGATACCAAATCCAGCTATTCATCGAGTCATCGGTAACAGTGCATCTTTATGCAACGTTATTTCATATAATGACTATTCACTTAATTCATTTTCAGAAATAGACCGATATCACGATAGAAGATTTGGGCCTAACTGAGAACAGTGAACCATGACCCTTAGATCAGAGCTGAGGGGAACTTAGTTAGGTTTTCTTTGGGCTTGTGCATTCACATTACACATAATGATTTGATTGATATATAAATAAATGTATAAATATATTGATTATAGCAGTTTTAAATATGATTTATACAATCCCTGTCAGTACAAGGCCACGAGGTTAAAGCTACATGCTAGGGCGGCTCAGCCCAGTTATATCATTATTAGCCAGGTTAGCATATGGGAGGAAGAGAGAGTGAACATGTTCCCCCTGTATTCAATAATGCTAATTCCAGAGCTATCACAATTGCTAATCTAGCCAAGGCCTCAAGGACTGCATGCCGATCAAATCAAATTGGACAATTATCTGTTAACAAGGTTAGGACTAGAATTGGGATGGGGCACTGAGGAGGGGGGGGGAGAGAGAGAGAGAGAGAGAGAGAGAGAGAGAGGAGAGAGAGAGAGAGAGCAGAAGGGAGGCAGCAGGCAGACTGAGAGTAAGAAAGAAAAGTGATTTAATTAAGCTGTCGTGTTGTTGCAGTCCAGCCGCCAGGGGAAAGCCCTTTTCGGTTTCTTTGTCTCCTTTGATCAAAGTGTCAGTTTGAGTGGGATGGCGAGTTGCTGTGTGATATGACAGGAGCTTAGGCACAGACAAACGATACTCCTCCTCTTGGGAAGGAGCAGTAGAAAAGTTGCTCTGTCATGGCGCCTCTTGGAGCCCTTACAATGCGAGCAAGGGCCGTGAAGGTATCTGACTAGAACAGGCAGGATGTATAATGGCTTTCTCCTCCCCCCCCTGCTGTCCACACTGCATTCAGTCCCTTACCGTGTGTGCAAATGCATGTGTGCTGCCCACGAAAGGCGGCAGCAGCAACAGATTAGGGTTTACAGAATCCACAACCAGACTGCTGATGTCCATAGATTCTTTGAGTTGGAGAAAAAGAAAGGAGTGTGTTTTGTGTCCAGCTCGGCGAAACAAACAAAAATTGGAAAGTAATTTGGACAAGCAGCATCTCTATTTTCTCCAATAATTTGCCAATTATATATAGGCAAAAAAAATAAATGTCTTGCCTTGGAGGGGAATTGCAATTACGAGAAGAGGAAATATTTGACCATGTAATAAACTGGTCACACTCTTTGTACTTAGCTCTGTTTGCTATTTTTTGCTATTAAAAATAACTTGTTTTCTCCTACTCACTGCAAGTAGGAGGACATAAAACAATGAAAGAATATTGGCAAGCCGTCGGTTTTATTTGCAGGAGGTTCTTCTTTGCATTTTATACGTTTTTTCTGAAGTCCCATAAAATAATCAACTCAAGGATAAACTTCTAATAGCTTATTGATTTCCTAATTTTGAATCTATTTGAGACGTTTTTTTTAAAGTGACTTCAGTTGAACACTTGTTTAAGGAGCGATGCAGTAAGAAGGTCTTAAGAGCGGCTCCTCCCTCTCATTTTCACTGCTCTAACATAAGCGCTGAATTTGGAGGCTTTATTTATCCTCATATATCTCACAGCAATATGAGTGCAAACACACATCCATAAACACATACATCATACATATGTTTGGCAAGAAAGGCCTCTAAACCAGCATTACTGTTTCTGAGATCAACTCTGTTGACTGAACCTAATAGTCGTTTTTAGACATTCAGGTAGAACGCAGCTAAAAACAAACTCTATGAGCAATAAGGTCCCACATGACCCTAAACTTTTCTGTCAAAACTTGAATAATTTTTGTTTGTCCCGTATTTCTCACAATTAATGTAAAGGTCAGTTGCGAAAAGGTTGTGTATTTCTGTGCACCAATCAGAGCTTGGCAACATTCAAATTAAAATGTGATGGCAGGTTATTTGCTTATGTTGTCAGCACTTTCTATCAAATCCAAACTATGTTACATCCTCAATAAATAGTAACATGGGAGGTATTTATTCTCGACTTTAACATTAATTGTTGGTTATTTCGTCATGAAAATGGAATGTTAGTTGCATCAGATGTTGTACATTTATGGTATCACATGACATAACAACCATTTGGAACTCAACAATCAGGGAAGCTTGATAGATATCGACCCATTCAGCGAGACCACGTTTGTGCAGAATACAAAGCGGCTCCACTAACCGACGTAACCATCTGCATGGACTGAAATCAAATAATCAACCAAAGTAATTACAATGATGGACTCACCCTCAATGGGGCAGTAGCGAGTGACCATCTCCGGCATTAACTGCCCTTCCCTGTGTCGGCAGTACACCTCGGCGATCTGTTGCCGGCACTCCTTGCTCTTCGCCCTCGATAGAGCTGAAATGGCTTCCTTCCCGCTGATCTCGCACTTCGGTGGCTCATCGTAGGTCACGCCCAGCGGCGCCGCGGTGGCCTGCCTCCTGTGTGGGTGCTGATGCCTGTGCTGTGACTGGGACTGCTGGGCCTGTGAAGCGCGGTAGTGTTGCCACGACACTTCTGCGATGCCCTGACCACCCGGGTAGGAGGCATTGTTTCCGACAGCCAGCGGCTGCTGGCCTACGGGCAGCACTTCGTTTGAGCTGCGGCCCAGACTCGGGGAGCTGTCCCGCCAGGTCTGCTGCTGGGCGTGGGCCTTCTCCTGCAGGTGCTCCCGCTGCTGCTTGCTGCTGGTGGCGCCGACAGACTGCCGGTTCGGCTGTGAGCGCGCACCAAAGTTACTGTTATCAATGTTCTCAAAGTCTTTGGGCACGGAGTTCTCGTTGTTGCTGTCCACTCTGCTTTTCTCCTTCGGCCGGTGGGAGTAATATCCATCCTGGATGAAGAAACAACAAACAAGAAAAACAAGATCAGAATTGAACGAGCACGGTGCATATCAAATGTCGGATTAACAATCGACGCGGCGACGTACGAGTCGAGGGCGCTGCGTGGAAACCGCGAGTCACGGAATAAAGTGCCGAGTATTTAGTGTGACGACTACCAGGTGGAACCGAACCGGAGGTGAAGCGGGGGCCCCGAGGGCTCTGCCGCTCAGTGCCATCATCAGATTAGCCCCGTTTCAATTAAATTCTCCCTCAAATGGGTCCGGCGCTCCGTAAACAGATTACCAGGAAGGGATAAAGGGCCAGAATGTGACTGTGAGTTTGTGTGGGTGTTTGGTGTTTATGCGCCTGTGTGCATTTCCTTCTTCGGCGGCGCCACATGAGAATGTGAAGAAATGGTAGTGGTGCGGCATGTGACTGGAAAAGGCTGCACTTGTCAGCACCGTGTGTCTGCATATGAGAGATAGTGTGTGTGTGTGTGTGTGTGTTGTGTGTGTGAATGTACAATTCCCCTATCTTTCCGGCAGAGTAGGCTGAAAGCAAAGGAGGGGCACAGGGGAAAGCAGAAAGAGGGGAAAGGGTAATGAGTGAAAGTGGGGAGGGTCAGCAGACGGAACGCTGACACGAGGCATGAGTTTTGCTCCCAGGAAGCGCTGGCTCGCTCCAGTGAAATGTGCCACAAATGGAAAACTAAGAACGCTGCCTGGCTGCCATGGCGCTGTTGCACACTTTGCTAGACACCCGGGGAAGAATGGAGCTCCCTGATGCATTTCTCCGTTTACAAGACACAGGAAAGAGGAAGGGGAGAGTAAGAGATAAGTAGAACAACGAGAGGCGGAACGGAGGCAGGAGAGGTGAGAGACACGCGGGAATCAGGTGAAATGCATTTTTGCGAGCCAGCAGCGTGGAAATGTCTTTCCAGCCCTAAAGCCAGGCCTGTTATCAGCCCATCAACCTTCCTCCTCTGCAAACACCTCGTACCGGCGCAATTACAAAAGTGGCTGCATGACACACTTTCACAGTCAAAGACAAGAGGGGGATGATATAATAGAGGCAAAACAAAGAACAAAAAAAAAAACAGGATGAAAAACAGAGGAGGACACAAAACAATATTGTCATTGTCAGCTCCTTTAAAGCTGCTTCCTTGGCAGAGGACAGATTTTCACACAACGTTGGATACCTTTACGGGTGCGTCTCCTCTCATCTCCTCTCCTCTCTCCTCCTTCTACACTCATCTCCCTCCACGCGTCTCTGACTTGTCTCGACTCCCCCCTCCATCCCTTCACACATCCCGACTCCGCTCTGCTCCTTTCACCTCTCATCCCTTCTGCTCAGCATCTCGCTCCCTTTCCTCCATCGTCTGTTCCCCATTTCGCGTTTCTCACACCTCCCTTTCTTTCTCTCTCCTCCCGACTTCATCTCTCCTCCCTGTCACAACCTCCCCCCTCACGCTCCCCTCCTTGTCTTCCTCTTCTTTCTTCACGCTGCCAGTTTAAACAGACCGTGTTGTCTGAACGGCAGAACCTGCTAATCCCGCGTGTAACAGCTGCTTAGGCCGGTGATCACCTAAAAGAAATCCCTACTTGCCGAGTTTCAAAAGGGGGAACGCTTTAGAGGTCTAATCCATGCAGTGCAAGTCACTGGATGTTTGCAGAGGTAAAATGAGTCTGTGTGCATTCGTGATTATGTGTGTACAGTGAATGATTCTGGTGGCTTTTTGTGTGTGTGTGTGTGTGTGTGTGTTCAAGGGAAGGAGAGAACAAGTACACAGCAAGTGTTTGCCATTGGGAAACGGATACTCTCGCTCCAACTTACACAAGTCGATGTGGGACAAAGTTAAATCAGAAAAAAAATGTTCCAGAGAGCAAATGTTAAGAACAACAGCACCCGAATGTCCCTCAACCCCATCTTGACGGAACAAATCCACTTTTGCTTACAGTACATAGATAATAAATGTTAGCCGATGAAGCATTCTCCATATTCTCAGATATTATCATTGCTATGTCTAGGATCAGAAAACTGCACCGCGGCAGTCCCTGCTGTATTTCATAGAGGAGGCGTCGCATCTCGCCTGAAATAAGGAAAGCCTCTCAAGTCAGGTGAAATGGTGATATTTATAGAAAATATAATTAGGCTTATTAAAAGGAAAACTTTGACATTGTGGACAGGGACTTCTTAGATAAGAATAAAGACATCATTATCATGTTAGGTTAAATGAATGGGAATGGCTCTACCACCCTGCAACATTGATTCTTGTCTGTTCAAACCTCACAAACCGTCAACCAGCTGAGAGACGGCTCCCAGTCAAGCAATGCTGATACGCCAACGAGCCACTTGCTACGGCTTTATATTTACCATACAGACAATAAGCGTGTTTCTTATTATGTCAAATGTCAGGGAAAACAAGCAAGGAGTGGCGCTAAGGCCACGTATTGAATACGTGGGACTATGGTCTGTATCTGAACCGATAATGAGATGATATGTCTGAGCTCAGCAGGTGACACTGATTGATTGATCACATTACATGCGCAGTAATTACTCAGAGCGGCACATTGCAATGTAGAGGGGGAGAAGAAAACCCTATTTTTAGCGAGTAAAGAAAAAGAGCCCATCAGTCACAATCAGGTGCAGGAGTGTCTTTTGTCCAACCGATGCAACAGAACCCGGAGATATTTAATTTACAATCACGTATATCTCAAAAGCAGCAAACTGTCACATCTGAGAAGCTGTGAGCAGCAAACGAATGAGTCATCAACAGTGAGTTAACACTACTCAACTGCCTGATTAATCAATTAATCATTTTAACATTAGATTGCTGTGTTTCAAACTACTGCTTTGAAGGCATCCCAGCTGGCTATAATTGTTTTCTTTTAGGGGAGGGGGGGAGGGCATCACAAAGATGTTGATTTCTTGCAAATTAATTGACGCGGATAAGAGCTGAGGTTAGCCCCATGTGGCCCTGCAAATGAAAATGAGTTGTAAGCCGGCACCGAGGAGATTCCTCTGGATAAACAATCTTCACACTGTGTTCCCCCCTCCTGCGAGCAAAAGACTCCAGTTGCTGTGTAGCTCTTTAATCTCAGGCACCGGGCTCTAAGCAGGAAGTGGCGGGGCACAGAATTAATAGTAGTGGCAGCCATTGAAGATAGGAGTTATGTTGGACTGCAGACGGGAGCTGGGGGTAGCTATTGATTCTTACAGCGGATGTGTTTGCTGCTGCCTGAGAGTGTCGAGGAGGCCATGCCAGGATTGCATGGCATGTGTGCCTGTTGTGCACACACACACGCACACACACACACACACACACCACACACACACACACACACACACACACACACACACAGTGAGGAAAAAGAAGGGGGGTAAACGTTAAAATCATCCATCACTGGCAGGTACATTTAGAGAGAGGCCTGTGGGGCTGGGACTATCAGCACCCCTCCTGGGAATGG
Source organism: Chelidonichthys spinosus (assembly GCA_029853015.1). NCBI lineage: Eukaryota > Metazoa > Chordata > Actinopteri > Perciformes > Triglidae > Chelidonichthys > Chelidonichthys spinosus. The sequence continues at coordinate 16,630,381 of CM056824.1, read as the reverse complement.
TTCAGTCCATTTCTCAATACAGAGCTGGCCCTTTCCACTTTTTCCCCATTTCCTGTGCCACAGGGGGAAATATTTCACCTGTCTTTTTTTTCTCTCCCTCCCCTTCTCTTCAGTCTCCCCCAAACTCCTGTGCAGCAGTGAGAAGGGGGAAAGCACATATCTCTCTCTCAGAACCTGTCCAGCTTCATCCCTCTTCTCCTCCTCCACCTCCATGGCCCACGAACCATCCCTTGCTCTGGGAAGGAAAGCAGTTCATTTGCCCCCCCCCCCCCATCCTCCCTAATGCCATCATTTACTATCCCGTGGGATGCCGAGGGAGAGCAAAGAAGCAGCACGTATCAGTTTCACCGCCGCCCGCCTCCTTTGAGAGACATCATTCCTGCGGGGCCGAGCTGAGATAAGCTAATGCGTGAGCCAGCGGTGCGTACTCTGTCAACACCGGCTCGCGTTACGGGGCAGCCACGCAGTCGACCGCCATGTACACAAACATACGTAAGTTCATTATGAAATCCACTCCATCCTACCAGCACGGTAGTCACCTCGGCACCGTGGAGGCGAGCTCCTGCTACGACCTGCCTGCCATGTGGCTAACAAGCTCAGATTAATTACCTGGACCGAATCCCTGCGATACTCTGGCATGACACGGGAGACTGATACACTGACAGACTTAGTTCCCAGCTGCTCTAGCACCTCAGGACACCTCGCGGGAGAAATGAGCCCGAGTAGACCGGGGATGACCTAAATGCTTAGTGACTTCTTAGAAGTCTTTACTTATCGTAGCTTATCAGCAGCAGCTTTTGTGCTTTCTTAGATTCACAGTTTAGGTATCAAACACATATAAAGTACGACAAAGTAGACTGAGCTTCAGTTAAGAGTTCCAAAGGATCTAAATGAATGCGGCCCTTGAAGTTTGACACTGCAAATTAAGAAAACACATGCAAATAGATGGAACACAAGCAAATTAAGAAAACACCTTCACCAACCTGACGAACCGCGTTAACATCAGACACAACATGATGGAAACTGTTTACAGGGGACGCAAAAATAGTGATGCGCTTGTTGTTGTCATGGTTTATGGCCAAGGAAGCTATTATAGTGAGCTAGCTGCTATTGTGATTGCAAGATTAAGATATTATACTGATAAACAAAGCGCCAAAAATAAGCCATACGTGCCCCAAGCCGTGTCCATTACTTTGTAGTGTCCCCGGCGAACAGTTTCCTTTGTGTTGTGAGCTTCTTGCAATGTTTCGTCTGAGCACGCGTTATCGAAATTGGTGAAGATCTTTCTTCATTAGCTTGTGTTGTGTCATTTCTTAATCGGCAGCGTGTTGAGCTCCGAACGCTATCCGACAATAAAAACAATCACGTTGGAAACAGGAAGAAATACAGGAAGAGATTTATTTTGGATTTTATACGAGATATGTGCTCGGCTTCACTCTCCTGGGTTTCCATCGCATTCTATCTTCTCGTTATGAATATTTCCCGAGTTGCCGCTAACCTCTTTGCTTTCTTTTTTCTCTCGCATCGTTCAATCTCTTCAATCCCCTTCTTCCTCCTCCCCCAGCTAAAACTGAAGGAATGTTGGTCACATGCATTGTAAGTGTGTACGTGTGTGCACGCGCAAATACGTGATAACCGGTGGCTCTGAATGAACAGTGTGGCTTTGGTATGCACAGAAGCCTCTTGTTGTGTGCCCCGCAACAAGCCCCGGAGCGAGAGTGGTGAAAAGGGAGTGTGTCTTTGTGTGTGTGTGTGTGTGTGTGCTACAAATACCTAGAGAAGACTGACAGCAAGAACCTCTGAAAACTACTTAACGGCTTTACGTTAGGGAAATGAAATTTGGAGAAAGGTCGCATTATCTGAAAAAGAAGCAAAAGTATGAAAAGAAGCCTCTCCTGTGGGACTCTTCTTAAGGGACAGATGATTGCAATCGGGGAGTTACGCTGAACAAAGATCAGAGTCTTCCAGAGAAAAGGGTCCTGGTTGCAGAGACTCCTGGGTATTCCAGAGGGCAGAGGTGACTTCACAAGCTGCTGTTTAATTTCTGGTTTCGGGTAGTCTTCTGTTGCAATTGTATGGCTTTGATGACTATATTTGTGTTCATGGATTTGAGCAGGGAGACAAAAAAAACCCCCAGATCTCTGCCCTCCTAACCACAGACACAAGGAAGATGGAGTTCCTCTTCCTCAAACAAGTAAGCTTGTTAAACACAGCAAAGCTCTGCATGAAACACTCCACACGAAGATACATTATGAAAAAATGTGTCATCTGCAGGGGAATTTTCTTCAGTTCTTCAGAGTTCAAGACCACAGAGGAATTAAAAAAAAGAAATACTTCTACTTCCCTCACGTCATGTTTCCTTTAGAGGTCGACCCATAGTGGATTTTTAAATATCTCTGATGTAGTCTACATTGAAAAACGTGATTTACATCCCACGACCGGGAGTGCTCAATTGTTCATGTTCAATTGTTTAGATTATCATCAGACGTGAATCAAACGCACACATCTATTTCCAGCATAAGCGGACCTCATTATCTGCACGTAACCTCGACGTAAAGCGGTAATCTATGTTCCCGTGAGGCTGGAATCGGTAAGCCACAAGATAAGAACTAGATAGGCCCATTTTCTTATTATTAAACATCATATTCACAGAGTAAAGTTCACTGGAGCTAAATGTAAATCCAGATCAACACAACGCAGCAGCAAGCACCAACTATCCGGCCTGCTAATATGCCATTCTCACAGCTGGCGTTTTGACACGTCACAGTATAAAAAGCAGAGGTGAAAATAATGAAAGAGTTCCTTGTAGCTGCTTCACTTTCAAGGTCATGGTACTGTGTAAGCTGGTTCTCTGTCACAACTTACTGGGTCTCTTGATGTCCTATAACACTAAAAAAAGTAATAATTTGTTCTTCCTGGCCGCCAACACCTCACAATCCCACATTGGTATTATAATCTTACATTATAGACCGTTAGATTTCTTCCTCTTGTTTTGAATACTGAAAACCTAGGAAGTCCAGCTAATTTATCTATTGCACTACTAAGTATCTCTGCATGCCAGCATCAGATAAATGTTTGAAATGTAAATTGGTCACTTAATGGGCCATAATTTCAACCACTGTAGAATCTGCTGCTGTGGAAATGAACCTAAGTGAGTGCTCCTGTGGAAAAATACCGTAAATGTGTTGATATCTTCTGGAACACCCCCCCACCCCTCCTTAAATTGGATTAAGAGGAAACAGAGTTGAGAAGCGACCTCAAATAACCTCAAAGATTTATTCTTGGTGTGTACCGACAACAAGGAAACTCACACAGAGAACAATGTTTGAGCTGAAATCCCCAAAGCATGTGGCAAAAGTGAAGCCGGGCTGCCTGAGTCTCACAAGGTCTGGTTCGCCTTCTCCCCTTAAAAACCTTTACTCGGCATCCCGGCAGCTTACATAGATGGATTACTGGACACACACTCACTCACACACACACACACACACACACACACACACACACACACACACACACAGCACCACACCTGCATTTGCAGACACACACACACACCATACTAGTCCCTTGTGAGACTGTTTTAGTGCAAGTCACATTTATCCTGGGGCCTGTGTGTGTGTGTGTGTGTGTGTGTGTGTGCGTGTGCGTGTGTGTGGTAATATGTGATTTCTCTGCTGTGGAGGCAGGAGAAGCCAGAACCCAGGGAGGGCATTGAGTCTGAGGGTGAGCGCCTCAGTACAGTACAAAGTACAAAATCAACTTTCCTCACAAAGACTTTCTCTATTCAATACGATATTCAACAGCACGTTAATGTCTCCAGTCAATCCCTCATATTCATATTTCAAATAACATGAATTATATCGGAAACATGGCCTGTAGTGAAAGAGACATGAGGACTATGTTTGTAAGCAATATGCAATTGCTGCTATAATATTACTGATGTGTGACTCTACAGCTATCAGTTATCAGGTAAATTGACAATTGTGTTTTAAATCCCAATCTACACCAGGGGCGTCAGCAGCATTTGATATGTTTGGGGTCATTGAAATTTTTTATTAAGTAGATGCAATTTCCCACATTCTGGTGCATTCTGGTGTTTCTTCCGTATCTAATGTCTCCTGTTCCTAGAAATGAAAATGAGAATTAAATAGACCTATCATTGATATACTGCCATTTTTTATAATGCCTTTGCAATAGTAGTTGTACAACTGAGTGACTACAGAATCAAAACAAGCTTTTGCACAGTGCATTGTGGCATACACCCATGGTAGCCTAAATATTAATCTGAGAGTGCATTGTTAATTTACACAAGGCTTTTTTTCAGCTACTTAAATCATCCACACCACCCATTTCTTTCCTGACTTTCCAGACTTTTTTTTAAAAGGTATGGTTGCGACGCCCATGCTGAACACACTTCAGTAAACTTGTGTGTCTATTATGTGATATGAGGTAGTATGGACACAGTATCATTCCATCCCATTCAGCAATATATCAATAGAAATTCCCTCATGGATATGATTTAATTAGTAAAATCCTCCCACTTTGGGATCCATTAATAAAGAAACAACTCCTCTAATGCATGAGAAGTTTGAAGAATCCACATCAGTGGTAAACCGGTCAGCTGATATGCCTGAGCTATCAACAGCTAGCATACCCAGCTAACCAAACCTGACATAATCAGTACAAGTTTGTTGGGTTTTTTGCAATCTATTTAAAAACATGTTTCCCTGAGTGGCACCAGAGGAAAATGTCTAACGTGCCAGCTTCATACAAACATTTTGCAAATTTGTAGTAGAGCAGAATGATGTATGCCCACTCACTCCTTAAAAACCATCTTCTTTTACCTCTCTCTTGTTCTCAACACCGCTCCCCATGCCGTGCCTTCCCGCTGGTGAACCCTGGGAGTTTCCACATGACAACAGGAATCTAAATCATATGGCTTGCATACAGTATATTAGGTCTATATCTCTAAAGGGCATGAAAGCCCTTTAACAAGCCGTGAGAAGATACTGGCAATTCTCTGACTGTGTCCCTTTTACCCCCCTCCCCTCTCGTATATTTTCCTCTGCGAATACACCCCAGAACGTTACATCTCCAGCTTTGAATGGGAGCCATCAGCCGATTTCTGAGCCATATCTCACAAGGGTATGAAAAAGTCCCCTCCTCTCTCCGCACACCTCCCTGCTCAGCCATGAAATGACACCCCTATTTAATCAATTGTGAATCATGAAATTTTGCACAAGAGACCCCTTTTCTCTGCACTTGACAGTGATTGAACTGCACAGCCATGCAATTCCATTCACCACGGCGATGAGAAGAAAAGAGAGCAGGGGAGGGGCCGCATTGTATGCATGTGTGTGTGTTTGAGAGATGAAGGTGATTTCCCTGTGACATCATGGGCCCCTGCTTAGTGGCACTGCAACAGAGGGCCCCTTTTGTGCATTGAGGCCACGTGGTCAGGCAGCATAGTGGGATCCTACAGCTGATCTATAGGGGTGCAAAGGAGGTGTGTGTGTGTGTGTGTGTGTGTGTCACACGGACAAAAAGCCCTTCACATAAACATTTTATAGAGGCCCCCAAAAGAACAGGGTTCAAGAATAACAGAGAACGAGGAGAGAAAGTGGGTTTTTGAGAGAGATTACAAGTGGAGGAGGGTGAAGGAGACAGAGTGAGGTGAAAGCCGGAGAGAAAAAGTACAAAAAGTGGATAGGAGGAGAATGAGATAGAAAAATAGGGAAAGATGGGGGTAAAAGACCCCCTGACTAGAAAGCCCCCCTTTCCTTTCTGCATGAATGGACCGGTGGGAACGACATGCGAATGTGTGATGTAAGGTCTGTAACAAATGTGTCAGGGAACATAGCCGACATTCCAGGCATCCGTGTGACATAGCAGTGACCTGCAGCGTGACCCCGATGCAGAGGTTAGAGTGAGTCAGCGCCTTTGTGTCATGACAGGACAGAAAATGACAAGCTGCAAGATCCGTCCATTCACTGTCGTTCTTGTTTATGGATGGGATGGATGTGTGTGTGTGTGTGTGCTTCTCTCATGTGCCAGTGTTTGAGTACAGCATGCTAATGATGTGCAAATATATCACAGTGGCGAGAGCATTGGTTTCACTTCCACAATGCAAGCACACATTCTGCCGGCAGCACAAGCCTCCAGAAGCACATTATTAAGTAACACAACTGGTATCGGGAAGTGGAATGCATTTTTTTTATATATATATATTTAATTTATAATTCCCCGATGAACAGCTCGGCTGAAAACAAAACGTAAAAAAAACCTTTCCGATTCAGGGAGTATTTTCCTCTATTATTGTTTTATGGTAATATATGACTAAACAACTTGGGGGTCAAAAGCTCTCAATTTGTTGTTTGTTTTGATAATTTTATGTTATATTATGGGACCGTCATTAGATCCATATTCTAATGTCGTGAAAGTCAGCGTTTTTACACACTAAACGGACTGCATGTAACCTGCTTAACATCAGCATGTTGGTAGAAAAAAAAACGTTTGCGGCAGAGATCTCCCACTGTAAAATGTTTAAATCTGCAACAATATAATACTTGATCTTTTATTAGCACACATGCTGTGCTTCACTCAGCACTTCACTCCAGTCTCATGAAAATGTGCCATGTGGCAAAGGTTTAAGTACATGTTTAGGGCTAGCATGTTGGCATGATAACGAGACAAACCCAAAGTTAAAACACCGATAGTTCCACGACATCTGAGCGAATTCAAGCTGCTGATGAAAAATACATAATAAACCTCAAAGTGTCTGTTTCTCTCTCATCTGTATGCAGAATCAAGAAGAATTCAGCTCTGCAACACCTGCATGCATCTGGCCAACGCCGTCTCAAAAGGCCTTTTTCTGGGAGCAGTTCTGTAAACTGTCAGTGACCTGTGTCGCTCTAACAACACAAAGAACACACATAGTGTGCACCGAGGTTAAGACCCCATCTGCTCTGTTTGCGCCCACAGAGGAAATTAATTTCTGCACACTGATAGACTCATGTTGGGGCCAAAAACACGATGAGGATCTATGTGTGTGGACTTGAGCTTCTTCTATGAGCCCAGCAGCACTTTACTCAGCAAGCTTCAAACTAGAAAGTGAGTTGATCCTAATTAGAGTCAGGGTACGCTGAAAGGTTGAGATTAGAGGAGATACGGACCGCCTGGGCAACACAGAAGGTTGAGAAATGTAATTCTAAGGAATAACTGAGTTATTGAGACAGTTGAGTTCGCTGTATGTACAGGCCTTAGTGTAAGTGATGAGGAGGCTGAGGCATTTTTTTTGGCTTGCTCTAGATGTCATAGATGTCTCCAGGTTTTAAGAACTATTATGAAGAGCACAAATTAATTAAAACTAGCTTTATACCTTTGTAGCTGACTGGTTACAGCGCCTGCAACGTCCCAGGTTAGATCCCAGCATTTGGACATTTGCTGCCTCCCTATTCTATGGAGGCAAAGATGCCAAAGATAAATATTAAAAAAACAACAACACCTACATTTGTCAAGTTTTAAGTGGGCCACCCACACTGCTTGTGAGTCAAGCCATATGCTTATGGTTGAAAAGACCTATTATGGCCGGTCCTAATGGCCCCGCTTAAATGCGGGGCGATTAGCCTGCCGCCATAAAGAGAAGCAAAATGTGATAATCATACAAATGGGGTAAACGAGGATAAAGTTTCAGAAGGCATTGATCATCTTTTTTTTTTGTACATTGTACATCCAGGAAAAAGTGAAGTGAAGCAGTTACACTTAAATGGAAATGAGCTTTGGAGAGAAGTGCCAAGCCTGCATACTTTTTATCCTGTGCACACCAGGTTGGTCGCCCAAAAGCGAAGCAAAAGTGGTCGTGCTTAATGGATTGTTAGTTTTGGAAGCGCTTTTAAAAAATCGTGACTGCAGCCCCTGAATGCTGACATCAGAATGGTGTTGGAGGTTTCAGACGCTGACAATCACACAGACATTCTGCACACAGCGTACGGACATCTTCGAGTTGAGGCTACGAGATACAAGGAAAGCTGTCCTCAGTGCAATAAAAGGTGAACTGAGGATCGGTTCTATGTTCTGACCTTTGCTGGTCACATACAGTAGCGTTGCCATGGTCACTTTTCCAGGAATGAAGTTACTGATGTTTTAATTGATCTGGAAATGTAGTAATACAACGGTGTAAAATACTCAATTAAAAGTACAAAAGTCTAATCATCAATGCATTAAATAACCAAAATAAGAAGTATTCTTTATTCATTATAATATATGATGTAGTATTATATTGTAATTATTGATGCATTACTACGTATACTGCTAAAAAATAACACATCATCATTTATTAGTTGATTAGATTTAGTTTAATCTGGATCTGTAAAGTAACTAAAGGTGTCAGATTATTGTAGCACAATAGACGTGTAAACTAGCATTAAATTGGAATTGTACTTAAATACAGTAATTGTGACTAATAATTCATCACTATGAACATACATTTAATAAGTCTTTCCAAGACTAGTCAATAACTGGGATAGCAAGATATTCCCGTCTTTGAAACACAGACTTTTCTGCTTTCATATTAATGCAGTGAGTTTTGCTCCAAAAGTGCATCACATTGACAAATTTTACTTCAAAATGTACACAATTTGGGATCATCCAATGAGGTCAAACTGTCTTACACACTGCAGTCATTCTTGCTCAACCCCAAAATAAAACTACTACAACAAGTTGATGAAGGTGACAGCTCTTGAAAGATCAGAGGGAAATGGAGAAAACAGGGGAAGTGAGGGGGAGGAGATCAGCACCTAAACTGGCAATAACGAGTGGAGAGCCCATCTGATTTCATCTTTTGGTCTGACACCCAGATCATTAAAACATCTAAATGATTGAAGCGCCCTCCCCGGGTCCAGCACAGCACATCCTGACGCAGAAAGGTTTCAGACTATAAACTGTTTTAAGGACAAATGGATACAAAGAGGGATGAAATGATAACATTTGCAGGATGAAAATGTTCGAAAGTCAAATTGCAACAAAGCAAGCTTTTAGTCTCTGCGTGATGTAACAAATTCCTCTATTGCAATGCAGCAACTGTGTTTATCAAAGGAGCTATTGATTCCTTCTAATCTCGTTTGGAACGACACTGCCGGAGATTTCCCTGCTTGACCCCGCTATTCATTTTGGCACCGATTACTTACAGTTTTGTTTAGGAAGCTGCTGTGATCAGTGTTGTCCTGTCAGAGCGATAGACCTCCAGGGGGATCTCTTTTCTCACTTTTCCCTTATTGCAATCAGGATTTTGTTTATTTGAGTGGTTAATTAATGCTTTTCTTCAAATGTTATGAAAACGCTGCAGGTAAGTGATAATTCAGTGACGGAGGGAGAAAGCGATGAGTTGGTGGAACTGATCAAAATAAGGACGTTGATCAGAAAACCTTAGAAGATTTCAGACACACTGCCGCTGTGAGGCTCTAGGTACAACAGTGATTACATTAAAGTCAGAATGGTGGAATGGTTCCTCGGTCTGATGAGATTTCAGTATTTATGCACCCCCAAGACCGGAAAAGTTTGCCTGCTGATCTTAAGCTCTGACACCGTGTTCTTTTAAATTCAAACTAAAGACTTTCCTTTCCACCCCAACATTTTCTTTAAAGAACATGCCAAATGCTTGATTTTTTGGGTTGGTTTTGGTTCTATGCAAAGCACTCTGAACTGCTTTTGTATGACATGGTGCTTTACGAACACATTTGAATTGCATTGAATAAACATTTTTGGTAACTGGAAACACAGCCAGGACTGATGATGCTGCTGAATCAAAACACCAGTGGATCCCTAATGTTCACCAAAGCAAATTTCATGGGTTGCTGATTCAGGCCCAGCATGGACCAAGTGGACTGGTTGCTGTAGAGGAGCCAGTTCACCGCCTGGGCACTGCGGGGGTGCCCTTGAGCAAGGCGGCACTGTGAGTGTGCAATGAAAAACAAAAAATTTAATTTGATTGAAATTGAAGGGTCCTTCAGTCTGTACAGTTGCAGTTTTTGGGGAAACCAAAAACCTCCTTTGCCCTAACTTTGTGAATGCAATGCATTAATATGCCTTCAAATAATAATTTACATGCAAACATAGCATCCGATTCTCAAGCCATTACAGCTAATCAGGTATACTGCTGGGGTACTAGAGAAAAAACAAGCACCATGTTTCGGTTCTCATTGTTGACTTTCCAACACTTAATCCCACCTCAGAGCAGCGTGAAGTCTCTCTCAAATCCCACCAAATCTTTTAACCCCAACATCAAAAGCCATTTGTTGCCGGCGGACCAGGGCCACACCCATAGCAAGTCACAACACAATCCGCTCAAATTACAACGTTCACCTCGCTCATTTTCGAACCCTCAAAGGGCACCTTAATACCCACCCTCCCATCACCAGGCTGGCATTAAAAAGCCCAGGAACCCAGTTGCTGAGCAGAGAGACACGTTTTTTTTTTTTTGTTTTTTGGCTTTCATTTCCTTCTCCGCAGCGGGGGTGCACAGGGACATGCCAGGGCCCCGGCTCGGAGCGAAAGAGAGAAAGATGGAGATAGACAGCCAGTCTCTTTCACAGCCAATAATGTCTGTAATTTGTCCACAGACTGAGAAGAGAGGAGACAAAGAAAGACTGGCAGACACCACTCATTCAGCACATTTATGCATTTATGCATGTGTGTGTGCTCCCTTCCTTGGCCGCAGGCTTAATGGACACCAGGATTCCTCTTACACAGATGTGGACAGATGTTCACATGCAGATTAATATGCAACGTAAAACTGACTAAACGTGATACCCCGTTCAGGAAAATCAGAGATACACACAGAGACGCGATCCCCTCCGGTCTCGCCGGCTGGCCTTGCCTCCACACACCCACCCATATGCCAACTGCTGGAAGAGAGCTGTAATTTGTACATGATTTAACCTTTTAATAGAGAAAAGATGAGGTTGGCTACAGTTGAGTCCCTGTAGATGTGAAGCCGGAGAAGAAAAATGAGCATTTGAGCTGTGATTTAGACATCGTCTAATTGTAGTGTCCAATTATCTATGCGGTTCATGTAGTGAAGTGATTTGTCTGTTGTTTGTACGTGCACTTGTTGGTGGATTCTTGAGGATAAATGTGTGTGCATGCAAGTGTGTGTGTGTGTGTGTGTGTGTGGTTTTCAAAACAAGCTGGTGCCAAGGCTTAGCTGATAGGCTAATTAAGCTCACCACAGGGAATAAATGTTTCCTCTCTGCCTGCCATTTGTCACACCTGGCACGGAAATGTCACTACGAAAAGGAACACACACACACACACACACACTGGGCACAGTGGACACACACAGTGGGAGAATAGCTGAGACGGCAGAGCTACGGTGTGAAAGTCACTAGCACACACAAAGAGGAAAAAGAGGCAAACGAGAAACAGACACCGTTGAAAATAAAAAGATGCAGGGTGAGTTGCACAAATGAGGAAAAAATATTTAAAAACCAAAATACTATTCATTAGGGAATAGGAGACTGGAGGGGAACAAAAAAACTCCTTTCTGCCAAACAACAACATTCTGTTGAGCCTCTATTTTCATTACGAACCACATTTCTGCTAAATAGAATGTAAGTGAGTGAATGTTTCCTTCAAAAACTATTGAATTGAATATATTAAGGATGACGTCACAGTATGACATGATTAACTGAGCACCAGTACTTTTGATAAATCATGAGATTTCATCACTGTTTCACATCCGAGAGGGCATTTGTGTTTGTTTGTGTGTGTTTTTGTGGATATGAGGTCTTTCTCAGCTGCCATGGTGACGGCAGTAACACTTACAGTACAATACTTACCTCCACTTCTTATTCACAAACTGCACTGTCAAGGTTTATTGCAAAATTCCTTACCTTCAATGTGACAACTTTTCAACCATCAGCAAGCATAAAACACCTTTCTACAATATTATGCCTGTTTATATTCTCCATTTATTTCCCCTAATAGCTCCACTACAAAATCCAAAAGTCCCGGTCCTGTGCTTATCGCATTCTGCTAACGTGCCGCTTCAGCAGTCTGAGTTAGCCGAGTGGTCAGCTGGTTATCATCTAAGGTTACCTTTGTGTCAGGAAGAACTCTCCATGCATTTCTGCAGATGGCGAATGCTTGCTGAGCTGGGGGGGGGGGGGGGGATCTTCTCTATGTAGGGTTGTTGCCTGGATACAACATGGGCCATTAACCTAAACCCAACTACCAGAACAAAGAAACCCGCCCCATTTGCCAAAAACTCTCTTTCTGGTGGAGCCTCGTTCTCAACGCTAGTACGAAGAGGAATAAAGATTACAGCAGGCACTAACACTTAGGGGATTTTCTTTCTAATTAAATTACAGCTAAATGCTAATGTCTACATGCTAGCATGCTCTTTATGCCAATGCCATTTAGCAGGTATAATGTTTTACTCATGTTAGCATGCAGACATTGGCTAATAAGCGCTAAACGCAACACTTCAGACATGCTGCCATCTTGGCCAAAAATAGATCATATTTAGTGTTTTTTCATTTCTGTTAACCTTTTGATTGATTTGTTCTAGCATTTAAAAAAAAATGTATGATTGAAATTGCAATTCTTGTTCATTCTGAAGAATGTAATAAAACATAGCAAATCCTGAATTCTTCATCCATGTTTTCTTTTGTTACGTTATGATTCACAAAAGATGTATAGACGTTTAAGTCAAGGGGTCAGATTGGTGCAACCGTCCAGAGGCGGGGTTTAAACGGTCAAATTTCCAAAAGCTCACACCAGCAAATGGATGGTAACTGACCGATTGAACCCACAGGAGCCAGGCTACAACGTTTGCCGCTCCAGACTGGCCTCTCGTTTCCTTCCACACAAACACAAATAGATGAGCTGCTTCACACTGAAATCTGCTGCTCATTACAGACGTGACAGCTTAAGTGGAGTGCAGCTCCACAGCCTTCGTCACGCTATCGCCAATAACCACCAACGCAGGCCCGCTGCCGCCGCTGCTGCTGCTGCACAGCGGCGCGCGGGAGATTTGAGGTCGGGATAAGGAGTGATGACACAAATTATGTAAAGCCTCCCCCGGCTGACCCAACAATTCGGGGAGGAATTGAGAGAAGAGAAAGAAAATTCCTCCTCCTTTGTTGCGACCATCTCTCGTTAGATTGAAACAAACGACCTGCTGCTGCTGTTGTTGTGCTGTCGGGTGCAGCACTAAAATGGACGCCTTCTGAACAAACACTGCACGCCTGGATTGCGGAGTGTGGGCCTGGGCGCTGGAGTGTGGCGTGCAGAGGCATTAGGGGGCAATTGGCTTTCATTTTCGGCATCGCTCGAAAAATACAAACTGAAACTGCTGTTCATTTGCAAGTTATTATTGTCCAACAGATTGGCATCCGTTTCGGTGCAGAAGTTTCTCATTGTTCGAACTTTGATGAAAACTTTTCTAAATGTATTAATTTGAGAGTAAACGGAGTGCTTTCTGCACAGACAAATGTGCACAAAGCGGGCGGGGGAAAAAATGCTGCGGCTGCTCAAGTCGATGTGGACTGTGAAGGCTCAGCATTAGGGATGCTGCACCAGACCGGATCTTCTTCTTTTTTTTCCATCCAATGCTGAAATTCATGCATGCCACATGGTGTTATTTCCATGGATAACTTCAAAGGGAAGTTGAATCAAATATCTACACTTAAGCACACTGGCATCAGAGGCCCACTGATATTTTTTTTTTGCCTTTTTCATCTCTGTTCAGTGGAGTCTTCTTATCTGTCTCTTGTCAACATGTCACTTAGCCATCCTTAGCTCAACACCAGCCTCGATGCCAGCCGTCCTTCCGTCCTCCTCCTCTCTCTCATTGTTCATCCCATCTCTTCTCTCCTCCATTTTGACAATCGACACGTTGCCATCGGCGTCATCCACCCCGATACTACACGCAGTCCGACGGCATCCATATGGCTCCGTCCTGGCCAGCACAGCAGAAACATGTTGGCCCCATATGGAGCTTGCCCACAGGGGGAAATGTATCTGGGACGGCTGGTGGAAGTCAGCGAGGAAGCTTGAGCTACATGATGCTTATAGACCAGTTGCTTTCACATCGCTGCCGTGCGGTAATGATGTGGAAAAACCTTAAGCTGCTTAAATTGCAAGGTGGGAGTATTTTTTGATGAAGTTCTGCAGCTTCCTGTCGCTCTCTTTCTTTCTAATACTCCGATTTCCATTTTCATTTCAAAGATTCCCCAGGAAGTCTGAATAATGGCACATCAGCTGTGTCAGACTACAGCCTATCTGACTTTTTTTCATTTTTTTTAATGTGACACATCAAGCTCAAAACTTTCTCAACTTTGTACGCCATCCCTTTTATTTTCACGTGTGTCACTGCAAACTCTCCACATGTACTTCAACGGTTAAAACCCGGGCAAAACCGACTCGCTGTGTTGTTGTTAAAGACCAATGTTCCATGCAGCAGCGATAAAAAGAGAGCAGAATTAAGACAGTATTCGAGCTTGCGCCTCTTAATCTCTCCTCCTCCGGCTCAGCCTAACTGACATTTTCTTAATTTATTCCTCTCAGGATTCCAACATTTTAATTAGGTCACTCCAAATCTCCTCCCACGCAGCGTTATTCCAAAAAACTTTTATTTCATCATGTTTGTCATTTGCCTCCTCCGTCTCTCCTTCTCTGCCTTCCTTTGCTTTTTTTTTCTCGCAATTGTCGGTTTTGCTCTGCGGGTTATCTTACTAATGATGTAGGGTGGGTGTCCCCCCCCCCCCCCCCCCCCCCCCCCCCCCTCCAGACCAAATCCTGCAGCTGCCACGTTTAAATACTGCAGAGGTAAATACATAATTGAATCGTGGAATTAAATAAATGGCAGTGTAAAGAAATAACTCTCTTTTTAGTCTCTCTGTAAGAAATTAAAGGATTTGTAAAAAAGGAACCGCGAAGCGCTCCTGTCAACTTTAAGATGTGCATATGTTCTGCCTGATGCCAGCTGACAAATTATCTGTGTATGTGTGTGTGTGTGTGTGTCCTACAACAGAAGTGTGTATAATCTGTAAATTGCTCCTCGGTGTGCCAGGAGTCCTGGCTTATCTCCAGCCTCAATAGAAACAAGAGGAAATTACTTTTCTACAAAGTGTCTGACAAGGCAAAATCTTTTACACGTTTTCCATTGGCACAGCAGGACATTTACTATGACTTAAGTGCTTTGCTGAGGGGGTCTAACTCACAACCGAGGCAGCTTTCTGGTTGCAATTCTCTTTTACGACTGTTGGCGGCCGTTGAATGTCTTTGACCGACCATCGCCTGGAGTTTGGGTGGTTCGTACGGCACCACTGGCTCTATTCTGACTTTATTATCCATGCTGCTGATGTTTGTCTGGATCCTTCGGCCTTCAAACACAGTCTACGTTTACTTATGTATCAGCCCTGGTCTTTGTGACTTGAAGCAAGAGATTCAATGCACCCTGTGTGTCAGTTGCACCAATCAAACTAACTAGAAACAGAAAGGGAGAGAGGTGAGGAGCGTCGCCACCATAACAACACGCTGGCATCACCGTACCGTTGCTTCTCGCATTGCGAATGTTTTCCTGCGTGTAGAAATGCCGCAATTACTCTGCGACCCACCAATCAAGCTGTCTTATCGGTCCAGAGAAATGCAATTTCAAACCTGAAGAAAGAAAACAATCATTTTCCAACACAGTGAAAGACAACTGAATAACTGATTGTGATTTTAAAAGATGCTTTTCTATATCTATGATCCGGATCATAGAACAGACGAGGCAGAGCGGCAGTGAGTTATTTAGATCAGCAGGCTGAAAGTGGGAAAAATACACAAATCTATTTTCTAGTATATATTCTCCACCTCTCATCTAACACATGTGTATGCATGTGGCTCAGAAACAGATATGTCAATACACTATTCTTGATGAGAACTTTTTTTTTTTTTTTATGGCAGTCTCAATCTAACTAATAAACAGTGCAGGTGGTGCAGAGTGGCAGGAAATGTGTTTTAAATTACATTTGTTTAGTATCCCTCATATTTAGTCCCCCTTTTTAAAACATATCCAGCCTCTCAGCATTAATAATATAGATCTGTATTATTATTTTTTTTAGGAAAAATATGTGTAACATCTGGAGTGTTTGTCAGAAATGCTACCGAATAAAGACAAATAAGCAAAAAGACAAAAAAGTGTTAATTTTTGGTGCCAGAAAGGGGTCGAGTGGGACAATAACTTTCAGAAAATGTGGTCCTGAACAATATAGTTGAACAGCCCTGCCGTTAGCTCGGCGTGGAATCTGGAGGGTGCAGCACGGACCAATCGGTAGGGACTTTGGACCGGTTCCTGGAGAGATGCCAAATTTAATTTGCTCAAGGGGATTGATAAATAAGTTCTTCTTTCTCTTCCTGTCATGGCAGACAGGGTTTTGGACATGCTGTCAGCACTGACATAGCAAACAATTGTTACAATTTTTACATTTTGTAGACCAAACTATCAACAAATTAACTGATAATGAAAATACAAGATCTTTGCAGCAGTTGACAGATGGTTTAACTGCTCTTATGTAAAAGTAAATGGAACAGAAAGTGAAATTTGAAAAAAAAAAACCCTAAAAAGTATCCCTAAAATTGATTCCTATAATAATTATATAACCTTCTAACACTTTGAAGGGTTGTGGGTTTTGTCTTTCTGGGTGAAGCTGATGAGACACCGACATCAAGCAGAAGGATGGAGATGAAAGGAGGTGATGAATACATTATTTATTTAGTTGACACACTATGAATTTCTTTTAGCTCTTATATTATTGACACTTCCACTGTTACTCAATGGTACAATGCAGGGGGGGAACAAACATAAAGCTGAGGAAGTCCACATGTTTCATAAATGACAGAGACCCCCGGGGTTATGTCTCCCTCTTTTCTTGCTATGGGGCAGAATGTAGCCGGGGGAATGTTTTATCATCCATACACATGTGCTGTATACACGTAAGGCATGCAAATGCATGACCCCTTCATTCTCACGCACACCCCCCCCCCCCCCCCCCCCCCCCATTCATTCGCTTCCTCAGTCTGTCTGGCTCCCTTTCCTGTGCTAGTCTAGAGGAATGACTCTTCCAGAGGAATGCCAGTAAGATCCAGTTCCACCACAGTCCCACCACCACCAAGCAGACTTTCCTACCACAACTCGGAGCGATTCACGCTGGTTTGTTGACTGTGCTCGACGCTTGAGAATGAGTCATAACTACAAGGTCCAAGAATTGCTAATCCATGACCTCCTGAGAACGATAAGCTAAGAGAGTCGGCTCTATCTCCGCCACGCTGCACTGAGAGGCTGCGAGGGCTGAGCTCTAGCCTTGTAGTTTTGTGCGCTCGCAGCTCTCGGCAACCGCAGGCTCATGCTTCTGTGCCACACTGAGAGGAGATTCGGCCAGATGAGTGCAGTAATTATATGGTTAACCTTGGCACAAGTGGCGGAGGCGAGATGATTATTGGTGCCGCTCAAAGCCTGGAAGCTGAAGGCACGGCTAGCCGGCTACAGTGTTGCACTGTTTGGCAAACCTAATCCAGACTGGAGCTAAACTCCCTCTGTCTGAGGGGAAAGGAGCCATACAGAGCCCCCTCTGTGTGTGCGTGTGTGTGCGTGTGTGTGTGTGTGTGTGTGTGTGTGTGTGTGCGTGCGTGTGTGTGTGTGTGTGTGTTGCAGTGAGGAGTACCTTTAATATGGAGCATGGGGATAGCTGAGGTTCAATGGGTTCAGTGTGAATGCAAAGTGTGCTTTGTCTGTATGCGTTTGTTTGTGTGTGTGTGTGTGTGTGTGTGTGTTTGTGTGTGTGTGTGTGTGAATGTGTGTGTTTGTGTGTGTGTGTGTGTGTGTGTGTGTGAATGTGTGTGTGTGTGTGTGTGTGTGTGTTGGGGAGTGTGGTTGAAGAGTGCCCCACTGTTACATCTAATTTATCACACATTTACCAAATCACAAGCCAATATCCCCCCAAACACACACACACACACACACACACACACACACATTTGGACTACCTCGGAGCTCTCTACATTGATGTCTGACTTCTCAGAACCTCACAGACTCTTGGTTTAGGAGTTAACTCAACTCAACGACAATCACGTAAGCATACAATCAGACACAAACGTTCTCCCCGCTCCCTCTATCGTGGGGAGATTTAATGATTATATTACCATGTAAAACAAATTCTAATACAAAGTGACAGATCAAGCCCACTGCTTACTTGTACATACGGGAACCATATGGGCTTGTCACTATAGTAAAGACAGCTTCTGCTGCGCTAATCACTCCGACACAGCAGATGCACAGACTGAGGCATTACTGGCAAAATTAAAGCTACTTTCCCTTCTTTTCACAGTGTGAAACAGCTGTCCAAAATTTGAGGGAGCTGGCTTGAGAGAGAGAAAAGGGAGAGAAAGAGAGGGGGAAATTAGGAATGGAGCGATGGCCGATAGCCAGACCCCGCAGCGACTCACATCGGATCCCCCAGAGTTGAGGATTAGGTTTTTTGATCCAGATTTTAGGCTGGATTTTGGGGCTTTCTCCCTCAAGCTGGGCCCATCTGAAACTCTGGAAATGCTGGATGATGTCATATTGTTTGCATGTGTGCGAGTTTTGCGGAAACAAAAGACACAGAAAAGTGCTCCCAGCCATCACTTGGTATTCAGAGTACGTTTGTGGCTGGTGCCAGCCACAGAAGGGGCACTTAGCCAGTCCGGCATGCATCAATTTGTCACCACATCCCCACAAAAAAAATCCCCCTGCGAGCCAAAGGGGGGACAAGCGTGCAGAGGACCTGGGGTGCCCCAGCAGGTGCTTAATACACACAACTCTACGCTGATATGAAAAGCACACAAACATGTACATATCGCTCCGAACGAGTGCATGCTAATAGTGACAAATGTATTACAAACATACATATTTAGTCCCACTTTCACGGGCGTCTCCCCTCATCAGCACAACACCACGGTATCGACAAACACACAGCTGCAGCGTTAGATTAACAGCTGCTCCAGAGAAGGGTCAAAGACAGTGCACGTTATGATGCTCGTGTCCTCTGAATCATCAGGCCCCGCTGCAGGCCGGGGCACCATGTGGAGCACAACACACACACACACACACACGAGCAAGGGATGGACTATCACCTTCCCTGACCTTTGATGTTCAATGCAGCAAGCATGTCTCCACACAGGCACCCCTCTTCTATACGTGTACACACACACACACACACACACACACACACACACACCGAGTGTGTAGAGCCACTGGCTATCATTCATTAAAAATAAGATAGATATAGATATAGTAGGCATGCACGGACCCTGCTGGAGACAGATTCATCAGGGATCAGTGACACTAAACACACACACTTATAAATCAGCATGTATAATACAGTAGCATCTCATACGGGTTATGCTCCTGCTCATTTATTTAAAGTGAAATTAATGAAAAGGAATTTGCCTTGGTGTCAGTGGTGTATATGCTTCTGCTTTGCTACATGAAAATGCCTCGGATACAGCAGAACATTCTGTTTTTAGTGCAATTAAATCGGATTGGCACTCGGCCGATAGTTCAGGTGTTGGAATCGGTATCACAGAATGTGGATTTACGTAGATGTAAATACGTTAATACAAAGGCCTACTCACCAAGTATCTTTACCTGCAGTGCAGTATCCCAGTTATGATTGGGTTTGCTTTGTCTATCCTGTCTACATGTTACACATATTAATATCATATCGATCCGAGGTCAAAGTCCACTTACTGGTTTATTCGTTAGCTTTTCACAGCATCGTGAGATCTTCATTAGCAGATGCAGCTCAGTATAATGGAGAGTTTGAGCATCTACAATTCCATGACTCACACTTCAAATGGTATTCTGTTTTTGTATGCAGGTGCATCAAAAATATCATAACAACAAAAATATCATTATAAACCATGTGAAAAAGACAACACCGGTATTGTGGACCCGGGGGATGACATAATCCTGTATTTGGGGATATGAATGGCAATAATCAGGTTTGCCTGTGCTCTTTAAGAACTCCACATCCCGAATATGATCCAAACCAACAATCAATCAATATCACAGGAGATATCACGTTTACATCTGGATGATGGAGCCCGCAGTCGGTAAGCTTAGCTTAGCATAAAGACTGGAAATAGCTACAGTAGCCGCCTGGCTCTGTCCAAAGACAACACAATCCACCTCCCAGCACCTCTAAAGCACTCTGATAAACCAACATTCAACTGTTCTTTTAATGAGAACTTAATGTGAATGTAACGATGTAGCTGCGTCTTAACTGTGCATTTTCTTGCTACTGTTGCCAGGCACCACTATAACCACCAACCTCCCCGCCAGGTATCAAATGGAATCATTTCAGCAAAAGTAATATAGAAACTGTATCCCCAGGGGGAAAAGTGAGAATGAAAAAATAAAAAAAATAACACTATAGTTTGAAAAGCTAATCCTCATGCCCATTAATCTCCATTGCTGCCACTGGACTTAATGCCAGTGGAAATATAGTCATATTCCTTTGATTATTCTTAACACCTTAGAGCAACAAACACACATCAGGCAAATAGTTACCAACTCATTAACAGTCTTCCTCTATTGCTGTTAAATTGCAGTCGTTTGCGTCTTTTAGGCAAATAGAGGGCTAAGCAAACCAGATGTGCCCGGGCTGAATGATAATTGCCCTGACCAAATCTCTTTCTCAGCAGTTGAGACAATAAAGTCTGCATACTACAGTATATACACCTCTGGAACATGTGCTTCTGTGCAGGAGGCTAATATTAATAAACAACACTTCACACATCTGTGCAGCAGCAACTTGCTGCTATTGTACATGTGCGTGTATGGCATGTGGTTGGTGTACTCACATTTCAGCTCCGAAGAAGCAGTCAAGCTTTGTCCAGATTACCTCGGCAAACCAGGTATGAAAGTTAACGGACTGAAGTGAGACCTACTTCCTTTTAACCCGTGGATAAAGTGAGAGTTACATAAAATGATTGTTGGAGACCCTGTATGCCAGAGTAAAGTGGATTTCACTCACAGCAGTTAAGAATTTTGAGGACAAAGAGAGAAGTAAAAATAAAAACCCCTTACCCCCTCCTTAAAGCTAGACGGGCCATTCGGAGGGAGAGAGTGAGAAAAAAGAAGGTATTGTTCTTTGTTTGAGCTCTCTCTCTCTTTCTCTCTTTCCCTCACACACACACACACACACACGCACACACACACACACACACACACACACACACACACACACACACACACAAATAGAGTGCTGACACCAATAAGCAGTCAATGATTTTCCTAATGGTTCTCTTCTATGGAAAGGTAATTCTCATGAGGATGGTTAAAGCACTGAAAGCCATGTATAAACTCCCCTCATACTAGTAGCACAGACACACAGACACACAGACACAGACACACACACACACACACACACACACACAGTCCCTAAAACAATCTTGGCAAACATTCTCTTCTTTTTTAACTCTCTTTACATCTGAGTCTGTGTGTCTCGGAGTCTCAGTCTTTTCCCCCTTCACACAGTTTTCTTTAAAACTTTACCAACTTCCCAGTATTGCTACAAATTTCACTTTCGCATCCTTTTTTGTCACACGTAAATGAACATTCACCCACATTCCCTCACCTTTAAATGCAAATGCCATCGAGGGTAGGTATACGTATAGGTAGGAAGGTATATATGTATGAGGGAATCGCTCAATAAGAGATTATGTTGAAACACACACTTATGTTGAAATCGTGTTCAGATCACTTTGCCAAAAAAGAATGATGAAGCTTCCTCGCTTCCTTCCATAGAAGCATGAATGCCTTAAGTACGTAGCAATAAGGCATTTGACATTGTGCTCACATAATCACCCATCCTAATTATCTTCTCCCTCCCTCCTCCCCCGTCTATGCACTCACATACACACTTTTTTCCCCCTACATTGTAATTTCTGTATACCTCTGAGGCACGCCATCCAATCAAATGGAACGGCAACACGAATGGTGGTTGATGAGCGGAGCGAGTAGCGGCGAGGACGGAGCGTGAGAAAAGTGAAAGAGAGAGGAAATGGGAATAAAATAAGTGGAACGAGTGCAATTGACGAGAGAGAGAGAGACAGAGAGAGAGAGAGAGAGAATGGAGTGAAAGAGCGGGTCAACTCTGGAAGCGTCTGCCGAGCGTTGCTGATGTGATGGCACGATGATGATGGTGTTGATGATTCACCGCTGGTAGGAAATCAGACGGAAGAACGTATTATTATCACGCAGCTCAATTACAGCGCAATTTCTCCCAGGCAGCGGCCGCCTCCGCTGGGCTCCTCGTTGAGGCTGATTTGGGAAGCCTGCGGCGTCTGGAGGACCAGCGAGTGACTCAGCAGCGCAGCGAGACGTCGCCACTCAAGACAGGAGGAAGAAGGAGGAGAAGAGGCACGAGACGGAACGACCAGGGAGAGGAGGAGTGGATGAAGAGGCTCGAGGAAGCAGTCGAGGTGACATGCGTTGATGCGTGCGTCCGCGTTAAGGCTCCGCCCTCCAGGTGTGCGCGGGCAGACGGGATCTAAACACCTGTGTGGTTAATGAGCACGAGGTCTCCGGCTGGTCCCGGCAGTTTAACATGAATACTGAAGAGCAGCGATTCATGCGGTTCACAGAGTCTTTATCATTTGATTGACTCTCAAACTGTGCTCGGAGCCCGGAGATGGAGGCCTTCATGTACGTGCAAGCATGTGTGTGTGTGGGTGAGTGATTTTTTTTTTTGGAGAAGGGAAGGAAGAGGTGTTTTATGATTTTATGCATTCTGTAGGTGTGCACCTTTAGCACCGAGGGGACGCTGGCGAGGCCGTGGGAGTGTGTGTGTGGCTGCATGCAGGTGTGTACTCCCCACGTACCTCTCCGACATCCCGTATAGCGGCTGCCTTGAGGCAAAGGCAACCGCTTCACTGACCTCTCACCAGGGGGATCATTCAACATGACCTTGACCATAAACACACAAAATGCCCTATTACTGTCATGAGTATGTAACGGGTGAAATATGTGGTAAATCTGTGGCAACTTCTGCAACAATTAAGGTATTCTAATTATCCTTTTAGATGGCTTTATCAGTGTTTCTACATAAACAATGGATGAAACGACTGTGAGGAAGGCGTCGCTCGTAGCTTTACGTGCCGCAGCTTCACTACTTCGGTTTAGTCGCTCACCGAGGAGAGTGAATATTCATCAGGTTGTCGGAAGCCCCAGTCAAACGAATGCTAATGCGGCTCGGTATCTTCTGCGTGTGTGAGCGAGCCGCTCGTTGCAAACAGCTCGTCAACCGAATCTTTATAAGGTCACGATACGTCCGTGTTGTTTTTTTAGTGTACGTTTTTATGCACTGCTGGAAGGATACAAAAAATAATAACAATGCAGGTTTGAAAGTTGTAATAAACCTCCACATGTTTATGAGATGCTGTACCTTATCGGCTCACGCCACATTGTGAGTGAAACTGTAGGCTTTTATTGGAAAGTTTGGTTCACATGCTGGTACCAATATCAAAATGACGTCTTCAAGAAATGTCAATATGCTTTTCAGCGATATTCAAAAGCCTCAGATGTCAAATGCTGTCCAAACACGTTATTCATACAGGAACATGAACTGTCTGATCAGATAGTAAATGACAGTTTCCGATACGCTGCAGCATCAGCCAGATGTGGACAACACAAAGAAGCACCAGGCCGAAGTATCAGGTGTGAACCATTAAACCTACACACCTGTAGCAGTGGAGTAGTGGGATAACCGGTTGGATTCTTAACTCAGAGCTTCTACTTAGAGATGGTTGATAAAATCAGCTTGATTCAGTGTCTCGGCGTCAGCTTACCTCTAAAACCTAAACTTCACCAACTGAAGGGAACATTACAGACCTGATCCCTGCACGCTTGGAGGCCATTTGGACTCAGGTTAGTTTCCAAGAAATGGTCTCCAACCACACAGTCTTTGCTCCACTAACAAGCCTTCAACCCTAACTGGGTTCTCCCGAGGATTACGCTGGGATTTGACTCGACGTCGGATTTGTAGAGGGGATGAGACGTTTATCTCCCCCCCCCCAACATTTCTTCTTCTGGCTTTCCTCTGTCTCTCTTTCTCTGCCTGTCTCGATCTCTCTCCCTCTTTCTTTCTCCTCTCACTTTCTCTCTTAATCACAGATAGAGACAAGTCTTCTGGGCTGTTGGCATTCAGCTCCAGTAGTGAGAAGAAGAAAAAAAAGGAGAGGAGGAGGAGGAGGAGGAGGAAGAAGAAGAAAAGTGCCGCTGTCAGTTCCTCTCCTCTTGCTCCACAGGACCAGAAGGACAAAAGCTTTCCCTGACAGGGCCGGATCACCCCTATCTCTACCCAGTCGACAAGTCGTCATCCTGCGTCCTCGCCACACGGCCGCGTTTCCTCGTTTCTGCTTCTGTCACAAACTCCCCTGTCTTATTAGAATAACACAATACACGGGGATTAGCGTGCGGAGTGTTGAGGAGGAGATAGCGAGGCAGTGGCTTGTGCTCAGTGTCTTTAGCCTGTGTGGGTGCGATTACATGTGCATGTGCATTTGGGTGTTACATGTGGATCAGCATGTTGCATGCATATCAATGGTGCGGCACTGCAGCGCTTTCAGAGAAGTGGGCAATCAGCCGTGTCCTTCCCCCAGCAACGGGGCTGTCGAGTGTTTCTCACTGCGATGTGACCATTACGGTTGAGAGACAAACATACTCTCTACCGCCTAATGATCCCCTAAAGAAGTCGATTCACGCTGAATGCCGCAGGGGATACAGTATAGAGGCTCTGGATACAGTACACAGTGTGATAAAGGCTGAGAAATCAGCAACCGAGAGGATATACGCCTGCCATACGAGCTGATCCAACGTGATGGGAATGTACAAGCGCAGCTTCTCATCACGTCCCAGTTTGACAGATTACACCATGAGGAGAAAATTCACTTATCTTCCATTAAAGAAAGAAAAAAAAACGTGTCCTCGCTAAAGTACAAGGCTCTACGGAATGTGTGTATCGCCAAAAATTATCAATAACACACTGCATTTAAAAAAAAGCTGATTCAACCCTCTTCTTGCTCTAAATAAAGATTAGTGTAACGGAGGTTGTGTTTTAGCTCCAGTCATTTTCATGTTTCACGCTCTGGAGGAATCAGTGAATTAAGAAAAAGCATTCCCCGATAAGTGAGATCAAATTCTGATTTGTAAGGCATAATTACAAATTAAACATAAACTGTTTGAAATGGAGGCAGATTTAAGTTTTTACTCTTGAATAAAACTCCTGAAAACGGCATCTCTTAAAGACATATTCCAGCATTTTAGCATTACCATTTGATAAAGGAGTCTTATGAGAGAAGGAATTAAAAAAGAAAGGAGGTTGAGATCCTGATCTTTAGTCAAGTTTGGTCAAGATCCAAAAATTGTGGATCTCTATTCCCCATAATGTCTATTCTTAGACCCTGCCTAGTTGGTTAAGAGGCATGCTTCTAACTTTACGGTCTTCAAAGCCAAACCCTGATGACCCCAATCATACGATGACATCATCTGGGTTATTTCCTCAGGCTTGACAAAGCTGCTCCAGAGTGAGGATATCATAAGATTGTTTAAACGGTAGCAATAAATTGGCTACATGGAAAATTGATGCTCTCCTTTGAGTATCTCTTGAAAACATTAAATATGCATGACATTATGTGCCTCAATAAAAATCAAGGTTTAGAAAACTATCTTTAGTTGTAATTTAATTTAAGACGTTTTCAAAACTTCCGTTTAGTGAGATTGTGTGGGTGTGAATTTGACAGTCCTTGCAAACAATCCCGTAATTGCCATCACATTTTAATAATAATAAAAAAAAAAAAAATTGGTGGCGCCTTTTTCAACTAAGGCCCACCCACTTCAAAAACACAGACACCTAACAAGAACTGCATGCTGTTTGTATGAGCTTCAAATTAAAAAGGCAATCACACTGACATTTTGTTTTCACAAGCCAGTTCATTATTTATTTCTTTGTTGGTGTGAAAACTGTATCTAAGAAACAACGCCACTGGGTTTTCAGTCATATTACTTCTCCCATATTCAGAAAATTAATCTCTAAATCTGTATTAAGAAAGAAGGAGACAGATCAAAGCTTAAGTCTACAATAACAAAGTATTAGTCTAATTTACAAGTGTCCTTTGAGTAAATATTTTTTTATTTAAATGTGCTTTTTAATCAGCCCTTCAATGTGAAGATGATAAATTAAAAGTTTTGTAATCCGAGTACAGTGTGTTACAGCAGTTGGCACTGATCTCGCATTATAAAAGCAGATCTTTTTAAAGGGATAACCCTGCAACGACTAAACGGCGAGGGAGTTGAGCCATTGGCCTAAAAACCCGTCCATATGGTGATTGTCTAGTCCAAACCTGTGTGTGTGTGTGTGTGTGTGTGTGAGTGTGAAGCCTTTTAGCTCTGACTTAATATCAACATGGATACCCGACTCCAGATAAAACTAATTCAGCTCCCCACCACCACCGTCGTCCTATCGCTCTCTCTCTGTCTCTCTCTATGTCTCTCTCTCAGGGCTGCCTGCTAAGCCTCTTACCTATGGGATTATTGGCAACGCTAGGTATTATATAGCTTCATTCATCTGGATGATGCGTTATTAATGTGTTGGGGAATGAAACCATCTGTAACGGCGACAGAGGATGATGGGAGGATGAGGGGGAGATTTTGTGTGTGTGTGTGTGTGTGTGTGTGTGTGTGTGTGTGTGTGTGTAGGGGGGGTATTTTCTCAGGCAGGAGAGACAGCTGGGCTGAACTTGTGGTTATGATCTTGTGTATTAAATTGGTGTTAATGGTGGACTGGACTTGATGATTATGGTACTTATGATGTATTTTTTTTGTTGTTTTATAGACAAGGCATCGAGCACAAAAAACGCAGACGTGTACAGCGTGTTATTAAAAAGGAACAGACTGTAAACTGTGTATTTGTTAGTATTTCTAACATCCGGACACTGGTTGAATAGTTAATGGCTGTTTCCACTTTACACACAGTCAGCAGCAGAAACAGAGAGAGAGAGAGGGCTGCTGCCTGTGCTGTAAATGGATAACACTGATATGACACTGAAGAGGCCTGCAGTGCTTTCAGCACCTGTGCTAGAAGGAGCGCTTCGCAGGGAAGTGTCTGTGTTGTGATGTTTGAGCTGCCATGGATACCCGAACGTCCGGTCTGAAAACGACACATAGTCCAAAGTTTTGGGATTCCATACCGACGCTGATATTTTCGCAGGAAGCGGATATCGAGCTCGGCGGAGTAACATGACGGTATGCTGCGTTGTGATAATAACGAAAAGGTTTTGCCGGTGCAGGTTTTTGAAGAGTGATGGTGTCGTGTATACAAATTGCACTTCGACATCAAAGTGCCTCGGCGTTTTCGATGCATCTCTTTCAAGTCTGCGGGGCCACACTTTCCTCCCTCAGATCTGAATACGTTCCCACCTCTCTCCCAGACTAACAGCGCTCGAGAAGAGAAGCTCTCCGTTTGCGAAAAAACAAGCGGACTTGTACTTCACTTTCCCCTCATTACACGTTTCTACAGAGTGAAACTTCATCGACATAATGATTAGGACATTAGAAATTTTCAATCACGGCGGATCTTCCGCGTGTCTCTGCTCTGTAATTATGCGTGTTCAAAAGGTCTGTTTAAGGCAGAATGGCCCACACTCCCAGACGATTCATTTTTTCAGGGAGTGCCAATTTAACAGCCAATTTCACCGGCTTAAGTGCCGTTGCTGTGATGTACAAACACCAGGCCGGACAGTGACTGGCACATGAGTTGATGCTGGAAGTTGGCAAAACGAACTCCACTGCCTGGAATGCAATATGAGAATCTGACTCACGTGGGGAAAAGGTGAGGAAAAGAGGAGGTTTCGTAAGAAAGTGAATGAAAAGAACAAAAAAAATAGGACAAAGAAGGCTCCTTTAAATCATTTTACACTGTCGTCTGTTTTAAAATGCCACAAAATTATCTTTAGAAAACAATCCAAGGAGTTTGAATGAATTTGAACGAACACAAAGAATCCAAATCGGATTGTAAATCGTTGCTCCGCTGCTTCAAAAACCGAATTCTTGATTTATTCCCATGTTCAGACCGGGGAAATGTGGGAAGTGTGATGCGAGTGTCTAACTGTGTGTGTGGAGGTGGGTTTTTTTGTGTGGACCTGCTTCCCTGCGACTGCGCACATGCAGCACAGTACATCATTTTGGGTGTTTGTGTGAGTCAGCATGGACACAGTGGGATGAATCACGTTGTGGTGGTGGTGGTGGTGGTTGGAGAACTGACTGGTAGCAACAATGGATATCCGCAAGGCTCCCAAATGCAAAACATATGTGAGTGCATTGTTACTTGTATTGTACGTGATTAAAATGTAGGCAATGATCCCAGCAAGTTATTTATATTTCTATAAAGTCCTTTTAATGTTACTCCTGACCAAACATCCGAGAGCTCATTTATTCTCATCAAATCCTGAAAACACAGCATCCAAGAATTTGATTGGCGGTTAGAACAAGTTGCCACCGCTAGTTACATAATTAATATCAGGCTATTTATGGTTGTCATGAGGGGAAACCTCCACAAAGCTGATTCCTCCCACGTTTAGCTTCTCTGAGCGGTCCTGACAGTGTACAACATCTGCCAGACTCAAACTGTTCAAGTCAAATATCTGCTGGCGCTCGTTTCGTTACATCTGCAGCAAGCGGAGGGCGCCACGGTGGGAAATAAAGACTGTGGCGAACATCTGTATTATACAATGTAATGTATGATATTATGTGGTCCAGCTTGTCGTGTATATGTTTATCACTGTACTGTGAAAAAAAACAAACAAACCCTGGGGTGAATGTACATTGTAAGAAACCATTAACGGAAACTGTGTGCAATGGAAAAGAAGTATACAGGAGAGGTAATGCTACATGTAATCCCCCTGACTAACAGGGAAACTTTTACAACATGTGTGAGCCGGACACCCTGCTGGGCACATGGGGATCATGACAGTATACGACTACCAGTGGCAGATGGAAAGAAACTGCTGACGACCAGATGTGAAGTTGGGAGCCAGACGCTTTTTTTTTTTTTTTTTAAAAAAGCTTCACTTTGGATGTAACTGGGTTTTAATTCTGGCACAGTAATGCTTTTTCACACCCGTCATGCCTTAATGAGCGCCTATAAATAATAATTGTGATGCTACATAGAATGATGTAGTGGAGACATTTCGGATGGGGGAGAAAACTTCAACAGGTAGCCGCAGCCGAGACGTGACGCTCACAGTGTCGTACATGCGATCGCTTCCAGAACGCGAGGCGTGACGGAGATGTGGAAAAACAAGAGAGGAGAGGAGGAGAACACATCTCCAAAGCCTCGCTTCCCTCCAGAGACGCCACAGGAGACCACTACTGACAACTGTAGCCCCCCTCCGTCTGCTGGGATGACACATCCGAGGCTACGCGTGATGTTTCCATCCAACACAAATTATAACACAAGTTCTGCTATTGTCACACTGTGGCTTCTGGCTCATTCTATTCTGGATCAAAGAGGTGCTCTCCCCTCTCCCAGGCCTGATGCTTCATATGGCATCAGTTGGCGCTTATGTGTCACCCTCAGGCTGGACACACACACACCTTCCACAAGGGGAGAAAAAAATGAAAATGCAATGATTAACCATTTGAGGGAATGCATGTGGCCCATGGTCCGCGAATAGTCCGAGCTGGTTGACAAACTGACAGGCAGCAGGCGAGCTGACTGGCTGCTGGGACTGACGGGCATGCATGACTGTGTGAAGGGTCTAAAGGCGATGGGTTATGAAAGGTCACGCATGCAGATCCAGCGTGTGTTTCAACAGCGAAACACAATTTGGACAGGCGTTGGACACTGCGTGAACATAACTGATCCCCAACTCCTGTTATGTCACTGCATTATTCATGTACGATCCTATCAAAGGCTAACGCTGCCCTAAAGTCTGATCATGTAAACTATGCGTCCCTGCAGGACTATTCAAGGGATATCACAGTGATATTTCTTTAGGGGGTTCTCCGACTGTCTAGACGTAGATACAAGCGGCCTTTCAGACAGACGATACAGCGCACGGCTCCGAGTGACTGACGGAGTCCACACTGTATCATGCTACATCAGAGCCTGTGATCTACTAGTTGCGTGGCGGCTGAAGCTGTAGTTGAATGGCTGGCAGCGTTGTGAAGGGGGGGGGGAAGCGCCGCATGCTCGCCAGGAAAGAAAACATGCGTCCAATTCCTTCGGGGGCCACCTAACTACTTGAGAGAGCGATGCCGAACAAGAGGCTCAATTTTGAAGAATTTTAATGGCAAAGATCAGGTCGTTGGGAAATGAATGACATGCCGCTTGGAAGCGGCTGTGCAAATACAGGACCTGGTCTTTGTGCAGCCTCCGGGGTAGCAGTGGAGACTGGGAGCCGGACCTTAAAGGTTCAATATGAAACCGGTCTCTTAACTCAATGTATTCATTATGAGGGTCTGCATGTTCGCTTCAGCTCCACAAATCTGATCCTGACCCCGGAGTCTCATGATGCCAGCAGCAATAAAAACCGCTTGTGGTTTTTACAAACAACAGACGAGCCTAATCTTTGCACACTCCTCAAAGATAGCCAGCAAATTAGGTTATGTTCCAATTTGGCCTCTCTGCTGAACCGCGCGGCTACTGTATGTGACTTAAGATTGCAAATGGACCGTGACAGGTATACGAGGCTGCAACCCCCCGGTCGGTGACTCTGCTATCTTCTGGAAGGATTTGATCCCGTCGTGCTATCATTCTGCCCCCCGAGTGAACTACATGCTCAGTTCACATTTCAGACTCAGCTCTGGCATTTAAACTGGAGGCTGCGTTCGTTCTGATGGCTCCCCGATCCAGTCGAGGATGCTCGGAGTCAGAAAAAAAGGGAAAGGGGGGGGGGGGGGGGCTCGCTTGCATCTGTCTTGCTTCAGACAGCCCGTCATTTCCCGACAACATGAATTCATTTGGAGGCCCGGCCGTGTGTTGGTCTGTGGAGATGTTTTGACCTGCCTCCCAAACCCTCCGGGCTTCGACCCCGGCGAGACTCCCTCTCTCTCTCTCTCTCTCTCTCTCTCTCTCTCTCTCTCACACACACACACACACACACACACATCGGAGATGTGATGCGAATGGATCGGCAGCGTATCTGTCTTACCGGCTGCTGTATGTGGCGAGATGTCCCCTTCCCGGGCGGAGGAGGATGCTGCCGCTGCCGGACCCCGTGCTGGAAATAGTCGCTGCCAGCGGCTTTGTCGCCCGCGACCCGGTCCCTCTTCTCCCGCACGTTGGAGCCTCCGTTTTCCCGGTCTTCGCCGGAGTCGAGGCTGCTGAAGTTCCACACGATCAGCGTCTGGACCAGGAGCACCGTGAGGGCTGCGATCAGGGCGGACCGCGACCGACGGGCCAACCTGCGAGCGCACAAGCCGCCGACCATCTTCGCACCGGAGCTGCACGGAGCTGGAGGAGCGTCTGTGGCTCTGCGCAGCGCGACGGGAGGAAGGAGTGGAAGTAGAGGAGGGAGGACGAGGAGGAGGAGGAGGAGGAGGGAGGCTGAGCTTATGGTGGCGGAGGCGAGGAGGAGCATTGAGAAAGGAGAGGCACGGGGCCACCGTGTGGTGAAACTCGGGGAGAGGATTTCTATGATGCGCCAGGCCTCTCTCTCTCTCTCTCTCTCTCTCTCTCTCTCTCTCTCTCTCTCTCTCTCTCTCTCTCTCTCTCTCTCCCTCTCCCATCCCCATCCTTCCAAGAGGGGATTCTGATCATGACAATTACCTACACATGTTGTAATTTGCGATGCTTAATAAGATTATTACAAGGCAGAGAGCAGCAGTATCACTGGGCCTGCAGGCGTTTACAGGCAGGGGCGTAGCCGGGAATTCTGGGTCCCCAGATCTTATACTGCCTCGGGCACTCTTTAACTAACTATGATATCCCAATGGATTTTTTGTAGGACTTGTCTAACTTAGGAAAAATGATTTCCATTTAACATCCCATTGGCATGGCTCCCAACTGAAATCCAATCCAACTTTTCTCCCCTTCCTCCCAGAATGTAAGTTACAGCTGTCTGCTTTACAGGTAACTGTGTGGCAGGGCTGCTCACAATCATTCAAGACCCTATAAAACTGCCACTTTGCTCCCCTTGGTAAAACTGTGTGTGTTTGGTTTCCTTATTATTTCCCCCCGCCACCAATATCCACCGAGCATCCACGCAGAGTGCCAGGCTTTGAACCACATTTTACAAACGGTGGAATTTCAGAGTCCGTCACGTGATGCCTTTGGGCTCCAAAGAAAACGTTTCCCCATAGACTTTACGTCTGTAAATCAGCAGATCATATTTCAACTAAATCCACTTCCCAGTAGGAACATGTGAATAGCTATTATTTAAATCATTAGTTATTTTCCTTCCTCCGTTCAGCCCGAGAACGAAGGCTGGGAGGCAGAGTTAAAGGTAAATGTTAGTGAGCTTGTTCTACGGGCCCCACGGATGCGTAACATCTGGGTAACTTTATACATGGAAGTTTAACTTTTTTGGGGCTTCATGCACTACTCAGCAGTTTTCATAGGAATGTATGCCATATCCAGGTTTTTTCATACAGCTATGATATCCACACATCACATTTTCCACGTATACGTTTCCCCCTGTTATGGTAGCACGTGAACTACTTTAAAAAAAATTAGCACAGTAATGTACCTTTTAAACAGTCTTTATATCTCCTGCACTAGCACAGCAGATTTGACACGTCGCAAATAAATGCAGCTACAACAGATATGATATGGCTCCGTCATAACAGCGATTGAGTTTATTGTACCTTAGTGCTCCGACGGCACACATGTTCAATCATTTCTCTGCCACTTAAAATGATTAAAACGATGCTACTCAAACTGGTCGTCTCCTTGGGTTTGCAACTGCATAGCGCACGGAAAAGGATTTCTGTCGCAGAGAAGGACACCGTCAAAAAGATTCCATGTGGAGAAAAACACCTTCACATTCAGAGCTTACTTCTTAGAGATAAAATGAAAGACAAACATCCTGCATCTAATTATGCATGTATGCAGTCGGTTCATCCTGACTGCACATGGTGATTATTAAGAAACACTACAAGACATCTGAACTTAATGATGTCATTCACCCTGAGAGGAATGTCTGCCACTTGCTGATAATTTGCGTAGGAAGCTTTATAAATAACTCTCCAGTCTTACTCAATGCGTTTAGGCTAATGACATGTTTAGCAGTACACAACACTGAACCCATCCATCCATCCATCCATCCATCCATCCATCCATCCATCCATTCTCTACCGCTTATCCTGTATTCTGGGTCATGGGGGGACTTGAGCCGATCCCAGCTGTCATTGGGCAAAGGCAGGGTACACCCTGGACAGGACGCCAGTCTACCGCAGGGCCAACATGTAGAGACAGACAACTATTCACGCTCACATTCACACCTACGGGCAATTTAGAGTCATGGATGAACCTATCCCCATCCTGCATGTCTTTGGACTGTGGGGGGAAGCCGGTGAACCCGGAGAGAACCCACGCTTACATGGGGAGAACATGCAAACTCCACACAAAAGGAACACGAACCCGACGCTCGTGAGGCGACATTGCTACTCACTGCACCACCGTGCAGCCCCAACACTGAACCAAGAAGGGGATTTTGTTTTTTTGTTTGGTTTGTACAGCAGCAGGATGATGTAGATGCTGCCAATCTAAGGCCAGTTATAACATAAAGAATTACTCCTCAGAATACTCTTGAACTTGATTTTATAAGTCAGAAAAATTATCTGCAGGCATAGGAATAAACTTACAGCTAAATCGTAAATCGTGTGACTCAAGCACAGGTGGCAATGACTTCACAAGTGAGTGTTGTAAAAAAGGACTAAAAGGTATGTCTACCAAAAATGCCCAAATCAGCCAATCGCAGGCCTTCAAAGGTTATATTTGAGGGCTTCATTATGGTTTATGTGGTTTAGTGCCCAATAATATGACTGAAATTATGTATTTTCAATCCATTATTTTATTCTGGACAACTGTAGGCTAGGGGCCTGGAAATGAGACACACATAAGAGGAGGCGACCTGACCTACAACGAGTACTAGGGCTGAGATTCAGAAGCTCTCCAGTCCTACACTTCAGGACTGTACACCAAGAACATCCTGTACAAAATGCTCATATTTCCATGTCCACTTTATATTCTGTCTTGATTTCCCTTTGGCTGCCACACACACACACACACTAAAGGAGACATTATTTGGCCTCTTTCACCCATTGAAATATTTCAGAATTATCGCTTAAATCCCCAGAAAATGTATTTTCTTAGCAGAAATGTATTTTCTTAGCAGAAAACTCTAACTTAAACATGTTCAAGATGATTTTTATCCAAGCTTTTTCCAAATGGTTGCCTATTTCCTCACTTAGCCACACTACAGTAATTAGATGGAGCAGGGTGCTTTTGCCGGCAACCATACCTGTTGTATAGCTGCTTTAACAAGGAGTTGGCAACCATTTTTCACGTTTCTTGTTCACCAGTGCACCCTATCAATATTAGGTGAAAATGTTATGACAGCATATCAGAATTTAAATCTCCAACGGAGCTCTGATTTTACTGCATCTATATAACGTGCGTAACAATTAAAAAAAATACATTTTCCCCTTATAACCAGGAAATTGTGATTATAAATGAAAACACTGTATAAGAAGGCTGCAATCCTAAAGAAAACATCCCCATTTGACTTGGATTAACCACACCAACCTTCCATCAAACTTGATCATCAACAAAAAAATTTACAAATTCAGCAAAGAAGGCAACAAGAACAAGCCAATCAGAGGGCAGTTCTTCCCCCCCAAAAAACACACTGCTTGCTGGCTCACCATTGGATAAGCTACCATGTGCCAGTGCCTAAGGTTGCCTATGTGCACTAGTATACACAGACCAACACTTGCAATCATTTGGAGTCTTAATGAATGAAATCAAATATTCACTCTCCTTTAAGCTCTGTTTTGGTTTCCACCAACTCATTTTCTGGCTCTTTGGCAGCTACATGCTCCACTATATTGACCAGCTAGTCGCCACATTTGTATGCTGTTTGGTGATGGGCAGGGGCGTTTCTAGGTGTCCTAAACATCTGGGGCTCAGCCCAGAGGGAAAAGGGGAAAAAAATGTTGTATGCTTTATTGCATATGCATGTAGACTACAGATGAAAATAATAAATATAGTAGCAGACTTAATGCCTCTGATAACGTTACTACAGTCACTAACGTTAGCTAGCTAGCTAACATTCTAACGGTAGACAAAGTTCACAATGTGCATACAATACATGATATATATTTAAATTATATACATTTACCATAATAGTATTTTTTTCAAAACATTGACAGACATTTGAATAACTGACATATAATAAAGACATAGTGGAATCTAGAGCTTCCGGTCAACGTGGGCTGTTCAAGGACCCTTGGAAAGTTTTTTTTAATTTTTTTTACCAATATTCTGAGATTTAGCTCAGAATAAAACAGCCTAGTGACGCCACTGGTGATGGGCACATAGCATACAGTACATACAATGAAAAAATGGGCTGAAAGACATTAAAATCGTCACAAAGACACCATTCACACAACATGCTGTCAATTGATCCGTTGTTTATTTAAAAATATCAGTGCAGCTTTAAAGCCTGAACACGCTACACCGAAGTCCCCCCATGAGGAAACCATAGTCCTCTTCGCTACCCCTGAATGACAACACTGATATCGATCTGAAGGCTTTGAGCGTGCTAAAGTTAAAGCTCCGCCGACTGAAACATCGTTTCGCCTAATCACTCGGAAGACATCTGTGTGATGTTAAGGTAACAGACTCTTCTGCCTCATATTCAGACAAGAACCGGAGCTCTTAATGAAAGCTGCCATACTGTGAGGGTAGGGGAGTGTTTCCCAGTCACCGACATCTGACACACGAGGGACGGTTACATCAGACTGTGTGTTGGTAAAGTGAAAGAAGCATTTATCTTAATTACTCTGTGGTGTTGAATAAGTACTGAGCTTCGGGCTACTAAAGTCTGAAGACGTGATAAATTGACAGCAGAAGAAAAACTCTGAATTGATACTCGCTATTGCATTCGTTTCTTGTTTTCATGTTTAAAGTCGGCTGACTCAGCGCACCGTGAATATGTATAGTATCATTTAACACAAAAGAAAGTCAATACACCCAGAAATGTATTTAATAATGCTGAAGAAACACAGTGACACTCTCATAAAAGCTATTCATGGTCAAAGTCATTATTGGTCTTTTCCCGCCTAGTTTATGAGCAAGCATTGAGGTGAATAAATAAGATTATAGTCCTGACACAGACAGCAGATGTAGCTTTCTGACACTTTGATAACTGGTTATATGTTGAACGACGGGCAAAATAAGGTAATTGGGGAGGAAAACAAGAAAATTGCTGGATGCGAAGTTCAGCATACATCAAGCCTTTTGGTTGGGAAGTGAATTACATACTGTATTGGCTTCTGAAAATCAGAAGAAAAAAAAAAGTTATCATCTCGAGCACCATGTGGTTTTCATCTCCAGGAATGCCTCAAACGGCATGCAGACAAAGCACAATATACAAAAGCCCAAAACAATAACTCTATAGGAGACAGAGGCAGCTATTTCTCTCAGAGTGTGCCGACCTTGAGCCTCACAAATCGACAAGGCAATTAGACATTCCTGTCATTTCCAGGATTAGTCTGGGATTTTTACAATAGCAGAGCTTATCCCTATACCCCCTTCCCCCTCCCCTGAAATAGTTGGAACAAGTAGCATTTGAGAATGTCTATCCAAAACTTAAGGCAAAATAAGGGGAAGCAATTTGTTCATTTGTTCAATTGTTAATATAATACTGTTGGATTGCAGCACTCCATGTCCCAGTGTTCAATCTGTTTCCTCATCACACATTCTCTCAAACGATGAACTTGTGGTATTTCTGCTGGCAAACAGAGCCGACACTATGGAAAAGGATGCACACCGCAGACAGATAAATGTGCATTCAATTTGAAAATGTCTCTATAAGAGACACTCCAAAGGTACTTGAGCATCTGATAAAAGTTCATTGTTACGTCATCAGAGAGAGAAAGGGAGGGCCAGGGGGGAGAGAGAGGCTCTGCAAACAATGGAAATATAAAGTTGCTAATTACGGCAGGGATGAGAAAGGAAGGCAGGAACGAGGCACTGCGCTGCCATAAATGAGAGCAAAATGAAAGCAGAGTGAGATGAAGAATGGTTTAAAGACAAAACTAGATGTAATAGGAAAGTAGAGGTGAAGTAAGAATACTGGAAGTAGAAAAGAAATCATAATGAACGCGTGGCAAGCATGCATATAGGTGCTAAATTAGTAAAGCGAAAGGAGAGATGGATGAGGGGCAGAGTCACATGAAGACGGAGAGCTGAAAAACAAAAACAAAATTCTGAACCCATTGTAAAGCAATTAGAGACCAAGGAAAGGGGGAAATAAAATGAGACGGAGAGCCGGCTCACGCTTCTCTGGCAGCAGAGCCATGTCTTCGCCACTCATTAGCTGCAGCTCTGTTGCTTAGGGGACAGAGTGGGCCGACGGTCGCCACGACAATGGTTACCATTCCCCCGCAGCAACAAATACTGATTTTAATTAGAGCCGACCTCTCTGTCACTCAGACAGACAGACGGACACATAGACCGACCAGAGTTGCTCGCCAGACGCATTCGTCCGAGCACGTGGCCCCGTCCTCTCTAACACTGCGGCCGAGACAGGTGAGAAAGAGAGAGAGAGCAAGAGAGAGGGGGGGGGGGGGGGGGGGGGGGGGGGGGGACTCGGGTGGGCGCTGCACAACATGACTGTTGAAGCCTGAGGCGTCCTGCTGTAGGACACTCTCATGCATTCGGTGTTTTATGTAATCAGGCAGCGTGCTGACTGGAGTGCAGTAGAACACAGCGAATCACAGCAGCAGACAGGTGTCCTTGACAGCGATGCCCCGGGGGACCAGAGGGAGCCTTTTTATTCTCCCACTGTGATATGACAAGACACAAGAGCAGCAGACGTGGTTCGTATATGGCTGACGCTATACTGTACGCGCAGGAAGGGAGAGATGATTCGCTGACTCGTTTTGTTTTTTCAACGTAACTAAATCAGCTTTAAGTTCATGCAATGTTTGAGCTAATGTCTCATAAGGCGGCACAGAGTACTTGGAGAGTTGTGCTTTCCTATGCTGTGACAAAAGTGTGGATGAAGCGGAAGTTAACCTGCCACAACATAATAATGGTTGCAACTCTGACCTTCCTGCTATGTCGATTTGAATGGTAATGTCCGTTCTACTCTTTTTCTATTTCTATGGCTAAACCACTTCCCCAAACCACAATTATCCAATCATAGCAACTGTAGCTTATCCAACATGCCAAAATGATATGGGGTGCTAACAGATGAGAAATCAAAGACCCACTGTTTCCAAAATGATAGTGAATTATGATGGTAAATCTGCCACCATACTATTAGAATAGAATATCTTTAATTGTCATTGCAACGGAATTGAGGTAGAAACTCTCACATCAGTGCTCTTAAAGTACAAAAAGACAAACGGGCCATAGGCTCAGTATAAAACTATATAAGATAAAAAAAACTAAAACACAGTAAGTAAAGTTTAAAGTTTAAAAAATATTATTGCACATTTCAGGTTAGAATCTATTGTAGTGTTCGTGAGTCTAGAACAGACGTATTTAGTGGAACTGCAGACAAGTGAAGCTAGGATTAGAACTAGGATTATTACCGTTCTTTTTCCATGAGGACCTACCTCCATAGTTAGGGGTCACAAAAGTCACAGTAGATTTATAGAGAGGTTAAGTCACGCGCCTTCCAAATATCATATGAATTTATAAGATAAGTCCTGTACAAGTAATGTGTGAAAACCGATCAGTTCAATATCACATTCCGTGCACAACTGTAATGTTTTATCCAGTGAATCGTTTTATCAGCCGGGAAGCTAAAGAATGACTACTTATATGTACTTATACTGCCTTACTTTACCACAACATGCTGTGACAAAATGATCGTAGCTTTTACATTGACAAACACCTTCTGTAATATCTGTCTCTCACCATAGACTACTGTACATATTTTTTCCAAAATAAGGTCCCATGGCATTCAACTAGAGGCAGCAGGACTTCACCTCTCTCTTGAAAGGTCAGGGTGTTGAGTGAAAACATTCCCCCAGTATGTGGCCGATCGTTGATGTGACAGTGGCGTGCCGGTGACAGACTGCTGTCGTCATTAGCTCGCTTATCCCCGTATGGCGAGAGGCTGTATGTCAGCTCCCCACTGGCATGTGGCTGCTTGAATGAGAGTGTTTCCTGGGGGAAATGGATGTATTCCAGGATAGTAAGCTTTTCTCACATCAGACAGCTTATCCTGGAGGAACAGAGCACTTCTTATCAGGTGTGAAGCTGAAATCACCACCGGGGAAAACAGACCATCCAGCACAATGTGAAGCCGCGGCTTCAAAAGAGTAAACGGATAAGGAAATATGAAGTCAGACCATCACATAATGTGGAGACATGTTTTTCATATACGTGTGGTGATTTGACGTATTGTTTGCAATGGGGCTGCTTTCCATATTTGTGGAGGCTTGAATGCACCTCATCTAAAGTAATCCAATTAAAATTGCAACCATGTTTGAATCACAATGTCCTCTCAAAGAAAACAACTGGTAGACAAGTTTGTAGACGGGCAGCACTTCATTGTCACAGATCCAAAACATCCTTTAGTTGCTTAGCAACAGAAACTGCACATTGCGTTGTGTGCACCAGCAAACACTTCTGGGGTGAGTTTTATGTGTGGATAACAAGACTTAAATTAGGTATGCTATACATAGTTAAAGAACAGCACAGGCAAAGTTGAGTGTTCTATGGATCATCCTCTCAATCCACTGGTGTATTTGCTATATTCAGAATATTTACTGTAGGTTCATCCTACTTCCTTGAGGACATACAATCTTGTGTTAAATCTACTTGAAAAAAGAATATGCATATGCATATTGCTGTTTTCAGCTCTAGTTATTAGTATTTCTGCAAACTGGGGACACATCATTTACATCCATGGGGAGTTTAAGCATAATAATGCATCTTTTTAATCACCTCCAATATCAACTGATTTTAAGAAATGATACCCACCCGGAGCAACATAGACAGCACGCATAAATTTCAATTATTTCTTCTTACACCTGTGAGGATGTGAGATATGTGTTTTTCATCTTTTTCACTGTTTTCCTTTTGACTTTATTTCAAACTGTTAAAGAGCGTCTGGTGGCAGTGAAGAGACGAACACATACGCTACAGGCACGTCACTGAAGGCGGCATCATGACTGTTGACAGAGAGAATAAGGACCATTTGGGAAGTGAAAAAAGGCCTTTTTAGTTCCCGTCCTTATTCACATAATTTAATTTGCAGTGGAGGAACATAATCATATGTAATCTGTTCTTAATTTAAAAATGTAATGAGGCTTGACTGCAAATACATCAGTGGGTTTAGTGTTATCATGCGTTAAGGGTGATGGGAGCACGAAAAAATGACACTGGTATCATCCTTTGGAAATTAACCGTTTCATTCTCACAAAATGTATCTATACCTAATATGTATACACACACACATCCACGGTTGTCTTTTCTACTGATAGATTTTTTTTCTTTCTCCTTGATGTGAACAGCACTTGTCCATAATGTACCTTTTCCTGCCTTAGTGGAACAGCAAACAGAGCTGCTCATGGAGTTTTTTATTTTTAGTGTCGACAGCAGCAACAGCAGACAGACGTTTGCATTGAAATCAAGTTGTGGTCTCCCAACATGCCAACCATCAACATTTTGCCTATAATTAGATCTTGGATCTACGGTAAATGATCCGAAAGACAAGCTTTTGTCCGTCAGCACTCATGTTACCTATTTAGTGTGTCATTTATCATGGTTCCCGCTTGTCACCGTGATGGAATAACCCCACAGCAAGGGGGCACCTTAAAATCCAACCTCCTCTCCCCGAGCAAGACTGTATGGATGTCGTGTCAAGTAACCCGTCAGTAGTATTAACCCATGGGGAATAGCAATGCTCTCTGTAGATTTACATCTATTAATATTGATATTCCATGACCTTACAGCTATTCTGTTTGTCTCGAGTCATCCGGTGAACTTTCTCGCCTATTTTACAGAGCAAATTTAGCCCCCGTGCACCTTCATTAAAGCATTGAATAATTTATCCTCCCCAGGTCGAGCCCCTCCTGTTTTTGCTGACTAGATATAATGTACAGCACAGTTAAATAGGTTTGAATGGCTCTCTGTGTCTGACAGACAGAAAATGACTTCTTGTGCAGCGGCGTCTGCTCCTCTCCTCTGAGCATGAGTTATTCATATGACATAGAAGCCAGCGGACTATATCAAATGGACCGTATGACCGCTATGTAAATAGGAAGATATTGCATTTCATATGACCTGTTCCCCTTCAGAGCCCGGCTCTGCACAGTATTTCTAGGAAAAAGGAAATCGTATGGAGTGGACACTTTGAACTTAAATAAGGTTCTGGTATTCTGTGAAAATCTTCTATATTATTCAAGCAGATAAACTATAGTATGCTATATTACCACTTCATCAAAGTACAATAACTATATATGTATATACAAATTAAATTAGATGTATAACAAAGTCATTACTGAGCTTTCAAGGTGTTTGTAGGTAGATAGCCAGGCTTGCTGTTATTGTTTCCAGTCTTTATGCTAATCTTCTGCTGGGTGCTGCCTCATATTTATATTTATGGGTTATGGGAGTTATGTCAATCTTCTCATTTTTAACGCTCAGCAAAAAAAAAAAAAAAAAACATCAATCTATTCCTTGAGGAAATGTGTGTAGATGACTAATAATATGATGACAAAAAATGAGCAAAAAAACAATGCAATTCACTCAAGAACAAAAACACAAACTGTGATCTGCAAAATGTCCTCAAAGGTTTTAAACATTTCTGACACCAACTAGATGGAGTGGGCAATTCACTAGGGCCCAGGTCCCAGAGGGGGCGCAACAGCCTCAGGCTCACCGTAGGTGAATTTGTTTGGGTGATTTAATCAACTGCCAATTTGTCTCAAAAAGACAAATATGTCTCATCTGTGTCTTATGAGCTAATCCTGTGGTCATATCTCGTAGAGGGCAAAAACAGCCATATCTGATGCTTTCTGAACAAAAACCACAAGCTTTACAATTTGTGTTTGCACAACTATTGTAGTGAAGACAGAATATAGTTATACATCTCTGTTATTCTGTTGCTTCTGTATGTATTCTGCATAACATAACAGTAAAAAAATGTGAGGGTAACCTAAGAGGATCTGTCAGTTAAATATGGAGCTGTAGCTGTAGCTGTAGCGGTGGTACCTTAGCAGAAAGACTGGAAACAGGGAAAAGGCTAGCCTGGCTCTATTCTAGGATGACACAAATCCCAAACAATCAGTAGATCAACCGATGCTGCTGTTCAAGTTACCATGGTGAGAGGGTACGACCGCTTCAAATAGTTGTGATTGGTAGTTCCACTTCATTCAGTACATCAAAGTCTTTTTTTTTTTTTTAACCCCTTGTTGACTTTTCAAAGGGTTCAACTTTCCCCCCCCCCAAACGACAACCACGCGACCCCGATTTAAACCCCGATTTTCTTCACATTCAGCTCCCGGCTGATTCTTTTCATCCGTCTTCGAGGTTAATAGTTTGCCTAACCATCGCCTGGGTCTGCAGCAGCAGCTCTTCAGTCTTCTCTCTCTCCCATCTCGCTCCACATTCAGCCCCAGGGACCTTTGCTCTTGGGGGGCTGACGTAACAGAAGTAGTGTCTTCGATCTCGGCAAAACATTTCTTTCCCCCGCCGCTCCCCACAGTCCTCTGTGAGCAAGCAACCTTGTTAGATCGGTAAAAATAGAAACCGGCGATGATTTGAGAGAAGTGAGAGACTGCCTTGTTTATAAACAGGCAGAGAGAGCAAGAGAGGGGAAGGAGGCAGGTAATGAGGGAGTAAGAGCCTGGGAAATGTAGGTGCCAGCTACAGAAGCCCTCAGAGCGGCCAATCTTTCAGCTGCGTAGGTGAGAGAGATTATATGCTCCTGCTGCTTCGGCTGATTAGCGATGACCTCTGCCACGGAGGCTGCGACATCGCAAAACAGCAGCCTTTACCTCACTTAGATCGCAGAATTCAAATTGTAAAGCGTTCTCATTTGAATATTATAGGCAGGCGGTTTCTTTATGCTCCCACTTGTACCTTTCTGTGAGGAAGCAAAGCATCAAGAGCTGCTGTTATGGAGTAATTCCAGCGCAAATGTTGCATTGATGGGCGTTTACATGAAATCAAACGCAGAAACG
Organism: Chelidonichthys spinosus; assembly: GCA_029853015.1. Lineage (NCBI taxonomy): Eukaryota > Metazoa > Chordata > Actinopteri > Perciformes > Triglidae > Chelidonichthys > Chelidonichthys spinosus. The sequence continues at coordinate 16,586,928 of CM056824.1, read as the reverse complement.
GAAATAAGCGACAGATGGCCCGAACGTCAAACCCTCTTGATATTTAAAGTAACTACAACCTTGGAGATAAAGGAGATACAAAAAAGAAATCACATCCGTTTTCAAAGTTTCATCTGAAGTTTGGAGTGAACTTCAGATGGAAGGTCAAACTTAAATGCCTGATGTGTTTGGCGGGGCGGTGGTATTGCTGCAGAGAAAGCCCTGCTGAATTCACCATTAAAACACTAATAGTTTCCACCCCACTTGTCCTCAATCAATAAGACGCCAGTATAAGTGTTTGCTCTCAAATGAATTGGGAATTCATATGGTTTTGTTCCCCCCCACACGACTCCCTGCCGCACCTCTCCACTGTTGGTGCTGGTGGTTAACTTTTCCGCCTGATAATGGAAGAGAGTGGACTGCTCATCGATTTGTTTGTCGAGATACAAGTCTGCGCGCGCTCTACATTTCTGGGCATTGTGAGGCGGTCCGCGGCGTCGATGCTTCAAATTAGGGAGTGACAAGAAGGGGGCTGGAAAAATAGGCCACGTGTCAACTGATGACAAACATTGCACATTTTCAGCCTATTTGTTTTCTTTGTGCGCTTGATGAGGCCAGCGATGGATCTAATCTATAAAGTGCCCCTCGCACTGACAAAGAGCTATAAGTCTTTGGCACGGAGCGTTTTGATGAATGAGAGCCATTGCAGTTGATGCATGTGATTTCTGCTCCGTGCGGACCGCTGATATTGCACTGACCCCGCAATGTGCATGTGTGTTTCTCTCCCCAGACCGATCCAGCTCGCTTGCTCGGTGTTCCAGACAAAGAAGGAGCTCAGTTCATCTGATATGCAGGTGGCTCAGTTCCAGCGACGGGGCAAAGATCTATTATGCGATAATTGTAGCTGCCTTTTAGCCACAGGAGTGCAGGTGCATGTGCTCAGAGGATGGCATATGGAGGGGTGGTGTGTGTGTGTGTGTGTGTGTGTGTATAAGGGTTCGGTTTGTGGGAGGCTTTCATCTCAGCAGTGCTTTAAGGCCAATATAGCAAATGGCGCGGACTGACCAGCTGCTTGACGTGCTGTTCAACCAGGCAGCAATCCCAGACTCCCTCCAGAGCGACCACTGGCCGGCTGCCCATATCTCTCTAGCTCTCTCTCTCCCGCACTCCTTTTTTTTAATCTTCACTTCTACTACCTCTCTGCTACTGTCATGCTGCTGTCTTGTTCTCTGTCCTGTCACTCAATTAAGCTCGCCTTGTCTTCCATTTGATCTCAGTCTTTTTTTTTTTGTTCTTTTTTTGTTAAAATTATAAACAAAATTTTGACTCACCTCCTGTTGCCGCTACTTGTTTCTGAGCCTGCAATTTAGATGGTTGTCGACATTTCAGGCAGTCGTCTCCCCCAAGCCTTCTTTATCCAATTCTACGCTACGGGCGCAATCATAATTGTCTTGACAGTCACGCGGCGAGAAAGGGCCGACCAGTCAGTGTGGGCGGAGGCATCCTTACACTCTCAGATTCTGCGCTGTCAAGGTCCTCCTGTCCTTAGCCCATAGCCCCCGGGCACGAACGGTCCTGTTGTCTGAGCAGATTAGCACAGCACAGCAAAACCAGGCTCAAACAAGGAAAAAAAAGCATACACACATGTGCATGCGTATACATGTTGCAGACACATGTACGCCAGCACAGCATGAGCACTGGGACATGGACTGTTAAAAAGGGCGAGTGCCTGGTCGCCATGGCGCTGCGGGATGCCCGTCCATGCAACTTGGCAACGGAGAACATGAAAAAGGATACGATGATTCTTGACTTTCTGAACCAAAGCTGTGTTTTGGGCTGGAATACGGTTATTTGATGAGTCAGTCCAGCTGAGCGTCTCCTCGTCTTGGCAAATGACTCCCTCATTAATCTGACAGACAGCAGACTATTTCTGGTCAGCAGCGCTCGGCAGCTTTTTTGGAGTCGAAATTGAGCGCATCATTTTTATTATCTTTTGAATCTGAAACTGAGGGACAATTTGCACTTGCAGGCCTTTGTAAACATAAACAAACAGCAGCTGTGTTTATGGATGTTTTGGAGTCTTCTTGGCTCATAAATTAAGTTGAGCTTAGACATAGACATAGCTATGCATCCCATCGCGCCAAAGAGAAATCATTTGAACATCAATAGCATCTATATAAGGAGCTGCAGAACAGGCTCACATCACCAGTGTGACAACAAGCCAAACGAGAATGATCAAAAGGGACTGAACAGACGCAGCATTCAAGTAAGATTAAAAGCATTCTGCTGTCACATGCAATAATAATAAGTAATAATAATATAATTTGTATAACCAACATATTATGCAGCTTATAAAAGGAAAAAAAAACTAAACTCCCTTTTCCGAAGATGCACTTGACAGCACTGTGGACTAATCTGAAGATCATAAATCAACAAACATTAAATTAAAACGTTTTTGCCTAGACAGCTGACATCTTAAAATAAGGAACAGTCGGTGCATTTTGTGCAAATCATCTTTTTCCGGTTACTGAATCTTTTCTCGTGTGCTGTGAAATCGGTACGACTGCTTGGAGTCCGTTTGTGTCCGGCATTGGTGAATCTTTGGGTCTGAAAATGTCGCTACTGTATTTTCATTGGTGCAATATCTGATATAAAGTCAAAAAGTCTAACATGTAAGGTTCATATGTCACACCATGTGGAGATTCTATTGACACATGGAAAAGAACGTGTTAGCTGGACCGTCCCAAAATGTAACGCTGAGGGCAAAATCAGTGCAAATGGAACATGGTCAACACTTTGAAAGTGGAGTCTACTACCTAGCTGCCAGTGTTCTGGAGCAGATATCTTCGGGTGTTTTCGAACCATACTCAATCCCCTTAAAGTGGACAAATGGACTATTTGTGATCACATTGTTGGTTTATTTCAAAAAGGACTCGGTTTGTGGGAAACACCCAACCAGAGGTATGAATCTAAGACACTGCTCAATATCATCGTAGATGACACACAAAAGGGAGAAACATTTGAATTCTGGTTCACCTTTAATTTACCGGCGAGGATGCGTGATCGGTATTAAGCCTTGTTGAAATTGACTCGCACGCTCGTTATGTTTCGGTTGAGACCATTTCCGCTCCAATTTGCCAGCTGCGACTTTTAAGGCCGACTGAGCGTGCGTCGCCCAAATTGTTGTTGTTGTCGCTGACTTTGAAGCAAGGTAATGACACAAACATCACTCAAAATGCAATTACACCCCACCCCTTTCTTTTTTTGAGACCCAGTGGAGTGTTAAAGTGAATGAAGGGAAATGTAGTGTGAAACCAGCGAGGCTGCATGGACTGGGCTAATGGAAGACACAAATGGTTGGACAGGAACCAGTCCGTCCAACAGGACCCCCCCTCCTCCTCCTCGTCTTTTAAAAGACACGATGCTGATAGAGTGAAAGAATGATGGAGTGAGGAGTCAGTCAAAGTCAGACGGGGAAACGGAGAGGAATCGAGGATGTTTTACAAGATGACAAGTGCTGTTTATCTGAGCTGAGATTTGGGGTGAAGCACTTTGAGAGCAGGAACCCCAGGAAGTGTTGTTAAGAAGGGGGGCATGACTTGAATGTGGATGCTCTAAAGGAGCAGTAGAAGATGTGTGTGTGTGTGTGTGTGTGTGTGTGTGTGTTCACCCCATCTGTGTGTGTGGCGGGGGTATGTCACTATTAATTTCTTTCACTTTAGGCACCGTTTTAAGTTACAGGCACAAGCAGCGTTCCCTTACATGCTGCAAACCGCTGAGTGTGCGGAGACAGCTTCAGTCGTTGTCTCTGGAGGGACGAGGCGGATATAAAGACAGCGAGAGAGGAGAAAACAGTGGAAACGTGGTGCACGCAACACAAGAGAAACGGATATGGAGAAGTGGGGGGGGAGAAAAGTAATAAGAGAGAAAATATGAAGAGAAGGCAACGCTCCTCTGCAGAGATGCCAGTCTCTGTGAACCACCGAGGGAGAGAATGAAGAGAATAGCCTGTATTGTTTTCTCTTCCCTTTGATTTTCTGCCCTCAGCAATAACAACCCCCCCCCCCCCCACACACACACACACACACACACACATATATATACAGTGGCAGAAACAATCAGTGTTTGTTCTTCCTATAACCACAGATATATCCATCTGGTTCTTCTCTCGTTGTGGCCAGAAAAAAATAAAAAAGAAGTTTGCCCTTCTTGTTTGTATTTAAAGGTCTGTTATGTCTTCCAGGAATAAAATAGATGTCTCTCTAAGCACCGTTTAACATGTAATATTCAAGGAGACACTACGGTGTTGGTATGCCATATGGATACTGACATCAATGCAAGTGATCTATTTAAAAAAAATGAGCAGTATCGTTTGGGAAACTGTTTGTTCTGAAAGACTCTTCTAACCTTCTGGTTAACTTTCTCTTTTATGTAATCCAAGCAAAGATGGTGGCCAGAAATGACATATCTCCTTCTTCAAATTGTAAGACGTGAACAAGGAACACTGGTTCTTTAAAAAATGTGTTAACTTATCTTAATAAAGAATAACAGAGCTAAGACATATGTCATTTCCAGCTTGTAGCTGAATCAGGCGACACAACTGCAACTGGGAAACGGTTTTATCTTGTCGTGTCTTCTTTCATGCAGACACAACAATCTATGAATCTTTGAGGACTACGGAAATACCTTCAGAACAGCCACAAATGTTTGCTAAATTATTTTGTTTTTCAAACATTGCAAATGTATTTGTGATGCTTGGCTTCGTGACTCCAATAGATGATTACAGAGATTTGGGGCTAATCACGACAAAAGCATTTCCTACTTATTCAGCATTGCAGAAATAGATAAGTAAGCTTTTCTCACTTTTTTGCAAAAAGTTCCTTTCCGTTCCAACTGAAGGGCCAACTGTGACGTGAAGCACAGCAACAATCTTAAGACACAAACTTTAAATGATATTCAGCCATATTTTGCAAATTTGTTGTTTTGAATTTCAACATTAAAAGGCCTAAAGATACGAGGATCGTGAAGAATAATAAACACGGACATTTGAAATACTCGCCTATGAATTTTATATGTCTGGTTTTCTTATTGTCAAAGGTAAGAACTGAAGGCACTGCCTTTGTCAAGGTTGCAAGGAGTAATAAAGAAAACAATATACTGTGTTTCGCCACTTAATAGTCACATTCTGTGTGAAAGTATTCATGCAGGTTAAAAAATATACTCACATGTAAATTAATAGAAGAAAAAAGTTAATAAACTGGTGATATCTCAAAGTGAGTTTAAGAGAGCTACACAAATAACTATTTGACTCCATCTAGCGAAACTGAACTTATCTCAAGTGAACATGGTGCAACACAAAACCAAACCAACCAGCAACAAACCAAAGATTTCGACTCTGCTACTCACCGAGAACCATTCAACCCCTATGAGGAAAAACCGAGGATATCTGTGAGAATCATCGAAGGGCTTCTTGACCGTTTCTGAACACCTTGCAAAGGCCTGGTGGACAGCTAAGGGATGCCTGGCACGAGGACTCCAAGCTGTGCTTCTGAATGCCAATCAGAGTCTCTGGAGATACCTGATCCCCCAAAACCTCCTCTCCCTCTCTTCTCATCTCTCCTTTTTCTCTTGTCATACGGAAGTGAATGCTCAGGGCTACACGTGTTAAGCAGATGTGTGGGAATTGGAAAGAACATTGAGGTTAAGACGAAAGGTGCATGGTAAACCCCAGGCATCTCCGCTACCTGGGTACATATTTATGTGTGAGAGTCTCGTGGGAGGGGAGATTTATTTGCATACACAGGTGTGGGCATCAGAGGAGAAGGTGGGTATTATCCACACATGGCTACATGTACTTGTGTGCATCCTGGGGCTCACGTCTGTTTTTTGGGTGCAATTTTACAGTGTGCTGGTATCTATATCACTGCATGCATTTCGTGCAATATCAGTACAGTATGTGTGTATGGGTGTTCATCTGTGCTCATGTATTAGTAAACAGGATGTAGCTTATTTATTCACACATGCTTATGCAATGCAAATGAATTACATGCATGTTTTAGTATACTCCCATAAGGTGAATAAGTAATACATGTGTACTATGTGCATTCATTGTTTGCATAATGGTGCATACCTCATAACGGTACCTGTCATGCAGACAAACAACAAGCATACAGCAACGAACCCTCGACGACGAAGTTGCTTATTAATATTACAGGATGATTGGTTGGAGGCGCTCCACCATTCATACATTATCTCTCAGGAGGATCCATGAAAGCAGCGTGAAAAGTGCTTGCCAGCAAGCATTTCTCTGTATTTTTCATGAGGATGACGATATGATGATACAACAACCGCATTCAGCCGCATAATTTTAAGCAGCTTCAAAACTTTCCCCACTGTGATGAGAAGCCCTTTGATGTCCTCAGGTAGGGGTGGTGGTGAGACAGGCAGCGCAAGGTTGCTCTATATTCAGTTGTTCTGAGTTGGCCTGATACAGCGGTTATTGACTTTTCAATTTCAAGACATGGACGCAGCCTCCTTAATGTCACCCACAGGTGAAGAGCCGTTGCCGGACTAATCCAAAAATGGGCAAAGAGGGGAATCGTAGCAGCTAGCGACCTGGGACGACACCAACCTGTCAATATGTGTTCATATAATGTTGACATCATTTAAACAACGTTCTATAAAAATCTGGCATGTTTTTTTTCATGTGCTGTAAAGTAGGTTATTTTAACAAGGGATTCTATGGGTATTTATCAGAAGGAAGTGTATTTTTGGTTCTTCATCATTGGCTTAATTTTATTTTTTAGCACTGGGGGGGAGCAAAGCCTTTTTTGCAAAATCAAAAATAACCCCAATGTTTTTGGAACACAAAACTATATTTGCGCAAAGTTGCTACGTCTGCTGTCTCAGTTTAAGGTGTTTTTTAAATGTTTTTATTTGCCACAAACAGCATTGACTTTCTAAAAGATGATACTCACAAGACGAGGCCTAACGTTTATTAGCTAAAAGTGGAAATGCCTGTGTGAGTTTAATGTTCAATGCTGTCCGTGTTTATATTGGTTATTTAATAAGGTAAAAGGAAACAACAATACAAAACAGTACATGACCACCAGTGTTTGAACCACAGGCACAGTAGCTGTAGCCATGCTAGCTAGCTAGCAGTGTCTGCACTGACTGTGTGGGTGTTTGTTTGACTCATGTTGGACTTCTTAACATATCAGGAACTCCAACCCTTTCTCTTCATTTCCTCCTCATTTGAACATCTCCAGCGTTAATAAGAAACTAACAGGTTTAACAAAACTAACACCTTCCACACAAGAACAGAAGAGCTAATTAGCCCCTTCCTGAGAAAACATTGAAACACCTGACTGGATGTGGGGCCCGTTTGGAGGTTTCATAGTAGGGGTGTGTTCACTGAGGAAAAGTATTTTCACAATATGATTTTAAAATGCCAACACAAAACCCATTGTGCATATGGAATAGTGAAGTCTTTCTCAGTAATTGGCAGCTCATTTGCATTAGCATTTCAAGTTGTCAACGTGGGAAAAGGATCTCTATTATTGAAACCTGCGGTGCAGCAGTGTCATCTCAAAGCAGGAAAAGATCAGTTTTAACTTGAAACCTGCATGCGGAGGCAGCGCTTGTCTGTTTGTTTTGCACTTCTTCCGGTAGCTCAGAATCACGCCTTACGTCAAGAGACTGTCACACTGAAGTTCATCAACATAAAACGGCAAAATAAAACCGGAGAGGAATTGCTCTAATTGGTGTCATTATTTTTCAAAGTATGTTGCAGTGACAAAAAGCACAAAAACGCACGCCTCAAGCAAAGCAACTCAAACAGCAACTTGATCACCTACAGCGTATTGTTGTTTCAGCTTTGACAACAAAATGATTACTATCAAAGTAAAGATGTGTGTCAGCAATGAGGCAGGTATGAAAGTTGTTTGTGATTATTCTGCCTGACAAATTGTCCAGACAACACTGCCTCTGGAATTAGATCGCACAGGAAATGTTATTATAAGATTAGTTGTAGTGCAGTGGGTGTGTTTTGTTTTTTTATCAGCAGAGTTTTGGTTAATTTCCAAACGCAACATGGCAAGATAGTGGTAATCAGTGAATCATCGTCAGTCTTGATCAGGAAATGTTTGAATTTCAGCTTTGGGCCATAAAAGCAGAATTAATTATCAGATGAACTCCTCTCATTTCCTGACGTAGACTTCCAGATCGAAAACACATCTCCTTGTGTTTTGCTGATTACTCACTTTTCATGCTACGGCAACATGTGCACACACACACACACACACACACACACACGGATTAGTACGTATTGTATATATACACAGGAGATGATAAAATACACAGATGCATAATAATTCAACATCTTCAAACTAAACATACATCGATGCCCTTATTTATTTTCCTTCCATAAACATGCTCCATCTGATGGCAAACACCCTAAATACACACACACACACACTCACACACACACACACACACACACACACACACACACACAAAGCTTACATCCCTCTGATGTCTTCTGCTGCAAAAATCAAGCTTGGACAACATAAATTCGAGCAGCGCGTTGGTCCTCATATTCAAAATTCCTCAAGTGCCCAGAGAGAATATGGCTTACCAAAGGGTATTCATATCCGAGCCATGTGAAACCCTGTTCTCTTTTCGTCTTTGGAACAATAAGAGGAGTTAAACCGAAAAGAGCCCAACTTTTCTTGCCAGCCAGACTCAACGCCATGCACTGGTCCCAGCTGTCTTTCTGCAGCCATGCGTAGAGGAGACAAACAAATAGCGGGGGCTGCTCAGTCTCTGTACGCAAGCCATCGATCATAACACGGCACCGCACATTTCCTGGAAGAGGGAGACAAGACGACGTGGAGGGAGAATGCCGGAGCCGGTGCACTGTGTGTGTGTGTGTGTGTGTGTGTTTGCAGATACAACACAAGACTGGAAGACATTCTGGAGACATCCTCTGAGGTATCCAGACATCTGCCATCTCACAGCCCCGTCTCCCGATGCTTCCTCCAGCCTGTGGTCAGAGTTCGTATTCCTGCACCCACCACATCCGGGACAATGGTGCCGCATTCGTGGAGGACGGAACATAATACAGTGGGTGGAAGAAATACATGAAAAATGAAGACTATGGAGATGGAGGACGAGGAGGAGATTAAAGCGGTAAACAATACAAGAGGGGTGGGGAAATGAGAGGAACTGTGGGATTAGAATCCCAGCGATAAATCCTTTCTTCTTCTTCTTCCCTCCTCACATCTAGGGGCTATCTTCACTCATCAACTCCGCCCCCCCTGCCTCACCTGCCTCCCCTCCCCTCACATGCCTCCGGGCTGTCTTTACTCTCATCACCCCAACCTCAGTCCAGGAGAAAAGTTCAATCTTTGCATTTTCATTGTGGTTGCCCACACCAATCCCTGTGCCTCATGAAAGTTTCATCTCCCTCTTTCTCCCTCTCTCTCTCAGCCTCTTGTCACATATGCATCCACGGCTGGATCCAGCTCCCCAGGTGAGGAATGATGATGAGAAGCGCGAGGCAACCAGCAGAGATTTTCCAATGCTGGGCCTGTACCCGGCTCTGCCTGGGGGCAAATGAAAACAGCCTGCGTGGAGGGAGACTGGAGCTGCCTTCATATCTATGCCACATAGCCTTAAGCGAAGGATGCTGCTGGTCTGATTTGAGGCCCTTTTTTGCTTCACTGATACAAAGATCCTTTTGGGGAAAAAAACTGGATGAATCGCATGTATGCTCAAGATACACGGCTGCTAATAAAAGCACAGGCACAAACGGAGACACTTCGCGTAACACCCATGAATGTCAAGTGAATGTATTAAAACCTTGGGCTGCACAGCCAGGTATGCACACGTGCATGATTGTAACATTTATTCATGCTCCCATATCACAAAACAAACACTGGCAGGCCAAGTACGGGCCCAGGTTGCTGTGAGCCAGCTAGGCTATAAAAAGGCCCCTGCGAGCATGGCAGGCATTCAGATTATGAGAAAGGGGGTTACTGCTGCAGATGCCTCAAGATGCATAGTTGTCAGGGAGCCTGACAGGAAAAAAAAAAAGTATACTTGGTGCAATCTTGATATTATGATCTTTTCAGTTCCACACGGTAAACAGCTTTTCCTCTGTAGCATAAAGCCAGAGTGTCACTGCAGTAAATTCCTTAACTGTGTGGTTCCCACCCTGGAGTGCTCAGATGCTAGCATGGCGTCAAGCTTCAGATTAGCATTTATTTAGACAACATGTTAAGTATGAGCTTGGCATACTGTTGGCAGGGAGGAAAAGAAAAACAGGTGGTTCTCATCAAGCAGACGTTCCACCCAAAGATGAAATACATCTCGCTCTTTGGTTTGTTGTCAATGTAGCCTCGCGTCTTTCTTTTTAATTCACACGTGAGTAATGAATGTCAATGTGAGAAGAAACATGCGGTTCACGATCCTGAGTAATTTCAATAAAATAATGATTTATAAAGAGCTCATAACAAGACCACCAGTCCACAGCCACACCAGCAGCTCTCTGAGGCTGTACTTAGCAGTGCGTTTAGTTAAATAATAATGAGAGCATGCTAACATACTCACAATTGATTAAAATGTTCACCAATCAGGTAATTATCAAGGTTATTGCAATTGATCCCATGGGGACCACGCATTTCTGTAAAAGAAATGTCACCCAATAGTTAATAAATAGAAATATCAACCGTCTGGTGGCACTAGATGACATGTAAGGGTATCATAAAAGACATTAGGATTCATCCTTTGGGGACCATGACCATCTGTACTTTCATGGAGATCCATCCAATAGCATTACTATTAGTATATTATTTCAGCTTGGCCCAAAGTAGTGGACCACCTGTCCGACCAACACTGCCATCTGTAGAGCCACATCACTTTAGCATCAGTAAAAAAGAAACTGGTTTAAATTCAATTCCCAGTTCAAATGGAGGCATATATAGAAAAAAAACTGCCTTAAAGTGATTGATGCTCCAAATTGAAGAAGCATCGGGTTCACAGATTGTTCAAATCATGTCACCTGTCTGGACAAGCAGCAAGACCAGCAGAAGGATTGCCCATGGACAAAATTGGAGGAATCTCAAACGAATACAAATACACCCACAGAGACTTGTTTTGTTTAAAGAAGCTTCTTGAAAAAGAGAAGGGAGGCAGATAAACATTGCTTACTAAATACCAATTTACCGTAGGTCAGAATTTAGGGGGAAACACTAGCATCATACGGGGCGACAGCTGAGTTTCTCCCCGTTGAAACAGGCACGGTTGCCCATAATGAATTTTAAATGCCAATGCCCGCTGGCGATACAGCCCTCACTCCTTCACCCTTTCTTCCTGCCTCTCCATCTCTCTGTTCGCTCTTGTTCACATCCTTGTCCCGCTTCTCCCCGCTCTCAATTTCTGTCTCCCTCCATTTCATTCTTGTTCAATCCAGCGTATCATAACCTATCGTCAGACATCCTGGATGACAGCAAGCTGTAGTCTTTTTTCTCTCTCGCCCAACTCTCTTTTCACACAGTCTCTTTCACCTTATTTGTTGTTAGTTTCAGTTAAAGTAAACATTTTTCCCTCCAGTCCCATATGGGACGTATTTAAAGATACCACTATCAAATAGCTGCTTGCTGCATTGCCCTTGTCAAATCTTCAGTTTCATCTCCTCTTCTGGAGGTGTGATTTGCATTCCTCCATAGAGGAGTGAGGTGAGACTGACAGTGGGGTTGAAAGTGGTGAAGATCCACATTTCACATGCAATATTTGACAGTCAGACACCTAATCTCAGACCATACCGTCAGATCTAACTCTGTCTTCTTAACAGTGCTGAAGCTGCTCAGCGGCCACAGCGGCTGACTGTGTCCAAAATGTAAAAAATACAAATGTGATGAATGGATTTGTGCCAATCAAAGTGTCCCGTATCTCATGCATGGGGAATGCGCCCCCAGGAAGTAATGTAGCCATTTGTAATTTAATTATAAAGAATTTTGTATCCAAGAAATAATGTGGAACAAATGAACCGACTGGCCAACTTATCATTCAGACCTGCGTATTGCACACCTGTCGCTTTCACACCATGACACCAATATAAACAATTTAAATTTCCAACACACTTCAACCCTGATAACACCAGAGGTGGCAAAAGTACTCATATTCTGTACTTAAGTAGAAGTACAGATACATAAAAAAAAAAAAAAAAATACTCTGGTAAAAGTAGAAGTACTGATTCAACATCAACAAATGTACTTTCAAAGTAAAAGTAAAAAGTAAAAGTTTTTGAACGCCAGCAGCTCGTGGTTTTTCGGTTGACACAGGACATAGCGCATACGCCATGAGTCCTTTTTGGAGCCGACAACAACGAATAACTCTTTTAAATAGGGCCATGGACGGGGAACGTCTTGCTTCTCTGAATCTTCTGAAGCGTCGCTGTCGGCAATACTCCCGGACCCCGCTTAGCTTCCTTCCTCCATGTCGCTGCTACAGTGCAAGTTCTCTACCGTCTCCACCATCCCCTCACTCATTCAACTTTTTTCTTCCTGTTCCCCCCCTCTTCTTCTCCCTCTTTCCCTCTCGAGTTCGACACGTCTTTTACGTATGCTTTTTGCGTATTGTCGCCATCTGTGGAGGTTTTTTTTCCAAAAAGTAACGAGCCTGTTTTTACGATGTAAGGAGTAGAAAGTACATAATTGTGTATAAATGTAGGGAGTAAAAGTAGAAAGAAAAATAAATACTCAAGTAAAGTACAGATACCTGAATAATCTACTTAAGTACAGTAACGAAGTATTGGTACCTCTGGACTAACACAACTGTAGGGGCAACGAAAGTCAGATGGTGGCTAGCTGCACCACGACTTTAACAAGCCTGGGAACTACCATTGAAAAGGTGCAACATGGTGGACTCCGTGAAGAAGAACCACTCCCAGCGTAGATATAAATAGTTCATTCTCGGGTAAACGAAAATACAACTATACTTATACACTAATTACAACATAGCCTGAAATGCTACACGCTGGCCCTTTAAGATGTTGTTTAAGTCTATTGCTTTTACAACAGCAGCTAATTGTTTCCACAACAGTAACGCCATAATGGCCGTTTCTGCTGCCATGATCAAGTTACGTCTGCTGCCTCAATCTGCTACCAGCGCTGCCACAATACGAGAGGTGCGTTGCATCAAATGACTTCACTTCCATTATGGATACGGAGATATTTTCAGACATTCTTGCGCAGCTCGACTGAAGCTCTTTGTAATCAAACGCTGGGGCCCCCGAGGCGGAAGGAGGGGGAGGCGAATCAAAAACAGCTCCGATTTCCAATCACTTCGGCCCTCATCAAGAGCAGATATTGATGGGCAATGATGTGTGCATCAATTTGACCAGAGCTGCATCTCCCGTGGCCAGACTGGGAGGCACCCGCAGAGCGAGTGGGGAGGCGTGGATCAAGATGGATCAGGGTGCAGAGAGAAATGCAGCAGCAGGGAAATGGATGGGTACATAGATACAGGGAAAATGAAACTATCCAAGACACCAAGGGAGAAACTGAAAGAGACAAAAGTGTCTGAGTAGGGGAGAGGTGTGGGTTGGGGGGGGGGGGGGGGGTGATAGCCGGGATGAGTCTGTCTGGGCTAGGTGAGATGGATTAGTGTGTCTCCTGCTACCTATGCGGGGGTCAGTGTTAAACTGCCGAGGCCAGATAAGGGCTTGGCAATAGCTTGAGTGTGGGCAAGCATTGACTGGTTACCTCATTGATTTAGCTCGGAGTGAGCACAGAGCGATGAGCAGAGTTCAGACCTGTACAGCTGTTCATCAATGTGTCAGGGCCCAGAGCACCCACGAGGCCCGACTCTATGACCGAATCGCCTGCTGCTCACTTCATCGGACACTGAGGAAACCCCATGAACTAAAATATTGAGCCTGAGCTACCTTTTTTTTAGCCCTGGATGCACACAAAAATTATAATCCGTCAAGCCTAAAACATGATCATCCATTGATTTTCTTTATTCGACGCCTACAATTTAACATATATTCTGGACTGAAACTGAAAGGGATTTACAAGACAAAAAATATTTTGCAAAGATACTCTAGATAAAACATCAGGTAAGAAAAGATTATATATATATATATATATATTATAAATATATATTTGTGAATGGAAAATGGCTAAGTTACTTTGTACTACTGGGTATATAACCATGTTCCATTCGCAAATATAATTTTTTCAGTGACTTTCTTGACTTGCAAGATTATCTTTTAATGTGACAAACATATTCGTAATTCATGGTACAATTCAATTATAAAAGGATTTGTTGACCTCCATACGTATTCTTTCAGAAACACGGGAAGGTGCGTGACTTCACCATGTACCTGTGAATATGTTAGCTGTAGAATTAGACAGCAGCTTGTATGCACAGAGTGAGCTCAAACTACTTTATTATTTTCAATATTATTACATTTTGGTGTAGTCATCTCATAGTGTAAACCTAGTATAACTATTGTTATTTTATTCCTTAGGCTTTATCGATTTCTTTCGTTTTTGTGACCCTAAGCCCTTACTCAACGAGGCATTATACATAAAAAAAAAAAATGTAATGTGCATAAATTTCAACCAAATCCAAAAGAAACAAAAATGCTAACTGGCTCCAAGACCTAAAACTGTGCATGTAGAGGAAGCCCACTTAAACACAAGGCTGTGCTCACCAGGGAGAAATCTTTCATTTCTTGTTCTTATTCTGGGCCCAGTGCTGTTCTGACATTTGTTTTGAGGGTGGTGGTGTTGGTGCGGGGCAGGTGGTGGGAGGTGGATGCTGGGAGAGGAACGGCCCAGGGTAGGATGTCTATAATTACATATTGATTTCTCGGGGGCCGCTGTTCAGCCGGTGCTGTGAATGTGAAGAATAAATCACTTGGCCCTCTATGATAGCTAAGTATTTATTCTTTTTAATTCTATTTATGGTGATCCTGATTCATGCCCTCCAACCCCGGTCACGCCTCGGTGTGGCTGCCACCTTCATGTCAGGGGAGGTCACGCTACATGGCTCGCCGTGTTTTTACATGCTCGAGTGTGAAGCTTCACCAGGGACAGCGCTAACATCCTGGTGAAAATGAAAGCCCGGGGGGTAAAAGACCCCAACACAGACACACACACGTATGTGTGTGTTTATTTTTATTTATTTATTTGAATCACTAGGTTGTTAAAGAGCTAAGAGAGAATAGAATAAACCCTATTGATCCCTGAGGATGCATTTATCGATAATACTGCAGCAAATATTATATAGATAAAGTACATTTTATACGCCTTATTTACCGATCACATTAAAGATCAGTGAAACGTCACCTTTAAAAGGCTTTCCAGCTAAAGAAACAATTTACAGATTCGGGCGATGGATATTTTCCAGTGAACTGCAGCAGCACACAGGATGTGTTGTGTGGAGATGTGTATCTTTGCTGCTGTCTGAGTGAAGGTTGAAGGCTGTGTAGTGTTGTGAAGGATGAGGTGGAGGTGAACAAATGCTTCCCTGGCTTTTTGTCTGCCTTCAAATTGACAATTTCATTTCTGCCCTCACCCTCTCAACTCAAAGGCTGTGGGGCTCTGCCACCAGCCGGTATGGGAGCAGAGGAAATAAATGACAGTTAGTGGGAAACTTAGTTGGAAAGAGATATCCATTTTATATATGTGTATACTGTTTTTTTTTTTAAATTGCACTCATCAATATTCTTTTATTATAAAAGGAAATAATTGTCCATGTGCAATGTGAATCGGGTCACACAGAGAAATGTCACCCAACTCTGCAGTTCCACTTAGCTTTAGCCTTTTAGCAATTTCGTCAGCAGAGGATGTACACGTAGGCTCGCTGTGAATGGCTGTGAGCTACCAATTTGTTGTTGTTGTCCATGCAAACACAATGCCTCAAGTGCTAGCACAAAGATCTGCTGCACATGTCTGGAACAGGTGCTCCAAGCATTCAGTGTAAACAGGACTACTAGTATTCAATACTAGTGGGGCATGTAACTGATGCAGAGACAGACATTTCACTCAGGAGTTAGTGGAGACCAAAACAGAGCTAAAAGGAGATATACACCATTTGTCAGGGGACGGTGCTCCGTGTCTGCTGGATGTGTATTTAGGTCTTTGCTAACAAATTGGCCATGTAAAGTTCATAATGTAATATTATGTAGGTGTTTTACAGCTTCTGCTGCCCCCCCAAAGAAAGCAGGCTTAACAAATACATATGTATATGTCTGGTCTCTTTATAAGAAATGTTAACACAAGAGTTTGTTCTCTCAGGCAAAACATTTTTTAACAGGAGATTTTAGATGTCTCATTATAATAAAGGTAAAATACAGTAATAACATTTAGTTCATTCACATCAGGCATGATATAGGCAACTTTTATAAAAGAGAGAAATATTATGGCATTGACAGGAATCGCACATGGAACTACCAACTTCTGTCACTGCGACTTGCCATCATTATTTCTCTGCAGGCTGAGCACTCTGGGCAGGGCCACATCATTTTGTCAGCACCTGCATTTGATCAAGATGGAGGCACAATGAGGGGGCACCATCAACGTGATTTATAGTTCTCATCACGGTTGCTATGTCAACCAAACTTTCGATACTCGTACCTACTCGTGTGAAAGCAGTCTGGATCCTGCTTCCCCACTAATGCACATTAGCGTCTGCACATACATTGAGTACATATGTGAACAAACAGAGGCCATTAACTCCCTCGCTCCCTTCTCCTCACTCTCACACACAAACACACACACACACACACACACACACTCGACAGACGAAAGGATAGCTCTATGAAAGCAGCACAGTTCTCCAAAGGAGCTTGTGAAACAATCTCCATTTGACACCTTGAGCTAAAAGAATTGCACTCAAATATGAACTGAATTCATTTGCCCTGAAATAAGAACACAAAAACAATTCAATAACCCACTGAAACCCCTTTTCTTCGTCTGTTGCGACTCAGTGGCTGCACGGGCAGAATGAGTTATGGCTGTGGGGGTGGGGGGTGGAGAAGGGAGACAAATCCAATCCACCAGAGCTGTCATTGTGCCTGATGAGTATAATGCCACCTCGACTCATCCCTCAAACTCTCACTTTGCCGTTTCTTTGGCTGAACCACAGCAGCTCACTGCTGTTTTGTTCCTGTTGTGACCCATCAAAGTCAAGGTGAGGCTTCAGTCGTGTCTGGCTGTTTTCAGCACTTATGTTTTATCGCCAAGGTGAGGTTTAAGCAGTCACCTCCCATTGGCGTTTATCAACTGCATCGCCACAACTCGGCGCTGTCAAAAGCACAACAATCACACATGACGAATAGAGAGATCCAGAGTGGATCGAATGTGTAATCTGGGAGAGGTGAATTGGGGAGTGGGGGGGTACGAGCTGACTTTGAGTGGCTCAGTGAGGAATGAGAGACTATCACGTTTTTATGACGGATATCCTGTCGAAGAGCAGACTGAGCTGCCAGTGGCTTAGAGGCATTACATGTGTCATCTAAACGGATGCCCGATCGACGTCGCGGCAATCAAAAGGACTTTCCCCGAGGAAAGTTGCTTCCAGTGCCTGTGTCACACTTCTGTTTTTTTATGATTCCTTTTAATACATTTTAATTAAAACTGTCAGGAGAGAGAGCCGAGACAACTTTCACACATTTAGTAGAAGGTTTGTATCTCGGCATCGGCAAAATGAATGTGTTCCTTCGCAGTTGCAGTGACCTCAAAGGCACCCTATAAAACTGTGTATCCAAAACGCCATCACAGTTTATTGTTGCTTTAAAGCAGCAACCATATGAACATGAACTCATCCATGACCTCCTGCCTTCAATTGCACCGGTCAGCGTCATGCTCAAATTACCTTGTGGGTTTACCTCATTCTATGCAGCAGAACAGTGATTCGTAATTGCATGCCTAGCCTGAGTCATACTGTTTGAATTTATGAACTGATTTAGGGATTGTAAATACAATAAGTAATTTGACCAGACCAAATAGAGGTCTTACTGAATTGCCATTTTGTTTCCCCTTCATTTATTCAGAATGATATAAAGATTTGTTTAAGAGTTATAACAATTTAAATCTATAATAACTCTTACATCAATCTTACACTCTAAGCTAACTACAACCATAAAGGGTTCTTCTGCTTGTCCACATAGGCAAACCCTTTTTTGTTCAGGGTAGAACCATCTAAATTTTCCACCTGGAACTATTTCAGAGAGTTCTACCTAGAAGGGTCATACCAAGAACCATCTATGAATGGTTCCTTCTAGAACCCCCTATGAGAGGCTCTATGGAGTAACCTTCTCTGGAAGTTCTGCCTAGAGCAGGTGTCTCAAACTGATCCAGTAAAGGGCCGCTGTGGCTGCAGGTTTTCATTCCAACCAAGCAAGAACACACCTGATCCAACCAAGTCGAGTCAGGTGTGTTCTTGCTTGGTTGGAATGAAAACCTGCAGCCACAGCGGCCCTTTACTGGATCAGTTTGAGACACCTGGCCTAGAGCCTTTCCACATTTTAAAGGTGCGTTCACACCAAAAGCGAAGCAAATTTTTCACGCCACAATTGCATATAAAGTCAATTCAAAGACCTGAACTCAAAAAGATTGCCTCATTCGTGTCATTGGCACCTTCGGAAGCGGTGTTGATGTAGCAGCTACGATGTTAGCATAGCCTATCTCCGACCGATCCATACGCCATTCAGAAACCAAGCATTTTAAAAGTTGTTTGCTTATCGTCTTGCGGACAGACCTAACAAATCATAACTTAAATCGTCAGCGTTGTGAGTTACTTCAGCATCGTTTAATCCGTTTAATGCAATTAGTTAAACAACATTTTTTGATTTTGGCTCATATCACTGTAGTAAACCAGCCGATGTGTAGCTTGCTATTCAGTGAATACAGCTCAATTGAATTCAAATTCTTAATGGAACCCATAGTCTTATAGAGAATCCCTGAAAACGGGTTAAACAGAAGCAAAGGGTTGATCCGAATAAGTGTGGCCATCTAGACTGAAACTTCAATTAGGTTAAATGTTAAATTGTTACATGTGTTAATGACTATATTTCAAACTTTATGCTTGAATATAGTCAATAAATGTATTTGAAAAGGTTACACAAATCACTAAATCATTGCTCACACTGTTTGTCTACATTTCCCTGTAACCCAGCATGAAACCTTTTTTATTATTATTTATGGCAACACCATAAATAATGGACTAAAATTGTGCTTTCAGAAATAGAATATAGTTTTCAGGGGAGATGCGCACAAATAAATAGAAATGATAATCAGTCAACTATTGTGATAAAGTGAAAAGATAATAGCTTTAATTTGTTGTGAAGTTGAACTTCAAAATGCATACTGAAAGGTGAAATATCAGCTCGTCATGAACACAAAGGCAAAAGTATTGGATTTTAAACTGTTCAGTAGTAGTAGAAAATGTATTTCTCTAATATTTTACTCTTAGAAACAATATCATTTACAATAAAATATTCACCATAGCATGTGAAGTTTAGCATGCTACTGTAGCTGGGTAATTAAACAGCCAAAACATCGACCCAAGCAAGGTGTGGTTTCATTTGCAAAGATAACTTTGTTTAAAGCCAGCTGAGGGTTTAATATTCCTGTAGCAACATTGTATCTGCTGAGTGATCCATATTATTTAAATGAGTCGACGCTAATGTGGAGATTATTCACTGACACAAGGCCCGTGGGCATACCTGACCTGTCATCACTCTCTCTCTGCTCTCTGAAGTACGTTCCATCCATCTCGCCTCACCCGTCTCCCTCTCTTCCTCCCACTTTATCTTGTTTCATATCTTGTCCGAGTGTCTGGCTCGAGCCTGTTTTACAACAGAAAATCGCTTTTACACGTTTCGAAATGAGGAAAGTGTGTAAACCGTGCAAAAATATAGAAAAGCTCACAAACGGAAAAAAGAGCTTTTTCACACGTACGGCATGTAGACAGTTGTGGGTGTTGATTGGTCTCTGTTGACTATCACCTCTTTCTTTGGCCTCCCTCTGTCTTGGCTTCTGCACCTTTTGTTTTTGCAAGCAAAGGCATTTCATCTCAGCCTACAACTTTATTTACATCTTCCCCAATTCCCTCAGCTATAAAAGGCCACAGCTCAAGGCAACTGCAAGGACATGCACTCGAGCTGGGGGCCTCGCTTAATGCGTGCATGTGTTAATGCATACCAGCGTGTGTTGTGAATTCCAAAAGATTCTGCCTCACATTTTTGCACGATGTTTAAAGGACTAAGCACATGTGGAACATTCTAAAGCATGCAAAATACAATCTGCCCCCGTGCAGACCTTCAGCCGTTCAGTCTGTCTCATGTCCCTCAACCTTGTCTCTAGGTCAACGCCTCCCCGAAGCCCTATCAGAACTTTGCAATTAGTTGATTGAACCTGCCTCCAGTGAGCCATCTGCCTGGGCACATGCTGGAACTGATGTCCTCACCTGCCAGAGGCAATTAACTCTAAATACGGCTCTCTCCACTCATGCACCACCGTTCTCCTCCCAGCTGAGTATAATAGGGTTGAACCACGTTGGAGTTGAAGAGGGGGCGGGACGCCTGCTCTCGGCCCCCAGACGGCGATGGGTATTTACTTCCGTCAGATTTACTGGCAGTCATGCGGAAGGGTGGACGACTGTCTTTTGACCCTCATGGGCGGGGGACGCAACGGCGTTTTTTTTTTCCAACTGGGATGGGAGGATGAAGGGGGGGGGGGGGTTGGTGGGGCAGCCGGTGGCGTGAAGGGAAGGTTAGTTGATTAATCGAGGGAACAGCTCAGGGTCAGCCGCCATTGTTGGGGGTGATGGGTCAAATGAGTGCGACCGTGAGTGCGTCACCTGATGCATGTCCTCGACGGCGGCTGTAAGATGAAGTTGTAACTCAGAGCGGAGAAAGTGAGAAAGAGAAAAGACGAGATGAGAAAGAGATGAAGAGTGGGGGGGGGGGGGGGGAGCAAAAACACAGATTCTGTGGATTTGGAGTCCCTGTCTCACGACTGACATTTCAATTAAATTGGTATCACAAGTGCCAAGAACATTGTTGACTTCATATTGCGCGCACACACACACACACACACACATATATATTCACTCACTTGAATTACTTTGAAAAGTGTAGGAAATGTCCCCAACTAAAGCAGAAGAGAATAGAAGTCTCCAGCTTCACTGACAGTACAGAGATGTCAGCTATTAGAAAATCAACAAAGCAAAAAAAAAGAACCACTCAGAGGATTTTCCATTCACAGTAACATATAGTATGAACATTTAAGGTAATTCCCCCTCAGAGTTCTACATCCAGACAATCTTTTCTAAAACTCCTCTGGGCGTCTACGACGAGACTGTCACCGCGGCTCCCTTCTCCCGCTCAGCCATTCAAGTTGGTCTGGAACATGACGGATCTTTGAAGCCGCGTCCTGACTCTTTCCGGCGGCGTTCCTCTCCTAACGGCCTGAAACGACGAGATCGAAGAGCTGTGCGATATCACAACACTGTATTTCAGACATATTGCAGTAGCATTGTTGACAGTGGTGCATTTTCATTATTTTTTTGGCTTTCCTCTCAATTCCCTCCCACTCTATCTGCTGCATGTCTAATGTCATTGTATATGGTGTTGTATACCCCTGGTGTCCTTGAAGAAAAAACAATGAAGATCTACAGAATGCTAAGAGGCACATGGGCGTATCATTGATAGCAGCGGCGAGCTATCAATCTTGGAAACAGATGGCCTATCAGCTGCATGGCTTTGTCCTCGACATGTCTACTATGCTGCATAGAGGTGACCTTTCAAAGATAATGCACACTTAAGATGATGGTATATGCTTAATTCTTTTTAAAGTCAATTTACTTTTTTTCTCTCTTTTTTTTGAATGGAAATGCAGCATATTGGAAGTACTTTGATAGATTTGATAATTATTGTTACTGTAGATGATTAGCATTATTTAATATATTTTCATGCCCTATTTTCTTAGAAGCTAATGAAAGCCGGGATGAAATGTAAAATAAACGATTAGGCTATGACTAGCAGCCCATTGTTCCACCACCACGTCCCGCTTATCAACAGCTCCATGTTGGCTTTCACGGCACAAGAAAGAGCAGCCATGTCAATCCTCATTAATTCTCCCAGCGAATTAGAGGCAAAGTAGATGATAGGAAATTAATGTCTGCAAGAAGATACTTAAATTATTCAACAGTAACAGGATTATGATGAAAGATCACTACGCTGGCTTCTTTCTCTCCATCCCTATCCATTCTTCCTCCCCTCCACCTCCCCCTCTTTTTGTGCTTCCTCCCTCTTTCCTTTTATTCCTGTCAGATGGCAGCCATTGGCTTTTGTGTGTGTGTTTATTAAACCCTGCCTCATACTTTTGTTATCCTTATTGTTGGTGTTGCTGTCACGCCTGCATAATCTTAAATTAAACTACTTTTGTAGTATCTTTTAATGCATTCATAAAATCAAGTACATTATCAAGTATATTACCTCCAGGAAAATATAGAGATTATGTTTTTTTAAAAAGTGAACAGCATAAGTGAAATGTGGTGGAGAAGGTACGATGCACCACTTACTCAATATGTGTGATATCGTTTAAAAGCACTGTAAGGAAATAGAGAATAAACCTTTTCAAGTACACTGAAGTGTAATTTCTGCCCTCCCTTTCTGAGAGCCTCCTCACCACTTGGAGACCTGTAACCACGGTAACCTGTGCCATACCTCATGTGAGAAATTATGTTTTCGGGAGAATCACAACGTTTGAACTGATTTATGAAATAAATATATTATTTAGGTGCAGCAAAGCTTAATCTTATACTTACACTTAGAAAGAAGTGTTACTGATGTTACAAAGCTGTCCGCATTGCATTGTGGGATTTCTGCCGGCAGTGTTTGCAGTAATATTTCACTGGATACAGTATGCAATTCACTTACTATGTGTTTCATTCTAGGTTTCGGACATAATACGTACTATTTTAGCATCATAAATAGCATGTCAGTATGGAATTTTGGATCCAAACTACATTTTTGTTTATTTTAATTATTTGCAATCTTAAAAGGTCCTATGACTGCCTTCCACTTGTGACTCCAGGAAGTCACCATACCGGGCCAGGAAGTAGTCTGGCCCAAAACATAAATCACAACTTTTCATTTGATTTAGGCTTTTGGACGGATGTTCAAAAGAACCTGTTACAAAGTGAAGCTGATTGTTTTACATTTGGACAGAGCCAGGCAAGCTGCTGGATATTTAATGAACACATATGAGAGCGGAATGGGATCCTCAGTGTCTCGGCAAAAAGCAAACAAGTGCATTTCCCAAAATGTTTTCTTTTGGGGAAGTTTTAAGATAGAATAAATAATGAATCTACACATTTTAAAATAAAAAAAAACACTTTCAGGAATTACAGTATTTTATCGGAACAACCAAAAGAAAACAACACTTAAAACGATAACAGGCTGCAACCCCAGGCAACAAGACAGATGGAAGGGCTGTGGAAGCATTTTAGGATGTCATAAAACCATGGCAACAAAGACTGAGAATATTGCATGTGTTACAGTGAGTGAAGACATGCACAGCTTTTGCTTAAATCTATGACGATGGAAGAACAAAGATCACCGTGTCTTCGTCAACAACAAAGGCTGAAAGAGGATATGAACAGAACAGCTTTCTGCCACACGGCAACCACGATAAATTGAAAGAGATACGGTGGCCGAATTAAGAAAGTGAATACCACATCAGTCCATGTAAAACGAACAATATGATACATGAAAACATTTGCTCTTTTGTGAGGCATGGCTACACTTTTGCCAAGTAATGGGATACTTTATTAAGAAGGTGTTACTGTGAAGTGACACGTTTATCAGGACATTTTCATGTCACTGCTGTTTTTTTACTCTGAAACTTGAAATGCGGAGAATAAATAAATAGTAAAGTAAAGAGTGGCTAGGAAACCTGAATTTCACTACTTTTTTGTCTTAACTTGTAGTCTTTTTGTGTTTATTATTGGAGCACTGAATGGCATGACAGAATACACTCAGCAACATCAGAAAAGAAAGTGGAGGGGTTGGATTGAGTTCAGCTGACCTTGAGAGGATCACATGCCAAATTCCACCGAATGCTGTTTCACAGTCTGTAGCTGGTTGCAGGAAAATAACATGTACAAGTAATAAGACTTCAGCCGGGCGGACCAGAGGACAGAGTGCCGGACTGGTGGGACACAAGGAGGTGGACTCTGTGTTGACATCAATGATGCTTGGTATTCAAACATAGTCAAAGTTGATGGATAATGCTTCGTTGAATTTTTAATGTGATGATGCCGGGCTATTGTTATCTGCCCAGATATTTGTTTTTGATGCTGTTCACACTCAATGCAATTAAAAAAAAAAAACACATGCCCTACAGGAATGTACTGTTTGTTTTGATGTCATGCTTTTCTTGTTTTGCAAATGAGCCACATGAGCCTTGTGCGACCCCGGTGTTGCGCAATGACAACAAATGATCCTTGAAAGAATCGACAAGACCGTAGATTTTCTGAATCATGAAGGCACTTAAAGTGAACTTTGCTCTCACACGATCTGGAAGGAGGCAGCACATCAACGCACCGCAGCTGCTTCTGCAGACCAAAGCATGAATTTGTGAAATGTAGCCACAGACCGTTTTGCTTTGTCCTTTGTTGACATTGCAGAGCAGCAACCTGAGACCGGGGATGTACAAAGACTGATTCAGCTAATGGTCAGTTAATTATTAATCCGTTACATACATGACACCCATATGGAAGGAATGGTGTCATTTATGACTGGATAAGAAGCAGTTTCCTAGTGTACAGGGGTGGCCAATAGAGAGCGCTATAGGGTACCACCCTCGTTACCATAGGGCTACACACACAAAACAGTATTAATAATAATTAATAATATGGAATGCAGCCAGTTTCATGTTGTATACTACGATGCAAAATCATCTGTGGCTATCGGTATGTAAATTCAGGCACAATGGAGAAATCTCCCCCCAGGAGGCGGGTCTGTGTATCGGTTAAGCCAATTACTGATTCAAGATGTATGACATAACATTTTGTAAATCAGCTTCCACAAATGTAATGCAAACGGGGCTTGGGGCCACTGCAAAGGTCAGGACTGGTGTCTGCGGGTGCCATTTTAACTACCTGACAGTGCAGCACGATCGCTGCACCACGACAGAGCCCTGATGAAGGAAAGCCAAGCTCTGAGAGAAGAATGTAGGCCGAGAATCTACAGGTGAAAGAGCTGGGCCCAGATCAACATCTTCTTGTAATAAATGAGCATGCTCCCAAAATGGATAATTCTGTCGAGGTTGTTATATTAGGGGTCATCCATGTTCCCCGGGTCCTATGCTCCCCGTTTTTCCCAAAAAGATTCCTATGCACCAAATTTCTTTTCTCCATTACATTATTTAGACTGAGGTTTAGATATTTAGTGTATATATTATTACTATTTATGTATTTATTCTTTATTTATCATTATTTATTATCAGAAATTTAGTGTATGTTTTAAAAAAGGATCCCATGTTCCCAGGTCACACACAAAGCAGGGAACATATAGGACCCGAGGGACATAGGTATGCTCCCCTATATTTTTATTATTATTATAAGTCTACATCCCTAAATTAGAATTGCTCTTAATATTCAGAGATGTACTGATCTGTTCAGTGTTCATCACATTGTTCTTGTCAAATATATTTTTTGTTGAGTTTTGAAGTTCACCATCTCTTCACCTCAGAGCACTCGACTCATCCATTCACGTCCATTCAATTGTGCGTTGCGGGTCGCAATTGGTTTCGTTTGTTAAAGCAGTTGACTATTTTCAGGTGTTTTGCGTAATTGACAGTATCGTGGCACATATTTATTTTCCCCTGTGCCCCTCCAAAAAAAAAGCCCAATAATTAGAGTTTTTGGATTATTTTATGAATTTATTTTCATTCTTTTCAGGAATTTTTGACATGCTTTTTTGTGAAATTTTCGACATTCTATAGTATGAATATTTTTATGTATTTATTTTTTTTAATTTGACCATGGCTTTTTATGCCTGTTTTGGATGCACTACACTAGGGCTGCACAAAAAATCGTTAAAAAAATTGCGATCTCAATTCACACATACACGTGATCTCATTTCTACACACAGCGATTCTGAAGCATTTTATATCTCGAGCTGCATCACAAAGCGCCACATTTTTTAAGCGCCCCCAAACTCAGCACTGCCGCTGCCTCCTCCCTCAACCTATGGTAAAGCATCTTTACAACACGTGATTCAGTGGAGGAAGCCGTGTTTGGAAAGAGTGAAGGTGCGTGTCCACAGGGGCGATTTTAAGCGCGTGTGGACGCGCCGCTTCCCAGTAATGCACGCTTGGTGAGCTGCCACTAGAGAATGATTGACAGGCGCTGTCCTTTAAACAACAGATTTTTGCGAGCGTTCGCGAGCGTTCCCGAGGAGGCGAGTCGAGCCCGGCGCCTCTGATTAGCATAAAGTAGATTCGACCTCAACTTTAGGCAAATGAGGAGCGGCCAACTCGCGCGCCGTCTCTCGACATTCGCCGCAATGCTACCAGAATGCATTGCACGGCTTTTCACATAGACAATAGCTGTGTTCGAAATCATTCACTCATTCACTCACTCCCTATCCCCTACATCGTGTATATGATATAGTGCACTACATCATGTACACGATGTAGGGTACGACGGGAGGAGAATTCGGACACTACACGGGTCATTTTCTGAACGTGGTTACGTCAGCAGATGCGCCAGATACTCATGTGACGTGAGTGGGCGCGCCGAGCATCATGTAAACATACCTGACGGTATAAAGATGTGATTCTTCATGGCGGTTGTGTTTCTTGGTCAATAAAACTGTTGAAATATCAATGGTGTGTGAGTTTGGTTTTGTCAGCTACTGTTTTGTGTCCTCGTCATGAGCTGTAAATGCTCAGGGTTGCGCACAAGCTGTAAGATACGTAGCGCGTGCGAACTAACGCTAGTGGTCAGTAGCTATTTAGCTCGTAGCTAAGTAGCTAGTTGTCAGTAGCTATTTAGCTCGTAGCTATCGGCTACTTGTGTATCGGCACGGCAGCATTGCATTGTGGGATACGGGAGCACAATGTAGTGTACATCGCTTGTTCACTCAATGTTGCGGTGCATTGTGGGTATTTTGTCGTCCACTACATAGTGGATGAAATCAGCCACGGAGAATTCGAACAACACTACAAAATGGTGAACACACTATATAGTGCACTACATCCGTGATAGGGGGCGATTTCGAACACAGCTAATGAATGGGACGCGGGGAAACACCGCTGCCTGAGGACACGCACCTTTACGTGACCACAGGCAGCGGTGTTTCCCGCGTCCCATTCATTGCGCCGGGCTCGACTCGCTGCCTCGGGAACGCTCGCGAAAGCAGGCGAAAATCTTCTAAACGGAATCTTGTCGATCTAAAATAAAGACAGATTCAGCAACTGCATAGCTTAATTCTCGCTTAAAATGTTTTCAGAAACACCTATCGGTGAACTATTATCGTAAAATAAGAGAGTTTCCAAACGAACCGCCATGTTGGTCTGCGTGAACTCCGGAGCAGGCAGGACAGCTGTGGAAGCGATCGTCCAATCAGGTGCAGCCATGAAGTGTGCGCGTGATTGTATGAAAGAGAGCGCCTGTCAATCATCCTCTAGTGGCAGCCCACCAAGCGTGCAATACTGGGAAGCGGCGCGTCCACTCGCGTTTAAAATCGCCTCTGTGGACATGTATTAGGTACGTGTCAACAGAGAATTTTTTTTTTTACTTTTGTAAAAATTACTTATCTTCCAATGATAGAACTACTACTATGCCTCTGCCAAAGCAACAAACGTTTTTTGTTTTGTTAAAGTTCATCAGTGCGATAAACATTTTGTGGAAAAAAATCGTGCAAGAGAATCGTGATCTCAATTCTAAGCAAAAAAATCGTGATTCACATTTTTTCCAGAATCGTGCAGCCCTACACTACACTCAGACTTGGCTTGACAAGCGATAGGAACGATTTTTATCATTTTTTAAAAATTCTTAATTATTTTTTATGAATCTATTTTGACTGCCTGGTTTTATCGCGTCAAACAAATCTGCAATCATTAGTATATTGGATTCAGAGGATGTCTGTATGAGTATGATGATTTTATATCTATATTCAAATATAAAACTGACAAAAACATGTATTTTTTTAATTTAATTTATTTGATTTATTAAAAATAAATCAAATAAATAAAAAACAATAAAATAAATATGTATTTATTTAATTAATTAATTTATTTATTTATTAATTATTATTTTATATTCATTTATTTATTTTATTTTTTGTATTTTTACTTCTACCACCAGATAAATAGGCCTGTGCAAAATTGAGTAATCCACATGTGTGGATTTGGCGTTAACAAATGGGAGAATAAAAACAAAAGGTTCTCCTAATGTCAGCGAGCCTGCGGGCGAGGTAAATGTGAGCGTTTGATGAATTAGCTCTTTATGCTTAAACAAACAATGTGGAACAAAGGGACACTGAGCAGGTGAGTTTTTTTGCATTGTTTCTCCTGAGATCAGAGAGAGAGAGAGCCGGAGGAGGAGAGAGGTGGATGCACAACGGGAGGAGTAATCAGACACTAAGAGCAAGGAATCTTTTACAGCACAGTGAACACGTATCAAACCGTTGCCTCTGCTCAAAACATGCACTATTTTATTCAACAGCTTTCCTGTTTCATTGGCTGAGCTCCACAGATTCATCTACAAATAATGTAAGAAGTTTAGAAGGATGCTGGCGGTGAAGCGTGAGACTTTGTAACAGCCATCCAGCCGGCAAAAGTTTCATCACGTCACCAAAAAGCAGCAAAGTTTGAGAGTTTTTCCAGACAAGCTGTAAACACAGCAAACAGTTGCCTATTTTAACAACCAGCAGATAAAGAGTTTTGTCCGGAGTCCTTTCACATTCACGTGGTCACTCGAGTGAGTGTTCATGCAAACATATTCACAAAAGCAGCCTTAAATACAAATTAAAGTTCAAGAGTGTGAATTTCAAGAGACCAAAGTGTTTTAGGTGACGGACAGCCATTAAAGCACTATTAGGAATGTTCAGCAGTGTGATTGTGTGAATTAAATTCAACCGATACAACTTCTCTTCCTCTTTTGTGACCCACTGTGTGCTTTGCATATCTGCATAAGATGTTTATCAGAACACTTTAAAGCTGACATACAATAATTATAATTTATCAGTCCTCCCCCCCACAGGAATCCAAAGATAAATATGAGGGGTCAAAAATGAAAAGGGATGAGAAAGAATTTGGTGATAATTTATTTTTTTCTTGTGAAATACTGGACCTCTTTATCTCTTCAAGTCGTATAATCCGTCTAATGAAACAATCAAAGAAGGAAAAAGGGGGGAAACGTTACTTTGGTTGAATGAGGAGGTCAAGAGCTGAGACGAGGGGTCAAAAATAGATGTGTGTTTTTTTTTTTTAAAGGGGTCGCAGGTCAAAAAGTTTGGCAACCACTGGTGTGAAGTGTGTTTGCTCTGATACAAACGGATTTTTCATTTTCATCCGACGACGAGGACTATCGACTGAACGGCACAGATGAGCCAAACCAGCCGGGCAACAAATGCGCTCAAACAAAAAAAAAGAAAACGTCAAAAGTGAAAATGAAAACGTCATGAAGACAGAAACCTTATCCACATGAAAAGACTCTCCCCGCAGCGATGCATATTCAAACGGGCGTCTCTCTCTCAGTGCAAACATCATCGTCTGAAAAGCTTTTCTAGCACCTTCCCCAGACGCTGTTGAGGCAGATTTCCCCCCCCCCCCTCCTTAAAGAAAAGCGCTAGCGAACGAATGCTTTACCGAGCCAACATCTATTTAAAACCAGCAGATTGAGTGAGCCAGATGTTGGATGTGTTTTCATATTAGTCACGGTTCACTGGCGGAGGGGATAAAGTTGGCTACATCAACAGGACATGCTGGCAAACAGCCAGAGTTGTCCAGGCATACACAGGCGACAGCCCCATCAGCTGAATGACAAACCTAGGTGGCTAAGATAATGCGGTGTAATTCATTGACATTGCATTTTCCCACTGAGCCATTCAGAATCCCATCTACATAAAACGGAGCTAACAGATGCCGAGGGGGAATATTAAGTGGACCTGAAATGAAGCTATTTGACAGCGTTACATTCATATTGATGTTCAGCTGCTTGTATCGGCTTCAACGTAGCTTAAAAAACACTCGTCTCTGTTGTAGGAAGAAGAATAAAAGGAAATCATTGTGCCCGTGCATTTTTTTTGTTTGTTTACCTTATTCAGCTTGAAGAGCTTTGAAGAAATTGACAGAGTGTGTTGGGGGAGTAACCAGATGCAGACCAAAGGGGTTATGCGTTGAAGTGTCTTTGGTTTTCAGCTGAAAGCGTGCAGCTCTCTCTTCATGTTACGTTTGACACCGTCGGGCGCCTGGCACGACTTGGAAGTGCACTTTTGAAAAAAGAATGATACTACAACACAAACATTTCTGGGTTTGGTGTCATGTTGTCCTGCGGTTTGTTGTGCGAGGCCTCAGAGAGGTGCAGCTGCTCACACTGTGTATAGACTCCTCTCCCATTATATGCGCTGCTGTTGAACTGCTCTCTCATTTATTTATTTTCAACGTCAGCGATGCAACGCCTGCTGATGTTTGTGGATATTAGTGGAGTTTTTGTCCCGTGAGAAAGGGGCTTTACATAAGGACTAGGATCAACAAAGGTCAAATAAGGTCATCGTCTGTGTATACACAGAGTGTATACACTTTTAATTAGGTATAATGAAAAAATGCATCGCCTCCTGAGGGAACGTCAATGAGATTTTGTCTCGAGTCCCAGACCAGGCTGAATAATTAAAACGCTGTTTAAACGGAATTCTGCAGTTCCTTGTTTTTCCATCAGGAGAAGCAAACTCTTTAGTACTTACCAACTCCACAAGTTGGTAATTAAAGTACAGTTAAAGTGGTATTCCAGCAATTTAGCATTACATTGTCATAAAGTTGTGGACTTGTTCCAAAAAACACTGAATCCTACACTTCCCAGAACTCACTAGCATCCGCTAAGACGTAACGTATCTGTTGAAAGACCAGGCCAAACCTCAAAATAAGACCTCAAAAAGATCTGCTTCTGACATTTGATTTTTCAGAGGTACGAGCCTGCAAATAGAAGTGATCTAATGGAAACAATAGAAAAGAAATAGGACTGAGATGGCCAGTAAGCAAGATTGAAGTGTGAACACCTATGTTCTGTTATCTCTGACAAGGTGATTTTTTTCCTCATGGGTGTTCGACTCTTGACACTAGGAAAGAAAAACGCTGAGAAAAATCTGTGTAGCATGAAACAAAAACACCACGGCATAACAGTCAGAGCGCAAATTACAAAAGCACGCGGGGTCAAAGGTCAGCATTTCTGCTGGAGGACAAATTTGTCTTGAAGCAGGAAAAAGAGTGAGGTGAGAACGAAGGTCAGCTCTCTGGTTAACAAGGTCAAACTCAACAGTTCAGCCGATACTCAGCCAGATTTATACTGCACTTTTATAATAGTAAAAGAAGACGCCTATTCACAGGTCAAATCACCGGCCAATAAATTGTCAGAGCTTCATTTTAAAAAGTGTATGCTTTTTTTATGAGAAACAAGGCGTATATATCATACAAAAGAGGCAATTTATGAATCTTCTCATTTCTGCATGAGATGGATGTTTTAAACAGCTCGTCCTTGTCCGGACACACAAGGAGTTCTCCAACAGAGAAGTTTTAATTTCTGCAGTGTAAGTGCTCTTCGAAGACCGGAGGGTTTTTTTTTTGTTTGAATGGTCGATTAAACTGTTGTCTACGGGGCATACTTTAAAGCCTTCAAAGTACATCTCATAACCCGTAGATCAGAATAAAGTAGTCTTCAAGTTTACACTCTCACCCACTTCCCTTCGCACACTGACGACACCAACGCCCTTGAAATGCATCCGTTTCCCATTTATGACCAAAAAAAAAGGAAAAATGAAAGAATAAGAGCCACACTTATAGCAGCTCTGATGCAAGCGGTGTAAATGTTTACTTAAATGTTACAGGAACATATAAAAAAAAAGGTAAGCTGTATTTATCGCAGCACCTGTCTCCCATTGACCTGCTACCAATGGATGTTCAGCCTCAGCTCCGGATGGCACTATAATGCACCGCAAATAAAGCACAGATGAGTCACTACAGCAGGGGAGCAGAGGGAGCTTTTCTGCTTTTGTTCCCAGCACAGCACATACAAAGTGAGACGTATAACGTAAAGAGATGTCTGTGACGGATATGTTTTCCGCTGAATATCAGTGTCTGAGTAAATAGAGAGGAAAGATAGTGATATTATGAAGATGAGTGCTCCTTTGTCCTTGCAGCAGGACTGTGGTGAAAGAGGCTGACGCCGAAAAAGCACACCCATCTGTGACCGTAGCAGTGTGATATCACACACCTCCAAACGCACACATATTCCTTGTGATTTATTACCCATATATTCACATATTGCCTTATCTCCATATCCACGACACTGGTCCGGCCTGCCGTAAATAACCTTGTGTCCCCTCATTAGTAGGACGGCCATGTCTCCCTTGGCCTCCACAGCGCGTACCTACACACAAACCCCCCTGAGACCAGTCTAGCCTTCACCATCATAAATCCACAGTCTGGCAGCGAGGGCTGGGCAGCTAATTATCCAGTCAAGTAGGGCTGGGCATAAAGGTGACCCAGACCCGACTGGGGGGAAGCCAGAGATGCATGGAGAGAGATGCAAGATATGGGGTTCTCCACTCGAGGGGTGGTCTCCCCACTCTCACTTCATCAATGCACTTGGAAGGCAAGGAAACAGGCCTGGAAAAGGGTTTCACTCCATTCCAGAGTTATGTGACTTCTGAAGGCAGCTGGTAGCACCAGATCTTAAGAAGGGGCTTCACACCTAAGGCGGTGATATGAAGGCACCACTTTGCATGAACATTTTTAAATGAAACTTTTCCCCCTATTTTGACTTTTTTGTTATAGAAATTATAGAAAATCAAAATAAATACGTTTGTATTAAAATGCCAAGGGAGGTGAGTACTTTTACAGCATTGTAAGCCTCCCATTGGCTGACCAGTGCATTTTTGCATATCGATCAAGTTTTTGACTTTAGTAAGCGTGGACGAGTCAGCTCATTATGTGGACCAAATTAGGAGATCACAATTAAGAAAATGCTTTTAAAAAGGGATATTCAGAGGTAAAGAGTTTCTCTTTAAGGACCCCTTCCAGTGCAAGTTTTAACTTGTTAAAGCTGCAATACTGCATGTTTT
The DNA here is from genome assembly GCA_029853015.1 of Chelidonichthys spinosus. Lineage (NCBI taxonomy): Eukaryota > Metazoa > Chordata > Actinopteri > Perciformes > Triglidae > Chelidonichthys > Chelidonichthys spinosus. The sequence goes on along the minus strand of CM056824.1, from coordinate 16,553,579 downwards.
TACAGGAACATTGGCTCAAATGTCTAATGTGTAAGATGTCACTTGTAATAATCACCCAACTCTGCATTTGAAAATAATTTTTTTAGTAGGATGATCACTGCTGCGATGTGCATATTGATTTGAAATATCTGCAATGGATAATGATAGTGTGGCTTTGATGAATGGCTTTTCAAAGTTTGCAAAAATTATAGAAATATCTGTCACTAATGAGTCCCCCAACGATATGGAACTACAATACTAAATTGTTGGGATTGTCACTTAAATAGGATTTTATGCTGTCGGGAAATGAAAGGAAACAAACGGATGCCTGGAGCCGTAGAAAAAGTACTCACAGCATGGAATGCAAAATGAATAGCAGTCATGTGAAGTATATGTCATTTGTGCTAAATGAACTACAAATAGCATAATCTCAACTTCATATTGTGTTAGTGTTTTAGAAATTGATGTAACCTGCGACTGGAATTTTCACCTACTGCAAAGTTTGAACACTTAGGGGTAAATCTGGCCCTGCAAGATCACAAAGCTAACACAGTCACACTCATATTCACACATGCGGAGACCCGAGTTGTATTTAGAATGAGAAAGGAACTGGAGAGCACATATTACCTTTATAATCACAAGAGAGAAAATGCAAAAAGATCAGATCGGCTTGAACTTGGACTTAAGTGTCTGTAACAATCTTTCGATATTTTCAGACAAAAATCCATAAATCTAGAACTACAAATGAGTTGAGCCACTTCCTTTTAGAGTTGGCACTATTTGACGGTCTCCCACCTGGTGTGGTCACACTCCAGCAGGTCGGCTCAGTGGTTGGGAGGGGGTGGGGGGGGGGGGGGGGGGTGCTGCTGCTGATGATAGAGTAGTGCTGCTGATATTCTGGGTGTGTTTTGGGGGGAGACACTGACAGACAGGCGAAGGCTTACTGCTGTGGAGCCATGGATAGGCGAGGGGCATGAATAATTGCGTGTGTGTGTGGACTAGATGAGCAGAATGTGAGTGGGCTGCGTGAAGTCCCAGCAAGTCTCAGCGAGAAGGGGGGGTGAAAGCTGGGAAAAGACAGGAGGCCGGAATTAGCTGAACGACATAAATGACATCTAGCTTGATGGCGCCCCACCGATATATTTGTCACATGACATGACTTGTTTTTTTCTTGGTGATTGATGGAATGCATATTTATGTTTACACACTGTATGCAAGTATGACACTGTGACGATGACGCTGTGATTTCCCATGACGGGTTTACCAGCCATCTCCGGTTCTGCATCTATTTACCAAAGTCTGTCATATAAATCCGCTACCAGCGGCTCAGCTCCAGCTCGGCACAACCTGAAAGGAGTACAGCTATTGGAATGAACTTCGGGAATCAAATATTAATTTGAATAGTAAAAAAAATCTGTACTATTTGAATGCTGAAATTAGTATTCAATTTATTATTATTTTTTTTTTATAAACGTTTTCTTACGTTAGCGAATCTCGCCCTCCTCGCCTTGGCCTACCCGCATAGACGGATGCTTTTAAAACATGAAGTCTGGTGAACGATAAAGTTTTCTGAATCACAATCTCACTATCAGAAATAGCCGACAGCAGCGCACACGCAGAGATAACGGTGAGATGAAAACAAAGATATCGACGGGCCTCGAGAAGCAATGCATCGTGACAAAGCTAGCTAGATCGACTCGCGTCTCCATCCAACAGCAGGATGTACGTGAGAAAGTGAAAGTAGAGCTAACGGTGAGACAAGGAGGGCGTAGCCATGGCAACGGGGACACAGCGTCCCCAGGAGAACGGCAATGTGGTTTTACTTTCTAAATTATTACTTATCTAGAAAGCTGTCACCTGTTGGTAATAAAACATATTTATTGGTAATGTTTTTGGAACGCCCTCTAGTGGACATGAAGTACAACAACCACATTGCCGATAATGGCATTGGCAACATGCCTGTGTAGTAGATAATATTAATATAAGGCTGATTTTGAGCATTAAATATTCAATATAATTTGAATATTATAAAAAATTGAATGACATTCACATAGTATTATAGAGGAACATTGACAGCTCTAGAAGGGAAAGGTACTTAGATATCATGCCATGTGTTGCTGGATGAAAGGTTGCCTCCTTCATCTATTTGTTCAGTAATCATATAATCATGAGTCAGTTTGGATAGGGGTAACTGTAACTGTAACTGTAAAAACAGCAGTATCCAGAATTACAATTTCCGGATTCATATCCCTCTGCAACATTCAGGGCCGACGCTGGAAGCTGAGTGCCGTTCATTTAGCAAGAAGTATCTAGAAGTGTTGCATTCAAGGTGGTGGATGGGATCAGAACAAACAGCGTTCATGACCTGCCAGTGATCTTCAATTAATTTTCTCTATTTTAAACCCACTTTTAGAAGAATTGGGCTTTGGATGTAAAAACTATATTATTGAGATATAGTCGTTTGTTCATTATCAGTGTTCCTTTTAGCAATAGTTGGTAAAACAAAACAACCATATTTATTTAAATATATTGGATGGAACCGATTTCTTTGCTCTTTAGTCCCAAATGGCATATTATAACCATATAATCGGTCATCTTTACACCACAAATAGTTGTTTGATGTGATAATAATGCTTTAAAGATTTGCTTTAAATTTAAAAAGAAAAAAAAGCTAGAAGATGCTAAAAGGCTTAGTTGAGCTCAGGGGACCCACAGCATTGGTGAGAATTATTATTATTATGTTATGTAGTCATTTAACACTCTGTTCATATAAAATATGTATTAGTGCAGCTTTAATAATTGCCATGCTTAGCTAAGCAGCTAGAATAAAGGCAGCCTTGTTCATTTGTTCCTGAATATTTTATATTTGTTCCATTCAAAATGCGTTGTTTACTTCCTCTGCACTCATTAAAGTTCATCCATGCGGTGCAATGTTGCCTTCCTTTCTTTATTTGAGTGGAACCGAATTCAACCTGTCATTTCGACATTCCTCTGTTTATTGCTTTGCTGCCCAACAGATCCCACTATGGAGCGAGACGGTCTCAGATCATCATTTCATATCAAAACAAGTGAAATCCATGAACCCAGAGCAAGATCTTTGAGCTCACGACGCCCCATCCTCTATCAAGTCTCTCGCTCCCTCCCACCCTTTGGCTTGCTGGTTTCCAGTGCAATCAGGTCCGTCTTCTGCATGTCACACAGCAGCTGCCTACAATCTGACAACCCAATCAAGACAACCAGCGGGAAACCAGCAGCAGCGACTCCCACTCAAAATGGGATTCCAGTTAGCTGCAACCTTAAGCAAAGGCCTGTGTAACAAAAAAGAAACTAGTTTTTAGTATAGACGGATATATATATTTATATATATATATATATATATATATATATATTGTGTGTGTGTGTGTGTGTGTGTGTGTGTGTGTATTTTAGCTACAGATGCTGAACAAACAGCAGCAATTTTTCTAGAAACTAGGTTTGGAAATGAAGTATTTCACCTACAGGTGCATGTACGTGTTCAGGGGGAATAAACACAAAAAACCACAACAGCCCAAAGAAGATTTTCATCAAATTGTTTTGGCTCTGTAAACTAGCTAAGAAAGTAAGTGGACTGAAACCTGGAGCAAAAGCCGTCTTTGAGGTGTATTCTGTAGAGTAGTGAGCTGCAGTGGTCGGCTGGAAAATGGAGGTTTTGACTCCTGCCAGTCATGCGGCCGTCCATTTGAGGGGCTGCAAACTGCGGATGGAACCTGCCGACTGCCAACCTCCAAACACCAATCAGAGAGAAGAAACGGGCTCGTTATTCAAGACAATTAGCCAATGGGCTGGGTGTCCCCGCTCGTTACTTATGGCCCATTTGGTCCCAGTCAGATGACGGTGCCATGTCCACTCAGGCTGCATGTCACTCAGGGATGAGGAAGAGTCGGCTAGGAGAGTGTGGTCATACGCGCGTGCAGTTATCTGTACGTTCTTCATCGCGGACACTGTTACAAAATGAAAGAGGAGAGATAGAGTCCACGCAAGTTTGAGAAACCAAAAACAGCGAGCATCATCACACCTCTGAGGAGGTAAATATTTTACAGCTTTTATAAAAAAAATGAAGGAACTGCATGTAGCAGCCTCGCAGGCTGATGTAGTGACAGCAAGAGACGCTGCAGGCGGCAGCCATGGACACACACACACACATATGAGACTGTGTATGCATGACTAATCTGGTTAACACTCTTCCCCCCCGCCCCCCCACCAGCCTGGCATGAGTGTGTCGACCAGTCACCACAAAGTTGGATGCTCTGCTCCTGTGTGATTTGGGCCATTTACAATAGAGACAGCCTCCAGTTTGGCCTCTTTCAATCAGTGGTGGTTTATGTGCATAACTTTGTGCATTCATTTTTTTTCAAGGGTGTGATGTGGGCAAATAAAAAAAACTCTGATTCTATTCCCATCAAGGCTGTTGCCTCGGCATGTGTCTGAAATTAATCATCAGCCACAAATGCTGCTGGAACAGTTTCAACCAAAGTTATGAAAGCTTTTCCACCGGTTTCATTTGAACAAAATCAAACTCTAATAAGTCTATCGGTGAATTCATGATTTAGTACTACTGTGCTGTAGTCTATTATTTGCGATACCTGCTTATCCGTTTTTGGTCATGCAGGGCTCCGATCCTAGCTCATATCACAACGTTTCTTAAATAAAATAACTTACTTGATATCTTCTAGTAAGCTCAACCCAACCCAGCATCACCACTGCTTATAGCTCTTGTTTAGGAAATCTAGGTTTCTTTTATAACACTTGTTTGATTAGGTAATTATTATTATTATTGATCATGATATTTGATTGGTATTATTTGATTGTATCTAGATGTACTTGGATTGATTAAAATGAAACTATTATTATTATTTGTATTGTCCCAATTTCTGAGTCTGGTCTGAGATTATTGCCTTCCTGATGATGGGCCACAATAATAACTGCTTGGCATGTTGGTTGTTAAAAAACTACATTCTTTACGAGGGAACTTCTTTATTTTATTTGTAATTTGACGATTCAAATCAAACTTGAATCAAAGACATCTATAAACCATGCGAGGCTCCACAGAGAGGCCCGACTTTGGGAGTGTAACAGGTTTTAGAGGTCAGGTATGCGGAGTGATAAAACCCCTAGAATACATAATGAGAGTTTGGTACAGAAGTCTTTAAATCCTTTATACGCTTCCCCCACGTTAGAGGAAGTATTGCATAACAACTCCAGTGGGCGGGTTCCAGACAGCAGGGTCTAATCTGTAGGATTTATAAGCAGGTGAATATATTAAATGAGTCCGGTTTCCATTAGGCATGTTGCACCAAATTGTTTATCGACCCATATCTCAGCGCTGACACTCCTGATTAATGATGTTATTAAGGAGGGAGGAGCGGCGGAGGGAAAAAGATGACAGGCCATTCTGTGATTGACCATTAACGTGTGTGTGTGTCGGTGTGTGTGTGTGTGTGTGTGTGTGTGTAGTTTTGAGCTAGCCCGTTATGCCACATGTCTGTCCACAGAATTAGCACTTGAATGTGCACCTGATCAGGCATTTGTGCTCACCTGTGCATTCATGCGTGCCGTCTATTGATGTCTATTAACACATTGCTTCTGATGAGCTGTGTGTACATATGAGGGGGTGAACTTGCATGCAAGAACAGTATGTATTGACAAAAAAACGTGAAGTGTTTTGGTGCTTTCCCACTGCTGTCAGGGTAATCTCTCAGCCAAACACGTATTTTAGCCAATTACTGCAGCAAATACTTATTTTGACAAATCATCTCTCGTTCTGTGTGGCTCTTCTTGCCAAATTGAGGTGCTTTCATCCGGGATGACAACGGCCCTCTCAGCCTGGTTAAGTGTTCAGCCGGCGTTTTGAACAGCATGCTAATAATGTTAACCATATTCCAGGCTTTTTTTTATTTATGAAAATGACAAATCCAAATTTCAGCTTTTATGCTCTATTCCACTGCGATGCCTGCGAAGCTGCAGAGGAGGCGTTTTTTTCCCTGCCACGGTGTCGCCGCGATGACAGGGAAGACTAGATGATGAAATTTAAGAGTGAGCAGAAGACCAGAACCGTAGCTGGCAAAGCACGCTGCATCTTCTGCAGAGCCACATGCATCACAGGGCACAAGTTTTGTGTTGTTTTCCCCTCCTGAGCAACCCCTATTATCCTGCATGCTCCTGGAAGATTTCTGTTGTTTTCTGTCCCGCCGGACGAGACCCCGATCTCCTGGCTGTGAGCCCGCCCTGACAGAGATACTGTCAGGTTGAGATGACCTTTGAACTGTGGCAGGCTGCGTGTCATCTGACACTTGTCTCATTCACATCTGCACAGGGACCCATGGGCTGCTGGTTTGAGTTTGAGAGAGAGTGAGGTGGAGAGAGGGAGATGCCTCGCTACACCTACGACAGATCAGTCGGGAGGGAGGAGAAAAATGAACTAATCAGCCTCTCCAGTGGTGGAATCTCACCCAATTTATTTCCGAGCTAACAGGCGTTGGTTAATGAGCTGAAGCAAAGCATCCTCTCTCGTCCCTTTCTCTCTCTCTCTCTCTGCTCTCCTCCTGTCCTCTGCTGTTCCACTGGTGATTCGGCGGACCAAACCAATTACTTCTAAGTACAGCCGTTCATGTGCGCGCACATTCACATTTGTGTGTCCAGTCACATATTCACATTTAGCTCCTAAAAAAAAATACATAAAAGAGAGAGAAGTACACACGCGTTATGAATAGCCTTTCACATACAAACACACACACACACACACACTATCTGCACCTTGTTTAGTCTTTCAATTACTAAAAGTTTGTGGAAGTGTAAAAGGCCTGGTATTTAAAAAAAAAAAGACAGTGAGAAAAAAAAAAAACCAGTGAGACCCAGACAATGTCATTACCAGAATAACATACCAGACTACCAGACATAATGTACGGGAGTCAAATTGCCTTTTTGTTGAGGCCAAGGATACAGCGGCTGCAATGGGAAAAATGCAGACTTGTTTGCAGATTATACAAAGGCAAACTCACTGCACTATGTGATTGTTACCCTATGCTTGTGGATCATCCAGGTCTTCTGAAATTGTTTCATGGAGATGATATTTTGCCCACAGTTGGAACGAGCTCTTATGCAGCTTGATGGAACGCAAATACGCTCGCACAGTTCACGCTCTCTACGCATTGTCAGCTTGAGAAGGTTTCACCGAGACACTGCGGTGTTGTCTGCTGTCTACAGAGGAAACTGTATGGTTCGCCACCAACATTTGCATCTGCAGACACTTAAATGCAAAAGAGGCTGTCTTTAGTAATCCACGCACAGCAGCGAAAGCACGACAACAAGCATCGTGAAAGCTTGACATATATTCACCATTTGTTCAATCCTTTACTCCTTAATGGAGAAAAACACAACTGTGCTGTTCAACACAACAACAATTCCTCCACATTAGATGACCAAAGTAGTCCGTGGCCTCGAGAACAACACATAGGAGCGTTTATCTGATCTGGAGCTCATAATAAAGATTTGAACTATGCCATGGTTCAATAACGCTAATTATAACCACATCCCATATTTGATCCTTTTGATTGTTGATGTGATTGTGTGTGGGATTTCAGGAGGTCCATGAACGCAAACATTTTCAACCCTGCAGCTGCTGATTTCTCTCCATTCTTACACACTTTCCTCAACGACTTTGTTTTTTTTTACTCTGTATGTAGCAAAGTCCAACTCTTAATTAATTAGTACTGGAGTAAAAAGGTAAAATTACAGATTTGTATTAAATACTCGTAAATGCACCCAAAAAAAAAAACAGTAAATTGTTACTTCCAGCTGTGAAAAATGAGCTGTAATATATGGAAACATATGATCCGTTTCCTAATTAGGCTATGAGGTTTTTCATTCACACAAAAATGTCCACCAAGTAAAATGTAAAAGGAATCGGTATCAGAAATGTTCAAACGATGCCCAGCCCTACTTGCTAGTGTCTTCTACCCACTCACTAATAGCACACGGATCTGGAAATCATTCGCCATTTGCCAAAGTCAATATATGTTGGTATTTTTGTATTTTTGTTATTTGTCGTCTTACATTCTTATTGCATCCCAACAGCAATCACTAAATCCAAAACTATAAAAAAAAATCCGGTATCTATGCCCATCCTGATTGGCCAGTCTACCTGCCTGTCTACCTACAGTGCCTGCGCACTCATTGTGTGTCACACAAGTCTTCCACAAGCTGCTAGCTGCACAGCTGTGAGTACTAACAATAGCAGCACTGCTGTGATGCTATAGCTACTTTCATTAAAACATTACCACCCCTCGCTATATTGTCCTCGCATGGAATGACAAGCTATACTTCCACTGCCAAACACACATTTATGTATTTCATCATTGTTTACAAACTGTAAAACATGTGCATCATTCTCCTCCAGTAATTACAGCAATGTGATTTACCCGTTTGTGCTTGTCAATCCAATATCCAATATCAAGTTCATTTTACTGCTGCGATTGAAGGAAAGAAGAAAAATGTCAATATTACTTCTCAAAGGCAGTGTTTATGCTCACATATTTGTTTGTGTTTTCCAAAAACATTCTTGAAAAATGCAGGAATTCATTGACTATTAGAGGAAAGCAAAGCACCAAAACAGTAGATTTATTCATACAAACACAAACTCCTAGATTGCACAGAATCTCACAGACAGCAGTTCATTAGTGTCAGACAGTCATAGTCCCTTTGATGAAAATATTCAAACCAGTTTTATCTAGGTATCAGGGTATTCAGTTCAGCTTTAAAATGTCACACATGCTGGACAGATCGCCCCTAGACCTGTTCCTCTGCGATCAATATCCATAACACTTAAGGACCCAGTCCACCTATGAGGTGCCAATACTATCGAACATATCGGTGAAGAAGTATACTCTGAAAGTCATATAACGGAACAGTGAATGACTCAGGTGACCTTTAGAGGAAAATGCCAGCGGAACCTTCCAGCAAAATCCCACATTCCTGGAAGAGCAGGCCTGACATTATGAAAAGGATTTGTCAAATCTTCTGCAGCGAAACGGGGCCCAATCTGCTTTCCAATGAAGGGAGTTAGCTTACCCCCCCGACTATCATCCTCCAGTCTTCCAAACTATACGGACATGAGAGATGACTGACTGGGAAAGCAGCAAAAGAGAGATAAAAGGATGCTGGAAGAGCGATAAGGTGAGAGACACCTGAAGAGGTGAACAACATTCCCTGCATATATTGTATTTTATAACACTGAATATGAATGTACTAAGCTTGTCTCAAATGTGTGTCAGTCATCTGTCTGAAGAGCACCCGGCCGAGCTATCATTAAAATGGATTTTTTTATTAGTGGCAGTCTGAAAAGTGAAAAAAGGGAACTCAATGATAGATTCATCTTCCTACACTGAATATTAATGTACAGATGAGAATTATGTACAGTGCGGTAATAGATTTTTATTCAAAAGCTAGGAACTGGTTAGATTGAAAAATGACAGCGTTCTGCCGTGGGGGGAAGAAAAACAGAGGATTGTCCAAATATATACATCTGTGACAGAGTTCAGAAGAAAAATAATCGAATGACCAAATGCATATGCGGTGAATGCATGCAGGCCAATTTGTGAGCGCAGAGAAATTGATGTCAACTCTGATAAATCATTTCATGATTTCGAGCCTTAAGGAGCGCTTAAATTAGGCTACATGGGCAGTTATGCTATTTTTAAATGCACAAGATGTGTACACTTGAAAGGCAACGTTGTCACGTGAAAAAAAGGGAGGAGGCTCCTCGTCTTTTACACGCCTATACCTCAGAGCCACCAAACCTATTAACAATGTGATTAAGGGCTTTAACCCGTATATCCCCGTTTGATCTCAGCTCACAGCTCATCCGCACGTTTGCAGAGTCACAGCGGCAAAGGCCAAGAGTTCAAACCCACAGGCGTCAATCACTCTCACACACACCAGGCACCTGCCTGTTACGTTCCCATGACGGCAGTCCTCCTGGTGCAGAGAAACAGAAAGTCAACCTGTGCCGGCTCGAGCCGAACAGCTCGATATTCTATCGGAGTGGAGCTTCATGAAGAAATCAATGAAGACACAGCATATTTAAGCATACGCGCTGTTTGACACTGTACAAGGAAAAATCCAAGTGATGTCTCTCAATCAATACCGAGATCTAATAGACTCTGGCAAAATCCAGGAAATAATGTGTCTTAGCTTCATTGAAGCATTGTTTGTTTTTTGTCTAGCCAGCCTTCTCCAAGCTCCTTTCACGCGGACACAAAAGAGAGGTTTCTTTTCGAGCAGGGGAAGAAATGGCAGCAATTAAAAGGCAAGTGGCTTTAACATTCCAAGCGTATCTCGGAGCGCTGCTTGGGTAGTAATTAAGCCCTCCAGAGTGTTGCAGGCATTAGAGCTCCGAGCAAACCAAATGAGGACACACCCAGCCCAGTATGACCGGATTAAAAGAAGAGAAATCAGCCCCTCGCTGCTCCCAAATGGCCGGCATCGCTTCGGGCAGTCCATTAGTCGACAATGTACCACTTCAATCATCCTCCAATCAGTATGAAAGTGACATAAACTTCCCAGCTGGCTGCTTAACAACAGTCAATGTAAACTGTATTTACACCAATAATAATAATAACAACAATAATAAAATATCGTCTCACAGCTTTTTTTAGGAAGTCTTCTGGGTGTATTTTGTGGGATGATAAATTCCTGGCCAAAAGTATGACAATGATCACTTGCTTTTCGATGCTATCACTATCTTGGCAATGGATGGTTGAGCAATAGATGCTTTGGGTTCAGATAATAAACATAAGAGAATTTATCACCCAAAAATGGCCGTTCGTTCTCTAAGGGTCCGAGTAGGCCTCATGAGAGGCAACTATGAGATCTATAACCCTACATAAACTAAAATAATAAACAATGCTTAAGCCCAAGTTATGCTTCTGCGTCGACACAACGCAAGGGGGCTTGCGGACCCCTTACGTCCTTGTGGACCCCCCTTACGTCCAACGCAAGGGCCTGACGCGTACCTCCCAAAACCTAGACGCGCGTTGATTGGACGCAACACCAACCAGCGGCATTGGTTGCCGCTAACCGGTTTCCACTGGTAAACGCCCGTTTCAACTTTTAAAAGGCCCTTTTAATTTAACCTCGTTTAATTGTTTGCACCTTGTCGCTTTTGCACAAAGAAATTGTTTGCACCAAGTTCTTGAAAAATAAAAACGTTTAAAAAGTGGAAAGTAAACAAATAGGATAAACGAGTAACGGTAAGATGACGTCAAGAGTCTCGGCCGGTCGGTCAGTCTTTACAAAAAACATAGCGCCCTTTACCGGTGTGACATTGAATTGCATTTCGACACGTAAACCCAACGCAGAACCATCACGGTCTCCTTTCAGGTGATGAGGTTGATATTTCAAACAAACATGGGTGAGCAAGTATAAGAAATTACTCCTCAAGCAAAATAGTGATTTGTGTTGCCATGTATTTATTGATTTATTTTTGGTAGCCTTCCATTACTATGTCGTAGCCTATAGCATCGGCTAACAACTAGACACACAACAAACACAAATGAATGTTACTGAAGTGCATATATTGCTCTACAACACTGAGGTCGTGTCCGGGACCAAGGGTAGATAACAAAGCTCGGTAAAAGTCGCTCTCCGGGAGCTCCGGGGAGACAGCGGGATGTGGGCGCCCCATTGTCCGTGAATGGCTGCATCACGGGCAGATAAAAAAATTCAGGAAAAATGCCTCTCGTTGATGTGATCTCCTTTCATTCACGCCAGCTCTGAGCGAAAATGCGTTTAGTTGTCACGTCCCTCCTTGGCAGTTATAGTCCTCAAAATGTTGGAATGACATGGAAGCCTCCTGAGGACTCACCCGTCCAATGTAAATACAAATATGGAATTCTTTGCTGACGAGGATGAATCAGATTATTGGCAGAGGTAATTATACATACATAAATGTATTTATTTATGTATGAAGATATTGATTTAAGCTAATAAATTACTTATAAATGTTACACACTGTCCCTTTAATGCTTTACCCCCAATGCTTGTAATGTTTTATGTAAAGCACTTTGAATTGCTCTGTTGTTGAAGGGTGCTATAAAAAATAAAATTGCCTTGCCTTGCCTATGTAGCCAGGAAGAAGTGCACTTTTACCCATGTTACAATTGTTCACATTATTATTGTAAACTGCATACAACAGAAAGACTGGTAGGTGAAAACACATGTTCTCATCAGCTGTTGCCCTATTGCCGTTTACAGTACAAGCCCACACGATTGAACATATCAGACAAGCAAGGCCTACCCCATCAGTCGAGATCACTGACGCGAGATTGGTCTTCCACTACCAAAGCTCCTGAAGAAATATGAAGCAAGGCTACTTGTGGGGGGGGGGAAGCCCTTTCATTATCCCTGGTGTCTGCGGTGTAGTAGAAATCAATAGAGGTGTCCGTGCTGGATTCATCTATATTCTACTGTGTGAACCTAATACCCTCACATGGGGAAAGGAAGATGAGTGGGTGGTTTGAGGGGAAGAGGTGAGGGAACTTCAGAGGCAGTGAGGCGCACTGGAGAGGGAAAGGAAGTTAGGGACGGAGAGGTCATAGAGAGTTATTTATACACAAACTTCTTTTTTTTTCGGTCCCCTCGCACAGGTTGGAGTAACTTAGTCCAGTTAGTGCGACTTTGGGGAACTGTAGAGAGTTTTTTTTTTTTTTCTAAATGTAGATGCCGGTGGGATACAGTGGCTGCACAAATATCACAACTGTGCTGAACTGCAGAGGGAACCAAACCCCTTAGTTATCTCCCAAGTCTTAGAAATGGAGGCAAAAGCATCTGTGATTTTTTTCTGAGAAGCAAATCTAAAAGGAATATGAGGCGGTTGGGATTTGCTAAATACAATAACCGACATTACAACTGTGGAAGTGATGCTAACAAGGCACTTGTTCAACCTCTGAAAATCCACACCCACCCACCCACACACACACACACACACACACACACACTATCTAACAACCACATCACCTGTCAGTGGGAGCCTCATTAAGCTGACAGGCGCTGGCCTCTCAGGGCAGGCCAAGACGTCAGAGCCCTCTCCTTCCTGTCATGACATGATGGATCTCTCCACCAATGGCTGCCAAGCTGCCACTCAAGTCCACCATTCTGTGGGCGTCCATCAGGAAACACTTGCTAAGCACCCTGTTGATCTTATTTGCATCTTTACGCCATTGCATTCACGTCCATATGTGACCGCCCGCCAAAGGGACGATCACGATTGGCTCCGTTAGCAAGTTCTTCCCCATCCCTCATTGTCCACACATAAAACGGATGTGTATATTTGCATTGGACCGATGGCTAATTTTATGCTACACTATATAGCCTTCTAGCATAGCCTGATGCCAGACGTCTGAATCACCACCCACACCTCCAATTTGTTCAGTGAACCATATGGGTCTGGTGTTGTGCCCATTGACATCCATTGTCTCCATTGTTGGAAAACATCCCACCAATCAGAGTTTAAAGGGATTAAGAGGGACCTATTATCTTCCTACTTTTGTACATGACCATACAGCTATCTTTTGTGCTCATTACCACTACAAGTCAAACACTTGGAAACATTATATACATTACTTATTTTAAAGCTACATCAGTGTTTATTGTCTGGTGAATGTAAGTACTCTCCTTTTAGCTCGGTTTTGGTCTCTACCACCAAAAATAGCTGGCTGCACTATGTTCACCCACTGACAAGCTTTGTGTGTGATATTTAGTGCTAGTGTAGACCCAAAACCCAAAACAAAGAGCCACAATAGAGTTAAATGTTGAAAGGCAGAATCATAGCTATCCTTTTCCCGCTACACTCAGTTGTAAAACATGTATATTAGTGCAGCTTTAAAGTTTGGTGAGAGTGAAATATCTGCAGGAAGATCAAGAAGGGATCCCAAAAGTTTCAGGATATTTTTTCTATAATGATACAACGGCATAACTAAATCCACTTAAATTCTGCAAAGAGTAAAAGTTGTTGTGTAGGCGTTGTTGTGAACACTCAACATCTCATCACCAATTATAGCAGGGCTTTGATATGGGTTTTGGTATCTTAAACCTTTGAAGAGGGCCAATAAAACGTCAGCAGTACTAATGATTGAGACTGATTGGACAGCAGTCAGAGCTGCATGAAGATATTGTGCTGATCCTAGCAGGCAAATAGTTTGGTGGATAGATAGAACTTCAGATTTTGGGAATCCAGGGTTCGACATGATTTCATTCTACTGCCGTACCACCTGACTCATTGTCTACTGATAAAACCATCGATTTAAGTCTCGCTTCATTAAGTATCACGTTGTACCATGGCTTTGATCAATTTCACACAACCGACTTGTGACTTCTCTAGTTACGATTGATGAAGATGGTGTGCCCTCGCATAATTTGTGCCAATTGAGAGAATTGCTCAAATCAACAATGTTAAAAGAAAAAAGAAAGGAAAGTTAATCTTTATGGACAAGAAGAGCAACCACATGTTGTAAATGGAGACAGAGTTTGTGAAGATAAAGGAGAGTAGTTCTGCAAATACAAATCCTTTAGTTTAGGTTTATCACAAATATGTTTTTTTGTACATAAAATTAAATTAAGTAAGCAAATCATTGTATGACATTGTTTAGTGGAACGCCTCTCCAGAGTCACAATGTATCTATCTGCACTAGTGCCTTTGAACACACATAACTGTATTAGGTGTGTTTATTGGCAGCCTTACACAAACCCCATTAAGCCATCGTGCAAACACATTTGAACCTCTCAGTAAAATACTAACAGTGCTCAGAGGCTGAGCACGCAGGAAGCAGCGTTATCTGACACCAGACTACCTACGCAAGACATATGGGACATAAAGTTGCATGATTTTGTGGAGTCTTTTTCTCTTCAAACGCCTCTCTTGAAGCACATCCAGACATCTCACAAAGTGGAAGAACAGAGACCCTGTCATCTCTGGTGATAACTATCTAAGACACCTGACACCTCCGTCGCCTTCCAACATTCCCGTGCGATCCTCTCTCCGTTTGTATCATCAAAGCGCAGCTGGCGGCAGGTGGCGCCCGGATGAGATGTGTGTCCGTCTGGCGGAGCCATGTGACAGCAGACGGCTAGCCGCATAGCACAGGGAGATTTGATAGACCAGCATGGACTAATTTAATGCTGGCAGCTCACGTATGCGATTCCCGGTGGTGACCTGGTGACCCGGGCTCGGTAGATATAGGTAATGAGGTTATCAATTAGAGGGTGGCATGTTCTAATTTGTCCCTGTTATGATGTCGTGTTTTCAAAAAGGGGCTTCCGGGGAATGGAAGCTGTGAATTTGTAATTGTCATTTCATTATCCAGAAGCTGGTGTTGTTATGGGTCGTTTTGTTGAGAGCAGGGGTTTCCGATGCTGAGAAGGTTTCAGGATTTTGCACGATAAATTAACCAAAACAACAAGTGATGATGGCCCATTATGCATGGAAAGATAACACTACATCATAGCCATTCAGCGGATCATTGAATTCGGATGGTTTATTTGCATTCCGGACTCGCCCTCGTGCACATAAAAAGACTTATGTGTTTCCGCATACACACGGGTGACCTGCCTATAAAGGTGTGACTGTGTGCGTGTGCTACAGGACATCGCTCAGTATTCCTCTCGGTGCTGGGCCGGCCGCTGTGAGCGTGAGGGTCCCAGGAGGTGAGCAGACAGAAAAACATCCCAGGCCAGTGATCTTATTCTCTCCCCGCATCCAAAGCCTCAGAGGCCATGCATTATTCACATACAGTCGGAGGGATGAGGGATGCGCATCAGTATGTGGGATGGCAAGAAGGAAAAATAGGAAGGATGGGACGGAGAGATGTCAAGATGACAGCACTTGGGGGCGCGGGAACATGTGAGGACGAGATAAACTGATGGCAGGGACAGATAAACGCTAAGTTACAAGATCAAAAGTGAGATGAAGATAACTTGGTAGAAATGGTGTGCGGTTAAGAGCTATGCGTCTGTAGAGAACACTCGTGTGTTTCATTCTGGCTGATTAGCACACCTTCAGACGGTGGGGAGGAAATAATCAGCGAAATCACCTGCTCTTGTGTTTGGCTCCAAAGCAATTCTGCATAAACATGATTTCAGCAGGTTGAGGGGGGACCAGTGAGCTTGACTCCTCCATTGGTGTAGTTTTTTTTTTAAAACATAAAAAAAAAAAAAATTGGAACAACTAACATAATCAGACACTTATTATATTGTAATTCATTCCTGTGTGTGCTGCTCAGAATAATCGCAGTGACAACATCCTACTGAGAACGGAGTGGGCTAACATTAATGGGGTTGCGTGGAGGTTATGGTGCGTTCAAGCTCTGCTCAGTAAAACTGAGTATTGAACGAAGGTAAATTATAACACTTTTATGGTGTGTTCATATATATGTAATCTTGTAAAATTTAGCTTTTGGTGAGAAACTTGAATAAATACAGTTGCTTGAAGGAAATGTTTTCACAGCAATATAGAATAGAGAACAGACCTGTTTCACTTACTAATACCCCGAGCAGCTTATAATATTCATTGCATTTATAATTCATCATATTTGAAATTACAAATGTAAGATTATTTTAATCAAAGTGAGTATTTCAATAAAAACACATAACTGCAATGGATAACTAACAATGTAAAAGGATCATTTAAAATATTTTGGAAGGTTTACACAGATTTTGGGATGAGTGAAATTCTTTTTGGGGTTGGTTCTGTAAAGGTTTTTTATTTTATTTTATTTTTTTAAATCATAGTTCGGCGGCCTGCTGTCAATTATAACTCTCTAAATAAATAAAATAATAATAATCGGCAAGTCAGACTTTATGAAAATGTCTCTATAATTCAGTCATAGCAGGCTTTTCATCAAAAAAAGCTCCAAAACCTCACGGGTTCAGGTTTAAGATGAATTTGCCATTTAGGGAAATATACTACGAGGAGTTAAGTTAGAAAGGAATTAGACGGAATCATTTCACCCCTGACCTACATCTTCAATCTGTCATTTCAAACTGGGACTTTTCCTGATAAAATGAAAGTTGCCAAGGTTGTGCCACTGTTTAAGAACGGTGACACACACGAGTTTACAAATTACAGACCAATATCTATACTGCCACAATTGTCAAAAATCCTAGAGAAGCTATTCAACAATAGGCTCGATAACTTCATCAACAAACATAAACTGTTATATGACAGCCAGTATGGCTTCAGAAGGAACCATTCGACTGCTCAAGCTTTAGCAGAGTCTGTGGAAATCATCACTGACGCTATTGACCAAAAACAATATTCCATAGGAATTTTCATAGACCTGAAAAAAGCATTTGACACTGTTGACCATGATATTTTAATGGCTAAACTGGAGAGATATGGCCTTAGGGGTGTAACATTACAGTGGGTCAAGAGTTATCTACACAAGAGATCCCAATATGTTAAAATTGGAGATAACACATCAATGAACATAGTCTGTGGGGTCCCTCAGGGTTCAGTTCTGGGTCCAAAGCTGTTTATCTTATACATAAATGATATATGTAAAGTGTCAGATACTCTGAAATTAATAGTATTCGCGGACGACACAAATATTTTCTGCTCGGGAAGTGACTTGAACCAACTGGTGGGAACAGTAAATCAGGAAATGGCCAAACTTCAAGTGTGGTTTAATACAAATAAATTATCTCTAAATCTCGGTAAAACGAAATACATGCTATACGGTAAGAGAGGCAGCAATGACAATCCCAACATTCATGTAAACGGAGTTAACATTGAGAGGGTCCGTGAAAATAAAGTTCTGGGAGTGATTATCGATGACATGTTAAGTTGGAAGCCACACATAGCACAATTAAAAAGAAAGCTGGCTAGGAGTGTGTCTATACTTTGGAAAGTACAAAAAGTCCTAAATCAAAAGGCACTTCATCTGTTATACTGCACACTAGTCTCTCCGCACCTGCAATACTGTGCAGAGGTGTGGGGACACACATATAAAGGCTCCACACAGCCCTTGTTAATTCTCCAAAAAAGAGCCTTGAGAATCTTACACTATGCCAACTACAGGGCACACACCAACCACTTATTTATCGAATCAAAAATACTCAAACTATATGATTTAATAAACTATCGCACAGCACAAATGATGTACAAAGCTTATAACAGAACTCTCCCTCAAAACCTACAAAATCTCTTCATACACAGAGAGAGACACAATCTTAGAGGGAACATGATTTTCAGGCAAAGGAAGGTACGAACTACGTTAAAATCCTTTTCCTTATCGGTCACAGGGGTTAGACAATGGAATGTGTTAGAAGAAGAAGTCAAAAAAACATCAACACTAAGTGGCTTTAAGAAGAAGTATGTATATTCAACCGTTGACCGGTATAGATTACTGCATGAGAGTTGATAAGTGTCTGAGACACGAATCAGTAGACTTGTGTTGTGACGGGATGGGAGCATAACAAATAACAAATGAACATTCTGTACCCAAGCAATAAGTTGGACCGAAGAAACTGTTTTATGCGATGTCAGTTGTACGTGGTAGGGAGTATCAACAATGTGTAGATATATGAGGTATGAATACCAAGCGCAACTGTTACTCCCACAATTCACGATGGAGTTGCTGAGCTGGTCACTGAATGCTATCGACAGAGTGTTCTCAACACGGCGTGCGGGTTCTGGTGAACCTGCGTGCCCGGATGGGACCTTCATGTCCGGCTACATCATGGATGGTTGGGGAAATTGGAGAGTCATCTGCCTTGCCACTCTGGATGTGGAAGACGTCGAGGACGTGTACGTGTTCGCGTTCATGACAACTGGAATGATCGCCTTGGGATGTGGAATCTTCATGCTACATCGGAAAATGAGAAAGATCGCCACGGAGGTGACCGGCGTGAGGGTGGACAACGCCACCACTCGGTCTACTGTGGTCGGGATGGGCTCTGACATCTCTGCAGTTCGTGACTCCACGGCACTGGTGCGAGTTGAAGTGGCCGCTAACCGGGAAGAAATAGTGACCAATCGGTCAGCCATGGTCGGGATGCGCGCTGACCTCTCCGCACTTCGCGAGTTCCCGTCACGGAAGCGAGCTGAAGTTGCCAATAACCGGGAGGAAATGGCTAAGCCCTTGGCTAAGTCAAGGGCAGCGAAAGCTGCAGAGTACAGTGAGGATTCATAAAAAAAAAAATATATATATATAATAATAAATAAAAAGGGGGGGGGCTCCCTCACCATCTCTCACCATCTCCAAAACTAGTACCTACACTGGACTTTATTTTTTATCTTTATTTTTACTTTTCTATTTTTACATTTTTTACTTCTCTTTTCCCTCGGACCTTGTCTACATGTTGAGACTGTTGCTCTATTGTGATGAACAATATGGACATGTGTGCAGACACACACGTAATCTGTATGCACTGGACTTCAGCTCTCTGTACCACCTACTGCTGTAACATGTTATGTCAAATGTCACTAGGAAAAGGAAAAGTTATGTCAAATGAAAGATGCAATGAAAAGAAAAGATTCGGATTCTGATTCTATCCTGTGTGTAATGGGGGCGGGACCGGATAAGCCTTGGCTTCTCCCGCTTTCCCTTTCGGCCATGTGTATTTTTTTTGTTACTATGTGAAAATGATGTGTGATGATGATTTAACTGACATGCCCGAAATAAACAAATAAATAAATAAATAAATAAATAAATAAATAAAGAAAGTATCTGTTTCAAGGTAGAAAAAATGAATATTTTCTAACATTTACCATGTTTGTTTGAGCTGTAAACAAACAGAAATGTGAAAAATGCAGAAACCTTATATGTCACTTCTGCTGTCCTACACTTCTCCAGCATCATGTCTGGTGAGTCATCTTTCTGCCTGTTTGCTTGAGCCAATTAGAGACTGGTCTTAAAATATCAGGATCGTTTCATTGCTTCTTGTGCAGCCCACCACCTCCTAGTCATCCTGAGATCGTTCCAGAAGTAAGGCTCCTCAATCAACTCCCCACCACCACTACCACCAGAACCCTTTTCAATATAAGTTACTATATAGGCTAATTTCTTATCCTTCCCTCTCTTTTAGATTGAGATATTTCTTTCCACCTGGACCTGTACGCTCTACAAATTTCTCCTCCACCCTTGCCGCTGTAACTCTGAGGGCGAGAGAGCGATGCTGCCGGAGGAGCCGCTGACTGATCGAACCCTGAGCAGCAAGTCCCTAAAAGGAGTCTGAAAAGTCAGATGTTCATAAAACATCTTGGGATGTAGCCTCAGATGCCCAGGCCATTCTGCTCGAAGGTCCTGTCTTTTTTTTGGAGCTGTATTTCTCTGTGCCTTCCTTGCTTTCTTATTGGCACTCTAGTTTTGCCGATGTGGTTTTCAATGAAGGCACTAGGCCCAGAGAGGCTTAAAAATGTGATTGGGCCAGTCCAGTGTCAACTAAGAAGAAAACGGGTCAATCTACCTGTTTTATGGGCCTTCCAAATCATAAAAAAAGAAGAGAATTGTGTCAGCCCAAAAGTACGACAGCGCTGTCGAAAAAAAGAAAGAAAAAAAAAAAATGAGCCGAGAGAGGTGTGCAATATTCTGAGATTAAAAATCGCAAATCTGCTAGTTTTAAAGTGACAAATTTGCAAGTTTTAAAGTGGCAAATTTGAGAGTTTATTACGATGCTAACAAGCATTTATGCTAGCTAACTTCCCATGAAAGTCGCATTTATCTTTCTAATTAATCCATCCAAACGTGCAACAATGCTTTACTAAGGTCCTGAGGGTGATGGCTGTTGATCGTTACTGTTGGTTAATCTTATATGTGTTTGTTGGTGGTTTGGCTGAGTTTTAAAGTCACAAATTTGCCACTTTAAAACTCGCAAATTTGCCACTTTAAAACCAGCAGATTTGCGACTTTTAATCTCAGAATATTGCCCACCTCTCTCGGCTCGTTTTTTTTTTTTTTTTTCAACAGTGGCCCTAATACGGCGTCGTACAAAAGTCACATTGGCCCACCAAGATAAAACAAATCTTGCTATACATTTCTAACTGATCTGAATTTCTGTGTACAGCATAGACTGCATAGACGATGGCACCCATTGGTTTGTAGACTTGCAACAGGTAATTGAGACCATACACACACTCATGTCTTACAATGCTACCTGAGGAGATAAATCACGTGAGAAGTAGGGTCAACTTCTATACAACATTCTATTTGGAACCTGAGAAGTTGCCCCCTGCTGGCCAAATAATCTCTATTTCCACTGGATGCACAGTAGCCTATCACTGTGCATCACTTCCAATCGCCTCAGCTTCGACTGTTCACGCTCAATATATGAATGTCTCCACATTAATGTGCTGATGATTTTTGGATGGTAAAAGCTGCACACAGCACATTTAAATTCTGACGGCGTTCAATCCGTGTGTCTTTTCCTCTTGCACCAAAAGGCCGCCCACACTAGCTTACCCATTCCCACTGTGTCATCTCTTCATCCTCGGGCTAACCAACAGTGGAGGTCAGTGAGGATTTGTCTCTCTCCTCACACACACAAACACACCCCATCTACCTCTTTTTTTCCTCCTCCTCTCACCCCCACCAGCCTCTCTGCTGCACAGCCACATCCACACAGCTCTCCTAATGGTATTCGCCGCACACCTATCAAATTTAATTTGCACACAAAACCTACTTATGCTATCAGTTGGCTGACTATTCACCCACTTAATTAAATCGAATTAACCAGAAAAGGTATATCCGACTCATCAAAACATGTGTGTCATATCTGGCGGCATCATCAGTATCCTCCCTGCTCAGTGCGGTGTGAAGGATGAGACGAGGTAACTTTAATTCAGGTTTTATTCCTCCTTGTTCATTATCCTCAATCAATCTTGAAACATGACATTTCCCTGAGCCTGAGCCTCTACAGCTATAGATTCCATAGCTTCTTGTTTTTGATCAGACGGATGCTGACGGAATGCGTGATTTGCAAGCATTGTGTCCGAAAAATGTGTTTCATGTGCGCTGCAGCTGTGCCTCGAAGCCGGCTAATGAAATCCTCATTAGAATGTTTTCATATTCACCGGCTGTGTAGAACATAGATAACTGCGGCAGAGCGCACATTTCACAAGACAATTTTGGGGGGGGAATTCATGCAAGATGTGCAGCTCAGTTGAATATAATGAATAATTGTGCTCGTAAATTAAGCACAAGTTTGATTTAATACAACGGGTTTTGCACAAAAAACAACAAAAAGAACCCGGTGCCATCACTATGCTCTGTTTGTATTAAGTCAGGCCCACACCTGGTCTGGAAGGGCAGTTTTAATGACTGCTTGGGCATTAATCGATACTGGTAGCGCTGCAAGCTGCTGTGAAATATTTAGCATTCAAAGCTCATCCCGCTGATGTACTCAGGAAAGGTCTTAGTATAAGGAAGCCCTTTGGTCAAGGCTTCCTCCAGGGTGTCAGCAGACTTGCCCGCCTCTTCCGTCCTCCTCCACAACGTGACTTTGCTCAAGGACTTCCACAACTCCAGTTCGATCAACTTCTCCCCTGTACACAGCAGACGTCCCTCTGTCTCCCCCCGTCTCCCTCCTCCTCCCCTTTCTTCAGGCTCCGTCGATCGTACAGATGACAGTATGGACTTCAGCACCAGCGTTTCGGAACCGAGAGCTGAGCAGAGCGACGAGGGAGAGGTGATGGGAGACAAAACGAGATGGATAGAGTAAGGCGGAGACGGAGGAAGAGAGAGAGTCAGTCCTGCAGCCTGTTTTTATTACCAGCATTCCTGTGGTTTTATCACTGTGCTCACCAACAAAAAAAATATCTTATAATCAATGAGTTGGCAGCTAAAGAGACTTTGCTGATCCGCAAGCAAGACCTCACGAGGGTCGGAAAGGGCCGGAGGGAGGAGGGTTCACCTTGTTGACCCTGTGCACGATGGAAGGAAGGGGAGCGGGCGGCGTGTTGAGGACGGCATGCGGCGGTGGTCCGTGTCACACAAGTGTTCAAGGAGAGATTTGTGGGCAGACGGAGGATTAGAAGGCAGTGTTCATACGTGGTTTGCTTTCCACTGCGAAGAGGCATCGAGGCTCGCACAGAGGAGACGTGTTTGAGATGTCTAGTAGTCTAGTATTGATAGCTTGTTGTTGAAATTCTTGTGAAGCTGTCTGTGCTAAGTGAGCAATCAGCTTGTTTTTGAGCCAGCTCACCTGTAGTGAATAGACTTGATTAGAGGGAAGGAGGAGCCACAGTCAGTACTTGCGGTAAATTGAGCACTTAAAAGGCTGTCACTTCAGCGTCAGCTGCAGCGTCGGGCCATCAGAACGAAGACATCTGAACAAAGACACAGGGAGTCTATCTGTGGGAGTCCATCGAGGAAGCCCATTGAGGTAGGTATAACATCTCAACCCCTCGCAGCCATGTGTCTTATCCCAGTCAGGACATCGCACTGGAGAAGATTTCACCGAAGTCCCTTCACTCGAGGCTGTAACCCATCCAATCTCTGCTACCCACCACTCTCCACCGGTAAGGAACTTGAAGTACTAGGAGGGCTTTGGAACTGCCAGTCTGCAGTCAAGAAGGCGGACACCATCTCAGCCTATGCCTCCCTGCAGACTCTCCACTTCCTGGCCCTCACGGAGACCTGGATCACCCCAGAAAACACTGCCACTCCAGCTGCCCTTTCAACTGCCTACTCGTTTTCACACTCCCCAAGACGAACAGGGCGAGGAGGAGGAACTGGGCTCCTCATCTCACCCACATGGTCCTACCAGGTCCTTCCTCTCGACCACCTACCCCGATCTACGCTTGAATTTCACGCCGTCTCTGTCACGCTTCCTCTCAAACTCAACATCATAGTGATCTATCGCCCACCCGGTCCTCTTGGTGACTTTTTGGATGAGATGGATGCCCTCCTGAGCTGCTCCCCTGATGATGGCACACCACTCGTCGTCCTCGGTGACTTCAACATCCACCCGGGAAAGCTGCATTCATCTGAATTCATAGACTTCTTTTCCGCTTTTGACCTTACACTGTCCCCCTCTCCACCAACTCACCGGGCCGGGAACCAACTTGACCTTGTCTTCACAAGATCCTGTGACATCTCGGTACTCTCTGTTACCCCGCTCACCGTGTCCGACCACCACTTTGTGTCTTTCTCCATCCCCATGAAGCCCACCTCATCCCTCCACTCTACGCCTCGAATGGTCACCAGCCGCCGCAACCTGAAATCCCTCACACCCTCCGCTCTCTCCTCAACTATTATCTCCTCGCTCCCATCCTCGGAACAGTTCTCCTTAATGTCTACTGAGGAAGCCTCCTCTATCCTGATGTCCTCACTCTCCTCTTCTTTGGACACTCTCTGTCCCCCAATCTCACGACCGGCGCGATCATCTCCCGCCCCTCCCTGGCTGTCTGAACCTCTGCGAACCAACAGATCATTGTTGCGAGCGTCAGAGAGAAAATGGAAGAAATCGGGACATCACGAGGACCTTGCTCACTACCACCTCCTCCTCTCTGACTTCACCTCAACTGTTTCGGCAGCCAAATCTGCCTTCTACCTGGCTAAGATCAACTCTTCTGCCTCCAACCCCAGGAAACTCTTCTCCGTGTTCTCTTCCCTCCTCACCCCTCCTGCCCCTACCCCCCCTTCCTCCCTTACTGCCGATGACTTTGCAACTTACTTTACCAAGAAAGTACATGACATCAGCTCCTCATTCACGCCTATTCCCTCCCAGAAGACATCTCCCCCAACTCTCAACTCGGATGGTCTTACCAGCTTTAGCCCCCTCACCTCTGAGGACGTCCACGCACTTGTTACATCTAACCGCGCCACCACCTGCTCCCTTGACCCGATTCCCTCCTCTCTTCTCCAGGACATCTCACACGACATCTTGCCATTCCTCACCACCCTGATCAACTCCTCCCTCACCTCAGGTGTCATTCCAGCGGATTTTAAGACCGCTATCGTGAAGCCTCTCCTTAAAAAACCCACCCTAGACGCTACTGACATTCAAAGCTACAGACCTGTATCTCTTCTTTCATTCCTCTCTAAAACCTTGGAACGTGCCTCCTACAACCAACTGTCATCCTATCTCTTGCGGAAAAACCTCCTAGACCCTAATCAATCAGGATTCAGGACTGCTCACTCCACTGAGACGGCCCTCCTCACAGTGACCGAGTCCCTGCGAGACGCCAGAGCCTCGTCCCACTCCTCCGTTCTCATTCTCCTCGACCTATCTGCTGCATTCGACACAGTCAACCACCAAATCCTCCTCTCCACTCTGGCTGAACTTGGCATAACTGACTCTGCTCTCGCCTGGTTTACATCATACCTGACAAACCGCACCTTCCAGGTCACATGGAATGGCTCTATGTCCAAACCCTGCTCTCTGGACACGGGCGTCCCTCAAGGCTCAGTATTAGGACCGCTTCTGTTCTCACTATACACCAGATCACTAGGTTCTGTTATCACATCGCATGGATTCTCCTACCATTGCTACGCAGATGACACCCAGCTGTTCCTCTCTTTTCCCCCGTCCTCTGACGCTCACATTGCAACTCGCATCTCAAACTGTCTGGCTGACATCTCTGTCTGGACAACTGCACATCACCTCAAGCTCAACCTGAACAAAACCGAACTCCTCTTCATCCCAGGGAAAGACTGCCCTCGCATGGACCTGTCGGTCACTGTCGAGGGCATCACAGTATTACCTTCCTCAACTGCGAGGAACCTGGGTGTAATCCTCGATGACCAACTATCCTGCACCCCCAACATCACTGCTGTGGCCCGATCCTGCAGATTCGCCCTCTACAATATCCGCAGGATTCGGACCCTCCTCACAAAGGATGCAACGCAGCTCTTGGTCCAAGCACTGGTCATCTCCCGCCTTGACTACTGCAACTCTCTCCTGGCCGGACTCCCGGCCTCTGCGATTAAACCATTACAGCGTATCCAGAATGCCGCAGCACGCCTTATCTTCAATCTACCCAAATTCTCCCACGTGACCCCCCTCCTCCGTGACCTCCACTGGCTCCCTGTTGCAGCACGCATCCAATTCAAGACGATGACACTGGCCTTCAGGGCCATCAATGGAACGGCACCCTTCTACCTTCAAACACTGGTCAAACCTCATGCCCCGAAGCGAGCACTTCGCTCTTCTACTTCAGCTGGCCGGCTGGTACCACCATCGCTGAAATCAAGCAAATGTCGCTCAGCAAAGTCCAGACTCTTCTCTGTTCTGGCGCCTCAGTGGTGGAACGAACTCCCGACCAATGTCAGGACAGCAGAGTTATTTGCCATCTTCCGAAAAAGGCTCAAGACTCACCTGTTCAGACTTCACCTTGACTCTACATAGCATGACCCACTAGCACCCTCCCTCGACACCCCCCCCCCCCCAAAAAAAAACAAAAAAACAAACAAACAAACAAAAAAAAAAAAAAAAAAAAAAAACTTACCTATAGCACTCTGATCTTAGCACTGTTGCTCTTGAAGTACTACTTTACTCAGATGAGGACCTAACACTTGTTCTATTTTTAGCTCTTACTTTATCGGCAATGATACGTCGTGGTTTCTTTGTTTCCTTCTTTTGACAAATGTACTTATTGTAAGTCGCTTTGGACAAAAGCGTCTGCTAAATGACCTAAATGTAAATGTAAATGTAAATGTCAGTGCTCGTATGTCTGGGTAAAACTAGAATGAGTGGCAAGAGACAGATGTGGATAAATCTCAAATTTTGAACTTCAAATCATCAGTTTAACGTAATGTATTCTTAGTGCTGTGATATACATTCAAATGTGACAAAATAGCATAGGAGTGTAAGTTGACTAGGAATTCCTTGAGTGGAGTTCAGCCCCGATTCTTAACATCCACTCCTCCCGCGGAGCCGAGTCATATTAAATTTGGTGTGAAACGCAGCAATGACTTCATTTTGGGCTTGATGGCTTTCCATGCCCTCAAAGGTCAACTCTGTTAAAGCTTTTTGCAAACCATCAACAGGAGACATGTTCATGTGAAAGTTCACCAAGGTCCAACAGTCTGTGCTAACTAAGCATTTGAACAAACGTACTACTACATGGTGTTAAATGTAATGAAGTGATTCTGTAGATGTCATTAGAGCTGGTGTGACTGAACCAGAAGGAATACAAGAGAGCACAATATTCTTATTCTGAGTCACAGCATATATGAATGATGTAAGACTTGTAGTGCCTTCTGTGCACTTTTGATCCCTCTGATTGCATTATTGGTGGCGCAGACACCTCAGCTATCATCACACCCGGCATATGTAGGCATTAGGTGTCGTAAAAGGGTGACACGACACCCCCTGGTCTGATGGAAACTGGCACTTAGAGTCCGTCTGGGTCAGGTCTACACACACACACACACGGCAGCTCCCACAAAAAGCAGCCAGTAGATATACTATTACACATCATCCTCACCGCTACCCATGTTGTCATCATCCCCTATGAATATTCAATACCTCTCCCCATCTCTGGCCCTCTCATCAAACGTCTGGTAGAAATGTGCCACAGACGGTGTGCGGCGCCCCTCTCCCCTCTCCCCTCTCCGCCTCCTCTGCTCTACAATGACTTGAGTCCTGGCCAATGCATTATGACTGGTAGGGGTGACTCAGGCTGGGCAGCAAGCCACTGCAGTGTGGGGTGACATGAATGGAGAGGGGTTATGCTAGGTGACACACTGATGCAAATGCAGCAGACACAGGACCAGGCATGATGCTGAATGGGCCTTGGATATGACGTTCCAATCAATTGCATTAACTCTGGATAGATTCACTTACAAATGAGACAACATTTAAAAGGTTTTGTTTGATAAAGATTCAGCAGTTATATTGTAGATGTGGAAATTTCTCACAACAAATGCCACACATTATCTGGTTTAAAAAGCTTCTAGGCATGAAACAGATACTCCTTTTTAGTGAAAAACAGCTTAAATGATGATCATGAATCATAAGGTCTCCCTGCATAAATGAAGTATAAATACATAAAACATATATTTCTGTATTGTTTTTTTTTTTTTTTTCAAATAAGGTTCCATTTTTCCCTTGTCTTCCATGATAGTGAGCTCGACAGCTTTTTAATGTCACTTGTGACGATATTTCCGATTATCCCGATAATGGGAATTCACCACGATCGATTATTGTCCTTTTATCTGCCCATCCCTCGCTTCCACTAATCCCCACTTTGATGGGGACTTCTTCTAAGCCCTCAAGGATCCGGAAACGTCCCTGAAATACAATTTAGGAGCTATTAGCGGCTGTATACAGCACACAGATATTGCTTTAAAAGCATTGGTAATGACAGTGAGTAATATATGTTATTATACAAACAGACGAGAATGTCATTAAATTGGATCATAATGATCCTGCGGGGAAAATGGCTGCAACAGAAATAATACCAAAAAACGTATACATAAACTATGACTCATGTCTACAACAGGCTGCCATTCTGTATGAACTTGATGGAACGGCTAATCCTGATATGTGTTGTTGTTGCTGCTTTATTCATTCCTCAGTGTTGAACCAGACAGCCGCTGATCTGAGACTCGCACTAATTGGCTGCATCTCATCAAGACAAAATGCCAGAAGAGGAGTCTGTGTCTCAGCCCCCGTTGAAGGGCATTGAGCGACAAGCTCGCAGACGGCGGCCTTCGGCTTGCCAGGAGTGGACAGAGAATAAGGAGGCAGCCCTAATAGAGCAAGATAGAGCTACATAAGACTATCAAACAGTGTCCGTGTCTGAAGAGAGGCAAACGATACCAATGCTGAGGAGAGACGTGAAATAACGATGGGCAAAACATTAACACACAAACACATTAGTTATTAGTTTAGCTCTGGAGAATGAGGTTCCAAATAAAAGCTTTATATATATATATAGTTTATAGTTATTATATAGTTTATACATGCTGACTGGACGGGAACGTCACAATAACAATGTGTAACAATTGTATTTCACAGTCGCTATTGCCACTGTGAATGAATTCACACATGATTGTGATTCACTGACCCTCACAAAAAACACACACACACACACACACACACACACACACACACACACACACACCAGTGTGTTCAGCAGCAGTAAACACTGTCAACATGGCCCAACATGGAGTATGAGCCACTGTCACACCTTCGAAACCTCACGGGAGGTGTTGCTATTAAGTGATTGACGTCAACAAAGATGAGCGTTTCAAACTGATGACGTACATTTACTTCATGTGTAGATGTGCGCATGTGCACGAAACGGGAAAAAAATATCCGTGGGATGGGGTAGGGGGGTGTTTTTAAAGGTGATATACAAATAAAGTTCACTTAATTTGACTTGCATTACAATTTCATATCCACTACTTGATTGATTGACAAATCTGCCCTAGTAGCCTTGGTAATAGAGTAGGCTAGCTTGTGTATTATTAGGTAAAGGAAAACTCTTCGGACTGACCGTCTTGTCTTTGAGGGGTATTTACCTAATGTGATAGATATCTCTACCTGGCAGAATGACCTACTCCATTAATTGAGGTTCCTCAGACCAGTCTGACAGGATGAGTTACTGGCAGGTCATTCTAAGGTGGTAGCTCTATTTGGCTGAGAAACATCAGTTCACACACATTTGTTAAAGCAAAACACTGGCTGCACATTGAGTGAAAGAGGTGGGGCTCCTCACGATCTGGCATTCGCTAAATGCGCTGAAAATCGGACCCATCAGGTAGCCTCAACAAGAAGCAATAAACAAGAATGGTTTCATTTTTATTAGTCGTTATCAGATAATTGAAACTGCTTCATCGACTGCTTTAGGAATAACACAGATGCAATTGATCAAATGAATTATGGTCCCATTCTAGTCAGTGTGTCATAGCCATTAATTGGGGCCACTATGCACAATACAAGGGCTACGGCCCACCTAAATGGTTATTAATTACACCTGTGTTAACCCTGCAATGACATATGAAAGTAACTGCTGTGAGAAGGGACTATTTACTGGTTGATCCAGCAAAACAGGAAGCTTTCTGATTGGGTGACCTGATTTTCTTCTTCTTTTTTTAGTTTAAAGGTCCCATATTTTAAAAAAAATAGCTTTTCATGTATTTTTTTTTTTTTTATTATTATTATGCAGATCTACGGTGAATGCTTTATAAATACTGTGAAAGTAGCAAAACAATCCATGGATAAATCCACACAGCCTGCTTTCAGAAAATGTGCCTAAGGAGCCATCAGGATTTCTGGGTCTGTACGGTTGTGATGTCACTATATATACAATATAACAGATATAAAACCATAGATGTGACATGCTCTAATGACTTGTCATTCCTGGATGGAACCATATGGCGGTTATCATACCTGGATCCAGTATGAAACCTGCTGTAATTGGAACCTATGGTGAAAGAGGCTGATGTCTCCACTGTGAGCACTAGCAGCATGTCATGGAGGGAGATGATGAACCTTAGTGGCAACTTATAGCGGCTGAGGAGGGAGATCGCCAGCAGAGCTTGAATGTGTTGAGAAAAGGGGAACCTTAGCCTGGAAGAGACGACACCAGTTAGCAGTTGGTATAGTTTGAGCTGGAGGATATGAGGCTCTGGTTAGGAAGCCGTAGGTTGGAGGGTTCTGTGCTGTTGGTCCAGTCACAACAAGGAGAGAGAAAAAGGGTTTTGAGGAGGCAGCAGGTGTGGGAAGACTTGGCACTGAAGCCTGAAAGGAGGTAGCAAGTTAGTGGTGACAACTTCCAGGAAAGGTGGCACAATGGAGGCTGCAGGATAGCAGCAACATTGAGGGAATTAGTTCCCTTCCTGGGGGGGGCCCAGGTCTGAGTGTAAGCCAGAGGCTCTGAATCTGGGAGACCCGGGATGTTGAGGGGGCTCAGGTTCTGGTGTAGGCAGTCTGGGTAGGAAGCCTGGAGTTAGGTGGAGGGAGACACGTACAGCTCACTGCAGGTAGAAATCGGAGCATTGAAGTTGAACCATCATTTACATTATTCAGGCCATGAACCATCATTTGACGAATCTCATAAATTATTGATTTAGCATATTATTATGCATTATTTTGCATTTATGAAAAGTCTTAAGGTGGGTACTAGGAGGTGGTTGACTGGCTCTTTGTGTGTTGGATAGATGGTGCTGCTATAGATGCTGCAGGTGGCCGAACAGTTGGGGATGTCCCATCACTGTATTCGATGTACAGCGGAGAGTGAATTTGATTCTCCTGTGGTCCTTTACACACCAGAACAGTAAGATTTCAGTAAAGACAGCTCTACTATAAGAACATTTTAACCTCTCTTAGCTGAACATCAGTTTCTCTGAGCTTCACCCTTAATGTTCTCTAAAGCATGTTATACATACTGAATGGAAGAAGAGATAATGCATCTAATATTCATTGATCTTTCTAGGGGTAGTCAACTTAAAATAAAAAAAAAAATCAATAACTAATATATTATATTACTTTAACACTAACAATTTACAATTCTTAACATCTTTATGAAAAAATCTATTCTTAAAGTTACACTGCCCCCTAGAGACAACACCATACAACAGTTGAGTCAATTTCCTTCCAGTCAAAATTTATTCATTATCTTGAAAATATTTATTTTGAAGTTAACAGATTCTGACCAAATGACAATCACACCCAACCCCCAACCCCCAACCCCCACCCAACCCAACACACTAATCAACTTTCCCTAAACGTGGACTAATTGGAATATCTTTCAACTCAGTAAATAGTCAGTGGCCTTTTCATCTTTCAGCAAAAGTCAGTCACAACGGAGGGCAGATGAATTAAATACAGAAAAAAATAATTGGGGTCAATAGTTTTCACAGTGCATTACACAGCTCAGCAGTAAGACAATGAGCTTATGAAATTACAATTCCGCCTTATCGTTCTAAGTTGGACTCAAGGTCACGGCACACCCCTTGTAGATATTCTTGTTCATTTCCCTACTGTGGATGACTGTCTTCTTCAATTTAATGTTGAGTTGTCACACACTTCATCTGACAGAGGATCTCTAAAAAAAACAAAAACATCTGAAAGACATTCCCCAGCACACAAACTAGGATATCATTCACATCTGATTAGACATATGTTAATAAATTAATCAACTATTTGTTATCCCCCCCGCCCCCCCGCAAAAAAAACATATTCAAACCCAAACCTATAGACCACCGCTGAAACGGACTGAAAGTCAACCTTGCATTACACTTAACAGCTTAGAAAACACCTTAAGAAGTGGAGTGCATTACAGTAACGGGTGGACTTTAAGTGACTTGATATGACTGACGATGGCATGAAGCGGTTATTAGCTTGTCAACGGCTTTGGCTGTCTTTCAATCATAGTTGGCGGTTATGCAATCCCGCGTTTGTGATGGAATTATAGAAATCAATTCAGCCTGGGTCTGATGCAGTTTAATATTGAATCTACTGGGTCAAATAAGGGCCAAAAGCTAGCTTGTAAAATTAAATCTAAAAAGAAATACAAAGCATGTGGTTGTTTATCGCCCTTTGTAGACTGGTTCATAATGTTGTTGAGAGATTTGTGGTTCAGAGTCGAAATTAATTTGTCGACAACAAGGTTACAAAAAAAACTCTTAGGAGCTCTTTTTTGAGTTCAAATGCAGGGGAGATGAACACAGTTGTTTTGTGTGACCTTACTGCTGAACATTGAATTTCTACTCAAATATCATTTGGACATTCTTAAATGTTTAGAAGGATGATCTACTATCACAAGTCGATCATTTCACAAGGTTAAAATCGTATTGATCCTTATTTGAGCCCATAAAAATCAATACAACTCAACTATGTGCTTTAAATATCCAATATAGGTAGTTATGTTTAGATCTTTTACATAATCTGATCAAAAAATCCTCTGTGTATTGTCTGAATTAACCAAAAAGCTGGAGGTGAGACGCATGATTGTCCACATCGCCTGATGTTCCTCAACTATGTTAGGACCGATATCAAAAGCAATCAAGTGCTTTTAAAAAACACAAGCAAAAGATTTTAGTTGACCTAGATAAATTACAAAAAGGTATAAAAATGGCTCATATTCTATCACAAATATAAACAATTTCCTTAAATAATCAGTGTTCTGGGGGGAGAAAAAAAAAGGAGTTCTAATAAAACAGAAGAAAACAACATGTAAAATGTCAGCCATCAGTCCAGCGGGTCTGAATGGCTGATGAGGTGGTGGTAATGCGCATCGAGTGGTTCGTGTTGGGCTTCACTCAGGGCCGCATCACATCTTGGTGCACTAAACGGTTCACTAGCACAAACATTAAGACCATCTAGTGAACCGGCATCCACTCTATAAGCTAACCCTGTAGTGCTCTGTGAGGCTCCGACCATGGCTGCGAGTGTACCATTTAGTGTACAGAGATGCAGCGAGCCGTGGTTTTGTGTCCTCATGTGCGCCTGGCCTTCTGTCTCTTGGCCTGACGTTTGGCTTCGTCCAGAGCGGCGCCGTCCCCGCTGGCCTGGGCCATGCTCCTAACTCCCTGGATGCGGTTCACCAGCTGCAACAGGAGGGGGATGACCTGCAAGAGACGAGCGCAAAAAAAGGTCAAATTCCAGTGAGGTTTATTCCAACGAGGTGGATTCAGACATGCAACGGTCAGGGTGGAGGTGATTCTGTACCTTCTCATGGTTGTAGGCTGCTAACAGGAGCAGCAGAGTGAGGGGCAGAGCTATGTAGGAGCCCTGGGCGACATCCTGGTCAGGCACTTTACGCTGTGGGTGCAAGTGTATGAGATACAGCCAAATCAATATAGTTTTGATGCAAAACCTGCCACAATCACTACAAATCAGAAGGTTAAACTTTGGGTAAAAAGAGGCATCTTACGGTGGGGTTGAAGGTGAGCGTGATGTGCTTGTGGTAGCCGTTGGACGTGAAGGTGACCTGAGGCAGAGTGAAGTCGTACTGGGAGCGGGAGAGCGTGGAGTACAGCATCAGCACATAGCTCTGGAGAGGAGAGAGGGAGGCGACTTTAGATTACATGTCCTGGGTCGAAGAATCGTGTTACGGACACTTCTAACCACTGAATGATATCACAACATCCCTTTTTCAATAAAGAGAGCAGGTACCTCTCCGTCTCTGTCCAGAGGAGGGAAGTTGAAGAAGAGGGACTGTCCTAGGGAGACGCTGTTGATTGGGTTGTCCAGATTGTCACTCTTGTAAAGCTTCACCTGAGAAGGGGAGAAAAAGTCAATAAAGTTAACGTTCCTGCCATGTTGGAATTGCAGAAATGTATGCAAGATCAATAAAAACATAAAAAATAAGCCAAGCCGTCCTACCGATAGCGTGGCGAGAAGTTCAGGGGACGTGTGGACGTTTCCACTGAGGTCAAACTGATTGATCTGCCTGAAGGCGATGATGTTGACCCCGTCGATGTCGCTGCTGCCGACCTGAGGGGGAGCGCAGGGCTTAATGTACAGATGCAACCGTGGGCTCGTGCCAAATGTGAACTGTGGATAAAGCTTTGTTACAAGTCACATGGCGTGATAATAACAGAGAATTAAGTGGAATTAAAGGCATTTCCAGGCTTGCCAGAGAGATTAGGGTGGCCTGCACTTTTCAGACAAGCTGAAACTACAAAACCAAGAGGTTTAAACGTGCAATGGGATTACTCCTGCCTTTGTTCTGCGCATAGAAAGGAACCATGTGATAAGGCTGCCGATAAGTCATCGCAGAGCTCTCACCGTCATTTTAACAATTCAATTGCAAAGTTTTTCCACAACCTTCTATCTCGCTTTAAATGCCACGTAGAAAAGAAGAAACCCTGTGACATTGAAAATGCTGCAAACTTTTTGGACCGGAAGGTCAAGAATGGCATTTAAGTAGAGGTTCGACGATCTCTCAACAATGTCCATTTAGTAGCCGTTCTGGAGCTTTTGATCCAATCACATGATATTCATCGGCACACGGTGATGCCCAGATGGAAATACGAAGCTCAGACTTTCAGCGAAGAGAAGTCATTTAAGTGCTCACAAAAAAAAAACTAGTTAACATCCATCTCCAGATGAGGATCATGCGATATGATCGAAAGCTCCAGAACAGCTACTTAGTGGAGCTTGTGGTGCAGTTGTTCTCTCAACAACAGTGGACCGAAATGCAATACATGTGAGCATGGCCACCTTACCTTCCCTTTAATGAGTGTGCTTCTTACCTCTATAGATCTGTGTTGTGGTAAGGCCCTCTCTATGTGGTCGTTGCCTTCAGCTCGCAGCTGAATCAGATATTTGCAATTCGGCTGCAAGGAAACATTGCTTTCATTAAGTCATACGAGGTGAACAGTGAAAAGGCGAAGAAGATCCACTAAATATATGGCTTTTGAGACGTTCTATATGCATTCTGTGTATGAGCATATGAAAGTTGGTTACGTCTGCTCAGACAATGTGTTTTACGAGGTCAGGTCACTACTTTTCCTACTGATCTAAGACAGTAACCTTTAAATAAATCCACCAATCTGATAGAACATGCCCCTGGCGTACTCACCAGCAGACCCCTGAGTCTGAAGCGCCCCTCCTCATCAGTGACGGTGTCCTCGCTGTAGAGGCTGCACTCCCCCTGTCCCACCGCCTCCACAGCCACGTCCCTCTCTGCATCCCCGCTCAGAGACTGCACCGCTCCGTAGCAGCTGAGGGACATGCCGCAAAACGAGAAACCGATTCAGACTCGTGTGCCGTGGACAATTTGGCGACACATGCCCCAAATCATCAAAAGTACATCTGTTTACCTGAACGCAGTTTTAACGCCAGTTATATCAATACTGAGGTTTTGCCCTTCCTCCACTGTGATCATCTGAGACGCCGGCTCAAAGTGGAACTCCTTCATCATGGGCTTGAAATAGTACTGACCAGGACTCTGAGGAGAGAAAGGCAGCGGTTTCATTCAATGGAAAGCATAAAAAATATACACATAAGGGATCTAGAATAAGTATACTTTACACCAAAGAAAGAAAATGACAGTGGTGGAAGCAAATGAATGAATCCCCACCAGGTTATTAAAGGTGAGCAGGCCGGTGTCCTGAGTCAACAGATTGGAGCGAAACTGTCCTCCGCTCAGGGACAGGAGGACACCCGACAGGGGAACACCCTCCTCTGATTTGATCTACAGCACAGAGGGAACAAGAGTAGAGGTGATCTCATGTTATATCCATTATAGCATGTGTGTGACAAGACTTGCCCAAAATACAAATACACGAGAATTTAAAGTATTATAGTTGTGGATAAACTGGAACAGATTAAAGACTTCAAAGGAATTTATCAAACCGTCTTAAAGGGGAAGCACCATTGATCATTTGCACCAGGATGTCATGGCCTCTAGATAATTGCAGACCCTTTTAACAAAAGGCGGTACAAAGGCGATGCACTGGCAGAACATAGCAAAGCAGAGAAGTGGTTCAACAATCGGTGATCCTTTTTTAAATTGTATTTGTCGGTTAGCTTCACTTTAAACTATGTTATCAGTGAAAGAAGTAAATGTGAACAAAAGACCTATAATTGTAAGATACTCTGGATGAAAGGGTCACCTAAATGAGTGCCTTTGTAAACGTGGCTGCTGATAACTGGGATGTAATATGCATGCGAGGATTTATGGTACCTTGAAGGTGACACCGGCCAGAGCGAACGCCTTGAAATCCCCCCGGGTTCCCTCCACGGGACTCAGGACGAACCCTTCTTTACTGGCGCTGATGTCGTACTGCCGGTCGCTGTGGAGCGGACCCACGCTGAGGGAAAGGGAGGAGCAAAACGCACTGCATGTCTCCAACTATGTCACATGCACGTGATAATGACAGATACTAGTACAGAATTACATTCAACATCAAAAAAGAAGCACTAATAGCCTTTCATTTATGCCAATGCAAAGCAATTATTATAAGAACTAGCTCTTTTGTTCAGGCCCCGGGGCAACTGATAACAAACCCTCTAGACCAGAGATCTTCAACAGGGGGTCCACAGTGTTACTGCAGGGGGTCCCTGAAATGATTTGATCCTGATTTCCCCTATGATTTCTAAGTGGATTCATTGATGTTTTGTTCAAAATGGACATCAGAGATGCTGATATGACCAGACTACCCAGCCCAACTTCAGTCAGCCATATGGCCAAAATCTTACATCCTAATATTTGACGTTTCATATCTCGATAAGTATCGTGATATAGTACCTTTTATGGTACTTCATTTGAAACGTGTGCTCATCTGTATCACCACTGGAAAAGAACAACCGAGCAAGCTTCAACAAAACGGGGAAGTCAAACATTTCAACATGTTTTTTTAATGCCACAGACGCCCCGACGCAGCACTTGGTGGACTAAAAAGCTCTTAGCTCTGGCACTCTAACGTACAGCTTTTGACAGTGTTTACCCTGAGGTCCTTTTAAACAGACTGCACGAACTGGTCGGTCTCTCAGGCACAGATTGTGATTTAATTATCTGTTTGGCTGACCAGCACTAACAGGGATTTTTTCTTTTCTTTTTTTTTCTTTTTTTTTTGAAAACTCTCTGGGCTTGAACAGCAAATTATGTTACTGCCAGGGTTTTAACTCGGCCCTACACTACACGTTCTACACGTCTCTTGGCCCCCTTGGTGTATTAATGCCTTGTTAAGCACATACACTTACAGCAGCACCCAGATATCTGGACTCGTTTTCCTTTCAGCATGACAAAAAAAAATATAAGCTCAAGACTGCTTTTAGCTCATCGTTTCCCTGGCTCCAGCCTCCTCCCTCTAGTTTTTCCTCGCATAAGAAATGCTCGGTTCTCATACCTGTATGCTCCCACATCATTGGTGGCCACAGTGATGA
The DNA here is from genome assembly GCA_029853015.1 of Chelidonichthys spinosus. Lineage (NCBI taxonomy): Eukaryota > Metazoa > Chordata > Actinopteri > Perciformes > Triglidae > Chelidonichthys > Chelidonichthys spinosus. The sequence goes on along the minus strand of CM056824.1, from coordinate 16,515,782 downwards.
GCGGTGCAGCAGCTCCTCTTTCAGAAATGGAGATGTCCACACCTTGTAGCTCTGGAGACACCTTCCCCTCCAGGAAGAGACCCGCACGCCCGGCGATGTCCACCAGCCGACCCGGACACGACTCTGTGGGGAGAGGGTCATTACTTTTTAGGTAATAGAGTTTAGGGTGTTATTTGTCTGCCCTTTCGCCATGCGACTGTGTGTGTGTGTGTTTGTGTGTGTGTGTGTGTGTGAGAGAGAGAAGGAACCTACCTCCAGTGATCATGGCCTCTACCTCAGGAGGGTAGAAGAGCAGTTCCTTGGATGAGGGCGTCACTGTGATCTTCTCTCCAGCCCTGTAAAGTCACAGTACCTCACTGCATTATCACATGGGTTCAAGACTCTGGGACATGCAGGTTATTATTAATGGATGGCAATCAGTCACTAATAATAACGTTGCAAGATGATAATCACATATAATAGGATTTATTTTGCAGTACTAGAGAGATAAAAGTCTAATTTTCTCCCTAGACAATTTTACGTGACTCACAGTGTCAGCAGTTTCAGAGTTAGACAAGATATCTAGTTAATAAAAAGTCAAAACCTACAGAAACATTAACAGAGAAGTTTACAGCATCCTGTTCTGTTAACATTCTGTTTGGTGTGCAGCTAAAGACAAGTGGAAGATTCAGAAAGCTGATTCAACCCAGCTCTTCCCAACACCTTTTAGATTTTTCTTTTAATTTGCTTCAGCTTTGATTCACGTGTCGACCTTCTTTACATAATTTAAAGACCAAATAGTGTTCACTGGAAAAAGCCATGGGACCGACCTGGCCCAGTAGGAGAACTCATAGTGGAAGGGGCCCGTCAGGTCATCAGCCTTCTCTTGGATAGGAGGGCTTTCTTCCCGAGCGCCTCCGTCCTCTTCGGCGGCGCGGCGCTCTCGTTCCTGACGGCGCAGCTGAATCTCTTGCAGCTGCTGCTCCTGCCTCTGCTCCTCCAGGCTCCGCAGGGGCCCGAGCACCAGCGCCGGCTCACTCTCAATAGATGATCTGACCGAGGGAGGGGAGGGGGGACAAAAAACATTTTTAGCTGGACATTTGAAGCATGATGCCCACCAGCTAATATTAGCACCCTGGGGTCTCGGGCGTAGCTGTGTCGAGTCATTACTTGATAGTAACTGTGACGTCTAGGATCTTGTCGGTGGTGATGAGCCCGGTCATGTGGTGCCGCACCGCGGTGAGGGTCAGGATGCTGGGGGCCGAGCTGTTGGACACAGGTCAACAAGTCACTTGGTGGAACTGCATAGAGGGAGAACACTTATTTTTAGCCCAGATATAAACGGACATCTCATTACTTACGTGTCGTACGTGTAGAAGTCCTGCTCGAACTGGTGGCAGGAGCGAGGCGTGACTTTGTAAACACCTGGAATAGCCATTTTTAGATGATTCATTTCTTTGCCCCAGTTTTATATTTAGATAAGCCTGACACGGACCTTTGAGCTCAAAACACTGTACTCTAACTATCCACGAGGGAACATGTTTTATTTTGCTCTTCTAGATATGCTAATCCGTGCTATGTTTAGCTAATGAGAGGTCTCACCCGGCTTGGAGAGGCAGAAGCGGTTAACTCCCTTGGAGAGGTTGTACACGCCGACGTTCTCTGGTTTGCTGCCATCCTGGAAGAACTCCTGTTCGGTAAAGATGCATTCAGTTACAATTGGTGGACTGGAAGTAGTGCTACAACTCACACGTGATGCTGATTACTGACCAAAGTGATGGCATGGGAGAGGGAGCAGCGCAGGATGTAGCCGATCTGTCTGAACTCCACCCCCGCGACGTCCGAGTCCAGGACCTCCACTTCCAGGGACTTGTGTTTCCAACACCACTCCTCGTGAGTAATACTCACTTATGTAGTAGAAGTAAGAGAATAAAGAAAAGGATTAAATCTAATCACCAGCCAAGGAGGGAAAACCCCTCAGATGCTGTGATGTCTTCAGGTCGAGGCTCATCTTATAATTATCTCATCTTCAAACAAATACTTAAGAAGGTAAACTTCTTTCACTACTCGGGACATGGCAAGACGACAAGGCGAGTAAAGCTGCCTGGCAAGACGCTGCATGTGCAGACAGCTAGCAGGACGACAAACAGCTTGTGGCGAACTGAACAGCGGGGGAGATGGATGCGGCACCAGAAGGTGCAGAAACACTGGCTAAATAATGTGTGCCTCCCAAAAGCTGATGCTAAATATCAATTATGATCAGAGGCTGTAATTGCTGTAATTGCTAATTGATTTCCCCCCCACACGCCTTAGAGAGCAATTAGTGTGATTTCTGATTATAAATGTATAAAGGATGGAGTTTCCATACAATGGTTTGAATTCTTCCAGGCCAAACTTACATGCTGACTTTGCATTTGTGCTCTCCTAGTATTATGATTTAAACAACTGCAACTACTGACAACTGCTAATTTTTAATAGCATTAATTGAGCCCAAGTTTAAAATAATAAATAGGATAATTATTATGACTATTATCAAGAATGTAAGGCGTTATTGGTAGTGAGTCCTGACCTTTGTATTTCCCAGGTAAAACATCGTCAAAGGAGAAGCTGAGGACGTCACTGCTGCCAGTGAGAGCCGTTGTCCTTCTCTCTCCCTGCCGACTCACTGGCTGCAGGGTCACCGACAGGTCATCACAGGATGCTAGAGGTTGACCAGAGGACATGAGCTCAGCAAAAATATGAACAAACAACTGCGCAAAGATGTCATGTTTTTACAGGACATTTTAGACAACGGCTGAATTCTGGAAATCAATCTGGAAATCACCAGGTCCTTACCTAAACAGTAAACTTTCCCAGAGACAGAAGCCATGAATTGGGTGAAAAGCAGGTCTGTGAGGGGCCGGTCCACAAGGAAGACCTCCAGTGCATGAGGCAGCAGAGCCAGGCCTGCCTTCACCTCCGCCTCGGGGAGCGTCACCTTAAAGCATAGAAAAACAACCAGAGTTACATGTGAGTTTACTTTTCCCCCTTTAAATGATTGAAGAACCAGATTAAAGATGAATTAGTGCCTTGTGGTTGTATGTCTCCGCCAACCACCCATCATTTTATCCCATTAGATATTTGTGTGCATGGTGGGTCAAAAATGTGTTTTTTCAAGGTCACAGTGACCTTGGACTGTTGACGTACATAGGATGGACAATACGAAAACATACTGCCTCCGGCCATGGCTGACACACAGAAGCATAAAAAAACATGCTGCCAGTCTTACATGGACACTGTAGTCTCCAGGTTTGGCCTGAAAGCAGAAGGCCCCTTGAGGATCGGAGTCGATGGTCCTGCTGGAGGCCTTGTCTTGGCCCTGCTGTGTTAGAGTGACCTTGTAGCGGCCCTGCTGCTTCATGCCCTCAGGCAGGCGGCTGATGGAGATCTGGCCACACACACTGAACCTGTGTGGGACGGATAACAGAATTTCACATCAAGCCAGTGAGAAATGTGATATATGAAATTGGTATTATGAGAGCACTGGAGCAGAGTTCTTTTGTAATTTGATTGAAAGTATGATGCAAAGTATTCAGAGGACAGGCCAGACGTACCCGGCTGTGATGATGTCAGGGAGCTGGGGTGTGTTGGGGGCGATCTTCACCGTGATTGGCTCGAAGAACATGAGCTCCTTGCTGACGCGGATGGTGTAGGTACCAGCCGTCATGTTCTCCAACCGGAAAGAACCATCCTCCTTGCTGATGACTGCGAGGACAGAACAGCAACGGAAATGTGTCGACAATGAGAACCACCCATATGCAAACTGATCGTGTCCACAAATATTGCTTGCTTTCAAGACACTAAAACTAAAGCGTGGAGTCTTCTAGTTACCTTTGATCTGGTTGTTGAGGGACACCGTGGCATCGGGGACGCCCTCCCCACCAACACTGTTGAGGACTCTGCCCGTCACGGAGAAGCCCATGACACGGAAGATGGGCTTCATGCAAAACAGAAAACAGCATTACATATGAAAATATGGCACCATGCATAAAGTGTATTCATAACAAAGCGACAAATATTAAAACCAATGAGATATAATTTGACTCTTTACCTCCAGTTTTAAACTGTTGTGTTCCACCTTGAAATTCATCCTGGAAGGAGCGACGTCAAACGTGATCCTTTCTCCCCGGTAGAAGGGCACCTGAAGGGAAACAACGGGGATAAAATTATTTCTGACTCTGTGAGCTACCATTTGAAGTAACTTCTGCTCCTTCAAAATAAAAGCCAGAGAGAATGGCGCGAACCACCTGGTTTGATCAAAAATAAGTCTACAAAATAAGACATGGTAAACTTCAGAATAGTGACAGCCAATCCGTTATAAATAGTGCAGAGAGTAATGGAAAAAGAAGGAGCAGCCACAGTGAGCCGTTAGATCAGGAGCTGCAGGCGACAGACTGCACATCTCTGACTTCTGAGCAGATTCGTCAACTTATACTGTTCCCACACAGATGTCACCAAATCGACCAGGAGTGAAATCGTACTGCAACTTTAAGTGCGTTCAGAAATGATGCCGGCTTTCTTTTGCCTTTTTACACAAAGCTTACCACAGTGTACTCGCCGCTGGCCAGCGAGGGGAAGATGAAGGTCCCATCTTCCCTGGATAGAGCGCTGCATAGGTAGAGCAGGGAGCTGTCCCCAGAGTCTGCCCCCTCCACTGGGGTTGTGTTACAGCCGCCAACATCCTGAAAAACACAAATATTATGGAGCGACGGAGCTTTTCAAATATCTATTCCGTGATATTCCAGAAAAGAAATAGAATTCATCAAATAATGCAGGATAGATGAGACAGGCCCTGTGACATCATGATCTAGATTTGACTCCTCCTCCATTTCTAAAAATGTTAAATCATGTGGGTTTACCTCTTTCTTGACCGCAGCCGAGTACAGTAGGAAGGTGACCTCTTTCATGGGCTCTCCATCACTGCGGACCTCCCCCGAGACGTCGTAGCCTCCAACCACCAGATGGTTAGCGGCCGGGGCATTGGCATTGGAGACGAGCACTGAGGTGGTGCTCTGAAGGAAGAAGGCAAAGGTCACCATGGAAGTTACAGTTCATTCATTCATTCATTCATTCATTCACAGTGACAGCGGGAGTATCGGTCCTGTCAGGAGCAGTGTGATTACTGCTGGAGGTTATTTGTTATTCACCTGCTGAGCTGACAGGGAATATTGTGGACTGTGCAAGAAGGTAGCTAATAAAGTATTCCACATCAAGGTGGTAACAAACCTTGACCTCACTGTATAAAACGACCTGACCTCACAGCCTTATGTAACTTTTCAACAACAATATAGAGAGCATTTATAGAGTATAGGGTTTGCCTCTGTATATATACAATAAAGGGGTTTCTGAGCAGTTTTGAGAACAGAAAAGTGAAGTGGAGGTACCGACCTGCTCCAGAGTCCAGGAGGGGTGGGCAGCTGTGATGTCATAATTCCCGGGGAGTACTTTTAAAAAGTTGTACCTGTGTTAGAAAGAGCAAACAAATAAAAGCCCTTGAAATGGCAAACCATTAAAGAGACGTGTTTACAGCAGAGAAAAACCTAAGGTGAACTCTAAGAAACAGGAAGCCACTTACTTTCCTCCAGGCTGTGTAACAACACTCTGGAGTTTCTCCTCCGTTCCAGCGCGGGTGAGTTTGACTTCCACTCCAGCCGGACCCAGGAGATGGCCTTTACTCAGCACCTGAAGAGAGATATTCATGATGTAAATTATGCTGAGAGGCTGAATGTAATGCTGTTGTACACCTGAGAACTTTTCACCATACATTAGCTGCAAGACCTTATGATTTTATGCAAGATTTAACCCTTCCTGTGCAGACACACTTTTAAGATGTTTCCATCACAATGCTCACCGTTCCCGAGACTGAAAAGCCAGTGAAAACAAAGTTGATGTCTTCTTCCTTTGTGCAGATGTCACTCACTCCATCCACATGGAGGTCGACACTTGTTGGCTCTGGTGAGAGTTAAAGCACAAGAAGAAGATAGAAAAATCAAAGACAAGGAAGGGAGAAACAAAGATAACGCAAACAACCTTGTTGCATTTCCTGTTGAAGATTTGGTGAGGATGCAGCCGTTGTACAAACTTACCGAAGCTCCACCCAAGAGGGGGCTCGATCTTCAAAACAAAGTCTCCCTGCGTAGAAGAAACATGTCTATATATTACAATCATCACGAGTGTATAAAAGGTACTCATACATAGTCTGTTCATCTCATACCTTGTCATAGAGAGGGATCATGAAGTAACCATTGATTGGAGCACAATCCGTTTGATATTTCAAGGATCCTTGTTTGGTGTACAGTTTAATCTGCGTGAAAGAAGAGAGAAACATTTGATATAACTGATTGTATATATTTTTTATAAACATGAACTATAGGCAGGGTTACAGTCTCAATTGCTGTATACGAGGTTGATTGGTTGAGTAATTTGTATGAGCCGTCATTCCCAAACAGGCCAGTCTACCAGGGATTAAATTAATTTCACCAATTAAGCAAAAGGCTAATCCCATGGTGCCTGTGAATGAGCAGGGATTAGGATGGGTGGCTAGCACTTAAAGTCTTGCTCGTCAACACGACAGGATTTAGGCTTAAGAGTGAGCAATGACGTGTAACACAGATATTACTAACGGTAGCGTAAAACATGGTAACAGGCGCTTTCAGTCAAACGCGAACGTTACTTCGTAGAGAAAACATCCGAATTAGCACACTAGCACATCGCTAAATTGTCGTTAAACTACATGTATTGCCCCTAATGTGTGCTCGCTAGCAATGGAAAGACGGCTGTAAGATAAAGTAGACTGGTGTTGTTGTCATTTCATTTAAACCGCCATTTAACCAAACCTCCAGACGCCGCCTAACCTTTAGCTGGGGTGTGTTAGCCGTTAGCTAGCTGCTAGCTCGTCGACTGGTTTGCACTCTCACCTCGATCAGGGAGTAATTGATCTCAACGTCCGATTTCACGAATCCTCCGCACGCCACCACGATGTCATCAGAGGACACGGTCAAGAACTGGGAATAGGTGATACAGAATAAAACCCAAAGGGCTCCCACGTCCGCCCGGATCGTAATTCTCAACATTTTGGCTGACTGATCGATCGATGAGCCGAGCAACAGCACGCTGCCTCCGGTTCCGTACCAGCTGAGCCGCTGTCATTGACGGAGTAGAGCGTCAGGAATAGCGACCCCTACTGACTCGGAGGTGGTACGGCAACAAGATGACAGTTTATTCGCAGAAGAAGAAAAGATAAATAAAGACCACAGAAACGAAGATTGTTTGACCAATTTAAATATGTATTTATTTTCCAGTCACCACAGTCATAATAAAGCAACATAGCATGTATTCCCATAACAATATTTAAAGTAGTAGATTTAGTAGTGATTACATCAACACATATCCACAAGTTATATTAGAGATGCAGAAAGTGTTTTTTCTTTTTAAATGTTCTGGTACAGAAGAATGTGTTAAAAACACAAGATAAATATTTATTCTAATAATTCCCAGTGTGCAAACTTAACATTGGAGAGGGGTACATTTACAGACAATGAGACAATCAGAAAAGATTCACAAGTTACACCCCCCAGGTGTAACATGATGTAGAATCTATACAGTATTGGGAAACCTATATAAAAAATATTTTTAAAAACAGTAATGGTAAAATGAACATGGTTATGGATTAGTATTTTGAAATGTAGTGGTTCTTTGCATTATTATACAACTTCAGATGTATTAAAGCACTGGGGGTTATTAAAAAAACACACGCCACACAATGAACACACTATTCTGTAAACACAAAGGTTATAAAAGTAAGAAAATGTGAGTGTTAATACATTTAAAGTGCATATAAAATTCACAGATCAAGTGGTTATAGTAATTCAAGTCCTTCTCAGAAGGAAAAGATAACAGTACATAGAGCAAGAAAAACACCACAGATCTGACAGGAAATTTTAATTCTGGTTTAATTGTCTACTAAAGAATACGAAAAAGACATCACACATTAATATAAGCAGGTCCATAGAAGCTCCCAAGTGTTTTCACAATAAATAAAAAATGACCATTGAAGATATTAATTCAGGTTTTTTCACTCTTGTCCGTCAGTCCAGTCTGTAGTTTTTGGCCTGTAATTTCAGGCCCTTGCCTCACACGTGTGTAGAGGAGTCAGGAGGTGAGTGTACCAGGAACAAACCTTCATTGAAATTGTTGGAGAAGCTGGTGTGGTAGCTGGGGCTGCTCCTGCTGCTTCTGCGAGGCTGGGATTTGGACACTGGGGATTTGATAGCAGAGAGCCTCTGGGCCTGGCACAGCTTTTGGATCAGGAAACGCTTGTCACGGCCATCCTGGGAAACAAAACCACACATTAGATATTAGATCCCAGTTGTTGGGTTCATACTCAAATGATGATCAAGGATGGTCAATGTATGATTAAAAAAAGAGAGACAATGTCAATGGTTTTTCAGTAAACTTACAATGACTAGCTGCTCCCTTAGTTGGTTAATAACTCTCTTGTGAGCTCCAGCTAGTGCGATCACATAAAACATGGCCAAACTGCAGGGGGAAACGAAAGTGTGTAAAATGACAGGCAAAGAGAGAAAGGACCACTTGTTCAAATACTGGACACTTGACGAAAATACGTACCATGTGACAACAAAGAAGGAGACAGCGAAGGCCTCTGATGAGAGGGCGAAGAGGAGGGTTTTAATTCCATCGGGTAGCTCCGAGACTGTAGTTGGCAGCACTTCCCAGGAGGTGTTGTAATTAACAAATGGTCCACAGGCCTGGGAAGAGTTTATTCTGTGCAACAAGAGATGAGTGAATGAGAAACTTGTCAGCAGTAGCAACGAGCAGCGTCATATTTATTTAGCCAGTGAAATGCAGACGGACATTACAATTATCCTTTCCATGTTTATTAATACATATTGGCATATTACCCAATATACTGAAATTAAAAGATAACATGGGCAACGATAGTGCATTACTCACTGTGCCAGACTAAAAGTGACAGGCAGACAGGCCAGAACGAGGCCTATCAGCAACACAACCAGGAAGAAGAAGTTGGAGCTGGAAGCTCTGAACGGACGTGTGGCTGGACGGCAGTTGTTCATCAACGAGACCTACAAACAAGGAGCGGAAAGAGCATGGGAAACTTCTACATCTGATCTTGATCTTTTTAAAAGAACAAAACGAATGAGAAAATCACCTTTTTTATATAGAAGATGAAGAAGTATTTAATGGTGCAGATGGCCGGTAGGATCGGGCTGTAGAATGTGCCAATCCAGCAGATGGTCTGACCGTAGACGATCTCTAGCACGTTCTGAGGAATGGCAAACTCCTGCTGTCCCCACCACTTAGCCAGCCCGCAGTCACAGTGATTCACTATCAGCCTGAGTAGTTCGGAGTGACACGAGGACACTGTTAGAAATGACCTCACATTGTCTTTCACAGCATAGGTTGTTAAAATAAACAAATAAATCCCAATCCTGTTCTAAATGTATTCTTTTTTAAATAATATATTAAAAGGAAATAATTAAGTGGTGAAAAAGAACCTATAAATGTATTCTAAAAATGTTAAAAAAAAAAAGGAGTCCTGATGCCCACTTATAATTGATCTGCATAAGTTGATTATTCATGCAAATTATCAATAGTATACACTTCAGCATTTTCGATGAGTAGTTCGGAATGTATGTATGTCAAAAGTCAGTGTGAACAGGAACCAGACCAGAACTTTAATGCACCAATGTATTATCTTTTCCCTTCATCCAGACCAAATCAACCCGATTGCAGGTGTGAATGCACCTGAAGATTCAGTTGAGATGATGGAGATGTTTTAAAGATGAGAACTTACTTTCTGGGAAATTCCACAAAGATGGTAACTGCAACAATGATGATGAAGTCAAAGATGGTGAGTTTGTACATCTCCTGCCCCACACGGGTCTCCCAACACTGTGGACAACAAAGACAGAAGCACGAATAAAACAAACATACTTTGAATCTATCAGAAGAAGATGGGAAGAAAGCAAACCAAGTAAAGAAATACCTTGATCAGCCCCAATAAGGGACATCCCTATTGTATACTGTATTGGAATGCAGACACAAATGCTTCTTCACACAAATGACTTACAGAGTAAAGCACATGGTTATAGCCACAGATGCAGGGCTCCTTTTCACATTTAGTGATCTGAGACCAGAGAGAGAAGAGCAAAACCCCAATACTGGTCAACCGCATGAAGACACACCTGCGGAGAAAGCAAAGGGAAAGAATGGACAGAATGTAACTGTGTAACTGTTTTTAACCTGATAGTACTCGCCTCTAAATGCAGTTCCTATTCAATTACACATCACCATTAAGACAAAGGATGAGTAAGTGGAAGTCCACTTTACCTCATGAGAGTGAAGCGGATCTCAAAGGCAGGCGAGTAGTCCTCATAATTGATGATAACGGAGAAGAGGAGGGGGGTGATGAAGTTGGCCAAAGTGATCACAATTGAAGGTAGATACTCATAAATGAGATCCACGATGAAATTCTCCTGCAATCAAGCAAAAATGTGTTGAATGCTACATTCTCGGGTGCGCTGATAGCTCAGTGGTAGAGTAGAGTTGGCGCCCCATGTACCGAGGCCAAGTCCTCACTGCAGCGGGTGATATCACTCAAAAAAACCTGATTTCAAGTTTAACGTTTCTTGAAAAGACAAGCAGTTGAAGGAATAACAGTAAAAGGCTGAAGTGGAGGTCAAAGGGCATCAGCAACATTCCATTACCTTTATCTTATCCATCTGCACTCTCTGGGAGAAGATGGTGGCGACATAAATGCTGTAGAAGCAACCAGCCAGTACGCTGATGACAAAAAGGTTGAGAATGAGGCGGATGAGGTAAATCCGACACCTCTCTTTACGGGTGCGATCCGCTATTTTCTGTTTGATCCTTTCCTCCTCCAAATCCGTCTGGGGATATAAGAACATGCCATTTTAGTACGAGGCAGACAAACATTCACTGAATACATAGATTCAACATTTGCAACAAACAACTACGTTCTGATGGAGAAACATATCTGCCTGCATGACTGACGAGAGCTTTTTGTAATGTTTTTCTTCAGAAAGTGATTTATACATTTCCTACACTGTGCTGAACTCTGAGTATATAAACACAGTGACATATGCATCAAATCTAAATATATTGCTTCTGCTTAAGACAACTTGTTCAACAGAAATGATCAACTAACCCGAAGCTCGTAGAGCAAACTGCTTCTCTTCAGCCTCACTGCATTCTCGTTGGTGATGCAGAAGTCCCAGCCAGCAAAAATCTTGTTGCAAAAGCTCTGAAAGCGATCCTCATCCTGCACCAAGTTACGTTTGAATCCAGTGGCGGACCTTAAAGAAAAGTTTCTCAAGTTGACAAACGTATTCCAAGGAACTCAAGTTCATTCTTTATTTACAATTGTTTTTTGTTGTCATTTGTACCTTTTGACAATCCAGATGAGACTGAGGAAGAGGTAGGCTATAGTGACCAGCAGGTAGGCCAGCGGCAAATTGTAAGTGGTCTTTGGAAAATGTATTTTGTCCACCTTGTAGAAGCCGTAGAAAAGATAGGTCTGTTCCAGGAAGCCCTGCAGATTAAGCACCAAAAACGAGTGAAGAAACCAAATGCAAACTTTTTCCGTATGTCCAGAGAGGTAGAAGGACTTACTCCACCAGACAGCAGATCTGTAATGTGCTCATGAAAGATGACCAGACCTCGACGGGCACTGCTTGGATACCGACTGCACAAACCTCCTACGGTAAAACATAGGAACGTTCAAAGACTATGCTATGCCTAAATTATGCTGAAGGTTGCAACAAGCCGAATGCCCTCTCACCAACATTCTGGCTGTAGGTGATATTCCCTGAAGCACTGGGGGCTATGATGATTGGTAACATGACAAAGCTGAACATAAGTACAAAGATGATCAAGTTGAGCATCACCAGGAAACGCAGGAAGGAGAAGTAAGACAGGATCCCTGTGCCAAACATCCCTGTAGAGTGCAAAGGAGAAGAGAGGGAGAAATTAACTTTCGGGACAACAATGTCATCATTTTCTTTTAGAGCGAAAATATATTTACTCATGTTGGCCATCCTGACTAGAAATCAATAAATGCCTCTCAGGCTGAGGACAGTCTATCTATTTTTTTCCATGTCTCACCCTCTATCAAGTGGATGTCTCCCCTCCAGAGCTTCAGAGAGTTCAGCCATTCATGGGCATCATCCCTCAGCCTCCTTAGATACCTGCGGGTGCTTTGGCTCAATTGTCTCAAACTGCTGAGCTCTCGATCTTCTTCCAAGCGCTGTGTTCTAATAGTCAAACACACCGTTTATACACCGTCATAGCCAATGTTAAAAAAATTAATTGAGCATGTTTTTTTTTCAAGATGGGAGTAGGGACACTATAATAATGTCTTTCCTACTTGTCTCTGCGTTTGCCGGCCATGGTCCTCGCCAGTTCCCTGATGGGTCTCTGATCCGCCTGACTCTTCTGTTTCTCCTCATGTCTGCTGACTGTGTTAAAGCCCCCTTTCGAACTGCCAGTGGAGCCAAATCGTGCTCTGGAGCTGCTTCTTCGCTTGGTGCTGACAGTCGATGACTTCCTGCGGTACAGCAGCGACTGGTAGCTGGGGAGCTGGTCCAACAGTGGGTTACTGCTGACTCTCCCACTGTGATCAGTGAAGAAGACTAGAAAAGACAGATGCATATGATTAGATCTTAGAAGGAGTTAAAGTAGTTGACAGCATGTGGTGCTAAAGGCTACCGTTTAATCCCAACTTTTCATTTATGATATGATTAAAACCGACAAACTGTGAAATGTGATAATCTTTCAACACTGGACTGAAGTCAGTTATAAATGTAGCGACAGATGCTGATATATTTTCAAGGCAGAGATTTGAACAAGACAAGTGCTACAAAACATATTTGTGGACAATTCAAATCCACTGTGCCAAGATAATCACTGCAATGTCTATTAATCATTCTTATTTAAAAATTTTTAATCATTAATCATATATATATTAATCATTCTTATTTAAAAAAATCTTTCCCATCAATGCTTTGAAAGGTTACTTCTGCCTGCCATAAGTGACTTTCTAAATAAAAACAGCTATGAATACAAACATGTGACACGTGTTGAGAGGTAGTTTAATGTTTCTATATTTATCCTCTACCCATTTCAGATTAAGTATCCACGATTTAACATATTGAGGGGGCTAAATCTGAGTTAGTTAGTGTAATAATGAGCAAAATCACTCCCACTAAGTTGTGACGCAATAATACATTTCACAATGTTTAAGACGACAGAGGGTCTACAGCTACAGAGGACTGGAGTACTAGTTTGCCAGCCATCACCACAGTAACAACAGTGAAATAATTAGTAAGTAAATTAGTAAATATGGGAGCAGCGAGCCCTGACTCTCCTGTTGTGTTTATCCAGCAGCAGACCATCATTACCAAGAAGCAGAGTCAGCAAGTAAACACTGCAAACGGCGAGTTTCGACACGCAGACGAAACCAAACCACCCATTCAAATGCTGAAAAACCCCTGTCTTCCTAAAGACACAATAACCTTTATCAAATCATTAACTAGCAGCCATAAATCGACTGTTATCGGCGGCTCCCTCCTCCTAAGTTTGAGGCTAGCATTACTAGCTGGTTAGCTAACACTGCGGTAAGTTTAGAAGGACCAAAGCTAACTTATTAGTAAAGTGTAACGTTTTAGCCGCAGACACAAGTATCGCGCTAAACTTCGTGCTTACCTGAGTCGACCTCCATTGTTCCCTTTTCTGAATAGGACTAACTACTTATTGGATAATGTTAGCTAACAATTAACTTGTTAGACTTTTCGTCAACTGGGAGTCGACGCTCAGCTGTCTGTCTGCCTGTCTGTCTGTCTGTCTGTCAGGAAGACAACACCGGCTCTCCGGAGACAACTTCCTGAATGTGGATACAGGAGAGCTCACTTGACTGTTAGATTTTACACTTTATTATATATAAATATTATTCATGTATATGTATTATATATAAATACATAGCATGTGTATATACAATATTTAAATACATTAGAAAGTTATATTGTTTTACATAGCTAAAAAAAAAGAAAGATGAAACAGTTTTTCTGAATAATTAAAGAGATTTCATTGTTTTGGTTTTGACTTCACAAAAAGTGACCTCAAAACAGTGCATCCTACGATTCCCAGAATGCAAGTCTATACCATCACATAGACATGTCTTGCCTGCAGAAAGCCTATGGTGCATCCCAAGTCTCTCTTTTTCACCCACGTTTCCTTCACTTGCATCATTTCCTTATATCCCTCGCATAGTAAGGCTAGTGTCTTTTTCATTTTTTATGGTATTTATTTCTATTTTGGATTTTTTAATTATTGTGTGCACAGAACATCTATCTATCTATCTATCTATCTATCTATCTATCTATCTATCTATCTATCTATCTATCTATCTATCTATCTATCTATCTATCTATCTATCTATCTATCTATCTATCTATCTATAGCAGATGCAACATGGACTCTTTGACGCCCACCTTAAATCCTTGACGCCAATTAAATTTCTTCCTTAGGGGTTTAACCATTTTCGTCACAACATAAACTGACCACATGGGATTTACAAGACCCATCCACAAGCAGTGGACTTTTACCTTTATGAGCTCAGCGTACACTTCCTGGTAGCCAGACAGTCCTTCGTTTTATCTCACTGACGGTGGTTCTCAGGCTGATTCATAGGTCACTCCTCAGGCTTGGTCTGCATGGACTGCGAGAAAGACTAGAAGCCATTTTTCAGCAACTCTGCTTCCTTCCTTCTTTATATTCTCGCCCCATCGCAACACATTACAGGTAAGCAGCGTTTGAGAACAAGAGTACAATGTAGCTTTGACAACTTCTTACATAATCTAGGCAATATAATAAATCTATGCTAACCAATACCAACTCAGAGACGTAGTCTAAATGTATGAGCCGTTTCTTTAACATCCATTTATCAGACTGTAGTTTTAGTTCATTGTTATTCAGATTTTCCTATTCTGCCAACCTTCAGTGACTCTATGTGAGAACCGTAGATGTAGTGGAAACCAAACCTAACGAATGAATTAATGATGAACAGATGAGGATAGGAGCAACAGATTAAATTACATATGCTTCCCCCTGACAATGTAGCTGTCACTCTGAGCAAAGAAAGTCACTTGGCCCTTAACATGTGATGCGACTTTAGACCATAGTAAAGTTGATTTAGCCGGCAGCTGAATCCTCAATACATCGAGTAATGTAGGCACATGGTCTTATAGATCTCATCTAAAGAGCAAGTTTTCTTTACAGTGCATTACTGAACCTGGAGTATACAAACATCAACAAGAGCGACTGCGACAGGGTGAGCTGAAGGATCGTCATTGTCTCCAAGAAAAGCAAAAAGATCAATTTGACAGATCTCATGACAAGTTACAGCGACGGAGGATTCTTCAACCCTGCCTACCACGACAGCGAGACTCTGGAAATTGATAGAAGGTTTGTGGTGATATGACAACATAAAATGTGGTTTTGTCTCACACGTATGTGAATCATTTATCCTGAAAATGTTAATTTATCAGAGTGCGTTTGAGTGAGTGCCGTGTGCTGTTTGTGCCTGTAATCAAAGGGCATGTCATGTACTGTGAAAGAGTGAACCGGATGTCCTGAAGGGACAGACAGCTTTCTATTCATCCTGGCTGTACCCAAGGCTGTTAGACTGATTCAATTTGTTTTTCACCTTTTGGGTAAAAACCTTCGAACCTAAAGAAACTTTCTAAAGAAACAATCCTGCACTTCCTTGACTGACTGACTGACTGACTGACTGACTGACTGACTGACTGGAAAAAAGTACCATAAAAGTACCATAAACACAAACTCAATGATTTGTGTTTCATTTAAAAAATGTTTTTGTTCCGTGTGTTTTTTTCCAGTAAGACCCACCACACTAACCCCTATGCAAGGGGCAATTCGACCAGTGGGACCAGCGGCAATGAGGCTCTAGGGAGAGTGCCATGGAGGGGCTTGCAGGAGGAGAGCTGGAGGGGGAGAGAGAGCATCCCCATGGGCCACATCTCAGGGCGCCCCAGTGGTCTGCCATGGCAGCATGATCTCAGTGAGTGACCAAATGAAATCTATTGAACTATGGAACAAGATTAAGTCTGTAGTTTACATTTTTGATGTCTACTGAAGAGAAAAAAAGCAACATGATTCGGTGTTGACTGTCATTTGACTCTATGTGTTGTGTGTTCCTAAGTGACGCTTGTGTTGGTGTTCGTATTCTTTGTTCAGATCACAGTGCGTTCCAAAACCCACCTGACTCTCAGTATGATCGATCCCTTTCTGTTCAACTTCCTTCTACAATGACAGGTAGGCTTAAACGAATCTTACTCCATGGGTCATTTCTTTTAACACTGCTGTCGCCATGGTGTCGCTAAACACATACACGCAAAGTTCTAAGTGCGTTGCAAGACAATAATTGAAGATAAATGTGACATTCATGTTAACCTGTTGACTTTTACTATTAATCAAGTAAGTGAGGTCTGACTGGATAATTATTAATGGAGACGATGCCCAACAACAAATGTCAAGAAAGACAAGGAAGTTTGCAAAGAAAATAAAACAGCAGGAAGTGGATTGTGGGGAAAAAGGTTATCTTAATGTGAAGGGCATAATCTAAAGGTGGGGAAAGCTTTCGGTTTATGTTTTCAACACAAAAGAAACATCTTAAGTCATTAAAGCAGCAATGGCTCAATGGATGCCAAAATCAACCAGTCTGTTATTTGGCTCACCAATTCAGTTCAAACTGAAAAACAAATAATGGCTAGATCGCTATCAAAAAATAAGGTTCAAATAACACATTCCTCAGGACGAACTTCGGTAATAGCCTACCTTCATTTTTATATAAATTCAGGCCCATCATCAGCTCAATATACATTTTTTTTTTTACAATACTTTGGTTTATGATAAAATACCTCTAAACATGCTAACCAAAAGTGGTGAACGTGGTAAATACTTAACCTGCTTAACATCAACATGATAGCCTTGTGTAGCATGTTAGCATGCAAACGTCTAGCTCAATGCATCGCTGTCCTCACAGAGCTGCTAGCTGCTGACTCTCAGTTTTGTTATAATACAACTGAAATAGCCTACACTGTATTTTGCAGGCTATAATCTTAACCACTACCATAGACATCACTTTAGTATTGGCATCATACTCAGACTTGGGTTGTTGAGCCAACTGTATCATTTAAGATAACTGGGAGTCAGCTCCTACTGTATTCTACTGCTATCAACTGTACTTTCAATCAGTGTATTTAAACTATGTAATACATACACATCAGGAAATATAAAAAGACGGAAGTATCATTTTTGCATCATTTAGTCACTATGCAACAAATGGCTGGAATAAACTTCCTGAAGATGTAAGACTTGCCCCAACTCTGACCACTTTTAAAACTAGACAGAAAACGTTTATGTTCACCATAGCTTTCTGCTAAATCTTTTAATGTCTGCACTGTTTTTAATGTTATAATTCTATTTTCTTTCTGTAATGCATTTTTAAAATTTTTATTATTTTCTTTTAATTCTTCTATTTTTCTTTTTTTTTCTTCTCACTTTGTTTTATGATGTGAAGCACTTTGAGTCTGCCTTGTGTATGAAATGTGCTATACAAATAAAGTTGCCTTGCCTTGCCTTGCCTAAATGTCTGTCAAACAGTGGTGTGAGAGTAAACATTAAGTGAGCAGCTGTGTCTTAAAAAGGCCAGCCTCGATGACTGCATTTCCAATCTACCCCGTGAGTTCAGTTTTAGATATCAACGATGGCTGCCGTACAGCAAAACACATTCTTGTCTCCGTGTTTTTTTGCCAAGGTAACATGACGATGAGATGGAGGGGAATGACAATGAGACGGATGAGCATGTTTCCTAACGGCGATCCTGCCCACGCTGCCTTCACGGAGGTCGCCATCAGGAACGAGATGGAGAACGGTGAGTGTGACACCTGATCTCCATTCTGGATGGTAGCCTGTGTGAAGAGAACAAGGCGATCTTCAAAACCTTTCATCCTGTGTGTGACAGAGGAAGAGGACCTGGTCAAGGAGCTCGTTTCCCTGTCAACGCGAGACCGAATTCAAGCCATTCGAAATCTTCCAATGAGCTTCGATGACAAGAAACATATCAGGTGGGTCTTGACCCGACAAGCAGTTAAAAGGTGATAAGCTTCCTTGTCAGCGTCATTCTAGGTTAAACATTACAACCTGCGGTTGCCATATTATGGTTCTGTTTTCAAAGACAAGGTGGGACTGTGTTGCAACATAGACCAATGCATAAATACACACATAGGCCTACACACTGCTCTCCGGCTTCAAGGTACATAATGACATAATGTTGACATAAAAGCATCTCAAACTTTTGAGGCACCAATGTCATTATCACACCAAATGATTTGAATCACCCCCACAGGAGCCAAGTGCTGGCGTTCAAGTCTTCCAAGAAATCCCGCCAGTTCACCTGTTTTGCAGATTGCTCTGAGAGTGTGTCACTGGTAAGTGAAGGACATGCTTTGACACCATACTTAAAAACAACTCAATTTTAAGTCCAGCTACCTCTCAGTCTTTCCGCAGGTGCGGCTACAGCATAAGGTCCGCCAGGCAGGCCCTGGAGCTGTGGCAAGGCATCATGAAAGAGATCGGTGGCAAGTTCGGCACCAGTGTCCTCTCCTATTTCGTCTTCCTCAAGTGGCTGCTCATGTTTAACATTTTTTCCTTCCTGGTCAACTTTGGCTTCATCACCATCCCGCTGCTGGTTTACGACCACTCACCCAACATACCTCCGAATGTGAGCTTCAGAGGACTGGAGATACTGACCGGAGCTGTAAGTGGAGGCTCTTAGCACACCACACACCTTCTTGGAATAGCCCCCATTCGAATTATCACAAATATGTCTAAATTCATTGGACTCAAATCATTGTGGAAATTGTTGGATTTCTGGTTCTTTTCTTATTTGCTCAGTAAAAATGCTTTTTCCAAAGCCAAGTCAAAGTTTTTTTGGTTCCTAAGGGTTACTTCCAGTACACTGTCATGTACTACGGTGGCTACAGCAATGAAACCGTGGTGGGCCTGGTGGAGTACAACATGCAGTTGGCCTATTTCTTCACCATTGCAGTCTACATGGTTCTGTGTGGAATTGCACTTATCTTCAAGTCAGTCTTTTTTCGGTCTAACTGCAATGTAGATCACAGAAGTTTAGGTTTTATTGCACATTGCAACCTTCTAATTACATACAGTAATATACTACTTACTTATTTTCCTCACACAGCATGGCCAGCTCATTCAAGAAAAACAATGTACTGGCAGATCCAATGTCAAACATTGCATGGCAGCTTCTGTGCAGCTGGGATTTTAATATTACCAATGAGAGAGCTGTGAGACAGCGCAAGAACAACCTACGAGTCCAACTCAAGGTGACTATGTGTTCAAAACAAGGAGAGGAAACAGAGAGGTGTTTTATTGGAGGACCATTTCACCTACATATATCTGAAACAAGCAACTCAGATTGACATGTTAAATGTAGTACATATTTTTAAACTTGTACTTGTACCAAACTTTGTTTTTGGAAATCAGCTGTAGCTGTAACAAATCGACTTTCTCAGAGGTTAATTCATCTTATAGACGCATCATGAAGCGTCATTATAGTTCATGGTGATGTCACCTCTCCATCTCTTTAGGAGTCTCTGTCGGAGAAGGCCCAGCGGGATCTGCTAACCCTCTCTGAAAAGCTGAAGCAGTTTGGGGTTCATCTGGGTTCCTGGCTCCTCTCCACCGGCTTAGCTGTCTGCTGTGGAGCTAGCATCTATTATCTTTGCCAATATGAACAGCAGGTACACACATAAAGACTGAATAATTAGTCTTATTGTTAAATTTGAATAATAGTTAGTTTGATATTGAAAACAGAAAAAAAATCTCCATCTGGAACAATAGGCCCTACATATTGTCCCATTAAAACCTGTATGTACAGGAAAAACCTGAACTGCAAATGAAGATCCCTTGATAATTTGATAGTACTGTATGGACTGGACTATTTGGTCTTTAAAATCTGTATCAGGATGTGTCACAATCTTGCAGTTTACTGACAGTAATGTGTCATGTCATTTAGGGACAGTGCCGGGTGTGATTCATTTCATTGCACACGGCGTTCGCTGTTTAGCGCTATCTTGTGCTGACCTCCATTTGTTATCTCCACAGCGGGCAACAGACGCTGCCTATTGGTCTCTGCTTCAGGAGGCAGAGACTCTCCTGGTGCCCTTTGTTGTGTCTCTGATGAATCTGGTTATCCCACTCTTCTACTCCCTCTTCAACAAGTTTGAGCACCATGCCAGCCAGCGCAGACAGATCTATGCGCTGGTAGTCAGGTTAGAGAGCAGAGACACAGTTAGAATGCACATTTAAGGACATAGAAATAGCCTTAGAAGGGGTTTAGAACATTGATATATCTCTCTGTTGGATATGAAGCTGGAGGTAGCAGCTAATTAACTTAGCTTAGCATAAGGACTGGAAATGGGGAATTAGCTAGCTACTGTACTGCACAGGTTTGACTATTCTCCCCTAAAATCACAAATAGTTTACTTAAACATTTAAAAGTGGAATTTGTTCAATTCTGAGAGAGCCAGGATAACGGATTCCACATGTTTCTAATCTTTACGCTAAGCTAAGGTAAGCTAAGCTAACTGGCTGCAGGCTCCAGCTTTATATTTACTATATACACAGATAACAATCCTCCCATCTAACTCTAGGCAAATAGGCTTATTTCCCAGAATGTCAGACTCTTTTTTTCTCCCACAGGAATGTGTTACTGAAGATGTCCATTCTGGCTGTCCTGTGTTATTACTGGATGAATGTGGTGGCTAAAAAGTTTTCGGTATGTTTGCCAGAGATCAAACCTTAATTACTATCTTTCAACGCATGAATATTAGTTCTGTCAGTAGACATCGATCTCGACAAACATTCATAAACCCAATGTGCTCTCCACAGTGTTGGGAGTCCATGGTAGGACAGGCTTTGTACCGCCTGGTCATTGTTGATTTCCTCTTCCTGATGTTGGGATCCTTCTTTGGAGAGTTTCTTAGCAAGTGAGTTACACATTTGACAATCACAGAAATGGGGCAGGTTTACTTTCAGATGTAAGTCACATGTACCGTTTCTCCATAACAGTGTGATTGGGACGAGATTATTCCCACGTCTGGGGGTTCCAGAGTTTGATGTAGCCAGAAATGTCCTTGAACTCATCTATGCACAGACTCTGGCCTGGTAAGAACAGTGGTCAACACACACTGCAAGATCTATGGTAACAACTTGAGTTGTCTCTCCAGCTCTCTTTTATATTATAAAATTATAATTTACGCTCTATTTTCTCTCCATAGGATTGGAATCTACTTCTCTCCTCTACTGCCTGCCATCCAGATCCTCAAATTTTTCATTTTGTTTTACTTAAAGAAGGTAAATGCAGGTTCAGGAAGGTTAAAGGTCTTGTTGATTTTAAACTGAACTGTCAAGACGACACATGACGACCATAGGCAGATACAATGCCATCACTGCCCAAGCTGTTCTCTATAATGCTTTGCACCCCCTACACTCACGTTGCACTATTTGAACACCTGGTTCAATAATTCATCTAAATCCTTTCATCACACTGACAGGATGTTTTATTTTGTGTCGTGAAAAAAAAGGTAGTAGGGTTTGGGATTTATGGAGTTAACCTTTTTGCACCAGGCAAGGTCAATCAATCCCAGAGTAAATTAATTCAGTACGATTAGTAATTTGATGCAGGTTGGAGCTGGTGTTGTTGAATGTTTCATGAACATGCTGAATGACCTTTGAAGCAATGCTTTTCAAAGCTCCGAGGAGATCTTCATGTTCTCGTTTATGGGGTGAAACAGATACGATGTGTGGGCTGAAATGAGCTCATGGGTTTGTAAACTTTAATAATATAAGAGGTAATAAGAGGTATTGCAATAATAATGAGTGGAAACCTACGTGTGTGCGTGTGTGTGTGTGTGTGTGTGTTTTGTTACCACTTCCCCAGGTCAGTCTGACCCAGAACTGCCAACCTCCGAAGCGGTCAGGCAGAGCAGCGCAGATGCAAACCATCTTCATCGCCCTCCTCTTCTTCCCTTTCTTTGTGGGAGCCCTGTCCATGGTTGCATACACCTGTTGGAGGTACAAGGACTATTTTGACTACTATAAACTGTTAAAGGAAAATTATATTATACCACTATACAATTCTTTGATACATACTGCATTCTTTACCTGCACACAAATCCCCCCGCACCAAAGCTCCTTGTTGAATTTATCCAACCCGTCCTGTCGACAGACTGACTCCCTCAGAGCAGTGTGGTCCTTTTCGGGGACTCAACAACACCTTCAGTGTGGTTGGAGTATGGATAGATGATCTGGTGGAGATCCCTGGTTCTCAATGGGCCGTCTGGATCTACCAAAACGTCATCAGAAGTGAAATCTTCTACTTTCTAGTCTCGCTCATCATCATGTAAGTGCCTTTTGTATTTCAGATCATTACGTTTAAGGTTTGCTGGGACATTAAACAATTTATTTGGCAGTGAATTTGCTGGGTAACCGTGGTGCTTTGGTGCAGAACATAAAAACTGCATCATACCAAGCAGTCACAACATCCTCATTCATTCACTGACATGTAACTGTCAGTTAAAACACTCATAATGACTGGAGCAATATGGGCACACAGTGTGTGGTTGTGTGAATCCATCTACATTTTTGCATCTTTGTGTCATTATGTAAATGCTGTTTCCAATATTATGCCATTTATATGATACTGTTTTCCCACTCAGAGTCATTATATACATCTTCTGGCAAGTCACTCAGGGCCGCAAGCAGCTTATCGGCCTGCTGAGACAACAGATTGTTAATGTGAGTGTGTTTTTAAACCTATCCCTAAAAATGTGCTTGATATATGTTTGCCTTTATTTGTTATGCCTGTTTATGTCTAGGTTGCATTTGAAATGCATTCCTCAGTTTTCTTTTCCTCTCACCAGGAAGGCAAAGACAAGTCATTCTTGTTAGACAAGCTCCAGAACCTCCAGAAATCTCAGCCCGATAAAAGATCCAAACAGAAGAAACCAAAAAAGGTTTGTTGTGAAGATTCTTTCATGCTAACTCATCACTTTTTTCATCCTGAGATTTGTCCTCAACTTCTCTGCATACTCTCTCCTGTCTGAAGCAGGCCAAACAGCGGTCAGATGCCCATTCCCCGGGCAGCCAGTCCAACTCCAACGCCATGGTTCAGGCGTTAATCGCTCGCCAGCAGCTTGAAGAGGAGGAAAGACTGGCTGGCGGAGTGCCTGTTCCCTCCGACATCTCCACCTCCAGCGCCCTCGCACAGGCCGTGCGAGCCAGGCAGAGGGCCGAAGGTCAAGAGCCAGATGAATACTTTCACTCCGAAAACCCAATCAACACATCTAGTGCCTTCACGCAGGCGGTGCAAGCCAGACAAAGAGCAGACGAGGACAGAGCAGACGACCCGCGTTCTTCTGTCTCAAGTGTCATGATGCAAGTCATGCAAGCCATGCAGAGAGCAGAGGAAGAGGACAGGCCTCAGTGGGTCCCAGAGAACCCAGGTCCAACAGGCTCCAGCGCCCTCATACAGGCCATGTTGGCCCGGCAGCAGGCCCAGAATGAGTACGACGACGGTTACTGACCAGAGGGGTCGGACTAAATCTTACTGTAGAGGGAGATAATTGAAAAGAGCAAAGGAGTGAAATCACACGTACAGTTACAATCAAGTCCATACCTTGGGGGGATTTCTTCAGAATTGCAATACATTCAGTGCTGCTTCACATCCAAGTACTAAGATAGCTACTGTAGCGGGGCCAGAAGAGAGTGCAGGTCCACCTCTTTACATTTTTTCTACTTATATATTTTAATAATATGTTTCTATGACAGAATACAAGCCTTGTAAGATACATAAGTACTAAACATATATACTATCTGCCTGATCTTGTGCCATTCCTAATATAATTTCTGTATACTAAATATCAGTTTTTAAAAGTGTTATATTCTCTGTGAAATATGAACACAGATAAATAAAAAAAATAGTAAAAAATGAATTGGTCACTGTCCCTTTGTAGAACCATCACCCCATGTAAATGGCAGATGAAGTGGTCTGGCACTGGGAAATTTAAAAAGGGGATGTTGAAGAAGCAGGTCAATAAGCAGGAGTAGAGAAAAAAGGTTTACTGCAACAAAGGACAAACATGAACCTGGGAGTGAACCCCAAACAAACCTACCACCTGCCCAGGTACACAAGTATAGGGTGAGCAGGCATCCAGATTCACACGGAATAATGAACCTACCATAAATACAAGTTCCTTATAGAAATCGTAATTCAACTGTAACAGAATGTCATTTACTGCAGAAATATATCCCTACAGCCACCCTCAACATGACAACATCTTTCGACACGCCTGTTTGAGCTGCTAATTAAGCAGAAACCACTGTTTATGTTGAGGAGCAGGGCCTGGTGAAGAAAGCAGGAGGCAAACTTTTCACACGGTAAGAGTTTTTGATAGCAATTTATGCCAAAATAATCCAGTTTACACAATCAAAAATTCAGCGACCACTATTAAATTCAGTGAAATATAATCCTGCAAAACTGTTAAAACAACACTGCCCTCTGTGGGATTATGTTTACAATGCCGAGATGGGACATTACGTTCAAGGTTTTATCAAACATTAGCCAGTGATTCCAAGATCCCCTCCAGATATATTTCAAAACATATTAAATACTCTTTGAATGATAATTTGTGCCTGTTTTTTCACAAACAGACATTCAAATGTCCAAATTACATTATGCCCCTGAAAGTATAACCCAAACATTTTTTTTTTAGTGGAGGGGGACTGAGCAATGAGTGTATTTATTTCACTCCAGTCAATTAAACATCAAATGAAAAACGACATACTTCACTGGAAATGTGTTATAGTATACTGACGTACTTACACGTGATTGTGCGAACTTAAAAACGCTACAAAAAGTCTGCGTTTGTATGTTTCTCTGTCGTTTTTTTCCTAATATGATGTTGTAAATGCTTTTTTGTGCTTAGTGAAACAATAAAAGTAACGTGAACATCCAACAGAAAAAATAAAAAATAAAATCCACAGCCATTCTCTGCACACGAACACACCACAACGTATTTACAACATATATTATGTAGGCACATCATTTGCAGCAAGTGTTTATGGCATATTTCACAATAAATGAACACCAGTTAACCACTGACCAACCGTTACCCCGTCTTTGCATTGATTTATTGAATGACTGAAACATCATGTTTATAAGGCTGTAAGCTTCTGAGAGGCCCCTGCTCTGTTTATATGGATAGATTTTCTTTTGAATCTACATTGTGGTAGGTTACACATACAGTGGATACTCCTTCATCTATGAGATTTACCCACTTTTCTGCTCTGTGACAACCAACGTCAACAACACACCCACAATTAAGGCAGTGTTAAAAAGGATTCAGATGTAGCTAGCCCTGAAATCCTGTTAGCTGCTCATCACGTCCTGAATGCGTGGACAACAGTGCTTTCGTCGCCACACCAAGGGGGTACTCAGCACTGTTCTTCCCCCAAAGATGTCGCAATGTCACTCAGATCCATAGAGTCCGCAGGTATGGGGGTTTTCCTGCCACTTTTCAGACTCCTGCTGGAATAAACCTCCACCGATTTGGAGATGGAGTGCAGGGAGCATTCCCTAAAATATCCAAAAGCCTCTCGTGCGTGCTCCTCGCGGATGCTTTGCTCGAAGGTCTTGCGTTTGTGCCTGAACTCGATGACTGTCTTCGTATAGGAGTTGAGGGTGGTGACCGACGCCCCCATGCAGCAGGTGAAGGACGCCCAGGCCATGCTGATAGAAAACAAAGGAAAAAAAAGACACAAAAGGGAAAGTCACCTTGTGGTTCAGCACGTAAAAACAAAATGGTGAGCGTCCGTGTACGAGACACAATTCAAGTTGCATTTGGACATCTTTCCCATCAATATTTGTGGAGATTAGTGTCAATCACTTTGAAATGATGCCACAATCATCGTTTCAATAAGATGAGACAATCATCGCCTTGTGTACTTTTCACGCTCGCTGGTTAATGCCCACAAAAGGTCAAGAATTGTTTAGCCTCTGAAGGGAATTTCTCAGCATACTGTGCATATTGTAAAGGAGTGAAAATATCATCCCCTTATGCAATTCCAATCACGCCTGCATCGGAGCTTTGGACACCAAAGCCTAATCCTGCTATAACATGAGAGCTTTGGGCTTTTTTCATTAGACACAGATGCCGGGGAGAGGTGAGAGCAGAGCTGCAGCCAACTTATTGCGGCTGCTACATACAGACTGGAATCCCTCATCTGGTCACCTGATGGCTGAGGTGACTTAACTTCATGTATATAGTCGTGCTTCCTATGATACGAGAGGACAGACGTAGTGCGAATACGATCTTTGCGTTCATACCAGAAGGACCAGCCGTAGTCCCAGTTGTAGGGCCTCCAATCGGGTGGGCCGAGGCTGACAGTGACCTGGAAGACCTGCGTGTACATCACATGAGCCACCATGCCCAGAAGACCTGAAATAATCCAGACAACATGTGGTTTGTTAGACAGCTGCAAAATACTCAATATGCACAAAACACTCCTCAGAAACTTTCCCCGACCAAATCATTTACATGCCCTGCTTACCACAAAATGGGATCCAAATATGTTTGTGCATGTATGGAATCACAATAAAAACAAACTCCAACGTGACTACCTGAGAGCACGGTGAAGACAGCAGCGAAGGCGTTGAGCTTGAGTCCGTCGATGACGTTGCTGGAGTGGACCAGGTCCAAACACATGAGGCTGAAGCCCACCACCAGCAGAACAATGTACAACATCTCAGAAACCAGCGACAGCCACAGCATCCCTGCCAAGAGGACACATTTGAATAAAATAACAACAAATATTCACATTTTATGACATACAGTTTACAGTATATTTACAGTACACAGTGTAGTCCTTTAAATGTACTGCTGTTTACTGATACTGAACTGTGAATTCTTTTTTATTGCCTTAAAACTGATGTGGCCAGTGGGCGACTTGGGCAGCTAGAAGGAGCTGATGTTAACACGTCCGACTGCGACAATGCGGAATTCCAACTGATTCAGCAACTTATTCAGCTTTTCAATGAGACAAGTCAAATTTAAATGCATCTCCAATGCAGTCTAGCTTTCATCTTTTTTCCTATTCTAACACCTCACAGAGAGACAGGCAGTGAATACTTCTCCTCTGGTTTCATAATAAAATGCCCAAACTGAAAGATAAGTGTATGCACGTAATTGGAAAGTTAGAGAAGCAGACCAATAATATTTTTTTTAATAATTATTGATGAGTGTCCTCGTGGGATGTTGAAGAACTTTGGATCCTGGTTGGACCCTCTGATGACGAGCAGTGGAAACTCACCTTTCTCAGACGCTGGGGCCAAGTCGATGAAGCTCCTGCACATCTCGCCTGCAGCGGGCAAAAACAACATATTGTCACCATGGCAGTCTGAGGCAGTTCAAAAATGAGTAGGTCATTTGTTTGTGGATGATTTTGGAGGATAGTAAGTTGTTGAAATGGTCGGAGGAGAACGGTTTGGGATTAAACACAATTTAATAAATAAATGCTCTCAGTGCTGAACTGACACAGTCCTCTGTCTGTGTTTAATTCCCAATTTCTGTCCAGGTGTATTCTGCTGGATCACCTTAGACAGAGTGTGACCTCCTGCCCGATGACCACACAGCAACAGCAACAGCAGATCCAAAGTTCACGAGTTCCAAAATGAATAAACAGAATGTTGAATAAGAGGCATATGTCAGAAATGCAGCTTTTTGGGTTTCTGATTCAGTGTCACCAGCTGGTGTGTTGGCAACGCCCGCTCAACATCTGGTTCTTGTCCTGTTGAATTACAGGTACTTTGCATGGAATTACAGTGATATAGAACAAAGAGATGCTGTCCTGCAGGCGAAAAAGAAGATGCTCTGTAACAACACGCATGCCTGTCAAACCTCACACACCGTGAGGCGTAATAAATGCCTAGTCTGATTTTTAAGAAACAGGATGTAAATAAATGACCCTTGACATCGCAAATTCCTGCAGATGCGGTGTTTTTCTTCTCTCATCTGTGATGCCGAGTGTGTCGCTGGATTTGTTGTAATTTGAACACTTTAATCAGGTAGAAGGAGGGTGGCAACAGCTGTTTTGAGGAAAAACTCATCAAGGCCACTGTTACATAATCCTTATTAACTCAAGCTGTCTCGGCCCCCCCCCCCCCCCCTCCCCCCGTACAGCCACTTGATGAGATGGACATGTGCAAGGAATTCCTTCTTGATCTCAACGTGTGGTTCATTTCTAGTCTCCAGCACCATAAACATAATCATTTTTTAGCATTTTATCACAGCTATAAACTGGGTGGTGTTGTAATGAAGACAATTCCTGATCCAAGTTGATCAGTGAGCGAGAGAATTCAAATCTCGCCGTATCCCATCTTTCACTTGAACTTTTCACCCCTTCACATCACCGTGGCAACTCATTTTCCCCTTTGTGCCCTTTGTTATTAAATGAAGAAATTCCTTTTCCAGAGAGGAAATGAAGTGTGCCTGGACACGATTCACTGTTTTCTCATCAATTTGGCTCAAGCTGTGAAGCAATCACATTCTGCCCTATCAGGTGCTGTACAGCACTTACTTGAAGCCCCCGTCTGAGTCAAATACTCAGTCTGGTAGTGTGAGTGGCCTGATTCACTCCTCTCTTTTTTTTTAAACTTCAGAAAAAACAGCTGCCATGTTCTGTTGTTTGCTCTGCATTTCATGCCAGATAAAAGCAGATAAACCAATCTAACTGGAGCAATTTGATAAGCAGACCAATAAAAATGGAAGGCGATTATCCTGAATTTGTCATGAAAGGGAACGATTTTATAGAGAGCGACTAATCTCCATTTGGCTGACGGAGAGTTGAACCTTCGGAGCTCAATTATGACGAATGAGGGAGTTCCAATGACAGGAGGTGGACGTTTGTTTACGTGGGTTTTAAAAGCCTGATGGTGAGTCACCGTATGATGTAGGCTCAGACAATAGCCTGCTATCTGTTAGTAAACTGTGATGATGATGATGATGATGATGATGATGATGATGATGATGATGATGATGATGATGAAAACAGTGATGCATTCTATAGCAATCAAACTAAAAAGTGAAAACAATCCTCAAATTTCTTATAAGGGCCCAACATTGATTATTAAATGACAGTTTGACTTATAAAAGTGATTTAAAAAATCCTTGTTTTTCTATATTTCATCATATCTGAAACAAACTGGCAATGACAGTCACTTTAAAAGTTGAAACATCTCAGCACTAAGTCACTCTCTCTCTCTCTCTCTCTCTCTCTCTCTCTCTCTCTCTCTCTCTCTCTCACACACACACACACACACACACACACACACACACACACACACACACACACAAACTTCTCGTCTTACTTTCGTCGTGGATGTTCTCCTCGCACGAGAACCAGATGCCGGTGTGGAACTGCCGGAACAGGAAGCGGTCGTCTCCGGTCTCCCAGCTGTAGACCACTTTGTTGGGGTCCGTCTCGTTCACCCCGTAGTCGATGCACTGGTGCGTCCGCAGCTTGCTGCACTTGGGCTTGGGGACCCTCTGCGTGCCCACGCACCAGTAGGTCGTTATGAACGCGGTGATGGAGAAGAACAGGGCGAAGAAGTTCAGGCTGACCGACAGCAGGCTCCTGCATCTGCGAGTCGTCTTCATGGTCCGCGAGGAGGAGGACGCGCGAGCCCCGGCTAATTTCCGAACGCGCGTGGGGGAGTCCAGGTCCCACTCGGCGCCCTGCAGTCACCGGACATCTCCATGGATACTGAGGATACAAAGTGTCACATTTACTCTTTGTTGATTTCCCTCATTCACGCGCGCTGCCCACGCGCGCCCAGCCTATAGGATGTCATGTCGTCAGAGGATTTGATGCTCGCTTGCATCGAGTGTGGGATTTTCTAATGATGCAGATCCCCCCCCCCCCCCCCCTTCTCCCGTTCAATAGGATGAATCTCCTCCCTCCAAATCAAAATAAAGCAAGAGCTTAACAATACCAGCCGCTAGATTCCACTGCACATCTCATAATTAAATGCAGTGCTATTTCAGCAAAGTTTTTCCATTTTGAAAACGTTCATCAAGTTGGGGGAGAGACTGACTTAAAAACCTCAAACTTTAGATGGATTCTACAATATCCCAAACTGCGATAATGACAATTTGAATTAGACCTTCCCTGCGTCATAAATGTTCACATCTTTCAAGACGAAACACCTGAAGCACAACCCGTGATAACCTAAATGACGTCAGCAGGGTTATAATAACAAAACAAGCAACAACAAAAAACAAGAGACTTGGAGGAGTGCCACTTTAAATTAACTTTTGATCTAGTTTTTGAAAAAAGAGAGCAATAATCTAAATTTCAGAGTTTAAAATTTGGAATGCAACTTGTAATTGTGTCCTTCAATGTAGAAATAATGCTTCCTTGGTGATAATACTCTCAATAACATCAGAGCTTAGCTGGAAGTATGAATTCTCTAAAGGGGGGCCCTTTAGAGAATTGAACCATTGTGGAGAGAATTGTGCTTAACACATTTATCAGTCAATTATAACAGAGTGAAATGTAATAATATACAACTGTACAACTATTTGTTGATTGATTTCTTTCTAATAGGCATTGCCTTCACTTCTGAGAGAAACCGACGCGCCCTCCCCTGTTCAGAGGAAGGTCACAGAGAGGAAGTCGAGCTCTGCGGGATGTGGAAGATGCACAAGACTGTCTGCAGTGAAGGTCTTCTCATCCGAGCTGTGTTGAAGTGCGGCGATGCCGATGATGGCATTTCAAAGATTCCCATGAGTACTCGGGATTCTTCCGTGTGAGAATGAGCTAAAAATAGCAGAGTAAATGAGGCCAGATAGGCCCTGACATCTCTGTTACCTCAGCAGCGTGCTAAGCCGCACTTCAACATGACTCTGAAAATGGACAAATCAGGCCACCAAAGTGCCCCAAATGCAGTTGGACAAGCTGCTGCAGATAGTGTGGGTATTACCGCCTTGGCATGATCTCGTACATAAAGGTGATCAAGAGGCGAAGGGGGCATGTTTACTGCTGCAACTACACAGGATTACCCCAAATACCACATGCTCTTTATTATACAGGCTTATAAGCACACAAATAAGAAGTGGAATTTGATGAAATGCTTTGGTTACGGTTCCAAGAGAAAACCCACTGAAATACCACCGGGTAAGTCATCACTTCCCACTCTGTGTGAGCGAACTCATCCACACATCTCACAGCTTCTTGTCCTGAAATCACCCGCTTGTGCTTGCCAACAGCTGCCAGGGTCTTATTGAATATCAGCAGCATATTGGAAGTCAGTAAACACAAGTCACTGCTGGTGACGTTCATGGGGCCGTTGATAATTTGGGGGAAATAACAAAAAGTTAAGCCCTTCTTCTCAAGTTAACACATTTTAAGTCCTTTTCTGTGGCGTGTGGTAATGAATGTTCACACATCCACCAAAAGCCTTTGGTAGAATTATTGAGTTTGGCACATTTCAACAGAGGCAGTTTGACTACACACACTACACGGCTTATTGAAATCTTGGACCCTCACTTGCTTAGAAATGAGCAGAGAGTGTGTTAATTTCACAATATTTGACGGTACTTGCTATTTTCAGGCTCCAGTTATGACGTTTAAAGATCTTTGCTGGAAAGGATTGAGAATAAATTTAACACCTCTGGCTTATAGGGTTCATTTTTGATGACTCATCTTATTTTGACATATTTTATTGCATTTTGCTACTCCTTATTGCTAGATTTGCAAATAAACAACTGTATACCCAAATTCAGCTGATGTGGCGATTCTAGCAAACACAACCTGCTCAGTTATTATGAAAAGGGATGGTGCTTTGGAGTTTTCATTTTGGGGTAACTGTTCCTGCTCTTGGGATTAAGAACAATTGTACATGTACTCAGAAACAGAATATTATAATATATTCTCAAGTTTTAGCTCCTTTAATTTAAAAAGCAGAAAGGAACATACCTATACTATTTACAGTACGGGGTCATCTGACTAAAGCAGTATGTCAGTCATAGTTATATAAACATGATATGGCATATTCCATATAGAAATCTTACATAAGTCATCTGGGACAGAAGCCGGAATGGATTTCTCTGGCTGGTGTACCAGAACTGATCCGTTTGGATTTGATAGGAGATAATAAGACAACACATTTCCTTACAGCTTTGCCTAAGCCTGGGAACCACATGGACATAAGCATCATCAATGATCTCTGCAGACAAAAAAAAAAAATAGTGTCCTGAGAAATTTTTAA
This sequence comes from Chelidonichthys spinosus, assembly GCA_029853015.1. Taxonomy (NCBI): domain Eukaryota; kingdom Metazoa; phylum Chordata; class Actinopteri; order Perciformes; family Triglidae; genus Chelidonichthys; species Chelidonichthys spinosus. The sequence continues at coordinate 16,483,273 of CM056824.1, read as the reverse complement.
TGCTCTTTTGTTCCTCTGGACGTCATCGGATATGCAGAGACGCAGGCTTTGCATGCGTCAAGAAGGGCAAGCGTATACACAAGCAGATTAAAACAAAGACATGATTGTTTTACCTTTATGAGATCATCTCATAAACATCGCAACTCACGCAGCAGCACAAACCAAAACTGGAAAAAGCATGGTCCTAATAGGAGCTTTCAACATTGAGCAGTAGTATCCATGACAAAAGAGATTAAAAGTCATTGCATTGCCTCTTTTTCTATGTATTTTTTTTTTTATTTAACTTGGACTTGAATACCTTTAGAGCATTATGTGGCTTCAGAGGGCAACGTTGTAAGACCTAAGCTCTTGATAGACACAGACTTCATTTGTATTTCAGCAGCAACTTCCGCTTAAAGCTGCTAAGAGTAGAATTTGCCTCTAAACAGATAGCCCCCAAGGATTAGTGCTCATAATCTGCCGTTCACTGATCCTCGAAATCATACTGTCTGGGTGCTCTGAAATCAGCTTACAGTGACAGTAGATGGTGTGCGAGTGGTTTTATGATTGGGATTGTGTGCCATGCAGGCTTTATGTACAGTAGCAACAAATGAGAAAAAGACAAATGTTGAGGGAGTGTTCCGCTTCCAATCTGCAGAGGGGACGCATCACCTGCTGGTTTAGTGACGAGGCCGTGGGCCATTCTCTCGCACACGCAATCGTGCAAATCTGCAATGTTAAACAGCAAGAGGGAGGCCTTTTCCTTGTGCTGCACGTCAACAAACAGATGCCTGGCCTCTGAACTGAGCATCTCTGGGAACCTCTGTGACTTCCATGAGAAAATCCAGAGCAGGAGACAGAAGTCTCCAACCCGTGAAATGAAAAAAAAAAGAAAAATGCTTTGTGGGTGGGACGCACATGCAAGGACAGACGACACAGACAGAATCGGTTTCCTGCCGACAGGGCTTTATATGGGTAGCATTAAGAATCCAGACCGGATCTAAACCAACTGTCCCTTTTATACAGTCTTACAGTATATTGAAGTGTGATTACGCAGACCCTTGAGCAATCACAGGGTGCCAAATACCAGATGGTGACGAGGGGACTAAACTACAAAGCGCCCTTTGAAATTAAAAATAAATGTAAATGTTCGTCATTGAAAACAGAGTCAGTCTCAGTTGAGTTGATGTGATTGACTTGAATTCCTCGGAACATTAATCCTCATTATTCACAGGGAATTTTCTTGGAAAACACATAAAACGCTCTAATCCATGTAGGACTTTAAATTTGTGTGTCAAATGAACTGATTAACAAAGCTATCAGTGTGAAGATCGATTAGCCCTATGAACATTTCAGCATTAGACGGTACCATTATTATTTATAAAGGAGAAAATTCTAGGCATGTCATCTTTAGATATAGACAAAGCAAACGCATACAAGTATCCTATTAAACAGAACCTTCAATCAGAGTCGGATGTAGTACACACACATTTGCAGGACAAACAAACAAAAAAAAAAAAAGTATTATTTGTCTAATCATTGTCAGAGGTAATATCAAATATAAAAGAGAAATGGAGGATCTGATATTGCTTACACGAGGACAGTGAAGTACTGGAGCCGTTTCTTATAAATAAGTTAATGAAAATGAGTAGAAATGTCACTGGTTTTCTTATTAGGAATGTGCTACCCCCCCCCCCTTTTTCTGTTCATTTTGGATATGTTACACATGACTCCAGAAAAGACAATCAAGCAAGCACATACAGAAACTCTGAGTTTGGCTCCTTTACAGAAACAGGGGAAATACATGTTAATGGATCTCCTATCTCACAACGGGAATGTCGGATCACTTTGTGTTGGAATAGTGACATCTATGTGGAGCTTGAAACCGCCAGTTTCTTCAAATGGTCCATGAAGACCTGCAGGCTGACGTCATCAGTGAGGATCGGGGCTCCCGTCTCCTGCAGATGCACAGGAAGCAAACGGAGACAAAAATAGCAGCATGTAATGAGTGCAGTTTGTGGATGGATCTTTTCATCACGTAACTTTGATCCCATGATCATTTTTAGTAAAGCAAAACAGGTTTAGCGCCAAGATTGGCTTATGCGGGGCCTTGGCCTCTTGATAATCTCATTCTCAGACTGCCATAGATGTATTCACAGTGTTTGTAAACTGTGGGTTATGATTCAGGTCTTACTTAACTTGGGAAATAAGAGATTAATGCGATTTTCAGCTTTCAATTACCCGCTTGTCAAATAAGAGGATGGCAAATCCTGTGTTTGCCGACAGTTTTGACTTTTATACCCAGGGGTACAGACCATCCTGGGGTTTTAAAGCCTTCCTTGAGACGCAAGGAGGAAATGAGAAATTTAAAAGACTTGCATAAATTATTTTATACTAATATGTGATTAGGAAAACACTGTATACGAGGTTGTAAATAATGCAGCCCACTGAAGCTGCATGAGGAGGAAGACAAATGAACTAAAAATTGTTTTTTATTCTGCCGATGTTGTCGACCTATAATAGCTATCTATTGTCAGTGTCAACTGTAAGTTGTATATGACCGTACCTGTCCCCAGGCGTAGAGGTTGTTGTGGGTCTGTGAAGGGTTGACCTTGGAGAGCAGGAAGCGAGCCTGGGAGCCTCCGTGCTCGGTGTCGATGTAGCGCGGCATGGGGAAGCGCGTCTGCAGGATCTCCTGGGCGTCATCCAGTGGAGCCAGCAGCAGCTGTTTGAAGTTCTCGTATTCTGCCATTTCCTGGTAGCCTGCCTTTCGCCACTGGGCTATGGTCTGGAAATAAAGAGCAGAGTGGAAGCATTAAGAAATGCCTGCTGTACAACTTAATGCTCTACTTAATGTGTCTTTATCCTTGGTTTCTTCTTGAAATCCTAATCCCTAAATCATCTGGAAAGACATTTTTGGAATGAAAGTGCTCTAATCAAATGTCCTGCTGGAGATCTAAATGAATAAAACTGCCTCACCTCTCCATGGTAGATAACAAGCTGGAAGAAAGTGTCCATTAGCAGGATTCGATCAGGCAGGATACTGCTACTGTCTAGGAGGACGGGCTGTGAAGAACAGACACATCCAGAACACCGTTCAGAACAAGTCAAGAACCAAACACACTGACAGACATTTTCTTAAGTTTCTAGGAAAGGCTCGATGCTCCTCTCACGCCGATGATAATATTGATGGTGTGGAGGGTGTGAGGCTGACCTCTGGTGGTCCATGGAAAGAGTATGAGTAGAGGATGGGCTGGATCATGATGAGGGACTGGGTCAGGTCCTGCCTGACAAAGTGGTGCCTGTAATAGGATGACTCATCTGGACTGTTGTTGAACACCTGAAGGAAGGGCGACCGCCGCAGGTGGAACATAAACTGCAGGTGGAGAAGAGGAAAAAGTTAGACTTTCCAAAAGCATACAGTCCTAATGCAAATCAATTGAAATCATAATTAGAATTAGTCTTTTTTTTTTTTATATAAATATTGGTAAAATTCTATTAATATTAGATTCAAGTGTTTTTCAGGAGGAGGCAGGTTTACCTGTGGGTAGAGGGACAGAGACTCGGACAGTTTGAAGGATGTAGGATCATCTTTGTTGAATTGGCCGAACTTCTGACACTGTAACCGAGGGAGACCATCATTGAACCAACATTAAACACAAACCTTACATAACCTGGCACGTCATAGGTGAGCAATTACACAAAGACTTTATATTGCAACATCCTAACAATGTCGTGTGCATTGTTCTCTTGACAAAGCGCAGGTAGGGAGGTGTGGTCAACGTCACTCACCAGGCGGATGAGCTGCCTGTCAAGCCAACGCAGGACATCCGGCCCCTCCTCTGACTCCGCTCTGAAGACTCCCAGGCGAGCCATGAGCACGGCGGCCGCTTCCTGGTCGAATGACGACTCGATGTGTTGAATTTGAGACTGTGCATCTGCCCAGCTTCAGTGGGGACGGAAAGGAAGGAAGAGAAAAAGAGAGGGCAGCGGGAGAGGTGCAGGTGAGCGTGGTGTGAATGACTCACAAGCACTCAGGTCACAAACAGCAGGAATGTAAACATCATTTCTGACTAAGGGTTATATTGATTCTAGCAGTCACTCTCCTGGCAAAATACCAAATGAAACATTAAATCACTAAACAACTTGCAGGTGGATAAAGGGAATATTCCCGGGACAGTGTTTTCTGCAGAATAAGCTTGTTAATAATAATAATAATAATAATAATAATAATAATAATGTTTTAGGTTGACATGGAGTAAAGTACAGTTTGATGGTGTCTTACTTCCTGGCTATAGTAGTGACCCGTATCCTCCTCTGTGTGTTGGAGTGCTGGTACTGGGTTACAAACTGGATCGCCCCTCGGCCACCCTGGGGGACTGGTGCGTTGTGCTTCACACACAAAACAGGAGACACAATAAGACTACTATTTACAATCACTTCTCTTTGCATGCGCTGAACAAATTACCTTCTACCACATGGGAAACAACACAAGAAGAATTTTTCTTGCAAAAAGCCTCCATCACCTCACAGTTATTAACTTATTTGATGTGATTAGCGACTGCACTTTGATCAGCCTTCAGTAATCCCATTAGAGCTCCCAAGATAAGGTTCAAGGAATTGTTTCTTTTACCTGATTAACCACTTCAAAATAAATGGCCAAAGTGGTGGAGGGGTTGAGACCACACACTTTCCACTGGGTCGTGCCACCGGTACCCATCTCCTACACAAAACAGAGAACATATTGTGATGAATGCCAGTAAACAACAGCTCTCGGATAACAATTCAATTGTGGGAGGGAAGGAATCTGAATCCGGGGCAGCGCCTCACATTCTCTGAAACACTGGAACCCTTGGCGTTGAGGGAAACACACGGTCCGATGGTCCCGCAAACCTTCACTTCCCTTGATGTCTATAGAGGCAAAAAGACACACAACATAAGTATGCAAGTATAGACTGTTCTGTACTCTGAAAACAATCACAAAGTTTAAGCTTTTAATCAAGCAAACACACACCAAACAATGATATTCACTATTCAGCAATATTACACTTCTTTACCTTGACCTCCAGGACGCCACCGAAGGCCATGCGGAAGTCCCCATTGAAGTCTTTGCTAAAGACTCTTTGGAAAGTTTGCTTGAACAGAGAGGTGTTGAAGGAATCTCCCATCACAATGTGTCCCCTGAGAATGCATCACAACCACATTGTTTAGAATCAGAACTTTCCCTGAAAGGATAATTCATGTTCAAACAATCAAAGTTCTCTAATGGTTAGACCAATACAATCCCACGCCCTGGCAAATTAAATGGTAAGTGCTGACGTACCCGGTGAGATTAGATAAGCACTTCATCTCCAGCAGCCCCGTCTGGTCGAGGGCACAGGCGTAGATATCAATACAGTGGCCATTTACTGCTGAGCGGTTGGCCATGGCTTCATAGTACTGTGTAAAAAAAAGACATGAAACGTCAACTTAATGTCAGTGAACATATCCTAAGTACGCTGTGTACTAAAAATAAATAAGATTTCCCTCAAATCCAAGTGCTGTTGCAAATGCCAAGATTTGCACGGTGCATGCATTTGCTCACCTTGGTGGCTTTCTTCAAATGGCGAGCGTTGTCTTTCTGGATGTCATGCCAGGAGCGGATGGGGGTTTTCAGCTCATCTCCCACCACCATGCCTGGGCCCTGGGTGGGGGGTCCTCCGATGAACAGCATCACGCGAGCCCCTGTGTTGGGGAATGTACCCTGAGGATAAAGAGAGGAGGAATCGGGTTTCAATTAAGCACAAGTATTATTGCTCAAGTTGCAACTCAACACCATGAAGTCATTTGATTTTATCACATATTATTTACAGACTTCTGCTAATTGAAACTAACACTACGCACTCATTTATATCAACATTGATATCCTGGTTGCAGAATGGAAGCATGTGTGCTGCTGAATCCATTTTTTGGGCTGTAAATGTGGATGGTGATAACTAATGGACTAGAGACCCAGTTGTCAAATTTGACATTTGCTTGGGGGAATTAAGACCGTATTAAAATAATTAGGATCACCTGTGCAAATACATTGTCAGTCACCCATAACAGAACCCAACACTGCACTTCTTTTTTGACTTTATAATGACAAAAGCAGAAATTCAGGTTAAAGCTTTATAATAAGCATTTATAATGTTCTTCAAAAACATCTGTTATGCGTTTAATTTGCAATTCAGCCCAAAAACTATAAAGCATTTATTTGCTAACTGGCTGTTTCAGGAATGATCATTTTGGGTGCGGCTTTAGATGGAGGCCTATCAGGGTTAACAACTTGGTGTCTTTCTCGTTAGATTTAGCTACTTTAGGAGCTAGTATTGCTGCCTTCTTTCATGGGGAAAGAGTTGACAACACTGGGCTGAAAAAAAAATCCAGCATACTTTTGAAACTTTCTCAAGATTTGCCAACTCTAGCTTTAAATGAATGTAGGTATAACAAGTCTGATTGAGAGCTTTTAGGCAATCAGTTTCAGCAAAGAGCAGCCTACACAGCCAACACAACAACAAAGTCCATAGTTCAGGAATATGGCAAAGTCAGAGACACAGACCTTTGGATGCCACAGCTACATAGCTACTGGAACCGGCTTTTCATGATGACAGGTTCTAGACAAACAGTGATTCATTTTTACCAGGAACTTATTTACAAATTTACGCCGGGGGTCAATAAAGTATTTTGGCTTTGAGAACAACCAAATAAATTAGCCAACAAATGGTTGATTCAAACCATTATTTTTCCAGGTTTGTTTTATATTCAAGAAGACTCCCTCATCAAGTGAAACGCTGGTTGACAAATCAGTGAATCTGGAGTCACTGAAAGAGCCAAATTTATTCTAATCGGGTCTCATTACCTAACTGATGAAGGAGTACAGCGGGGGAATGATCTGTTGCATCAGTTATATAACAACGTGGATCAGCAGTAGAAGAAGATAATGATGGTGGAGGGAAAAGACAAAAGGCAAACAAGGAATGAGCCTTTGAACTGACAAAGGACATGTCCTGTTCCTGCAGAAGATAGCCATCGAGCAGTGTGTGCATTTCTGAATGGCTACATGTGGCGCAATCATCTCGAAGAGGCTAAAGTTCAGGTTACAGCGAAGCACGTCATTAAATGACTGCTAATTATTTTATATTCAGAGCATGAGAATACACTCACACATGGTTTGGACTTGTGTTAAACCACAAAAGTGAGGTACAGCATTATCATCGTCCAGCATTATTTGTATTCACTTAATGTACAATATTATCTGTGTTTTGGCATGTGTATGTTGTGTATAAATACCTCCAGCAGACCGACGGCAACAGACAGTGCAACACCAGTGGAGCGGAGGGGGCGTTTTCCCTGAGGGACGGGCCACGGGTCTCTCTGGAGCTCACCCAGCAAGTCAGTCAGGTTCATATCCACTCTGTGCACAGGCTGAAGGAACCTAAATAGTGATACAAATGCACCTTAGACAAGAAATGCTTGTTTTTTTTTCACTTTTGGAAAGGTTACCATTAACTGGTTAAGATGAGAGGTTAATGTTAATGCTAGTCCATACCTGCAAGAGGCTGCAGCATCCTGAGGTGCCTGTGGGCGACCTTGCTGTCCTGATGCTGCTGCTGGCTTCATTAAACCAAGCATCTCCTGGAACCCACAAAATTAAAACAATTATTATGGTTGGTTTTCCCCATGATCACACATAAATCTCCTAACTTCTGTGATATGTTTCCCTGTGCCTCTGCCCCCCCATCTACCTGGATCTGTTTGGAGGAGAGGTCCTTGGTGCCCCTGAACACATAGCTCTTGGCGATTCCCTCACAGCTGAGCTCGTGAACCTGAACCATGCGTCCAAATGTGATGAGGCCCACCAGGGCGTTGGGTGGCAGCAGACTGAGGGACATCTGCAGGGACTCCTTGAGAGCCTGGAGGTCCTCTTCTTCCAAACATGTGTCCACCACATACAAGAAGATCAGAGGGGCTGGGGCTCCACGCTGCAAAGAGGTGGTAGAGAAAGGTTACACTCTGGTGTAATCATAAGCTTTGTTTCCACAAATGTTATCACATACATTATATCTTTGTTTGTTTTTCTTGTTTGCAAAATGAAAAAAGCTTTGCCACAAAGACAACAATGTTTCCCCATAATTTCATTAACAAATAAGTTAAGTCAATAATAAGTCGTTAATAGTCAGGAGCATGACTTTCATCTCATCATGTCATGCTCCTGGCTGTAACACATATTTGTTAATGAAATTATGCAGGAACATTGATCGTTAGACACACAACTGAAAAATATGAACAAGAACTCTCCACATAGCGAGGCCAGTATCTGAAATAGTTGATATTCACCTTTGAAGAGTACACCTAGAGTACATACAATCTCCATGCATAGGTCAGAGTGCAGACATGTGTGTGGTATTTACCTGCACTATGTACTCAATGGTAGAAAACTGTGGCATGAGTTCGGCTGGTTGGTTCACATCTGAAATGCCTGCATAAGAGGGAGGGAACTGCAGAGACACAGAGAGAATTAACCATAATAAAGGAATGCAGCTAATCCACATTAAATAATGCAATCCTACATGAGTTATAACAACAATTCATATCCAACTAAAGTATGCTGTGGATGTCATCACTTACTGGGTTTCTCTGAAAGCAGAAGTTGCACGCCCATATTTTGGCTCTGAAGTCGACTTGACTGTTAAGGAGGGAACAAAACAATTTAAGGTTTGCATCCAATTTGCAGGGGTGTAACTGATTGATAGTGGGCCACAAAATGTTTACTTGCAGCTCTTATTTACCACATCAGCAACGCATCAGCATTTAGAGAATGCTGATGCATTAAAAACGTATTCCAATCCATTTTCTTCACAGGAACACAAAGGAAAATGTCAACAACTGTGAGCAGCTGTTTTCTGTTTAACTCACCATAGTGGGTTGAGCACTGCCTTGCAGTTGGCCCGGCTGCACAGAACTGGTTCGTACTGGACCGGTGGCAGGTCAGGCCTCTCTTTGAGTGGTGTGAAGAGGCAGGAAACTGGGACTACTAGCCTGGTGGCTTCCAGGCGGCTAGAGGGCCAGAGGTTCCAGCTGAATCTCACCCCATCCCTGTCCTCATTCTGTTGGATGAACTCCTGGTAGGTCGCCATCACCAAGCTTCAGCAGAGAAAGTGACAAATAGATGACAGTGAGGTTAGTAAGTCCAATAGAAAAACTGGAAATAGTCCTTGCGGCACCGGAAGCCTAAACCTGTTTTTCACAGACTGTAGTGAGCTGCTATTTATACAGTCCTCCTTTCACTCCCATGTTAAAATAAGAGACAGCTTTTCAAAAGGATGACGCAAAAAGACGCGTCATCAGAAAAACCTGACAAGTGGGTTTTCATCGATTCTCAGTGGTATTGTTATGCTACACCTTCGTCAATGAAACATCACACCGAGGGATACCAAGGACACTTTAGCAACTCAGTATATCCCTCTTTCTCACTGCTAAAAGAGGAACTTTCAATTCTCTGAGCCATATGGCAACATTTCAATAGGGTTACATGGCACATTTCATAGCATATAATATGTTTACTCCTTCTGGGCAGATAACGGTGTACTAGGTAGGGCTCAAAATAATTAATACTGTAGTAATTTATTAACCTAGCAATTATTTCCTCAGAAATGTGAAATGTCAAGCATTCTCTAGTTGCAGGTTCTCCATTGTGAGTTGTGTTGCTCTTCTCAGTCTGTCTCTATGCCTCGAAGATATTTGGGTTTTGGACTGTTGGTAAGACAAAACAAGTAACCTGAAAATATGACCTCATCGATAACAAACAGTTGCCCTATATTCATTGGTTTTCCTTCGGAATGTGAGCTTTATCTGGATCTGATGAAGGGGGTTTCGGGTTGTTGATATCGGGGGAATTTGGTGGTTTCCACTTTCACCCTCCGACGGAAAGAACAAGAAAACCTTGTAATTGTATTTAAACATAGAAAGGCACCACGATTTTTAATTATGTATACCGAGAATTGAATTGTAACTTAAAACATGTAGCTATGCGACGGGCCACGTAAGTTATCATCACTGATGAACCCGGTTAATGTCTGCAATTGTGGGGAACAGCGTTTCTACTCAGAAACGAACACTCGTCGTTTTCGCCGTCTACTCCCGCAACGAGACACGGGAAACTCGGCGTAGTAACGACGACGTTGTAGAAACCACATTAATATAAGCGTAAACGTTACCGTTCGTCGTTGTCAAATGTCTCCACGTAGCTCTGTCACTCAAAACTCTGCAAGCTAACGCTTCGGTGCACGGCCGGTTGAGTTAGCTAACGGAATGTAGCATTAACCCACTTCCTGTCCTTTCATGAATGGAAGCGGCCTAGTTTCGGATAAAATTAAGTCGAGTGCTTACCTTGTATATCAGGTTGGCCTCAGGTCCGGACACGAGAAAAACAGTCTGTTGTGTTCAAAAGAAATTACAACATTTGGAGATAAAAGCAGACGGATGTACGGGATAGAAAAAAGACGACGGTGAGGGAATCACTCCCTATCAGCCGGCTCCTACACTTTAGTAGAATGACGTGTTACTCCAAGTTCAGCCGTTTCCTATTGGCTCCTCTATCCATGACGTTGCTAGGGCGTGCTGACGTGCTATGCGCACGCATGGTATGTTGGTAACCCTGGGAAATTGAGTTAACACATTGGGTTACTGCAACAACGTTACCTATAGCTTAGACGGAGTTGTAAACGCTGTTATCGTCTAAAGACACTATAGTGCAGTGTGATCACATGTGAATAGACCATTTTGTTTTCTTTAAACACTCAATTGGGCAGGGAGGTCATTCATCTCCACTTATTTATACCGCCAGGCAGTAGGCTATACCATTTATAACTTTAAGTGAATATGTCCATTCTACTCCACCACAATTTATGGGGAACTATTATGGGCTACTCCCTTTATCTGAAATGTATTGCTCGTAGTTAATACAACACCTACGTTAAAGGAATTATCAAAGTTTGTTTGTTTTTTGTTTGTTTTGTTTTTTGGTTACTAAAGGCTTTCTGTTAAAGGCGTAATACTTCACTATTAACATGCCCGTTATCAGGATGTTGCTGCTTGTTGTTTATTTGCACTGAAGATACAATTGTTTTTGCTTGCCTTGTTTTGTGTCGCCATTTCATTCTTGTACATTGTATTCTACTCTACAGCTACTCTGTGTGCCCTTAATTGCTCCCTGGAGACAAACTAAGTGTTTTTTATTTAATTTGCATTAACAATTAAGTCACGTTAAGCAATAAAATAATAATTAGGATTTTTATTTTCATTGAACTCTCCTTCAAAAACCACTGCATTCCAGCACTCTGCAGAGTCTGATTTTACTTTCAAACCGTACACCCGTTCATCCATATATAGCTTGAGGCAAGCTTGATTTCTTTGGCTAAACAATCCGGCCTTATCAATTAGTGCTCACTACAGCACACAGCAATAGCCTCGCTTTACAAATAAGTGACGATTGGTAAATAGAATATCTACACTATGTATGTTTTTTTTCAGTCTTATATCCCAAGGTCATAAAAGCCCTGTTGCTCCCCCATTAGCCGCTGGCCGTGGTGCTGGAGTGGGACTGTGGCCAACTGCTGGTTGTGATGTTGCTGCGTTCACGGCTCACCTCACGTAGTGGGACGTTTCGCATATGTTTACAGAGAAAGCCTCTTAATAGCCTCTATGGCAAATGGACTTGGATTTCTAGTCTTCCGATCAAATTGGTTAAAAATGAAGACACACACATAGATCATAGGCTATTTATAGGGATCCACTGAAATATAGGCTACTGGATACTTAATACAATTAATTTTATTAACATTATCGTATTGTTAAACTAACCAAACAGAAATGGATAACCTGAAGCTTGTTTTTAAATGCCAGTTGAGTAGGTTAAATTATTAGTTTTAACACGTTTGACCGATTCATCAGGATTGGGAGAGATATCGGAACTCTGAAGAAACCTGGCGTTTTCCCGATTGCCTGAAATCCGAGAGCACGTGAACTCAGCATTTCACCCAGCTTGTTTGGAGTGTCTCTGAACATTAAGTGGCGCTGTAACCAAGCTGCGTTTTTGTGAAGCTTTAAACCTCTGGAGGGAGAGAGCTGGAAGGGGAGGGAGAGAGAGAGAGAGAGAGAGAGAGAGAGAGAGAGAGAGAGAGAGAGAGAGAGAGAGAGAGAGAGAGTGTGTGTGTGTGTGTTTCTGCCGCGCACAGCCGACTCTCTCCTCTCTCCTTCGCAGTGTGCTGAACATTAAATGCGGCAGGTGTGTTCACCGACTGTCCGCCGAAGCTCTCCTCACTTTCATCGCGCCCGGGACCACGTTTGGATTTTCCAACCCGAGGCGGTAACTCCCACCGGCGGACCACGGTACTCCCCGGCCGTGAGGATGTTGCAGTGATAGACAGCTTCTCCACTGTATCGCACTCAGCCGGCATCGTCAGCTGTTGCTCTGGCGGAGAGTGGGAGAGTCGGGAGCGACCGAAGAAAAAAAAGGCCGAACTATGCGACTGACTTTCTGCCGGTAACCGTTTTTCCCCCCACCCCGAGTCGACCAGGGAGCGGATGCGAGCAGAGGGTGTCAACGAGCCTCTGACTGTTTTCTGTTCTTTGTCGGTGCCGGAGGAGCTGTGCCAATGGAGAAAGCGACTCCTCCGCCCCAGCCCCAGCTCCAGCTGTCGATAGCGAAGACCGAAAGTCCGGCGGAGGACATCTCCGGTCTGGCAGACGAGGAGCTGCTCAAGTGGACCAAGGAGGACCTGGTGCGGCGGCTCAGGCGTTCCGAGGCCGATAAGATGAGCGTGATTCTGGACCACGGGAATCTCATCCGAGAGGTCAATCGCAGCCTCCAGTTGCACTTGAACGAGATCAGAGGGTTGAAGGTGAGGTGGGCGCGCGCATTTCTAAAGGATGAGATCATAGGTTTGGAACGCACCTGAGAACGCGCATAGCAGGAGGGACGTTCTGCTGGCCGGCAGCGCGCCTCCGCAAGCACGGTGGGAGAATAAGATGGTACCGGCGAAGTTCATCGTGCCCGTTGTGTAGGCCTGTATGGGAATGAATGTAGACCCCCTTGTGCAAATAGTCTTTTAGGGCATGCAATTTCATTTAACTTTTGGGACAGAAATCAATATACCCTTACAACTCAGCCTGTAGTTGAGAGCAAGAAAAAGTGCAGTGCAGGCCACTGAGGTAGAAATCCATCCTCCTAAGTGGACAGGGCATGTCCCTCTGTTCCTATGCCAGTTGCTTAAATCTGGCGTCCAGATCTCCTTCTGCCTGAGCTACACACACACACACACACACACACACACACACACACTCACACCTCACATTCCTGCACAGCTCCTGCACATAAATCTAAAGCATGTGCAGTGCAATTTGCCTTAAGAGTGACGTGGCATTTGCTATTGAAAGTGCTAGTATTCTCCTTTTCCAATAACCTTTACGCCGCCTTCATTTCCTGCACCGCTAGTAAGAGGAGTATGGCCCGATGTCCACAATATTTACAGTTAAAGCTGAGAGCCAGCCCGAGGTAGCCTCACAGGAAACACGTGTGGATCGTTTGCCTTTGCTTGGAGACCTCATCACCTCTCCGCCCATCCGAGCTGCCTAATTACACAGGAAAGAGCTGGAGGGTGAGAAAGGGAGGGGAGGGGGAGAGAGGAAGGAGGGATGTTTAAGGAAACGTCGCTGGGTGGAAAATGTTCAAGGGGGACGTGATTTCACTGCTCTCACCCCAGCCTCCTTTTTCTGTGTGTGGCCTCTCCATCTCCTGCAGAGCATTCTAATCTATATTATGTACTCCACATCGAATGGCACACAGTGAGTCCGTGCTTTTATGGGAACAGGATTAGGATTTCATTTCATTATAATTGCATACAGCGTTCGACTGATATCTAAAAGAGCAGTGAATTGGATTGAAATTGGACAATAGTTGCAGCGATTTAGTTGGAGTGAAATCAATAGAAGACAATTTCTTTCAGTATTGTACCAAAACAAATTAATATTTGTTTTTTTTCTGCCCTGATCTGCATTGTCTCATTTACCGAGAGCTCACTTTTGTTCATGCCTTAGTTGAACTAATCTCTTTTCTCCTCTTGTTCTTTCCTTCTCTTCCTCTCAGGATATCAACCAGAAGCTGCAGGAGGACAACCGTGAGCTGCGGGACCTGTGCTGCTTCCTGGACGACGACCGCCAGAAAGGCAAGCGGGTGTCCAGGGAGTGGCAGCGCTTGGGACGTTACAGCGCCAGCATCATGCGCAAAGAGGTGACCCTGTACCTCCAGAAACTCAAGGAGTTGGAGATCCGACAGGAGGAGGTCATCCGGGAGAACCTGGAGCTGAAGGAGCTCTGCCTGCTGCTGGACGAGGAAAAGGGTGGGGTAGGTGGAGGAGGCGGTGGCGGAGGAAGTGTAGGGGCAGGCAGTGTGGGGATGGGAGGCTGCCGCAACTCCATAGACAGCCAAAGTAGTCTGCTGCTGGTGCCCGGGCAGGGGCTCCTGATGAGGGACGTGGGGGACGGGAGCAGCACCTCCAGTGCGGGGAGCGCTGACAGCTCCGATCACCCTCACCATAAGCAGCCTCACCTGGCTCCGGGGGTGGGTGGGATTGGTAGCGGTGGGGAAAAAGGGAGCCCCGAGCTCGTGCACAAACCCAGGTGTAGCAGCATCAGTGGAATAGGGGTCGGAAGTGGAGGAGACAAGGAGGTGTCCAGCCCTGAGCACCCTGCCGGGCGCCACCGGAGTACAAGCCTGGAGTACCCGTACACCCTGCCCCAGCTCTGCCGGCCTCGCTGCGGCTCCATATCTGTGCCTGACCACAGTCGCGTCATGCGGGGCCTCAGCCCAGAGAAATTCGGAAGGAACGTGGGCCGGCGCAGTCCCGAGCAGCACCCCAAGCACCACAGCTCAGATCTCCTCCTGGGCCAGAGGCAGCACTTCCTGGGTCAGGGAGGCAGCGGGGAGCTCTATCAGAGGCACCACAGGAGCAGCATTAGCAGTTTAGGCTGCGGGAGCCCCGAGCCCAGGCAGGCACACTTAGGGGCCACAGAGCACCATGAAAAGGGCTGTGTGGTCCAGGGGGGCAGCCCTGAAACTCACAGGCACCAGTACAGTATGAGCCCTGACCATGTGAAGTACGGCAGCCCAGTGCGGGATGGGCAGAGGAGGCCAGCTGGAGACGAGCTGTCACCACACCATCGAAGCATCTACAATGGCATGAATGGTAAGTGTGTGTGCATGTTCACTTACCACACACACACACACACTTGAGCACCAAGTTAACACAAAAGCGTATCAAGGTTTTGTTCAAGTACTGTTTTCTCCCTGTACAAGGATATGGCAGAGTAAAAACGGTAAAAATTGTAGTAATATAAAAGGAGAATGGCTGTGTTATATGTGATTACGATGCACTATATTTGATTGTGAAAACCGAGATACTCTTCCTCATTCTGTCTGTTGCAAAATTTACAGCATTATTGATTTTTTTTAGGCATCTCGAGAGGAATGTGGGTTGGCTCAGTGGCTGAGAGAGAGAGAGAGAGACAGAGAAAATAAAGGGTTCAGATTCTTTTATTACTTTACACCTTCTGCATCTAAATTGAACAGATTTGACTCAAACGCTCAGATATCAGCGAGTATGTGAAACGCACATGCACCTCTTAGTCAGTGGTGCAGTCGTGCCCAGATCAGTAAGGATGTCAGAAAAAAAAGGAGGAATATCAGAGTAGCAACTTGGCTGCTGTTTAAATCACCCACAGTGACTGATAATGATTGCTGGCGTGCGGGGGTAAAAAAAAAAAAAAAAAAAAAGTGCTGAGTGGCACAGAGCTGGCTGAAGCTAAAGGACAAATTCCTCAAGGTGAAATATCTGCCTGAGTTACAATACGGCTGAGATGACGAGAGAAAAATAGAAACACATATAAATGCAACATATACAGGAAGGAATCACATTACTCCGATGCAATAAATGTCATATAGTTATGTGCGATTATGCGCTATTGTTCAGTGATTTATGAGTAATTTACGCAGAATGATTGATTTCATTCATAGGTTCTGTTATGAAGAGACAATTCCAAAGCAAAGACACAAATTTCTGGTCACAGAGTGTTCTTTCTTTATTAACATTAGCGTGACAAAGGCCGATTTTTCACATGAAGCTCATTTAACTAGACGTGAGGAGAACTACCCGGCCTGTGAAGTAGTCACGTATCGTCGTCTGTGGCTCTGGAGGAGCTTTGTAATGTCTCATGCCCTGGTGATGTAATTGTGATATCGTCAGGGTCATCTCAGCTTGAAGAATGTTGTTCAAAAACTATGTTATAAATACCAGGGAAGGTGTCAGAAACACACAATGTTGAGCTGCGTTATGGGAAATGTAGTGTTTTTTGGGACTTGACCCATACTGGAGTCTCTGGCTGGATAAAAGAAATCTAATTAAAACACTGTTTCTGAAGTGCAATGATTTATAATGCAGCCACTGTAGCTGCAGAAATAACAATCTGGTAGTAAACACGCTCTCTAGCCATTTTGCAGTCTCTACCGACTGCACCAGATTATCGTAAAGATGCACACAACTTTGCCTTGGATCATCGTTCCGTTTCTATTTTAGCTTCCTGTGCACTCTGGAGCTCCGCAAGAGATTTCAATCTTGATGTAACCCGAAACCCATATGATGTCTGCAAAAGGCCACGCCACATTAATGCCTTGCAAATCCTTATTGGAAATGTTGTGAGTGCACAGGGCACTCACTGGCCCTCGGGTTTGGTGGCGTGCCAACTGTGGCATAACTGTTGTGAACTTAGCTCAGAGTGGAATGCATGCACCAAATAGCCTTTAACCAGTTTCATAAAAGACTTCATTAAGCCCGTGTGTGAGAGGAATGCGCGTGCGTGGGTGTGTTTGCCGTGGAGTCGCTTCGGTATATCGCAATCGTCGTCTGTCACAATGGCTATCATGAATGTCCCCACAGGGCCGCCGTGCCTCCGCTGACCTGACAAAGACACTAACTCCGAGTGTCACAACACAGTATCTACGGTTAGATCAAGACATGCAATCTAAAGGAAGTCAGAGGATGAATATTTTAGTTTTTTGGTGGTGTGGATGCTGCGTTAATTGTGTCATCATTTCGGTGTGAAATCTGACTGATTAAAGAAGACAAACAGCAGACATGAAAGCCTGTTGTGAGGTAAGAGACGTAAAGAGAGCAGCTTTGTGTCCGTGTGTGTCATCCACTGACCCATCCTCACCGCCATGTCCTTTTTTGGACGATGAGGGAATTTAATTCCTGTGACGATGTAGTACACGCCACTCGCTTGGATTATCCTCTAAACCCTTTGCGCAGTATTATTTCATTTTTTTTTTTTTTTTATGTACACGGCGCGCGTGCTTGTGTGTGTGTGTATGATTTGAGTCCCATCCAGAGCCACTGTAGCGGCCTTTTGTACAGACAAACAAACGTTTCATGTTCATGTGCCACTCGACACCACTAAAGCTCAGGCTCTTTAAAATCCTGACAAAATCCAAAAACGAAAGCAAAACATCACTCTGACCTCTGCGACCTTTTAATACACAGTGCTTTTGCATCTTTTTTTGAAAGCTTATCACACGTATTATGTTATGTTTACATTGGCAGGAGGTCATGACCCAAATAAAAATTAAAAATCACTAGAAGCATTCTTAGTTTTGCTTTGGAAAATGACAGAGATTAGCAGTTTTGTGCCAGAAGAAAAGCCCTCTTGTCTCAACCATACAGATCCAGAAAAAAAAACAAAGTAGTTTAAGTCATTTCGAGAATTCAGGAGCAGTAAGTGCATACATTCCCATGTAAAAGCCTGTTAAGAATCTATTGGAAAGCAGCTGCAAATAAACAATGAAACCTTCAGTTTAGCTGTGACCCAGATCAAATATGTCAGTCTTCCCATGTGATAGACTCCTTCTTAGTGGAAGATAATCAGTCATGAACACTGTAGTCTCCTGACCCAGACTGTTCGCTAAGCCTAAAGGATCTGTGCACTGCAGAGGGTCTTTTTCAAAAAGAAGAGAGACTTAATCATGTTTTCTGCTTTAGCAATCACAAGTTCTGCACATTAGCTTAAGCTGCTCAGATGATCGGGAGGGGGGAAAAAAGGCCTCATGGGAAAAAGAGACGCTACGGTGTGTGCCCTTGTGATGCCAATGAATTCCCCCCCCCAAACACACACACACACACACACACACAATAAAGATGCAAACAAGTCTAAGTATTGATTTTAGCGTCTGAAATGACAACTGTCATTAAGAGTTTTGTTTGAGAGCCTTTTGCTTAGTATTATATGGATCAAAAGATCCGGATAATTTGGCCCCATGCACCTCTGAGTGGCAACTGTGTCCCAGCCATGCATGCAAATCCCTTGTTAGCGGCCCCTGAAAACCGCTTCTGTCACTGTGTGAGCTTCTTGCAGCACTTTTCCTAAAGATGAAGAATAGGTTTTCTTTTATTCAGACCACGTGTGGGCAACTTGATCTATTTGCAGGTGTTTTTCTCAATTTGCAGCATTTTGAGCTCTTTGGGCCACTATCGTTTGGACACAATGAGAACTGGCAAACACCGGCAGCACGTCCCAGTCTCATTCATTCTCATTCTATTCATCTAAAGTTGTCGAATCCTTTCAGAAATTGTCACTGAAGCTTTGGGCCTCAGATGATGTTCTCCCTCCCTACTGTGCCTACAAGGGCCACGCTATCTCTCTCCCTCCTTCCATCCTAATTGACTGCCAATGTGAACAAACCAGCTGTCGGACAGAGAGAAAACTCTGATTACAAAGCTCTCTTCCTGGAGGAGAGCGCAGGATGCGCTGTTTGCCAGGCTGAGCTGAGGAAAGAGGGTTGAGGAAGTATTTGAGTGGATTACTGCTTGTTTTCTTCCCCTCCTTTTCCATCTTTCTCTCGCTGCAACACATCTTCTCCCCTTCCTCTGTCTCCACTCCATCCTCTTCTTCCTCACTCGTCTGCCAGTGCAATGGATGGAAAGCAGCCCCTTGACAAATTGTGAAGTCTCACATTCCGTGAAGATACTCAAATGTTTGTCACAGCTGCTTGGCATGAAAGGATTTGGGGTGTAGCATTAGGCTGCTGTAATTCAAATGGATAACCCTTGTCTGCATGGACTACCATCCCACCAAGTTCCAAGTTATTCAAAACACGACTATTTGAGTATTTGAGAAAGTATTTCCTGCGTTTTTATTTCATTCAAAAGGGCGAAGGAATGAGAGCAGGTTAGAAGCTCCAGAAGCGGTTCAAGCCGAGGCCGTTATTTTCTCAAGGCGGACGTCTTTATCACAACCCAGCAAAAGGGAAAACGTTGCTTTTAAATGCTATCATGGCATTTGAATTTGTAATCACACCTGAGACCAATTATCCCAAACTCCCCGTATAGGCCATGAGTGCAGCCATTAACCAAGCGGTGCAGGATGAGGCATTTTGCTTTTCTACCTCTGGTGCATATCATTGTCATTTCTAATCAAGCCGCCCTCAGCGTCGCCTCTTTACAGCTTGCTTCTCCTGGATGGAGCAAAGTGCCTCTTTGCCATGTGATGCTTAAAAAAAAAGAAGAAAAAAACACAAACACGCTAGTTTATTTTTGGGCCTTTATCCATAATTCCAGCAGAAATACGCATGACAGCAATGTTGATGGGAAATGGAGTGTGAAATGTCCCCAACAACAGAACAAAAACATTGTGGCAAGCTAAATTATAAATTAGGGGGAGCAAGGAGAGTGATTACTGCAGATATAATCAAGTTTGTGCATGCTCAGCATTCTGGCACTCCCATGTATGGAAAGTATATGATTTGTTTTTTAAACAGATTATTCTATCAGTATTTATGGACACATAGAGCAGTTAGCCATTGTAGGATGCACTCCCCCCAACTCCCCATCAACAGCTCCACAGCTAAGTAGCTACGTGAGTTATGAGGGAGGCGGCTCGGTGTGTTCGAGCGTCGCTCCGGCCCAAACCCCAGAGCTGTGTGACGAATGTTCCACAGTCGCCCCACTCATCCGGCAGACACGCAAACCCAGCGGAATGGAGAACAGGCTTTTGTCCTCTCACGCCGCGCCAATAGAGAACGGCCCACTGAGCTAAGAGGAAATTAGCTTGCTAGGCCAGGTAATTAACTAGAAGTTGAGTAGCTGCCATGCACGAGGGCAACGCTGGGCCTGGGGGAACCTCTGCCAGTCCCAAAGTCACCGGCAGTAACCACGTTTAGCTACGTTACATTGACTTCAGCTGTAGCCGCGTGTCACGCCGCGAGAATCAAGCGAAGTAAAGGAGGTGAAGTGTGCAGCTGTGTGCTTGGCAGCTTCCAGGCATCTTATTTAAATAAATATACTATATATTCAGCCTGAGTTTCCTCGCTTCAAGGTTCTGTGGTAACAATTCCAGGTTAAAGGTCAAAACACAAGCACAGAGTCAAAAGTCAAATGGACTGAGTAATTCCTATAAATGCATGTATTGCTGTCCAATAAAATGTGCTCATATTCACGAACTCAATCAGTTTAATAAAACATGAAACACTATAAATGATGTTTAGAAAATGCTTATTTCCCCCAGCGACAATAGCAATCAGAGTTTCCACTCTAGATTTCCCTCCAACAAGTGTCCCAACTGAACATGTTAGAAGTCTGTGCTTGTTCCATTCTCTAGCATCATAAAATAAGCAGCAGCATTTTAATGAACGATGTGAAAATTTACAAGCAAATTCGGCGTTAAGGAGGGCTTTTACAAAGGCTGCAATGGCAAAACATGTTTTCTAACCAGCGATGCCACCCAATCCGCTTCCTTAATGTCCTGTAACTCTTTAACTCTTTGCTACTGCTCCTGTGGCGTACGAGGTGCCAAATACAGAGCGTTTCCCTGTCACCTCTGAATAAAGCTGTTACAAATATTCATGTAACAGACACCATGCTATGTCTGAATTACTAGAAAAAGAAACGTGATGATGACAGCAATGTTATTGCTGTATTCCATGTCTGAAAAGGGGATGAAAGTTTACCCACTAGAAGCTACTGCTCATACCAGACGAGATAAGTTGGTTGTCAAATTGGCAAAAACCCCTGAATTGAGCAATGGTTTATTCCGATTTTTAATCTGAACGAGGAGAATGAGCCATTTGTTTCTTTGTTAGCTTGCCGGTGGCGGCTGTCTGCTGTGCATTGCATCACTTATCACGCGGCGGCGCTGAGCTGCTTTGCGTCGCTGTGATGGTTTTTACAGCCTCACCATCTGTTAAAAAAAAACGGGGTGAGATAACATATCAGGAATATAACATGTCAAAACGGCTACAGCTCACAACATTATTATCCCTCCCCTTCACGCCACCCAGGATGTAGTTATCCACTTGCTGGGGCATAAATCTCCCGCCCATATTGTGCATTATGTGTGTTTCGTGTAATGTTCTGCTGCAGGTGGGCAGCTCCTGTTTCTGCCGGTGAATGGGCTGATCCCATATGTATCTCTTGCTAGTCCTCTTTCAGAGATGCCTTTTGGTCTGCGAGGTTTCCTCTCAGAGATATTGAACCCCGCCCCCTCCCCCTCCAGACTGACTGGCTCATTTCCTTTACTGTTACAGTAATAAAGGTGTATTTAATTACCTCTTTGTGGGGAACTTAAGCTGCAGATAAAACGTGGAATTTAAGGAATTCTTAGGTTGCTTTATAAGAGAGGGCTACGACCGTTAATTCCACGTCTTTAATGCAAGAAGAGCAGTTTGAAATTAATTTTAAGAATCTCTTCCACACCCAGATGTGACCCTGAAGGCACCGCACAACAGCATTAATGTCAGCTCATCCCTCGGGCTTTAAGTGACAAACTGTTACTTAAATTCTATATTTCATTGCATTCTTTTGAAGGAAACAGCCTCTGCATTGTTTCTCTGTATCTGATGCAATGCATTGCATTATTTCTATCTTAATACAAAGGGCCAGAACACAACAGAAGGAATTGTTGTTTTTCATCAGGGAGGGGAGAGACACAAACCGTCTGAGAGAGTGTAAACAAGTTTCAGCCTCGGGACATGGGTCACCGAGGTCCAAGGGCTTCTGGGAGTTGAGAAGACAGAAGCCATTAAATGCAGATCCTTGGCACGATGAGTCCGGGGACGCTCGCAGTCTAACATCATTCATTGCTGCTGGAATTAGCAAAGAATTGCGTCTCATCCCCACCCACCTGAGCCACACACACACACGCACACCCTTCTATGTGCTACTGTGTGCCCGGCCTGTTATATTATTCAGCAGCACTGAGGAGTGATGGGTGGTGACATGTTAAAATAGGACAACAGCAGTTTATCTTTGCAAATGTCTGCTTAAATATTTAATTTCCCTTTGAGAGTCATAGCAGAATGCGGGCGACGACACAGGGGTCGTTGTAGAACATGGAGGAGAACAAAACAAGAGCTAAGGGCCGATGTGTGACAGCACTCAATTCTATACGTCTTTATTTTTTTTGCTTTGGATGTCCTTTGATGAAATATGAATATAGAAATGGTTGATTTGGATTTTTTTTTAGCACCCAAATGAAACCCATGTCCGTTCCCCGTGCATGACTTTGCATGTTGTTGCGTGAGTACGCTCTCCCTTTTGATATGTGTGTAATTTGGCCTGTCCCTGAGATCACAAAGGCAAAATAACCACACACACACTCACATTGTAGCCTTGATCAGCCTCCCAAGCCCCAATTATCCAGCTCTACTCCAGTGGGTTTCGTGCTGTCATGTCTCCACAGTCTACATCAGCCTCGCAGTGAGCCAAACTGCAGAAAACCACAGCTTCAAGATATGTGCCGTCCCTACCTGCTGCCATCGCTCACTTCATTACAGTTCAAACACAGCAGACAGAATGCACTTACCGTTAATTATAGCAGCACGACAGCTTTCCCTCTCTTATTTCTGTGTTTTATACCCATGGTCTAATGTGACGATAAATGTGAGCTTAAATATCTATTTAAAATATTATTATTGTTAAAGCAACTTTAAGAAGGGTTTCCGTGAAGATGGAACGAGACAAAAACACATCCAAATGTTTTTTTTTTTACATTTCTGTTTGCATACAGATGAAACAGTAGACAGGAAGTTTGGCCAGAGCCAGCCTGTTACCTCCACACTTGAGTATCCCAAAATGTATAACCATATCGCATATATAGGCCTATGTTTAGACATGCCCTAAAGAAAATGGGGGAAAAAAGGTCTTCTTACCCAAGAAGTAAATTATTTTTTTTCTGGGGGAATCAGAAAGGAAAAGGATTGTCTAGTATTTTAAACATCTAAATCAGCTAACATTATCAAGTCTAATCAGATGCCAGGATTTATTTTTATTGTGAGAGACTGGCACTCATTGCACTGAATGTGCTTGCCATCCTAGCATATCCTAGCAGACAGTAAAAGAGACTTTTCCTCGGCGGAATTTGTAATTTAAGAATGGAGATCCCAGATTTTCTGCACAGCAGCCTCAGGCTCGAGGGCAATGAAATGTACGATAAATGAGTAGCAAAGTACGGGGTGATGTATTATGCCAAATAGATTATGGTTGATTGTGATTAAAGTAGGAATATAGCCTGTTGAAGGTCGAGGCTGTGTGTTGAATCCAGTTTAGGTCCTGGGACATATATTAAGGAGTCCAGTACTGAGCTTTGCAGGTGGATGCTGGTTTCCAAAACTAGACCCATACAGGAATTTGCGTCGGAAAAACTTCAGGCTGCCATTTTGTTGCGTTTGAAAATGACACTTTGATGATTTCTGTAAGCAAATAAGTGTTTTTTTTTTATTGATTTGAATAAGAAAAACAAGCCACCAGGGTCTCTCCCACACTGACTGACAGCTAACGCATCCACGACTGACAACCAGCGCTGCCAATCAGCATATCGAACAGCCCAAAGCAATGAAATTCCCCCGACCTGAATTGGGATCGACCTGAAGTCTGGGGCCTTTCTGTTAGACTGACCAAACACTGACTTGAATCCATAAATATTCATTTTGGGTGTATGTGTTCCAGCCGCTCATAATCTCTGCGTTATGCATTGGGAATTTAGCCTCGTGCTCCAGAGTTGCACGTAACATCACTGACTGCAGCTGCCTGAAGGTTCATGGAGACCAGTAGCTCTCCTGCCAGGCAACCTCGCCGACTGACTGACTGGCTCTGTGATTGCCTGACTGACTGCTCGCTAAACGGAAGGTCACTGATCTACCATGCATCTCCACAGGCTTCCTCCTGCCCAGCCGGCCTGAATAATTTATGTGGCAGATTTTTAGGAGATCTGAGGGAATGGCCATGTGAAATTACCTTGCATTGATCCCGTTAGTGGAGAGAAGGGTGGGGAGTGGTGCTTGATGGATCAAAGAGGATTGCCATGAGGAGAGGTTCTTGTGTTTACTGACTTGATTCAGACGTCAGTTACAACATGATTACGGATACGCCACTCATTCACATTCTTTTTTTTTCAGAGCTGGTATCCCATCTGATTTAAAATCTCTTGTATGAACTAAGATCATGAGTTATAGAGTTAATAATTGGTGTCTGGCTGCAGAGGGCAAATGGGTCCCCATCCGGAACAGTGATTTATTCAGTGTGGGAGCAGCTCCTCCCCAGCCAATCTCTCAGATCTCTTTGTGGGGAAATTTAGAGCCTTTCACTTGAGCTCTGGTGTACAGAGGTGTAATTTAAGGGAGCTTAGGCCCCACATTATTCTGGAGTAATCACATTATCTATACACTCTTGCTCTGACCCACACAGAGCCCTCTTCCCTCCACACATCCCTCACATCCCGTTAAATCCAATTGATTCCAACGCCCTCCAAGTGCTCTGTATGTTTTCCTGCCGTATAACTCTACTTGAAGAGGTCACACGACAAGTTTCATTAGGCATTGATCAAGTTTACTTTAAAGGGATTGTCTTGGATTTTGGCACATGCCATGCTGTGTGTTAACAGGACTACACACAAGAGAGCAATTTGTAATCTTGTGACCTGTGTGTGTGACTGCAGACCTTGAGACAGCAAATCCATTTAAGCTAATTGTTCTTGTGCTTGAGCAGGCGAATCCTAAGACTTGAAAGGTCCAACCAGCTGTTCAAATATTTCATGCAGCGTCTTTCTTTCTATTTTAACTGCATTCCTTGTGTCTGTGATTGCGGACTGTGCTGCAAACTAACTGCTAGCATCGCAGGTGTATCTACTTGTACAGAGCGGCCAGACCGACACCAAAAATAATGCAAGGAGACAAAAATATCAAACATCTTTGAAACTGATCTGGATGTTCCAGACAAGGTAATGAGCTCAAGAACAGAGAGGCGCCAACCTTCATGCAGCAGAGCGACGACAAGGCCTCACAGATATGTTTTTATAATGAAAAGTCGTCTAACACATCTGGAACTAATCACATTGTGACTTAGGCCGAAAAATTCATTTTGCACCTATGCAAGCATCATAAATTCATGTTTCATAACTCTGGCATGAGCCCAAAAACCACACACAGACACTGCTGGGTTGTCCTTGCTTGGCCATTCTATGTTTATATCGATCTATCAGAGCAAATGTAACATTTAAAAGCTATCAGCTCCATACTTCCTGTTGAGTTTCTGTTGGAATACTCTCGACGGACCACTGCAACTTCCAGGGCGAATGTCAGGTGACAGATGGAGGCGGCCAACTGTGAGTTTTTCAGTAGCCTTGCTAGCATTTCTGCTAAGTGTAAAAGAACATAATTTCACAATTTCAGTTCAACAGAGGACCCAAATGCAGAGGTGAGTTGAGGAGCAGTAGGTGGAGAACAGCGATTTAATTTAGAAGTCATCATACTACTGGAAGTCCAACAACGGGCAGTTAAGAGGAGATTAACAAAATAATGCTTAACACTGTGGAAACCAAACAGGGCTGTCAGGACCGTAGACACCAACGACCTGACACTGAAGACAGGGAAACACATGGCCTTAATACGCAAGAGGCGGATCAACTAATGAAACACATGTGTGGTCAAAAACAGGCGGGAAAAGATCACAGGAAGTAAAATCCAAACATATGAGGGGAGTAACAAAAAAGAGGAAACTTAAACAAAAACAAACAAAATCATGAGACATAATGCAATAAATAATAGTATGGAAGATAATAATGTGGCAAAAAAAGGGAGCAATGGAGCTCCACCTGCTGAAATGTGTGTCTCAAATATGAATCAAATATTGTCAAACCCTCTGCGTTGTCCTGTATCTTAGATTGTAGGCTTATGGCTCCCACATTGCAGCTTGTAACCAGTCAGCAACCTCCGGGTCTGAAAAGTGAAGCCAATAGGGAACTTGCATTCTTTCTATTGGCCAGCAGAGGGTGGCTCCTTTGGTTGCCAAAAGAAGTCAACTTGTATGAAGTCTTGACAATACATCACCACTCTAAACACTGTAGTTCGATCCCCGGGCCCTGAGGCCACAAACAAACGTGGAGCTGTTGCTGTTGCTCTGCTGATGGATGAGGAGGAGGAAAAAAAGCCATTTAAAAACTGGTTTTGGGTTCACGACATACTGAAAAAGTAAAGGTCATTGTATTTAAAAACGACTAATATCAAGCTTTCTTCTGCATTTGCCATTGTCCGTTGGTTAAGTAGTAAAGCCCGCCTCTTGCTCGATTTGATTGGCTGCCAGGGCAAAGAACGAATCCATGCCTTGCATCAAAAATTGAGAATACATTTTCTTTAATGCGTGTCTAAAAACCTGAATGAAAACACAACATGGAAATCAAGGGTTTTGCTTGTGTTTCGCGTCTCAGCGTCTCCTAAGGAAGTCACAGTTAAGATCAAGCAAATCCACTTCTAATACAGATTTCCTGCTCAAGGTTGTTCTTCATCAGACTGAAAGAAAGTATCATGCATGTTTGCAAATGAATCTGGACATCCAAGACAAGGCTTTGAACTCAAGAACAGATGGGATGCTTAACCAAGTGTTTGCTCTGATAATTCATCTGGAACTTTGTAGAATTATTTTCTACCCCGGCTTAAGTGAAAGGATTGTCTCATCGATTGTTAGAATTGATAAATGCTGATTTTATTCCCAGCTTCCATCTAAAACCACGCTCACAAGCTGGAATTTCATCACTCGACCACTCTGTGTGTCTATCGATCCATCGGAGGATGTTCAGACAACGTCCCGATTTCAAACGTACCATCTAATCGGCTGCACTTCCTATAGACTTGTGACATGCGATCACGTATTTAGTGCTCTGTAACTGGTCTATGAGCTCTGCTTTAGCCGTGAAATCAATTCCATTCCACACATCCCACCTCCAAATGAAAATACCCTCCCAGCCCACCGTTGCATCCCCCCCTCTCTGACTCTTTAAAGGAGTTTTCTCCTTGTGCTGTCTTGCCTCAGCCCACCAAGACAAACAGAGCGAGGGAAGGGGCGGGGAACTCAGGGAAGGTGGCTACTGGAATCTTTCGCAGGAACTCGGCGGTCACGAGAGCATTATGAATCTTTAATGAGAGATGTTAGCGCTCCAAGGAGAGGAAATGGGCGGAAAACGTGATTATAGGCTCATGGGGAGGAAACCATCGATGGAGGGAGAAAGAGTGCGAGAGAAATATCAAGCAGGGGGGCAAGGATGAAAGTTGTTTTGAAGGGCAAAGAGGGAAACACATTTTTTTTAGAGCGTGTACAGCATATGGCAGAGGCCTTTTTCATCATTTAACCAAACAGTTCCGCAGCCAGAGAGGATAAGAGCACATACTGCGTTTCCTGGACTTTAAAATAGCTTTAGATGAACACCGTTGTGTTTGACAGCAACATTTTTCTCTGCAGGCAGAAAGAAAGCAGCATGGGAGATTTGGTCCAAGAGTCCAGAGCCTGCCTTCGTTTCTGAGGACAATAATGTTTATTGTGATAAAGTGTGATGTCTAACACTTTTCAGTATGAGAGAGAGCATGTTTCTGTTTAATCTGTCACCCCTTAAACAAAAACCTTGTTTTTATCTCCTCGCTGTCCGACCCCTTTGGTCTCCTGCTTTGTTCCGTGTTATCATCTAGTCTTAAATTTGATGCACTTTGAGATTAAGGTTTAGATAAATCCGTCTTCTAGGAGTGCATGTGTGCACGTTTTCCGTGAAGGTTGTTGCCACTCCGCTCGCTGTCACTTGCACCGTTGCAGCAGATATTAAAACAAACGAGGGGGGCAATGAGTAAAAGGTCTAAACGCTGCTCTATACAACACCTCTGGCGTCTACTACATCTGTCAGGGAATTTCTTAACAATCATCTCCCTGTGCATCTAGATTGTTCATGAAATTAAAGCCTAATGAGATGTAAAATACTGTACAAATAGAAAGAAGTACATCTAATTGCTTCGTTCCTGAGTAGAGATGGAAATGATGATGCCACTGTTTCTTTTCTATTAGATATGGAGCTAGAGCCGGCAGATAATTAGCCTAGCTTAGCATAAAGTATGAAAGAGTGGGAACAGCTAGCCTAGCTTTGTCCAAAGTCAACAGATCTGCTCACTAACTTACTACACATCTCAAATCAAATCATTGTATTCACCAAAATGACAACACGTTCCTTCATGCATGGTTTATAGATAGAAGTCAAATCTTCCTTTTGCACACATTTCCGCTGACAACAAAAATGAGTAATACTCCATCATCATCTTTCATTAATGAGTCGTTTTCCCCTGATTTTGGAAGACGGACGTCAGCTCTACATCATCCGGTTAATGAAGCGCTTGTGTCTTGTCAAAACAACACATTTAAAACGTGTCTCTCTCTCTCTCTCCTCCCCTCTCTTTGCCACAGCTTTGATATCGGCCGGCTGCTGCACCAATAACTGTAGAAATGTCAAGCTATGGGACAGGTAAGAACCCCTCTTCACCTTGTTTCCTTTTTTATATATTTTTACCCTCTTTTGCGTTAATTTGAGTCTTCAGAAGAAGAAGAAGAGCCAATGAAGGTCATTGTGCTCTTTTCCACAAGGGCCCATAATCCTGCAATAAGATCCCATTATTATATTTTACCATACTGACTGCTTCCTTTAGCTGGAGTCTTGAAACCTATTTACATCTCACAGTTGGGTTAGGGGGTATTTGTGAGGACAGACAGGAATCTGATAGCATTGTATGGAATAATTGAATTGCAGCTTTCTGGCTAATCATTAGGTGGTTGACACAATATCTCTGATTTATATCCTTTTGGGATCCATTGCGGGGTCAGTCCATGAGTTGGCCCAGTCCAGAGATTGTGTTTGCAATGCATTTACAGTCGGCCTACAGAGATAGAGGTGACCCTATCCTGTCCCCCAGTGCCATCCTACATCCTCAATCGGGCCTCGGTGGGAGGGCGAGATGGCTTAATGGAGTTAATATTTAATGACTGCAAGACAAGACATACTTTCTCCCTAGAGGAATGTAGCGCACACAACTAGCCCCGAACGCACATGCATGCCAACACACGTGATTCACACACATTCTCACGGTCGTTCGTCCACAAACGGTGACCTCTTCTACCTGTGGATGAACGTGTCTATTCTTTTACATCGGCCTTTTTCACCTCATTGTTCATTCTGTGCCTGAGCTTTTTCAGACCTCATACAAAATATAAATGAAGAGGAGCAGAGGAACATCAGAAAGTGTACTTCATCCATCCATCCATCCATCCATCCATCCATCCACCCACCTTCCATCCATCCATCCATCCATCCATCCACCCATCCTTCCATCCATCCATCCATCCACCCATCCTTGCATCCATCCATCCATCCATCCATCCATTCATCCATCCATCCATCCATCCATCCATCCATCCACCCATCCATCCATCCATCCATCCATCCATCCATCCATCCATCCATCCACCCATCCTTCCATCCATCCATCCATCCACCCACCCATCCTTCCATCCATCCATCCATCCATCCAATACAATCCATCCATCCATCCATCCATCCATCCATCCATCCACCCATCCTTCCATCCATCCATCATTCATCCATCCATCCATCCATCCATCCATCAATCCATTCATCCATCCATCCATCCATCCACCCATCCTTCCATCCACCCATCCTTCCATCCATCCATCCATCCATCCATCCACCCATCCATCCATCCATCCATCCACCCATCCTTCCATCCATCCATCCATCCATCCATCCACCCATCCTTCCATCCATCCATCCATCAATCCACCCATCCTTCCATCCATCCATCCATCCATCAATCCATCCATCCATCCATCCATCCATCCATCCATCCACCCATCCTTCCATCCATCCATCCATCCACCCATCCTCCATCCATCCATCCATCCATCCACCCATCCTTCCATCCATCCATCCATCCACCCATCCATCCATCCATCCATCAATCCATTCATCCATCCATCCATCCATCCACCCATCCTTCCATCCATCCATCATTCATCCATCCATCCATCCATCCATCCATCCATCCATCCATCCACCCATCCTTCCATCCATCCATCCATCCATCCATCCATCCATCCACCCATCCTTCCATCCATCCATCCATCCATCCATCCATCCATCAATCCATCCGTCCGCCTGTCTGTCTGACAGACAAGTTGTTACTAATGGCTTTATTTACGATTAATAATTGATTTGCTAATGCCTTTTAGTTCAGTAACAAGCAAAGAGCAGCCTGCGTGGATCATTCTAATGACTCTATGAATACTGTCTTCAAGCTTAAATCCTGTATTTGTGTTGGTGTGAGTATGGTGGCCTGTTACTATCTGGCAAGAAAGCACAGGTGAATGGGCCCTTTTCATAGATTTACATGTACATGTCTAAGAAATACAATGATAGACTTGCTTTAGCTGTTTCACTTTCATAGTTCATACTGCAGACAGGGACACTTGAATAGAATAGAGCCATCGCTAATGTTATTACAGTAGTAACAGCTGTGCTTTTCCTACCATGACAAGTCGCAAAGTCTGCGGTGAAAAAGAGAGCGATGGTTTTGCTAATGGCTCAGTATTAATCACCATGGAACCGAGTAATGCTTTTCGAGTCATTTCTATTAGATTAGAGGTGTAATCCCGATTTCACTCGGCCTAAATACGCAGAGAGACCGGACTCAATAGATTCATAATCATCAATCAAACATCTTATTAAATACGTGTGTGTGTATGCAAGCACAAACAACATATCCCTCAGAGATTCTTGTATGAAATCATGTAGCAAACCAACACACACACTGCTGCCTACAGTTTCAACAAACAAATCGTTTAATAATGCCACACAAAGGTAGTATCATAATAATAATGAGATTTTTTCTCGTTCTTCTATTTCTGTACAGCTTCGATGCCTCCTCTTGACCCCGACCTGACCCGTGAGGCTCCTCAAACGGAGGCAAGGGTCGCAGTGGTGCGGCCCTCTTGCGTCTCCGGCCTTGATAGACACGGACCTGGACTCCATCCCCCGTGACCGGATGGCCCGTCGTCCACGGCTTCTTCTACGTCCACAGCCCTGAAACAGTCTGCCTCCATGTTTTCATTTCTACATATCGAAGTTTGAGAGAAGGAGGGAAGGGGGGGGGGGGGGGGGGGGGGGGGGGATGCCATTATTACGGTTGGTAAAACTCGCAAAAGGCTGCCGCAGCTAAATGGATTAGAGCGGATATTTCTCCCTTCCCACTGTGACACGGCTACCTCCCAGAGAGCACACAGACAAAAGGGATGGGACGCTGGATCAGTGAGAGATGATGTAGAGGACTCTGCAGCCCTCTTGTTTACAAATGTACGTCACTGGCAGAGAAGCACATAAATGAAACTTTCTATACCCTGCTGTTCGAAACCGTTACTTTCCCCTCCCTGTTCATCCAACGTCTCCTTCCTCTCCTATAGCTAAAGATCTCCATCAACGTCAAAGTGTGTAATGAGACTGGTGTAATCAAACGTTCCGTCTCTTAGTCTCTGAAATCCAGCCGATCACATGTTTGCCGTCATCTTTCAATGTTTTCAGCCGTTTCAACTGGATTTAAAACCAGAAAGCATATTTGTCAAAAGATGTTCCAGCAAAGAAAAAAAAAGGAAAAAAACAACAACCTCTTCCTGTGTCTTAAACTACAATGCTCATCATTACTAGCTGCTGACAGATGTTCTAGTTCTATAAGATGCAATGTTCAGGTGTAATTTTTCTTTTTTGTATTATCTTCTTTGCTCCCTCGAAGCGCCTATATCGAAGCTGGGGAGAAGATTATATGTTTCTCCATGTTGTTTTTTACAAGGAAGTAAAGTCCAAGTAAAAAGTAGATTATTGGATTAGTTTTCTATATATCTATATATATAAATATTATATGATTATTATTTTTGACTGGTATTAGAACTATTATACGAAGATGCATATGGTATATAACAAATAATAAACAAACTTCTTTATGTAAAAGTGCATCCTTGTTCAGGTTTTATTTAGCGTGCTGAAATTCCTCATTTCTCAGTTGCTTGGATACGTGTAAAAAAGGAACCAGTTTTAAATGTGATCATAGATGAGGTGAAAACACATCTCCACCATCACAAACTAAATGTGTGATGTGTCATCCTCTCAGCTTAGAGACAATAGGGTCGAACTGGAAGGAATTTCCTGTTAAGTCACTGGAACTGTAAAAAGCCGGTTCCTTCCTTCACATCCTGACCAACAGGCTCAATTCAGTTGCAACATCCGCTACACTTTTCCATTGTGTGTGTGTGTGTATGATTCGTGAAGATGTTCTAGCT
Organism: Chelidonichthys spinosus; assembly: GCA_029853015.1. Lineage (NCBI taxonomy): Eukaryota > Metazoa > Chordata > Actinopteri > Perciformes > Triglidae > Chelidonichthys > Chelidonichthys spinosus. Next base: position 16,450,526 of record CM056824.1, on the reverse strand, counting down.
TTTACCGTCAACATGAAGAGACAAAAACCAACAATGCACTAGTCCATCTCTTTAACACTCCATAATTCTCCTACGCCTACTTTAAAGAAAGGTCATAAATATAAAGTTTCATAAACAAAACAAAAAAAAAGGCTGAATCATTTCCTGAAACAGCTGGGCGCTGTATTTTTGGCAGCATATTAATACACATTTGGTTATCTTGGTGAGCAGCGGGACAGTATATGCAGGCTCAAAATAAACTACAATGCCCATGTTTATGATAATAAAGGAACATGTTACCGGCGGCAACAGTGCGACTCAGTGGTGCGCTTTTAATAGCTACAGAACAACAATGAAGCTGTGAGGAGCAGAAGAATCCCATATATCAAACTCTAGCTACACATTCAATACTTGTCAACAGGATTCATTGTTGGTTTTAGTCTTTTCATGGGATTTGTTGACAAGGAAATCCAGGAGGCTTCTCCTTTAATATTAAGTAAGGCACTTCATCATTATCATTATGGTTTGGTATGGTTATGAACCCTGGAAAAGAATGAAAGTCAGTACAAGGTCGTCACAAATACCAGTGTGTATTGGGTCGTCCACTGGGTTGAAGTATTACCAGTACCCTCAGGAAAGCAAAGCGAGGCTGATCTGGTTTGATCTGATTGCTCAGAGTGATTAGGGTTTACTTCTTTGCCCCAGAAATTCTCTTTAATGAGGGTTGGTGCCGTGCTGGTATTTAAATCAGACATCTTGGCACTGCTGCTACATATTGCCCTCCTATGGGATGCCCTGCTGGGGCGTCAGGGGGATCTGGTGACTGATGGAACCGAGTGATCGCCTTATCTGTAAAGGAGTAACTGTTGTTGCAGAGCGAAGGGAAAGAAAACAACATTGAAGAATTAAAGGCTTCGTGTGTTCGATAAGAAGGCTGTTGCTTCGATGCAGAGAAAAAGTTATTTTTGGCGACTGTTGTCGTACACGAGTAAGAAAAATACTGCTGTGCATTAAATTTTGCATTTTCCACGTGCATGTGTTACTTCCACATCTGTGTGTGTGTGCAACTAGTCACTCTCCCTCTGTGGACATGTGTGCATCTATAAGGAGGTGTGGAAGTCATTGTGTTCGAGCATGTGTGTGTTTCCATGCTGCTCAATATGCAGAGTCATGTGGGTGTTGCATGTGTGTGGGTGTGTGTATTTCAGCCAGCCAGACAGCAGCAGGATGATAAAGACATGCCCTCTCCTGCTTATCTAGGGAGACAAAGTGTGTGTGTGTGTGTGCTTGAGAGTGTGTGTATATGTGTGTTTCTATTGATTTGTGTGCATCTGTGCACATTTTGCTGTTAGTATTTACGTGCCGAATGTGTGTTTGTTTTATTGGTGAGCTGCAGTTAATGTACGTGTGTGTGTGTGTGTGTGTGTGTGTTGTGTGTGTGTGTGTGTGTGCGTGGGCGAGAGCATGCAGCGCCACTGATCTGCTCTGCTGCATTGCAGCATGTCCTGCCCATCCCGAGGTCACCGTCGTCCTCTGCCAGGGCAATCTTCCAAGGTCACAGCAGGTCAATCCTCCCCATCTGCATACCCAGCCGACGCAAGAGGAAATCTATGAACTCCACACCAAATCTGTCGGCCGTTGGAGCAACAGGACACCAGTAAGAACCAGAGCGGCAGACAACCATGCTCCGGCTGCGTGGTCTCAATAATCTATCAGTGAGGAGATCAGACGACGGGGTCGATAAACACACGATGAACGCTGCACGCATTCTACATGCAGATGCAGCTGAAGTCACATACAGTGACTTGGGAGTTGTTGTCTGGTGGAATTTACTGTCGATCTGTGGAAGATGAGAACTTCTATGGGAGCCGCCAACAAGCATGTCCTCGTTCGTAATATTATATAGTGCGTTAAAAAGCACACTCGAAAAAACAAACCACAAGAATGTGTCGTGCATGTGCCTATGAACACAAACACACTCCCTGTAGAAGGTAGAAGGAGAACATTGACGTTCAAGGGCAAAATCAAACAAATCACACTGCACAGAAGCAGTGTGAGCTCCCAAACTAAAACATGTTGGAGGAAAATGGAGTCTTCAAGGTTCAAGTCATAATGGTGTAATTATGAAGGTCAGGTGACCTGTACTTATCTGACAAGAGAACACAGATGAATTAGGGGTTCATTCACATCCGTTTGTATTGCTAATGAGTTTTACATGAACACGTGTAATGCTTCCAGAGTGATCCATTGCCGCTAGGGATTTACTGTTTCCCTTCAAGCATCGGCTGATTTCATAGCTCCAGTCCAAACCCGACATTAGAGACTGGACTGCTGCCGTCTCCAACACACTCTAAAAAGGTAAAGGCATTCGCTTCAGCTTCAGGAACAACAACCCAGTCAACCATTGTGACGATCTTTTGGACGTTTGTTGGGAATACAGCCTATTATCTTGTTGCTGCAGAAGCATTCCTAAGATTTTTGATTTCTTTCAGAAGCCCTATGTTGGTAGGTTTGGTTTGGCATTTTATAACATCTTTATGATTGCCTGACTGCTCATGTTTCTTGCCCAGAATTGCTACTAAATTGTAATAAACGTGCCAATTAAAGTGGTGACAAACTTTAGTCATCCTTTAAATGAAAGACTTCATCCAGTTAAACAAGTAAACAATTCCAGAAGTCCATTTAATTGCTTCCATAAACACACGGATTTGCCAGCTCCATCACCAAAGAGAGTGAAATACATTTGGCCAATGCATTAGGAAATGCAATTTTGTGACAGCTGCCTGACTTCTGACCATGTGTCTTGCCCAATGTGGCATCGGGGAGCTGTTTGACAAGGAGTGGCTTGTTGTACAAATACTCTGCCAGGATGTTCGGGGGTTTTATTACATTCATGCGGCAGGAGGATTTCAATGGGGCTATCAATGATTTATCATCTACAGTAGATACAACGGAAACAAACAAATAGATCTTCCCTATGATTTACTGTAACACAGGAACGTCTCAAATTCCCCTCGTATGAAGGAACCTGGTTTATTTATGTAAATGGGTGGCATCCCAGTCAGCTCCCTGGCGTCAAATCTAAACCCCGTCAGACAGGCCAAGTACAAGAACAGGAAGGGAAAACACCAATCACTTCTCCCTGCACCCTGACAGCTGGTTCTCCAGAGACAGGAAGAAAAGCTACACTGATTTGAATAGATGCACGCATGCATGAGATCTGGACAGGCTTTTCTTTTTTTCCCCCTTCTTTTATTGTTTTCCATATCTGAGAATCACAAAAGCATCAGTACAAACACTTTTGCAAAGTGATAAATGTCTTCAATGCCGTGTCTGCATATGGAGTGAGGAAACGAAAGCTCTCATCTGCATTCTGTAGTCGATCATAGACACATGACTGCTTCTGTGGCCACACTTTGCTGTAAGCACGGCGTCCACACAGCCTGGGCAGTCTCACAACACAGCCAGTTCAGCTCCTCGTTCCCATGTAGGTCATCGGCGAATCACGTCGATGCTAGCTGCGTCTTAGACTTGTTTGCTAATGAAGCGTCTCTAGTACAATAGGAGTTAATTACATCATCTAACGACTTCACACACTATGGCTAATGACCAACAGAGATAGCCGATCTCTCATTACTCATCCCACATCTTGGTTTGAATGGAGGGCTTATTGAGCAGGGACGCTTATACGGGGACACTGATGCATTTAAATCTGCCGTGTAGTGCCATTCAAACACACATTTCACCAGTGAGGCAACTGTTCTTTCTGATCGTGCGAACATCACTTGCAATGCGTTGCCACGGTGAGACAGACGAGCAAATGTCATAGCAATGACTTTTAATCCACATTCAAGGTAATATTCTTTGAATATGTAATACATGCAGTGCTCCTTTGGGGAAACACATTTAGAGAGAAAATTCTGCATCAAAATGCATATAAGAAATGATGATGCAGCATTGATTGATGGCAACAAAATGTTCTGAAGAATACCCAAAACCTGAAATATGGAAATATGAACACTTTGTACAAGGATGCATGGAATTGTCCAGTGAGTATAAACTACTGTGTCATGACCATGTGTATTTATGTTTATCATGTTGCTGTAGCACCATCTGCAGTATTGATGTAATGCAAACATATTTTGCATGTTTGCTGGGACTAAATCGTACAACTGAAATTAAATTGTTGCTTCGATGTTTTATATCGACATTGTACATAAATGACACGGTCACATTCTCTGGTCTAAACTATCTGTTTCCTTTCAACTGTATCGTATCATCTATGAAGTTTCCCCACATAGCAGTGACATTTGGCTCAGGTTTGGCATGAAGCTGGCACAGGGGGTATTCAGTCAGCACTGGCATAAGACATGTGAACCGAACATGGCCCAGGTGTGAAGTTTTATATTCTTGAGTGAGTTGTTGTTTAACCCTCTGGGGTCTGGGGTATACTTGGCCGTTTTCTTACTATTTTTGATTTTGCCATTTCACCTTAAAAACTATTTACCTTGCCTTGTTTGGTGTCATTACTTTCAGCACAACCTCTGTGTGTGACTGTACAGTTATTTTTTCATTTTAACACAATGGACCTAACCACAGAAAAACATAAAATCAGAGTAGGTAAAAGTTAGATATTTTACTGTGAAAACCAAAATATGTATAACAAACCAATTTGTATTACTTAATGAAGAGCTGCTCCACATTCAGCAGTCTCCTCATTGTTTTGACTCACAAAACAAACCAAAAACCACCGACTACACTACACACTACATAACACAATTGGAGTGTATAGGTAGTGCACTAACTATTCACTCCAATTTCTTGCTTCTTCCTGCACCAAAACGGTGGTCACGTGATTTTGACGGCCGGCGCATCAACCGACCTCAGAGGGATTTATTCCAGATTTGATAAAAAATAAAATAAAATAAAAATCACATCTGGACGCACAAGACAGAGAGAGAGGGAAATGCCACTAAACATATTGAACCAAAAAAAAAAAAAAAAAAGAGCGCAACAGCAAGTGAGTGAGTGAGGCTAGATCATTTTTCAAATTAATTTGCGTACACCAGTTGACGTCACCGGAAACACAATCCCCCCTTTGGCTGTTGAGTGAGTCCGCCTGCCAGTATTGTTAACTGCGCCCATGCATGAGGCATCCTACAAAGACGTGGTGAGTGAAATGCATCCATTTTATGTTTCCAATAACCTTGGTTTTTGAGACAGTATGTTGGCAGTTGGCATACAAAGACAATTTCTGTCTAGAGTCTAGCTTGAATGTTATCAAGGCGCTAACGTCTAGCTATGTGGCTAACGATACGCGTTAGCCAAAAATGCGGCTCAGGAAAGCATGGACTGCAGTGTTTTGCTGTTAAACTTGCTTATTCATTTTGAATAAGTGATATAGATGAACCTGAAATAGCAGGCATTTTGTCGTGGGTGCTAGCAGGGGTCTGTCCCACTAACGAAAGGAGAAACAAAAACAAAATGTCCTTACTTACAAGAATATAATAGGCTACGTGCGAACAAAGAAGAATTGTGGAAATCCAGTCAGAGCCTGTTTTTTTAACCATAAATAAAAATATGCATACAATTATATGAAAACACATGAAGGAAACTGTCAGTATGCTTTCATCCCCTGATTTCTTGTTCACAGATTTGAGTACTTTGCCAGGTATTTGTGTTCGATGTCGGTACATTCAGACCGTCCATATGTCCACATTAAGTGTACAATCTACTGTCTTCTAGGCGCTTCAGGGCACTGAGCTGCAGGAAGTTTAACTGCCGTCTGACGTTCAATAAAACTGTCCAACCAATAAAGCATACTAAGGCAATGAGGCAGAACACTAACTCGTGTTATGGGCTTTGGTGACTCGCTCCTGCTGACGGACAGATGAGTTGATTGATGGATGTGCAATGATTCAATGCCAGAAAGCATTTATTCTATATTCGCAATCTGCGTGTAATGAGCATCTGATTTACGAACGGCAGCAGCTAATCACGCAATCAGCGGCTGGCGCCGGCATGCTTTCAGTGTGCACTCTGCCAGGGAAGTTTAAAAAGGTGCAGTTCACTGGTGGAATTTTATGTGAAAAACGACTTCTTTCTTCCAATTTCCCCAGAGACCTTTTGTGATGTGCTCACACTGTCGGCTGTCAGTGAGATTTTCGTGCAGGATAAAAGATAATTACATTTTCTGCTCCACACCAATATGCCGCCACAACCCGTACCTTGCTTTTGACCCTCGCAAACGAACTGATCCTTCACAGAGTTCCTTTAATAAAAAAAAAAAAAAAAAAATGCATTCTCTTATCTTGTTATCAACATTTTGTGACTTTGCTTTAATCTCATTTGATCTCTGTTTATCGGAGTGAGATTTTCAGGTATTGTTTCTGCATTCTCACCCTCCGTTCCTTGTTCCCTTGTATCCTGGATGGGTGAGCAGAGTCAGGAATGGTGAAGTGAGATTTTTTGCAGAAACACAATGCTGATGTGCGTCGACAGTAGTCTGACTCACTGAGACAGGGGTGAGAACAAGAGACCGGACCCTAAAGCCAGCCTCAAATGCCTCCACATCTGACCTCTTGTTTGCAACCTTTCTACTACTGCATCGCTTTGTTTGCAACATTTTATTTGATTCAGAGCTAAGACATTCAACAGGTGGGCACAAACACATCTCTAATTGAATGCAAATGTCGTTCAATATGATACGTCAATGTTGGGTTTACTGTTCCTCCCAATGGGCCAGAAAGAGCAAAACTTCCCCATTATTGTTTCTGCCTTGTTGTCATAGTAACAACCTAGACTAAGACATATTTTGCTGTGAAAATCTATTTGTGTTGAATATTACATTTTGCTGAATTGCACAACCTTGTATGTATATAGTATTTAGTGAAAGATTTAAATATGCAGTAGAATTTACAATCAATTCAGCCAGCAGATTATAGACTATAATACTTGTAATTACTTTAGGTAAAATGTACACCGCTGCTGGATAATAGTTCCCTAATGTTGCAGTTGCCAGGGCCAACGCACAATTAGACATTCACATGTGTACCTGTAAGCAGTTTAAATCTCCACTCCAGCTGATGGCCTTGTCTATAGAATCTAGAGAGAAAACTGAGGTACGAGAGAAAAGCTTCAAGCAAACCACATCATTGGTACGAAATACTTTTTCAAGGAGCTAACTAGCATAGAACAGGCAGAAAGAGACGCAGCTGGACTTTAAGCTCGGAAGTGGATTTTAAGTCACTGCACTGCTGGGAAGCATGCCATGTACTGGGTGCACAAACAGCACCTGCTAAGACAACGCCAAATTTGTATTCTCCGTTGAAGGAAGAGTGCCTTTGGTTAAATGATTTGCTGCTTAATCGCATGCTGATCTTTCAGATATTGAGGCAAAATCACATCAGCAAATGGGAATTTCTAATTTTGGGCGTTATGACTTTCAATCCATCTTTGTCAAAGATCGAATTAATAGAAGGTTGTCCCTACGAGAGCAATGATGCTAGCAATAAGCCACCCAACCCAGACTGCACATACGCGCAATTTCATTATCATTTGACCCAATTTAATGAGAACACTGGACAACCGAGTTGCAGCTGGATGTGTGCGGCTTTCACTTTGAAGAGATGTCATATGCTTTACTTGGCTCCCGATAATGGCGACTTTCTCTCTGACTAATGACCAGCTTTCGCTTTAAATCATCTCTCGTGGTTTGAATATCAGGCAAGGGAAAGCAACACAAAAAGATTGCCAGTGCATAACGTGTTTCCATGGCGGTAAAACTGAGTCTTCACCAGAAGGAGATTCTTTGGACAAAAGCTAAATACCATGGGGTGCAATTTTAGCAACTCTTCTCACAATAATCAGGCACACAAGGACACACAAACGCACACACCCAGAAGACGAGTGTGAGAAGGAAAGGTAGATCGCTCCACTATATAAACTATACAGGGTTGAAATAAAGGATTTATCTGTGGTTATATTATCGCTTCAAAAATAGTCCAATCCCCAACAATCATCGTCTGACAAAGGAGATGTATTTGCTATATAATATATCGAGCAACAATGGAATATACATCAATGCATTTGTCCAATATATAATTTAAAAATGCTAAGTCATTCATCAATTCTATAATAAATATATAAATGTCTGTATAAACTCAACTAACAAATTTATGTTTTTTTGAGATCTGTGATGAATTCTGATTTGCGTCAGTCCACAATTAATCAACGGGTCGTAACAAAGTGATTATGAGTCACCACATGCAGGCGGTATACTCATGCTAATGTAGGTCCTACATAATGTGACCTAATATAGGTCCTTCCGAAATCCGAAATGATAGAAGATGCTCCGAAGTTGGATGATAACATACGCTGATATGAGTTTGAACTCCCCACCCAACATACACACAAACACTGTTAATCTGCATGCATGTCAATATGCCATTAGTGTTGTTTGAAATGAGAGGTAATATATAAGAACCAGCAAAGGCTTTAGATTGATTTGTTTGGGCTTAAGCCACCTGGTGATGGAGAGACTCTGAGACAGAGAAGAAAATTGGAGTTGGAGTGAATGAACAGGCGGGAGCGAAGGAGACTCACGGAATGAGTTGGAGTTTAGAGGAGATAAAATGGGTGGGCCCTTGTGAGTCATAGAAAAAAGCCTTGACTTAATCGTTTTGGAGGATTGTTTTGCATTGGCATCACATTTTAGGAACTCGTTCACACACATTCACAACCAAGAACACTTGGGTGGACTGGAGCAGACGGGAAACGAACCACCACACAGCCTCCCAAATGCCGCCATTTTCACTAACTCCTGCTCCATCGTCCCAGCTTCTGGAATGACTCTGCGAACAATCTAGATAATAATTTAGTGAAATAAAAATGTTTTTTTTTCTTTCAATTATCCTTTAGCATTCTATTGTCTTCAGTCCAGGACTGTTCTACTCTTGTTCAGTCTAGTCAAGTGTGTAAATGTGAGGCTGCTCTGAAGAGCTGCGGGGAAACATTGCGGAGTGAAAACATTGCGGAGGGTGTGAAACAGTAGATGACGTGTGAGGAGCTTTGGGACAAGAATCAGAGAGATGGAGACTCGCTGGAGCAGCCGTCCTGCTGCCCAGCAGGCCTCGGCCTCATTAGAATCAGCAGCAGTTTGGTTCTGTGTGTGTGTGTGTTTGCTTGCACTAGCTGGGAGGCCCAGTGGGCAGCAGCAGATGCTCCATCCTCACACTCAAACTCCCCCAACAGAGTGTGTTATCTCTGTCTGAGTTTGGATTTTATGCTTGCCTTGTCTCTTTCTGTGTTTCCCCTCACACTTGGCCTTTCAACCTCTGACACTCTGCGATGCTATTATTCTTTCTTCCTCCAGCACTGAGATAGTACTATCAGTCATGTCTGAACAATGGTGGTCGTGGTACAAGTAAATGTCCTCTTTAGGGTTTTTTTTCATTGCACTGTTTATAACAAACTAGAAACTGTGGATGTCTGACTTTACTTTAATGATTTGGAGCTGAATAGAGAAAGGGCATCATCAAAACGTTCTCCAGTTACGTAACACTTGCACTTTATTATTTAAAAAAACATAGGTCTATCATGGCCTGCCATGCTATGCCACACTCATTTGTATTCCCCCTGGATCCTCACCGCAGAGGGTTATGCGTTGACCCATCATATTATGGCCATGCGTCCAAGCAGAGCCAAACTATGATGATGATCCGCTGCCCTTATATGTGGCACTGACATCACCGTGACCTGACCGGCTCAACGTGTGTGGTCACACAAAGTGATATTTTTTAAGAGTTCACTATTCTGTCATTGTTCAGCTGCTGTGTGTTTGTTTGGACATTTATTGCTTCTTTGACATATTTCCTTCATCTTCAAAATCTTCTTGATCGGTTTTCTTCTCCTTTTGCTTTGATTAAACACTGTAATTGGGAATGCACAACTTCCTGCAGCTGGTACAAAATAAAAGCCTTCCTCTGGGTTTTTAGTCAAGCCAGGCTCTTGGGATGAAAATGTCGATCTGTAAACTCACCACTTTGGTACAGACTGATACAACAACGATGTGATGGATTTTCAATTATGGAAATATTGGATGGATTTATGTTAAATTTGGCAAACCCATTCATGCTACCCCAGAGGATAAATTATAATTGATCTGAAATACGTGCACTAATGACATTCCTCTTAGCCTCAGCTGTACGTTCATATACATTTTACCAGTAAAATATACACATGTTAGGATTATTTGTGAGTGTGTGAGCATGTTAATAAAGTTTCACAGAGCCTGTAGCATGGTTGTAGATGCTTATTTTTTGTGAATGAATTTAGCCACCAACTGATAGCTCCTTGTATAATACAAATCTGTCTACATCAGTTTGAACACATCTTTAATTTTAAAAGTGCAAAACAATATTGAGAGCATTTGTATTGCATGTGACGGCTGAGCCGGCGGCTTGCAGCTAATGGTGCTGACAGTGCAAACAGTGCAAAATGGAAAACAATGGCAAAAGCATTGACATGAAGGGGAACTGAAGGGTGGGTGCTACTCTTTCACAATGTATCGCTACAGTCTGGAAAGCTTCATCAGTTCAAATCAATGTCCAATTTAACACCTTTAAAGATGGCAAATCAGGATTGGAGGGGAACAAGTTGCAGCCGAAAGGTGCATACAATGGTGCACAAACGTCAAGCATTTGGTCGATCAAGGTAACACCGATCCCTTGTCATATGGAAACGTGTGTGTGTGCCTGTATTAAGAGGCTCTGATCACACTTGTTCTCAGTGTGGCACCTAGCTGTTAGGCAGCTGTCTCGACGAGAACAATGCCCCAACGACGTGATCAAAAATAACGGCTGTTGGGCAACATGGTTTCAAGGAGTTCTCTCCAAAGTCTATTTATATGGGTGTCATGTTGATTGACATCGAGCACTACTGATAACACTCAACCAGGCACTGGGAAATAATAACGAAACGGGGAAGCTGTGACATCAATCATCTTACAGGTTTCACAAAAAGCAACAACAGAATTTGGACATTTGAATAGCAAGGAACACAAATACTATATAAGATCAGCAAAAACGTAAAGCACTACTCCTATTTTTTTTTAGAGACATTGACTCATGCCCTAAATAAGCGCCTTATCTGTGTTTGTATGTATGTATAAGGTGGCCCACTTGCTTACGCTGCTCTCTTCTCTGCTAGTGTCGCTGCCTCCTCTTATCTCCACCAAGAAGCTTTATCATTTTGTCTGAACAGCCGTGTCAACAACCCGGACTAAATAACCTTTTCCAGGAGCCATTTGGCTCCGCATCGATTAAAGATCCTACCACTTTGATGGGCGATAGCAGGAGCAGGAGCAGGAGCAGGGGTGGTTATGTCAGAGGAGGTCTAGTGATGGAGTGACAGAAAAAGAGGCAGAAATCTAAACTTGAGTGGGGCGGATGGAGAGGAGCAACAGGAGCACTGCTGAACCTCGACACCAGTAAATACTGGTTGGAGGCTGTTTACAGACCTGTCAGAGAGCGCTATTGATTTCCCCTTGTGTGCCGTGTTAAGAGGTAAACAAGAGAAAAGGAAGAACATACATCGCAATGCCTACGAGTCTTTGTGAATCGATGCACGTGAGCAAAGTACATTTTTTCCTGGAAATAAATGGCTGAGCTGTAAGTCATGTGGATGGCGCTTTTATTTGTTGTATTGGGACCCGTATGAAACCTTCTCCAGCAGCTTCCAGCTGAACATGTCACAAACGAAGACGTGGTGATATTTGAAAGATATTAGCAAGGAACCAATTGGAACGAACCTCATTGTAAATCACAACGTGACCTTCACCTCAGCAGTCACATGGCAAAGGTCACATCATGTCATCATGATAGCACTTTTAGACAGCGATAGAGAAGAGCAGCAAGGGCTTTACATCTTATAATGTATCCACCATTAATCAGCATTGGAGGTCACATTTAGGAAAATAATTCAGAGCATCATCTCTTTTTTAATCTTGAATATTACTGGTCACAACACAATGTATGTGTGTATGTTTACTTACTATTCTAATTCTAAAACTAGATGGAGAGGAAGCAGAAGAAGCTAGTCTGGCTCACTCAAAGTTAAAAAATCAGCACCTCTAAATTTGACTAATTCAAATTTTATCTCAGAGATTTAGATTTTTTTGTATTTTTTTTTAACTGTGGATAGATTTGAATATTGGGTACAGTTAGAGGCTTATATAAAAAGTGTATCTCCTACAGGATGGCGCCTCCCTGTTTCTCCACAGAGAGCCAAGTCTGGAGGGTCCGTAAAAAACAGGCCAAGCTGCTCTTAAAATGGCCACCGGGGTCTGAGATTTATCACACCACCTGCGCACTAGTAAAAAGAGATAATTTGCTCCCCTTCCTTCATACATAAACTGCCGTCTCGTTCCAGGGGGCATAACTTTTATGGTGGCACACTTTCTGCCGCTTCAAATACCCAGATATGGTGTAGTATCAAAGATATGCATCTCATGCATCAAGGCAGATGTCTTGTCGGACAGGAGTCATTATTTAAAATGATTTAATTAAGTCATGGGAAGGGTCTGATTTAAATGCCCATACGTGCTGTGAAGTATATCTGTTTGGTTGCACCAAAGCAACAAAATGTTCATACAATTTTTCCATCTCTTAAAGGAACACAGAGCATATCACAACACCCGTCCCGCAGGTCCAGAAAACCAGCTGTCCGTTCATGTTTGTCCATATGTCCCCTTTAGTGTCTATGGCACGAGGGTGGACTTTTGTAAATGAGGCCCTTGACGTGATGTTTTGCAGAAATGCTGATATTCAGCAACGCTTGGGTTATAGCGTGTCAGGCTCAGTTTAACTCACATGGTGTCCTGGAGGATGTAACATCGCTGCGTGGCTGAGGACGAGAGAGCTCTCCAGCTGCAGCCCTACTAGCTGCTGATAGTCCTTTAAATAGAAGTACTTAAGTAGGAATGTTTTAGACAGAAGTGGGCCTTGACATGGCGTTGAGTGCGAGGATACACACACTTCCCCTCCATTTTTCAAAATCAACCACAAATCAATACGTTGATTGAAATTGGTTCACCCCTTATACTCCCCAGGGGTCCTGTTGATTGGGCTTGGCAAACACAATGTAGTGTGTGTGTGTATGTGACAAAGAGAGAGCATACATGCACATTTCCTTCATTGCACAAACAGAGAAGTAGCATTAGGAGAGGACTCTCCAGTCCCCCGGAGCAAAAATCAAGGCAAAACATTCTCCATCCATGTTGGCGAACCACTTCCCGTAAAAGATCCAAACCTGGCTGCTCGGCCGCCGTCCAGAAGTCGGTTAGCAGTCAATAGAGGAAATTGTTTACAGCTGACGTTAGACTTTGGTACGTCTAATTCATTGTGAATCAGAATGACTATGAGTCAACGGATGATTCGTTGGCCACGCATCCACTCTGCCCACTCCAAGAGTCTCACGCTGAGAAGTGAAATATCCAGTCATGGTGTTTGAAAGTCATTGTGAAACAAGTAAAAAAAGACCAACAGGAATCACTTTGCTCAGTGGCCAATTTATCGAGTTAATTTGAATATCACAAGAACATGTTTGCCATCTTGTATTAGAAATATAACCATGGATACTGATTTTTCAATAAAGGGCAGAAATATCTGATGAAACTGCACCGCATGTCAAAGTGGGCTTGTTGCTATATCTATTGTAATGAGGTCAATTTGGGGACTGAGTACTTTTAATAGCGTATTATCTTTTGTCAATTCCTTTGCCTGTGTAACCTAGCCAACCCTAAGACTATTATCAAGTGTCAGGGCTGACAAGACGGTGTAATTCCAGTATTCCCCACTAACAGGTATTCAAGTGAATGAATAAGGGAGGAGACAATGTACAAAATGAATGCATAAGCATTCCACTAAGGGTGAGGGAGAAGGAGAAGCCAGAAGAGAGTAGAATCACTCAGAGGGAGATAGCTACAGATCATAGCAGGACTATAATGAGGTTAGCCACACACAGCTAGTTATATATATATTATCAATGGAGTCCTCCAATTAGTTCACTGACACCCCATCTGGAGGCAAAAGTCCACTGCAAACCAAGCACCACTCGTAGGCTAATGTTACTGCAGACACACTTAGTAACCCCTTACCCGTTTTGTGTTGAATCACCGCCGGCAGAATTAACAGTGCTCTTGCCACTGCAATAGTCTCCCGTTTGCTTTCCAAAAGGAAGACTGACTGCAAGGCGTTAAATAAATGGCCTCATTTCTGGTCATGTGAGGAGGACGTGTCAGGTGACTCACTACACTCTGATTGTGAGGATTAACACCAGGTGTCCCACTCCCACCCGTCACACCTGTGTAATGCTACAGATTTAAGGCCAACTGAGAGAGAAATGAAAATGAGGGAATGAGAATAAAAACAAGATGTGTGCCCCCCTCCTCCGCTTCTCCATGACTTTGCACTTTTCTCCTTATTAGGCAGACCTGCCAGAGTCCTGTCTGGGACAGAAGCAGCAGCAGCAGCAGCAGGTCAAAACAGTGGCCAGAATCTGTAATGGAGGTCTGGATAGATAATTGATGACAATTTTGAATTTGTTAGCCATTATACAGGCCTAGAACACTTTGGATTAATGAGAATTAAATATTAAAAAGCAATGCATTGGATATCAATCAGGCAAACAACCTATGGAGAGGCAGGGGGGGAAGAAACACAGAGGGCGCATGGTTGTCTGAAATCAGCAGGCGGGAAGGAAAGGAAGCCACCGCTGATGATGTTTATGTTAATGTTGTATACGTTCTGCTGCTTCAGATAACTATATGCTCCAATGTTAATGTCTAATTCCATTTAGATTACTGTGACATGAAATGTAAAGTTCTATTTGTGTGGCTTCGCACTTACAGCAGGTGGTCACTCTTTGCATCAGTCTTGAGGAGCACAATGTCCCGCTGACAGCCCTCGGGCAGGCGTGGAATGTCAACACAAACTGTCACCGTGGAGACTCAAAGATGGAGCAGGGCTGGTGTAGAGGAAGAGGTGTAGGAGGACGACTACAAAGGGAGGACGCCACAACAATCAGCACCCTGCAGACGGACCCATGCAGCTCCTCACTGATTCTCTCTGGGGGTTGATGACATCAGAGAAGCAGCAGGACCCACCCAGGCTGCACTGGTGAATCCTTTAAATTAATATTGTATTATTTTTGTAAGATTCCAATTACAGGCTAGATTAGCTAGCAATAACAAGCTCACCACTGTTAACAAGCTGACATACAAAAATGTAAGGCAACTGTTATTCATTGATAGGTATGAAGGTTAATGTTAAATACACTACAAGCCACATTATTTGTAGCCTACTTTAAATCTGCAATAAATAAACTTTTTTAGCTAGTATTTAGCTCAGCTGAGCAGATTCCAGTATTTGGATTTTGGGTGACAGCTCACCTCTACCCAGGTTCAGCATCACGTTGAATAATTCAAAAGTTTTGGATACGTATTGCCTGAATCATCCACTGCTGTTTCCTGCTACAGGTGAAGAGAGGCAGGTTCTGGGCCACATCTTCCTGAACTCTCTAGAATTTCTAAGTAATGCTCCCATATTACTAGTGAGCCATGATTTATTTGCACAATTCTGCAGTCAATGAGCATTAATAGCTTAAAATAAAGTCGGGAACTACTTCCTATACTTGTAGATTAATTGAGCTTTTCCCTCAGAGACAGGTTTTTGAATCTAAAAGACTTGAGAAGATGAAAATGTAACTGAAGAGAACTAAAGTAGAAAAGAAAATAGTTGGTATTTCCACCTTTGAAGGTGGATTCTGTGATGTTCTATGCAGCCTTTGTTTGGACAGATAAGCTGTGCTCTTTTGTACCCATGAAAAGCATTTCCAACCAGTTCCTGCTCTAAAAGAAGCCTAAATTACTCTTGTGACCCGCCTGAGCCACTTTGATAGATAATTCCCTTTACGTAATCATCTTAACATGATTAATAGACTGTGAGAGCCGTCTAAGAGGTGACTTTTGTTAACCTTTTATGGGTATTTCCCTCTAGAGGAGCTATAAGAGGCTTGGCTATTGTCTGTTTCACCATCAGGGCCAACACAGTCTGCCAGAGATGATATACTTCTATGACGTGTTGCCTTTCTCGAAGGGAGGGGGGGGGGAAATGAAGTCCATAAAATGAAACATATTTCCCAGTTAGCACATGAAGAGAGCATGGATCGTTAATTGTCCTCCAGAGGAAGTTGTTTTTGTCACATGCAGGTTCAGGCAATACACGTAACAGTGTATTCCAAAGACATATGACACATTTTTCCACCTACAATAAGAACGTTTTACAAAATAAAAGCACAGCTGATGGACGCTCAACCACCAGGGGGGACAGACATCCAAAAAAAACATGCCCAACCCTTGCTGTATATGTGCACATGCATACACATTCACAGAGCGGTGACAGCAGCAGGTATCCAGTAACAGTTCAGGGCTGGATAGTAACTACTGCAGAGGCCATTTGACACCTCCTCTATGTAGATTCAGACGCAGTGCTCTGGCAGCATACATACTGAAACACTGGCTCAGGCTGGACAACAACATTATACAATTTGTTCGTGACCTTAAAGCTACCCTGACTTATCTTTAACCACTAACCAAGTCTTCTTTCTGAGAAAATACTTGATATCAAGAACCAAAATGAGTCCCTAATAATATCATCACAGTTCTAACAATGACTTTGTTAGTTCCTCATTTACTGTAACCAATTACATACAACATGATGATGTTGCATACCTTTTAACTTCCAACACTGTTTTCCTGATACAAACAGAGCAGCTTACAATATTAACCGTTTAACTGCTGTGGTTTCTTCGGCAGCTTCCCCTGAGATGTCGATGTGTAGATTGGTGATAAATTCATCTTCGGAGTCAGGCAGGTGGAATGAGAATGAGTCCTTCCTGGAGCCTCTGCACCTGTTCCACCTGAGAGGTCCTTGCTTGACCTTGAATCTAAGGAAATCCCAAATGTCCCTGCCACATGTCTTTCTTTTAAAGCCCTCCACTTCCTGATCGGCCTTCTTCTCGCTCATCCTGTCACCTTAGTAAATTCATCTTCTTCCTCTCCAATGGAAGAGAGAGGTTGCCAGGCCCTCCATCCTTAAGCTATATTTTGTACTTATGAGGTCATAGCTTAGCCATTTTAGCAAAAAGATACTTAGTTACTTGTGTGTATGGGCTTTACTTCCTATAGCTAACGCACACACAGAGAGAAACAACACTATTTTATGTCTGGGAGCCTCATTAGATAAGTTTAAGTTTGTCATCTTACTGAATGTGTTGTTGTTCAACTAACCATTGAACTGACCAGGCACTTCACTGCTGTATGAATTAAAATATATATGAAATGTACTACATGAGCACCGTGTCGGACCGGATATCAGAGAATGGTTTCAGTATTGGTGCATCCCTATAGTGTTACAAGTGCTGCAGGGATGATGTATTTTTGTAGGGCAATCTGTTGAAGTTAGTGTCACACTGGTTTCCTCAACAAAAAATTATGTTTTGGATTATTGCAGACAATAAGCTCTATGGCAAACAAACATTTATAAATAGTTTTATTCGGCAATATAATCTTGACAAACCCCTTTCATAGGGATTGATTAGTCCCATAAAAATCCACACCTTCATTGTAACTGTAAGTCTTACAATAGACAAATTGAAATAACAGGATGTCCAAACTATGTTTTTCCAGTCAGGATGTGATGTCATCTTTGATGACAAAAGATCACATTCAGTAAAATGTATTTCTTAGTAGCACATATTTTCCAAGTGTAGATAAATCAAACCTTCCTTACGGGCATGACATCGTGTTGAACACAAACCTAATCGGATGCCTGTTGCTGCACAGCAGCGGGAAGGTCGGCAAAGAAGGTTAAACATTTTGTTGACATACTGTCGTGACCTCACACACTGAGCCGGACGCCTGAAAGGTGGAGAAGATCGCTGCGCTGACGGCAAACATCCGTATCACAGCGAAGTGCAGCGTGGATATACTACACCAACCGCCTGCTTGTGTGTGTTGTTTGTGAAATATTAGAAGCCATTCACGATGACAAACAAACGTTGAAAATAGATCTGTTCTTGTCAAGAACGCACACGTGTGCGTGATCACCAATGCACCACCACGATAATTGGGGACCAAGCGTTTACTCTGTCAATATGGTGACATGTTGATGTTCATATTCCAGAGAACACATACAAAAACAACATGGTATAAAAACATGATGCAGCCCTGCTAATCCCAACGGTTGTCCTCTTGGGTCAGGGCTGACACACACATCTCCGGCATTCTGACAGTGATTTCCCCCATGTGTTGTTAACACTGCAGCCCCCCAACCCTTTTCCACATACACACAACACCACGGCTGAAAAGTCATCGGACAGAGAGTCCGACATTGTCCAGCCTGCTTCGACCCCCGTTTACTAACCTCCGTTGCACATTATTCAACACCCTAATCGTCTGGCATGCCGGCCTACCTCTCTGGTTTGATAAGCGAAGTCATAGCAACGATCTCTTGGCTAAACGTTGCTCTCGCTGGCTTAACGACCATTCCTTTGCTGATTAGCTTACCCCCTACCTGTCTAACCACCTCCCTACCGCACATCAAAGGATAAGCGTCTGGCTCTGCATCTGCTAAGCCTGCCCCCCCCACCCACCTTGCACTGGGACCTGGGGAATGCACAACACCGAACCCTTTAATAAGACTTTTCAGACAGGCACCTGCAGGGGCAGCTACTGAGAGCCACCGCTGGGCCGTTGGGATCAGGGGATTACTCGTGGTGATGGGAGACACAAAGCCACTGAGATACAGGTGCTCCTATGCACACAGAAGATATGTTCACTATTCCAGCAGTATGCAAATATAGGATAATGCTTTTTTTCATGATATTATAATGGCATGACGCCTTGTCCTTTTTAAAAAGGAAAATATGCTAATAACAAGAAACATTTGAAATATTCCAGCAATATTTGTCTTAGCAGCATGGTTGCAGGCATCCGAACAACTAATGGAGGGGTGGCCATGACGTTTGGTGCAGACAGTCATGTTCCCAAGAGGATCCACCTGACACCTGTTCGCGATCCTCAGGCTTTGCATCTAGCGCCACCATCAGGTCACAAGTTGGTGGCTCACGTTGGATTTTCTTTTATCTCATTGTTAATGGTATTTGCACGTTTGTCTCCTCTCTCCTTAAACAAACTCCAAATGCTGACAGAGAGAGGAGAGGGGAACGTTTGGAGGTCAGTTCCTACTGAACTTAGGAAACAAACATCCTCCTAAGTACTGTGAATTGTAAGCAGCTCAATAGAAACAGCAACAGTTTAATGTAAACTTTACACCCACGCTCAGCAATAACATCAGCCCCTCAGGTAGTTAGTCACTATCCGGGATGAGAAATCAATAGCAGACTGCAGTCCGGTTTCATTTGCCGGTGAGGAGAACATTTAGGCCCGCTTCGATTAGCGCTATTGTGGACTGACACAGCTCACAGCTTGTTAATGCGCTGCTGCAGGAGATAGGAGGTTGTTTGTCTCTCCAAGCTGGGAGAAGCTTAGTGTTGATGGGAAAATATTACAGATCTTCATGCTTTTGTTTGCTGCTGTTTCGTTTTACATCAGTGTGACACCTGACCTGAGTCACTGCAGCAGCCTTTAGTTTCTCCTCCGCTCATCATTGCACCCACGGGACTTATGAATAGCCAGTGGGCAATGGCACTAAACACACACACACACACACACTCTAAAGGAAAAGAAATATTTGTCCCACCGCTGGGAATCCTGTTTAGTTTTATGAAAGGGAAATTAAACCACACATACAGGAGCCAATATCGTCATGACTGGGGGGAGTTGTGTTTAATAACTTACTGAGGGAAAGTGTTTTTCATCAGTGGGCGGCAGCAACTTTCTCAAGAGTAAACCGTGGGTGGAGAGATCGGTGTCCTTGAGCCTCCACACAGATGGAGGGAGGAAAGAGGCTGATGTGGCAATAGACCAACAGTGATGTTAGTAAGAATGTTCTGGGTGAGCAAACATTACATGGAACAACAAGCTTCCACAAGCAAGCAAGGATAACTGCTTCCCCCATATATCATCAAATGTCTTCAGCAAAGACAGTGCAGTAAATATACGTGCATGAATCCAGTCATCTTCGTGCGGATCATTCCGGCAGTGTCACGACATGTGACCCGCAGTGTCCTGCCGGATCCGAGCGAGGAGGCAGTATATGACAAGTGACACCGAGGATGCTTCCAAAGTCCAACTCGCCATGACTCATCGCTAACTGTCCCCGAGGTTAGCATGGCTGTCACTCAAACTGTTTTCCAATCAATGCCACTTCAGCAGACATCGTTGATTATCGCTTTAATGAGAGAGCCGCGATTGATTTCCATTAGCTTATCACAGGCACAGGTACCTCTGGGACCTGGTTTAATTTTCTTGGTATCCATATACCCCTAAAGCTTGGTCATAACATGACACTTATTTGGTGAATCATTGTGAGAGCCGACGAAATTGGCTGACATCGTTACCTCTGGCGATGTTTGTGTTGGTTGGGATATAATATCATATCGTTCTCATAATGCATTAGAAAGCAAATTGCAAAGAGAAGACTTGTCACTCTGCAACACCTCGGTCTGTACCCAGCAGATATTACACACACACAAACACACACACATTCGCCGCGTGCTTCATGCTGTGATTGGCCAGGATGTAGAGGTGAGAAGGTAAGCTGGATTTTAAACTGCTCTCCCAAACATTATTTTTTCATGTGTTACACAACTATTTGTGACACTTTTTCTTATTGTATCACTGTTCCAACGCTCTTCAGTAGCGCCACTTTTAATGACTTTATGTTTCTGAATATTCATGAATCTTTTCCTGGCCTTCCATGTTTCTTTGTTAGCTTTATTCAAAGATGATAGCCAAGCTAACTCTAGCTGATCATTTGGGTTAGCAAGGGTTTACCAAGTGGTTTATGGTTATTTAAATACACAATTAGCAATAGTGTAACAAGTAATACCTTTTGCTGTAGGATAATTAATAAGTAGTAATATGTATTGAGTAATTGATTACATTTTAAAGTTTCTTACTCAGCACGGTTCCCAGATAATATAATACTTGCTGCCATCACTCCATTTGTCTCCCCACCTCCACAGTGTCCTGAGCTGATGACAGGCGTTAATAATAGCCCACAGATCATCTTCTCTTGTCAACCAGAGGGATCCAATTGAGTCCAAGCCTTCAAGCTTACTGTGTTAGGGTATCTCTCTCTCTCTCTCTCTCTCTCTCTCTCTCTCTCTCTCTCTCTCTCTCTTCTCTCTCTCTCTGTGTGTGTTAGATATGTGCTTAACAGCATGTGTGTACAATACATAGGCCCTGTCTGCATAAATAAGCACTTAAGCGCATGTATGTATGTATGGATGCCTGTGTCTTTGTACTCGTCTTACCTCTGTGTGTGTTTTCTGTCTCTTCCTGCAGCATCACCACACCTACAGTGCGACAGCTGATGAGTTAAAGGGTTTGCAGACAGACTTCTGAGCGTTCTCTGCCTCCTCCTCTGTATCCGTCAGAGTCGTGATAGGGAGCTGTGAATTTGTCTCCCTCGCTCAGATTTATTGAAATGATAAACACCTACTGTCTGTTCTTGGCACAAGTTTTAGACTGCAATTTTAAAAACGAGCACTTTTCAGCCTGAGAGCTGCAGAGACATTATTGAGGAAACATTGCAGAGTTGCAAAGTTGAAACACAATGTATGACATGAACATATAAATGAATGTTTAATGCTGTCTTTAGAAAAACGGCGGTGAAGCTTAATTATTACACTCCAGATAAAATTGAACATATTTGTCCTCAGCATTAAAAACCCATGAGACTTGCTGCCCTGATGAAAATGCCTGGTCTTCCAAGGCAGTTATTTACATATAACCTTAAGCTTTACAACTACACTTATCAAAGAAGGTTTTGCTGGTAGAGAAATGCAAGGATGGGGCATTACTCAGACAAACGAGGTAAGAATGTTTTACAAGGTTAGAGACAAAGTAATATTTATTCATCCTTTATTTAAAGATAGAGTAGGTAATTCTATTCAGAGACACTTTCTGTATTACTTGAAATCTTTGTAACATTCCAATGGCAATGAATAGGCCTACATTAAATTCTCTGACATCAAAACATTTAAAAAATGTAATCTGTGGCTGTGCCAGGACTGTAAAATTTTTACATTTTTTTGATTGGCCCTGTCCAATCAAAAAAGTCGGGCCGGAGAAAATAATTGACAGACAGCCCTTCTACTAAAATAAAATCTTTTGTACCTTTAACAATTTCAAAATGTATTAAAGAATGATTAATGTATTGCAATCACAATGTTACTAACTATTAATAGGAACTATTAACCTGAGGAAGGGATATTTTCTCTCATTCTGTGAATGAGAATTCAACCCAAACCTTTGTTTCTCTAAGACAATTTCGGCCTACAGTACTTTGTTTGTCACTAAATTGCAAAATGTTCTTGCTGCTGTCAATTTATTGAATTCATTCATACTGCACATTTTCAAACTCTATTCGATCTTTATTGATCAAACATAAAGTAGACCTAAATTCCCAGCCACCATGTCCATGTGGGGCCCATAAGGTTTAAATTTGGGCTGCAGATAAGGGTCCCAAGTGGGTTTGTCCGCAGTTTCCATGGTGGCCCCACCTGTGTTTGCCCATATGGGTTTCAAGTTGGTTCTGACTGGGATCAGGTGGGGCCCAAATTGGTGAGTTGCACAGGACCCATGTAGGCCCCATATCTGTGCCCACATGGGCATGAAGAGGGATCAGACTGGACCTTAAATGGGTCCTTATATGGCCAAACACAGGTGGGGCCACCATGGAAACTGCGGACAAACCCACTTGGGACCCTTATCTGCAGCCCAAATTTAAACCTTATGGGCCCCACATGGACATGCTGGCTGGGAAAGTAGATCTCTTATCTTTCCATATTTACTAATAAGTTCTTTAGATTGATATAATTGATACAATACATAGTTGGTCCAACTGTTGGTTAAAATATTAAACTTGTGCTCAATGTTATAGAACAACTTCAGTCATTAAAGACAAGATATGGAAGCAAACGGGAAACAAATTGCACTCTCCCACTTTACCACATTTTAATGACTAACTCCTAACCAATCAACTTAGCCTAACTCTGTTGCTCTAAAAATATGTCACACTGTTTGCTGCTTTTGTTGGGCTCTACATAGCAATAAGACTTCTCTTGTCAAAGTTGCTAACCTACTCTTGACAGCTGTGGTGTTCCTCAAGGATACATTCTTGGTCCTCTTCTGTTTTCAATATCCTTGTTAGTCTATAGGTAAGGTCATCAAAAACCACAATATACTGTATTACTGGTACTTTGATGACACTGAGGGATAGATTTACTAACACATTTGCGCCCACTGGGAAAAACACATGAGTGGAAAGAGGCAAGTTGCACTTTCAATATGTGCTTGTGGGAGGGTCGTGGGGAAGGTGGGAGTTCCCCTCAAAATGATGGGAGTATAAGCATTAAGTTTATATATTGTCAGTAATTACAAAAACTGCCAGTGAGAGAGAACCTCTATTCTGTGGCGGAAAGTCTGTGCCTCTTAAAAGCAGGTCTGAACTAGGTAGCGCCATACAGATCATATCTTTTCAATTATGAAAAGCAGAAATCATCCGGTCTTACAGATTAAGCAGCGCTACAGTTACTGGACTTGATCTACATTGTTATGTTGAAATTGATTGAAACAGACTGGAACAATTCTGTTTTTGTGTTCTTTTTCATTTTTTAGTGAATGGTTTATCTGTTTGGTCAGGTATTTTTATATTCCATGAGTGGATCTCTCAGATCTAGATGGCGCAGGTCTGGGTGGGATGTCGGAGGTCCCCTGCAGAATACCGACCATGTCCGCAGCCATGGTGCATGGGCAGTCATTCATCTCTTGCTGGTGTTGACATTATTTGGTTACCGCTCTGGCCATTCCATTAATTGAGCAAACCAGTTTATCTGCCCATTATTTCGTGTCCATTATTTTGCAGTTTTGCTACACATTACTAGACATTCATTTCTGGTGGACCAGAACCTATCCTTGCCTGTGCCCTGTGTATGCTACCTTTTCCTTCGTTCACCGCCATTCACCATAGATATCAAATGCTGGATTAACACAATGATGCTATTTGCACTCGCAAAAATGTTACTCCTGTTTAACATTGGGAGGCTGAAAAAAAAAAACACATTTGTTCTGACCTCTGATATCTCTCTCCTGCTCCTCTCTGTTTCTCTCTGTCTTCTCATGGGATGTTTGTAGTTACTGAGGAGGATGCTCTTGGTGACAGCAGGAGGAGGTAGGATGACCCCATTTGCAACAGCTATCCAGCCAGTCTCAACCAATCACAGATCAGGTTGGGTTGAGGGGCACATCTAGATAGTCTGTCCGGTGCAATCAGGGTCCTGACACTGCAATCTGGCAACCTTGACTCCCCCTATCCTCCACCAGCTGCTGAAGCCAGTTCCATCACATCCCCATTACCTGCTGTGGCCGACTAAAGAGCGAATGAGGAAATGGGGAAGAGGTTGCTTTTGCTCAAAGTGGGGATTCCGGAGTAATTAGAATGCCAGAGGATGAAAAGATCAAAAAGGATGAAGTCCGCTGAGTGGCCAAGTTGAATATATAAGAAGAATGACATGTATTTGCTGATGACAGCTACTTCCTAATCAGGGGAGAGGAAGTGTGTCGATTACATGCAAAGCAATTTAGGCCAATAGCTCAATACTCAATGTCTTCACAATCACTATTCATCGTAAACAAGATGTTAGTAGTGCTTAATCCTACATAAACAATCCATATTGAATTTTGATGCATAAAAAGAAGTCACAAGGGCCAAAACTGAGCAGTAAAGACAATAAATGAAAAAGTCCTGTAGCCATGCAGTAAAGTTACAGTGCAGCTGGAAACACCATGTTTAAAAAGTTTGTGTATTATATTGTGCCCTGCAGCCATATATGGAATAAACAATTGTGGGAAAAGATTTGAATGTAAACTTTGAAGGAAAGAAAATTCACAGGGTTATGCAAGGATTTGGACCTATGTGGTTTATTGCATAATATCAGTGAATGTTATAAAAGCAAGTTCAGTTTTGTCGCATTACTGCTGCTGGCTTTTTATAAACCTGTGTTTACACTGGCATTTTCAAAAATCTTATTTACAGCTAAGCAAATGTGAATAAATCTGACTACCAGCACCTCAGAAACTCATTTATTAACATGTTGTGTCCAGTTTGTTTAATCTGTACAAAAAGCAAAGACAAAAAAAAACAAAACAAAAAAATGGTTTTACAGGGGATTATAGGGTGTGCTACTTCTTAACTGGGCACAGTAACTTCCTGGAGTTAAACTAATATAATGGTCTCCTAAATGCAACTTCCTATTTACTGCTCAAAACCTGAGTGATCTTCTCTGGCTTGAAGATTTAAATAAAATGTCTGTTAAGTCATCCATCGCCAAAAAAAATTACACAATGGTGGTTTAGCCTGTGTCTCAATTATGAAAGTGTCACAATATTTATGTATTTGCATTATCCCCCACCCCAGTTTTACATTTTTTTCTTGAATTTTATACACATAAAAACAAAAAGACTACTGACTCAATAGAAATTGTAAATCAACCAGGACTGAAATCTTAATGATTGCCACTATAGACGTAATATTGTTTAAATACCACTATTCCCATCATCCCATAACTTTGAGATCAAAATTGTAAATTACTGTATTAATTCTGACTAAATATTAAATGAATTTCATTTTCTGTACAGTGCCTTTTGTCATCATGGCACCAGAGTGTTTTTTTTTGTCTTCCAATGTGGGATGACTGGTTGGACTCTCAGTCCAACCAGTCATCCTCTGTCAGTCAGTCCTCTGCCCTTTGTGTCACTTGAGATCAGGACACTTGAAACAGTGTCCTGATCTCTTCTTCTCCTCATCCCACAGCCAGCCCTCATTACAACTACACAATCACCACTGGGCTTTCATCTGAGAGGTCAGACTTAATGAGAGTGTGCAGCTTAACACAAATGCAATTATAAGTCTTGACAGACGTGAGTAAGTTATTAAAAAATGTGTTTAGATGTGTATTAAACTCTTATTTCCTGAAATGGATAATATATCTGAGCACTGTTGTTTCCAGAGGATCAAAACATGGGAGCTGTGTGTCTGAATGGTTTGTGCCTTTGTCTTCTGACATGGTGTGTGATGTAAATTAGTGAGGTTGAAGCCACTGGAATGTGTAGAAAGGTTTAATAACGAGGAACATGTGAGACTGCAGAACGTCTTTCTTTTCTACAGCATCATGTTTGGTCAGTGAGAAAGAAACCACAGCCATTTTCTGTCCACCCACTGAACTCAGCTCGGACTATATTGATTTTGTTCTGGCGGGTGAGAGTGAACTCCCACAAAATAAATGACCAGTAGAAAGGAATATGGTGCTTTGAGGTAGAAGGCTGATTAAGGGAGAGAGAGATTGGCCTCAACACAGAGGTGGAGGTGCAGCTCAATGAAAGCACGCCGTCCTGTTCAGTAAGAAATTCATCCATAACACGCCACCCAAAAATGCATTCCCACCCTGTTATACAGACATGGAAAATGCCGTGTCAGCTCTGAGCCTTCACAATGTAACACTATTGTGCTTAAATCTTATACATTATGCCAGCATTTCAAGCACAAGTAGAAAAGGACCACAAGTACCTTAGCACATGCGCAGCCGATTATGAGCAGGGAAATAACATCAGTGGTAATAAGGAGAGATCAAAGTGTGACATATCCCGTTGCATCATACATGGAAAACTGTGTTCATCAAAGCACAAGATAATGCCATGCATATATTCTAATGTATACATGGCTCATCTTATATGTCATACCACATGGATAAAAAACATCAAAAGAGGACACATAAAATCCAATGTTTTGAGCACTACCATCTCACCAGTTACAGTAATCTCCTTCTTTTGTCTTTGTCTCTGTAAATGTTCACATTTCTCCTATCTCCTATTTTTCTTCTCGGATTCCCTTTCCCAGCTTTCTGTTCCTATTTATCTCTATTCTCTCTTTTCCTCCAGCGCAGCCAGTCTAAATAGAGGAAACATTGTGCATTCTTCAGAGCTGCAACACACCGATCAGTCCTGACATGCACACAAACACAGCCCCACTCTGACAAGGGCGAGAAGTTGCGGTACCCTCCATGCTACCAGCCAGTAACCCCGCTCAGATGCAAATTCGAATGTCAGCTTCCTTTCTCCTCAAAGGCAACGTCAGCTCGGCGAATGAGTGGGATCTTAAAATCAGGCAATTGCATTTGGCAGATCGTTGTATTCGCTTACTACATTTAGTCAGCCTAAGCCACTGGAAGGTGCACACCAAGGAGGGGCAAATACACACACATGTGATGTGGATCACATAGGAAAATCTACATATAATGGGTTTTGCTATAATTTCTCGCTTAGATGATATAAGTTGCTGTTTGTAGATAAACAAACCCTGCACACATTGGTGCTCTTTGTGTTCAAATCCTTGACAAAAGGATCATTTATAGACATGCATTGATGATGCCTTACCCGAAACCATGCATTTCACAGCAGAAGATGGTAGGGTTTTTTTTAGGGTATTATATCACAGAATAACCAAATTAAAATGCAAAATGAAAATGCAATTTACCCAAATAAACAAAATCAATATTTATTGGCTCCAAATAAGAATGAAAATGAGTTATAAACCTGTGTTTTGAAAGAAGGAATCTGTACCGTAATGCAATAATAATATGATTAATTCAGATTGTAGTAACAGCCATGCTGTTGTTTTCAGATGTGAGTGAACATTGCTCAGCAGCCTGGATCTCAACAATACCAACATTTGGAGAAAAAATGTTGCTGCTGGTGTTTTATTATTTCATTTTTTCATCACTTTTACCCCAGTCAAAATGTGAATTACATTACATTTCAAATAATTTACATATTTGAAGGAAGTTTGACATTTCAACCCACATGAAGAAAGAGTTTGAAAATACGCAGCATAGACACAAAGGCGGATCATCCAGTCACCTTTTTTTTCTCAGTAAAAATAGAGAGTGGAAATGATTCGTAGAGGGCTGGCAGTATAGCACTGCAGCAGCAATGCTGTCTGGTTGGACACCACACGTATGAGCTGCAGCAGATCAGTGGCGGCTGTCTTGTTCCTAAATGACTGCCCGGTCATGAAATGCACTCTTATTACAGCCACAAACAAATATGGAAGTAGTAGAGAAAGAGCGTGTTCACTGAGTAATTAGGTTGTGAAGAGATATGACTTCTTGCTATTTTTAACTTTCAAGTGTGTTTTTGCAATAGCTCGATTCCATTTGCTAGGTTTGTACACTGTGTAATGTTGATGCGGCTATGACATGATAACTCCTAGTAATTGAGTGTAGCGAAATAGGAGAAAGATGGTGATAAATCATTTTAACTTTACATTTTACACTGATAAACTCCCTCCAAGATTTGTTCGCATGGTCTCTAGGGCTATAATGGTGCTGTGTGTCAAACCCTCCGTTAATGACATGGCCTGGATAAACTAGGAGAGAAACAACAAGATTGTGTACCCATATTGACCATTTGAGTTAGTTTATTGACTGAATTTGAAGAGGAGGCAGGCAGGCAGTTCAGTCCGTCTACAGGCTTGACGGCACTTTGTGAGCCAATCAACATGAGAGATCTTGAGATTCAGCCGACCTGAGAAGCAAGAACCTGAAGTCTTCCAACAAGACGAGAGGCTGAAATGCAGAGGAAAAACTGTTCACTCCATGCAGAGCAACTAGCTTCCTATCAGAAATAACCATTAGGAGAAAACAATTCATCTTCACATTTTGTTGTTATTAGACCTAGATACATTTAATGTATTTAATAAAGTAAGGTTAGTTAAGAAGGGGCTGCACGGTGGTGTAGTGGGTAGCACTCTCGCCTCACAGCAAGAGGGTCCTGGGTTCGATTCCCGGGTCGGGTCGGGGTCCATCTGTGTGGAGTTTGCATGTTCTCCCCGTGTAAGCGTGGGTTCTCTCCGGGTTCTCCGGCTTCCTCCCACAGTCCAAAGACATGCAGGATGGGGATAGGTTAATTGGTGACTCTAAATTGCCCGTAAGTGTGAATGTGAGCGTGAATGGTTGTTTGTCTCTACATGTCGGCCCTGTGATAGACTGGCGTCCTGTCCAGGGTGTACCCTGCCTTCGCCCAATGACAGCTGGGATCGGCTCCAGCCCCCCCGTGACCCTAAATACAGGATAAGCGGTAGAAAATGGATGGATGGATGGATAGTTAAGAAGTTAATCTTTACATTTAAAGATTCATCAAATTAAAAGTTACATACGTTAATCATTAAGCTTCAGCCCTAAAGTCGGCTCTTCCTTAAATTAAAATATGAGACTGCTTCATACCTGGTGCTTCTTAAACTCTCAGCTACTGAACGGTGCATCTTTTAAACCCAATTCCATTGATAAACATCAAACAATGAAATGAGTTTCTATTAGTTTAATTCATTGTATCAGTCACTGAATCTACTTGGTCCTTTCAATCATGATACGTAAATTGTATTTATCCCTTATTCTCTTCATTAATTTTATTGCTCAATTATTTATTTGTATATTATTTTAGAGTAGAGTTATTAGATCAACAAATATTTCATTCATAAAAAACATTTCATTTGTGTGTATATGAACATTTAAATCACTGTACATCTTAAAAAAGCCTGTTGCAACCCATAGCTTTTTGTTTTTTTGGTTCATGATTCAAAATTGTATCATTAATTATCATTGCCTATTTTGATATTAAGGCAAAAATGTATCACGTTCATGAAGATGAAAGACTGGGAACAAGACCTAATTTTGTGGGTCTTGGGGAAAATAATTATAGATTGTAGATCAAACAGTAAATTCTAGAAGACTATAAAACAGTCAAGGAATAACAAGTACACACATATGCACTTACCCAGATGATGCTGGCATTTCATCTACTCTTCTGCACTACATCCGCAATATGATGTTGAAGTATTTATTCAAAAGAATGTTGTAGATGTAGAATGAGTGAAAACAAACAAATCAGCCCTGGAAGTCAATTATGCTTGCTGTGTTTTTCATTTGGTTTTGCTCATTTGAAATATCATGCAAAAATAATTACACTATTCATAAAATAGAACAAATCTATCCTGTGAATATTTTGCATTGTGGAAAATTGATTATAGTTGTTTGATAAAGGCATAACACAAGATACACAATAATAACCTTACTCTAACCTTAACCTAAACTTAAGCTTAACCCCTAACATTCAACCAAATCTTCACCTAAAATGTATTTTTTGTTATGGGGACCAAAAGTAAGTGAGTCCCCACAATGTCACTGTGAAAACAGATTTATAAGTAAAAGTGAGGACCAGCGAAGATATCCTCACTTTCCAAAAACGTCCTCACTCTGAGGTTCTTACATCATCATTGTCCTCATGAAGATAATGGTACAACCGTGTCGCACCAAAAGGCCAGCGTGGTTATGCTCAATTTGCTTCCATCTACCTAATAAACTGAGATAATATAATTTTCTTATATGCAATCATGCTCCCTGTGTCATTTCAAACCATATATCACCTCATCAATTTATCTCTGCTGGCACTGCAGCAGACAGGTGATGAAGTTTGGGCTCACTCATAATCCTATTATTGCAGCACCTTCCTGCTCTGGACCAAGGCCAAAACACATATTACACAAATAAAACAAGAGATACACAGACCGGGGAGAGCTAGGTGCCCGCTCTAACCTCTGCCTCCCTCGTCTCACGCGGCTCTGTCATTGAATGCCACTGACCAGGATGAAACATAGTCCTTGACATTTATGTCCAAATCCAGAGGGAGCCAAATGAACATCATGGGCTCAAAATATTTGAAATGGCTCTCTGCAACAACCTGGTTACCTTTATGTAACCAATCTCAGAAGGTGGTTCCACCTTTCCACATCATTGTGACTTTAATACATTCTGCAAAATTCCTGGAAGAACCAATTGTATGGAATTTAGTAGACCATCTGTATTTTCCCAATGGCGGTTCAATCAGTAAAAGAGGTTTAAAAAAAAAATAAAAAAATTACAAACAGCCCCTCTATGTATTTCCAGTGCGTATTCATGAAAACTGTGCAAAGGAATAACCAAAAAATAAAAAATCCATCAGTGATGTAGTCCCAGAGAGAAATAACAATGCCTGTTGCAATTTTTCTTTTGCTGTTTGTCATAAATGTGAGAAATGTCAAATGTTTTTAAAGGAAAGTAGCCAGCTTGAAAGGTTGCCTATACTGTGTGTGTGTGTGTGTGTGTGTGTGTGTGTGTGTGTGTGTGTGTGTGTGTGTTCCATTCCATGTTAAGAAAGGCCGTTGACCAGTTCCACTGCTATTTAATTGGGCATCGCTTCAACAGTGACTGGCTACAAAAGAGCTTGACTGCATTGTTGCTTTTGTCGCTTGCAGTGTGAACACAGCATTGCTTTTCATCTTGCTTCATAGAGAGCACACTTACTCCTGCAGTGACATTTGAACATCTGCACTGGATGTAAATTGGGACGTGAAGAATGGACCGATATGAACTTAACTCAGAGGGATACAGGCCTAAGCACATAACATTGGCTTCGGCTTTATTTGTTAAACCCATGAGATGGATAAATGACTTGACTGTTGCATAGCAAAAAGATTGCATTATGTTGTATAATACTCCTCTATGGGCTTAACTTGCACCAGACAGAGAATGAGCATGAATAGAGGTTGGCAGTTGCTGTGCAAGCTGATAATAATATCTGTGCCGTATGAGTGGCGAGGACGGAGCAGAGGGAACCTGACCTTGGGTATCATGTACAGTCAGGGAAGGAACGATAGAGGAAGAAAAGATGGCGATCCTCAGTACCAGCACCTAAGAGAGGACAAAGGACAGGGCCACTCCCTAGGCCAGGCTAAGGGTGTGATTTTGACAGTGTACACTTAATGGAGACAGACATGCTGATCCAAACCGTCTACGGCAAAAACAGCAATAGTGGAGCAGGTGTAGACAGAGCGAAAACTAAGCACATGACCAGGAATCACGAAGAGAGACTGAGACAAATAAAGGTGTGTGGCGGGGCGGCACTTACCATGGGTGTGAATTTATGGTTGTGTTTAGATGTCATCTGCTAAGGTTACTATTGCATTGCTGGCAGCAGCAGTCTGCTGGGGTGATCACAGCTCAATCAGCCCAGGCTCCAGCCGAGTGTCACTGCCAGGGACCAGCCATTTGTTATGGCCCTCGGAATGGATATCTGGGCCGCACGGCGACCATAAATTACCATTTACTTCCCCCATTCCTCTCCTCTCATTCTTTATGTCTTTCCTCTTTTCTGAATGTTCCGTTTATCTTTTATATTCTCGGGTGTTTTGTCCCTGTCCCTGATACCCTCTCCTGCTCTTCTTGCTGAGCATTGGATCATCAAAGAAAAAAAAAAGAGTGGAAGTCAAAGCATTCAGATGAAAAGCTGTTGTCTCTCTTGCTGGAGGTTACGCTATGCAGTCAGTATGTTACCGGCCCGCAACTACTGGAGAGCAACGACTTTAGAGGCTGCTTCCGAAAGCAGGTTTATGGACAGGTAAATCGCATGAGCTCATCACTCCAGGGAGAACTATATTGTGTGCTCATCAGAAAACAATAAAGCTATATCCTTGCTTCACCAGTTCAGGATTTTCAGCTTGTGTGTACGTCTGAAGATTTGCACACGTCCCTGCAGTAGGATTGCCTTATACCTTCAAGAACAATGGAAATAATACCTCATCATTTAACATTAACATAACAAATGTGACACATGCAAATGTTTCATGGCACAAAAAATGTACCAACGCACACACACACACACACACACACACACAAGTGTGTGCTCTACTGCAGGCGCCTCCAGCCCCGAGGACAGTTCTGCTCCATTGCATGTGGGTCCTTAAGCCAGCAGAGTGTGAATCATAGTCCAGCAGTCAGGTCAGTTAACCCTCTGTGAGTCTCCCCACACAGCATCCATCAGACGGACAGACAGACAGCGTGCTTCAACTTTGCTCTATATATAGCGTCTTAATGTCCAGGGGGAGTTCAGGGTAGATGAGAGTCAGCATTGCTTTAGTTAGCTCAAATTATTTACATGATGAATTTACAGCTACATTAGACTGAAAAACAAATCCTTATTCTTTACAGAGTTTGTATTACTATTTTTTTGTTTAAACAGGATATGCTAATACGGTCACGGCAGCATTATAAATGTTCAACTTTCAGCCCCAATCATTCGAAAGTTGTGCCGTTTTTCCTGCAACGTTGACAGCAGTCATTTATCCTTCTACCAGAAAGGTTGCTCCAATACCTATTCAGGAATGA
Organism: Chelidonichthys spinosus; assembly: GCA_029853015.1. Classification (NCBI taxonomy): domain Eukaryota; kingdom Metazoa; phylum Chordata; class Actinopteri; order Perciformes; family Triglidae; genus Chelidonichthys; species Chelidonichthys spinosus. The sequence goes on along the minus strand of CM056824.1, from coordinate 16,417,046 downwards.
CACCACACTTAGTCACCGAGTGAGTCATGTTCATTTACTGACAAAATGTGCCTGTGGTAAAATATGTGTATAAAAAGCAGTATGTTTTACCCTGGAACTAAAGTGAATGTGTGGCTTTGACTGCATCATCCCACATGGCAGTCCAGAGGTCTTGCTGAATCAGAATGTCACTCAGGGTGACAGAGGCAGTCACATTTACATGCAGCGAGGTCGGCATTCATATGCAGCGCTGAGTCACGATTACATGCCCCTGAAGAGGTATTGTTGATTCTGTTTAGTTGGAAAACATCTCTCCGGGGATGTGACCTTAGCTGCTGACAAAGACTCTGACCTTTGAATCATATCTGTTAACACATCGCATACTGCTCATTTGTACAACAGTACAGTATTTCAGTACAGCTTTTCTGTTAAAGCGATACTGTAAAAAGATGCAATGAACCCTGTGAAATCACAATTTCAGGGGGTTAATATTCAGAATTAAAATGCCTCTCAGTCTCTCTCTGTACCACACCTGCCCACTAGGTGTCCTCGGTGTGTTTTTCACCCCTGCTATTATCTTGATACCTTGCAGCTGTTTCCTATCAGCTCGTTAGCATACATGAAGCCATGCAGACACAATAGTTTCAAGACAAATTTCATCTTTTGATTTTAGAAATGTCTGCCATTGGTTGCCATTTTTACTGACCCCCCAAACATTCTGTTCAATTTCTGCCTTGTCAGAAACTTGGTTTGCTTGCTCGGCTGTCTTGCAGTTCCATGGTCCGATTTCCCACGTGGCTGCTGTCAAAGATCTGTTATGTAATGTAGACAGCTTGCTCTAATAATACTGGAGTAATATTTTAGAGACTGCTATAGTACAAAACTCAACTGCGTCTGCATCTTCTAGCTATCTTTTCAGATACTTTTTTGTTCTTACTCCGTCAAAGAATAGCTTGTTATTCTAAACAACCATTTAAAGTGGGGGGTCTATGGGGATTGACTTGCTTTTGGAGCCAGCTTCATGTGGCCATTTGAGGAACTGCAGTTTTTGTATTTTCTATATTAAGCTGCTGTTGTGCATTTCTGAATCATTTCTGCACTCCATTACTGTTGATAGAGTTGGAATTGGCCAAAATTGTTGCTGCATACCCCTCTGACACTGAGAAGTTGCGCCCTTGCCCTAACGCTAACCCAAAACTAACCCTTACCCTTATTGCCTGGTGCTATCTGGTCAAACAAATACCAATATTGGATTCAGAGGATGTTTGTATGTTTGTATTACTATGATGATTTAAATATAACACAGACACAAAACAAAAATGAATTATATGATTTATTTTGTAATTCATTTATTTGTTTTCTTAAGATATTTTAATATACATATATTTTTTTATCATTCATCCGAATCTCGGGCACTAGCAGATGCAACATTTTCCTCTGCCCCTTGGTCCCTACGGACGCAGATACCATATAAATATGTATGTATAGACCATATAACTAACGTATACTTTCGATTAAACCTTCATTATTTAAAGCCCATACATGTACATACATGTTGCTGCATAACCCTCTGACACAGGGTAGTTGCACCCCTAGTACAGTTGGGTACAGCAGCAGGTCCTGCCACAGTACGACACAATAACACCTGGAATGCAACAGTGTAATGTTTTTTGGTTCAATGTATTCAAGAGTTTTAATTTGTTTCAAGACTACATGGCACAGTAGCTGGCACTCTGCTGTTAATGTTAGCTCATTACCATATATCTGCTTGCTGTCTCCTGATTGCAAATGTAATGCCCTTCAAGTGACAAGCTAACATGCTGATATAAATCAGGACAGCGTAAGAAAAATCGTTACTCACTGCTGACTGAAGGAGTGACGATGCTGCTCGCTCACTCATTTCTGGAGAATCGTGGTTTATGGAAGTGCCGTGACAGGAGGGTGGGGAGGGGGGGTCCCATGTGGTCTGTTATTGATTGTCAACTTGGACGGCTCACCTGTGTAGCCTCCAAAGATCCTGGTAGATAAACATATTCCAGGGCTGCCTGTCGTGACCTCTGCACGGTAATTAAGGGAGTGAGCTTGCCTAAAAGAGCCGAGTGCTGATGAGTTGTCCATCTCTCAGTCAGAAATCTGGCTTTTGGATTCAGTGGATGTTATCAGCAGGGTCGCATAGTAGAAAACATATGGGGCTAGCACTTAAACAATAAGGGGCAGATAGATCTGATCTATTGTTTGAATTAATATCATTGCTCATGCAAACATAGCCATTGTGGTATGAATCGGAAACTTATAGTACTGGACTCAGACACACCCAAAGGAAGAGAAAAGTTAAAAATTGTATTTTCATGAGCTCCTTGAACAGAGAAATGTTGCCTCTGCTTCTGCTCTGACAGCTGCAACCTCTCCAGTGCGACTCACTCACTCACTCACTCACTCACTCACTCACTCACTCTCTGACTTTATATGTGGACATCTGACCAACCAAGCAATTCAAATTGACTCAAAATCCCTTCTCTCCGTTGCCCACGCTCTAGTCAATGTTCATTCATTTGGGCAAGCTGGCCCATATTAAATATGTCACGAATAGTTTCTACGGTATGAGACATTTCTCGAGTGTAGTTGATGGAAATTACTAGGTTTTTGTTGAAGTCTACTTAGACCTTCAGCCCCAACAAATGCTTAATCTTTTAAATCCCGTTTTAAAGGTAACTGTTCTGCTTCTGTACTTACCTAACCCTAACCCCAAGTAATTACTCCTCTGACCTTAAAGTGACCTTCAGTAATTACTGAAATAATGGCTGACTGATGCTTTCTCTCATTTAGTTTTATGAATCTCTTCCACAAGTTTCCTCTGAGAGGCTGAAGAAGTGTGCTGTGTTAATTTAGAAATGATGGCTTAAAGCAAAGCAGGATATTAAAGCCCCACATGGTATTGTTAAACTACTTGATTATTTGGTGACTACTGCAATTGCTGCCAATTCAACCAAATGAAAGCCTTCTGTTCCAACATCAATACAACTGTCCCAGGGATGGATGATAGATGGTAATTGGTAAATAAAGATGATTGCAATGCAATTTAAGCCGAATGAGAATCTGCCTTAACATGTCATCCTTTGTTCATCAATGGCTGCTAGTATTATCTATACTAGCTTTTAGGCCACTAGCTATTGAGATGACATGTTACGACTGAAGACTAGTGTCTATTGGGACACCCTGTGTTGCGTTGGTCCCTCCTGTTTATCATTGTTGCATTGCCAAAACTGAAAAAGTAATATCTCCTGTTCCTGCATGTTTTCTCAACAACAAAAAAGTTAGTTTTATTGTTACTCCATGTAAAAAAACAAAAAGCGTAGGCCTACAATTAATCATAATGTAAAAAAAAGGGTCTGGAAATCAAACGGGTTTTTTTTGTATTAGTTTCCAGAAGACTGAAAAACTCCACAGGACATCCTTGTTAATTCTAGAATATTACGAAGCCCTACTCTCCTTAATAACTCGGACCAGTTACCTGGTTGACCAGTTTAGACCAGCTGTTCTTAATTGATCACTAACGTGTAGTCAGGTCCAGGACATACCAAGATTTATTACAGTGCTCTTTTGTAGCGAAACCAATTTATTCCAATGGAGTCCGCATAATCAGAGGATCTGCTCAAAGGTGGCGTTGATTTTCCTGAATGTTCGATGTGGAGTTCAACAGCGTGACCAACAGTAAGCTATCTTGACAGTGCAGACATGTAAGTGGAATGAGAGCCAATATAGAGGAAGGTATAGCGGTTTATAAGCTGCACCATTCACTTTGATTTAACCTCCTTGATCAAACTGAGAGCTGTTCCCCTAAAATGCTTTGCTAAATGACTGTTACAAAGCGTTTCAGCTTGGGGAGCTTTGTTTTTTTATTGAATGCAGCAGATGGGCCGGGTTGTGCGGAGGCCCACCCATATTAACATCATGCCCACCTGGCCCGTCATGACAAGTTATGATGTTATATGATTGCGGTTTCTGTGAGGATGTTCAGAATTGTAATACAATACTTTTATTGGAGTTATTGGAAACGTTTTGATCGCATGTGTCGGAAAAAAAATCCGATGCATCCCCCACTGGAATCTTATTTTACACGTAGTGTAATAGTCAAACTATTAGTGTAGCCTGTTAAGATTATGAATGAAGCTTCAAACTATTGAGTACAGCCCGAAAAGCTATCATGCAATTTTCTCTTTTGGCCATTCATCTGACTGGCTCATTGATTTAAGAAAAGATAGAACTTTATTAAATCAGAAGGGAATTCTTGTGCTAGAGATTGTTCAAACGTTACAAAGCAATATAAAAATAAAGAGTTAATAAAATCATGTGTATGAGAAGATATCCTAACAGAACGAAACAGTGGAGAGAAAATAGAGAAGCTTTCGTGACGGCACCTCGCCACTTGCTCTCGCTGTCACCAGAGCTTCTGCTCCCGGCTGGTTTCGTGTGGACTGGTGAATGTCACCTTGAGGTGTGACTGCTGCACCAACATGTAGCTGTTTTACTCTCTCTCTCTTTCTGAGCGTTCCCATCTGACTTGTGACTGTAAAAGCACAGGTGTAACTAATAACGTTAACAAGGGCATTGCCTGGTTTATGTGCGCTCGTACAGCCAGTCATGCCAGTCAGCATGCATCGTACAGGGAAACAGGTGTAAGTCCATGCAGCTGAGCTACGACGGAAACTGGCTAATTGAGCTGACCTTTGACCTGCATTGAGCTGTGTTGATGGATGGGAGGTCTGTCTCTGTTACTGCTCAGTCACAGACCTGTCACTTGTATCAAAGGCCTGTTGATTAGTGTTATTGGTGGTGATACCATTCAACAGGTAACCATTCATTTTAACAGTTAGTTCATGTAATCAGTCCACCACAAGGCTGACATAGAAACAAACAAACAACTCTAACCCAGGAGCCCATCCTGCATGTCTTTAGAGGAAGACATGAGGAAGCCGGAGAAACCGGAGGGAACCCATGCTAACACCGGGAGAACATGCAACCCAAACCTGGATTTGAACCACCATACCATCCTGCAGCCCTATTTGCTCATTGTCTTGTGGCAAACTTAACTAACCATGACTTTGGAGTTTAAAAAAAAAATGTTTTACTTTTTTTTAGTTGAGGCAACAGCAGTTTTAGTCATTGAGGCAACCTTTTTTATCCGTTCATTGCAATGAAATAACACAAAAATGGTTTGTATTAGGCTCATACCGGTGTAGTTAAGCAGCTAAAAGGTGGCTTGCTATTCACAGTGAATACAGCTCAGTGAGATTCACTGAGCACCTCTGGGTGATGTAATGAACTCAGGATGGAGTTTGGTTTCCCAAGATAGCTGGGACTTTCACATGTCCAAGGCAGCTAAAGTGGTTATTTCAGCCAAGCCCTCCTCCTCCTGCTTCTTCTCCCCTTATAATACTGCTCACACAGTAAGGTACAAACTGTGTCTAGTGAGCAGTAAATCAAGATTTCGGACATAGAAGAACTCAATAATGCAGATCATTTTCACATCTGTGAAATGCAACACATTGCATCGTTAGCAAAAGGGATTGTTCACACCAAAGGCACTACTTTTTTCTACATTGTGTAGAGCATAAATGATTACATAATTTCAGACAGAGTCCTATTAGTATGCAAGGTACCTAACTGTGGACATACTGCCTGACAGAGCTCAATCCACAGAAGATTGAGAATATAACCATTTGTGGTTTGTGTCTGCACATCAGTGTCAAACAAGCTGTGGGTTACAGTTTCTTCTGACTTTCTCACTGAATAAATTTACACCAAGAAACAAACCTTCCTGCTATAACAGCTATGGGTTTTATTTGAACCACTAAAATACACATAGAAAGACATAAAAAGGGAATATAATAGCATATTTAATAAAGATACCCAACAACAATCATTTGATCAAAGATTAGAGTCACTTATAAGATATTGTCATAGTTATGATCCAGCCTGACTTCCAAGCACCAGTTTAAACTGACTTAAGTGAACATTTGGACTGATGGGTTGTGATACCACTATGCTGACAACAAACAGCAAATCAAACATCCTGCTGGGTTATTTTTGTCCAAACATGAACCGAAAACAGATTCATCCTCCCACCACTTCTTTCTAGAAACAGGCTAACTGATGATCGTAGGTACAGTGAATGTTGTTGCAAGCATTTTCTTTCCATGTTTGTTATTTGTCTACATTTGTGTGACTGGGTGGAAAGCTGTGTGATGTGATAGCCTGTGGGCTGTTGACCTTGGAGGACTACCTTCTGGCAACAGATCTGCTTCCTGCATTGATTTTTATTTTCATGGCCGGGTTATTTGGGTTTCTGCCCTCGAGTCGCAGCTCGGCTGCCACCAAGGTCAGCTGGGGAGACAAGGAATCCGTTTTTGTCTCCAGCAGTTTCACACTGTAAGTAGATATGGATGTGTTGTCTGAATTTTTCTATCTGTCTACTCCATCTGATGTTACTTCCACAAGTTCTGCCTTTCTTTCATTTTTTTCTTTTGTAAATGTAATTTTTTTTTTCTTCCGTAACACTAATTACTTCATATAAAGATGTTTCTGACTACTAAACACATCATACAGAAATGTTTAGTGTTGTAAATGTTTGGTTAACATGGATGCGATATTATAGTTGTAATTAAGTTTGTATTCAGTTGCTTTCTGGCCAAATGGTAGTGTTCACTTTATATACATAGTTAACAAATAATATATAACATGGTAATAACTGCGCTTTTGTAAAAAAAACACACACAAAAAACAAGGAAAACATTTCATCCAGGAATCATAGCAACCAGTTGGTGGGATGGTGACTCACCATCATCCAGGTGAACTTGGTTGGTGATTTGTCGATATGCCACTCAAAATGTAAGGTTTTAAATAATGGAGATAAGTAAAATGGACTTAATTGAGCAGCGGCTTTTGACTTTTTCTTTTTGTCTGAGTCTGAGTTTGTTGCTGAAGTAGTTGACACCAGCCAAGACCTGTCAACAGCTCCATCATCTGTGAACAAATGGACACAAAAAAGTGGATTATAACCTGTATTTAAATGACATTTGGAGACTATATTTTCAATGCAGGATCTGCTGGACATTTCCTTAAAAAGTAAGATCCTTTACATATTTTCAGTGTTATACAATTGGGTGCCGCGGTCGGCTTGTCTACCTCCGTCCTCATCCTGGGTTTGTATATTCATATCTACCAGACAGAAATGAGAGAGACCATCTAATCTAATCCTCAATAAGAAAGCGAATGAGCATATTTCCAAAAATGTCAAACTAGACTTTAATGCCATTCTTAAAGGAGGAATTGCACATGGTGAAATGTTAAGACATGACATGAATATATCTGACCAGAAGCCATATATCATTTGATGAGGCCTTCATCACTGGAGATAGCTATGCAATGGAAATAACATCCTGTGATAAATATCAACAATGTAAACAACTGGTTTCGATTTCAGGGCTCAGTGCAATGTTTACCTGATCAATACAATAGATTTATGATTCCAAGTTCCTAGTTGTTGCCCTTAGTATTACACAGGTAGCTTTCACAGAGACAGGGAGGATAATGACACAGAAAGGAGCCTCACACAGCCCTGTTTGCATCGAAACAGACCTACAATCTGGCCTTGAAAACACTCACTCATCGCTCTTAGTGCCACCTCGGAGATGAAACAGCCTGCTTACATGATTACAGTTATAAGTTGAGTAGTAAACCTTCCAGTGCTCAGCAATGAGAGACATGCATGAGATGGTAATTCACAAACACACACACACACACACACACACACACACACACACATGCGCACAGTCCAAATGCCACGATAAATTACATGAAAGCCTTTTGATTTACAGCATGCAGGCCTCTGTCCACATGGGAATTAGCTTCAGATGGTGGAGACCCAGAGTCTACATTTAGAAACGTGATGGATGCAGGAAACTACAGGACAACGCATGATCTGATCCAACAGCCGGCCCTGCGAATGAACAGCCTGGCTGAGGATGAATGTATACATCTTGGGTATCCAATCAAATCCCAAGGATGATGAACCGACCTCCTCCCCATCGTCTCTCACAAACAGGGGATCATAACTCTTGAAATTGGACTTGTCTCACAGTGAGTGGAGAAACGGACCTACCTTTGACCCACTACAACCAGGAATCATCAACAGGCAAGACGTCCCCATCCCCCTCCATCTTATTCATCCTCACCATGCTCTCACCATTGAGGTCTAACCAGGAAATCATACTAAAAGTATAATTGAACTGTGTAAAATGTTATGCTTGCTTGACATTTGTAAGAAACATACATAAGAAATGTAAATCTCATGAGCAACTGATGCCACTTGTCATATAGTTGAACAGCATGACGATCACAACGAGTTCCATAGCGTATTGGTAGAAAGAAAACCACGCCTCATGTCTGTTTTTTCCTCCCTCTCTCTCTTTCAGCAGGAGAACCACAGGAGTATTCACTGGAGACAACAACAACACCCTCACCCTGCTGCACCATCCCTGGCAAATATCAAGCATCCCAATGGAGTTCTCTTTGTGAAAAAGTGCAATGTTTGGGTTTGAATATGTTTACCTCAAGTATTTTTTTTCTTCCAGTTGTAATCTCTAGTGATAACAAGATAGCTCCTGCTGACTTGAGCCAAACATTTTTTTTTCTCCCTCCTCTCTGTGTCAGTGGAGAAACGATGCATCCCTACTCCTTTCTCTGAGCGATTGGAGCATCTCCATGCAGCACAGGAAACCGGTGGAGACTATATGCAAGGACAACACAGAGGAAAAGGCACAGACACTGCTTGATGATAGATAGCATGATGATTAGAGATTGATTTTATGAATTTATTGAGGTAAATAAGCTCATAGTAAAAAAGACAAAAGATACAAAGTAACACTAATTATATATGACACTACACTACTGTGTATATATATAGTAGTGTAGTGTTGATTACATTGTTTATTAAAATAATTTTGTATTTCAGTTATCAGAGAATTACTGAAACCAGCATGAATTAAAGAAATTGTTTATCTGAATCCTGAAACACTTTCATCCTTCTGAATATATAATTTGAGGATGTGATTGCTCTTGATTACCACACAGCACAGCAGAATAATTCAAAGTAATAAACAACATGACAACAAAATATGTCAAACAGGCTGGAAATTCTAGCTGTTCATTCTTACTAATCCTTAAATTTGAATGAATTTTCCTTAAAAAACCCCCCCCAAAAAAACACACATTTATGTAGCTACATGGCAGTGTTGTGTGAATATGTTACAATTCATTTATTGACATCAAATAACCAAAAAAAAATGTAGTTCGGTTTCTACCATTTTTTACACTTTCAAATGGCCCGCTAAGAACATCTTGGAACTATCTGAAGTCTACGCGTATCATGTGATGATCAAGCATTATGAACTTCTGTTGATGCGACTCTCTCTTTATATGCGTCTGGGTCAAACCTCCACTGTCCACCTGAATAAAAGCTGCTCCTGGTCAGGGCTAGGAAAGGATCAAAGAACATGCTGCACCAGCGCGCATAGATTTCCCACAAAAGAAGAAAAAAAAAGATGAGTTTCTGGTGGTCAGGTTTATTTTTCACACCTCAAGACACTGTAGAGGTAATATTTTGTCCATGCCGATGAGTGCATTTGCAATGTACCTGCAAAAAAACCCATAACACAACAATTACAGGACACTCATTTTAAATTATCACTTTTAGAGACAATGATGGTATAATTAGACAATTTAAACTTTTAAGAGCAGACATACTGTATGATATAAGGCAAATGCTGAAGAGAAATGTATTGGACTATGTTGTATTTCAATTTCACTCACTCAGATGAAATCTATCTGCTTGTGCTTTCTGCAGAATCAGTCAAAACACAATTGCCAAAGGACATAATAAATAGCTTTTTAAACAAGTCTATTGTAAACTGATGTTTCTCATTGACTTAAAATGAACCTTTAAAAAATAGTGTCATCAATTTTGTAATCGGTTTATCCAGTCAGTGTTGTGCGGAGCTGAAGAAAGCACACACAACACAGGACCATTTTGACAAATTACTGAACAACTTTGTTGATATGTTCGTGTTTTGCTGACTGAAGCACAACAGCAAACACTTGAATAATTAACAAGGGCCTAAACTCTGTGTGGGTCCCACAAGAGCTCCTTGGTAATGTGTCTGTTCTTCCTATAGCCTTCCCTGTCGTCCCTTATTCTCAATAAGGCATACATATACTATGAATATATGAATGCACCATGCATCCACCACATGCAACTGTGTATGTGCACAATATTTGCACATACATGGAAAGAGGTACTCATATCCACACTGCCCCTACAATACGTCTCATTTGCACTTCCTATAAGTATCTTTACCACACAAGCTCTTTTCCACATTAGAGCATGCATCTGCAAATGGCTTCACACTGCTGTCTTCTTTGGCAAAAAAAACAAAAAAAACCTCTGTCCTGCTCGTACTTGGTAAAAAAAAAAAACATTGTCAGAGACAACATGTTAAAGTTATTTGCATTTGAAGTTTTGAAGTTTGGCCTTGAGGTGATTTACGCATTCCTGAAAGACAAGACCTTTTTTTTGGGGGGGGGGGGGGGGGGGGGTCACTGACACAGTAGTGTTAAATAAACATGCTGCCATCTAGTGGATGTGGACTAGCAAGCACAGCTGTCATTTTTCAAAGCTGCAGAATTAATCACTTGGGGGACATCTGCCTGATGAACTCCCGGATCTTGGTTGTTTCGTCCTGGATAGTGGCTCTGATAGTCCTCAGTCTCCTGCTTCCGCTTAGTGTACCATCTCAGAGTGCTGGATTTGGGGTGAAACCCTACATGCATGGTGACGAGATTTCTTGTCTTGATATCAGTGGCTTCTATCTCTTCCTTCGGCCAGCGGGGTATGAGCAAACTGAAGACTACAAGGTCACCGATGATGATGATGGACAAGAACTCGGAGATGGAGGACAAACACTCTCCACAGGACAAGTACTCTGAAGAAACTTCTGAGGTGGTGGTTCCTGTGTCTCTTCCATAAGGAGATGCAGGGAAGAGAGTGACAGACAGGGGCTGCTACGAAGAGGCCAAGGTGGACTGATGAGAGTGACCCAGATAGATTATTCTTATGGTGGCTTTTGCATCTGGCAAGGCTGGTGTTTTGCACTGGGACTGTTAGATTGACCCTTTTCAACCAAGGGCAGGCCTTAGCGTCTGGCTGGGCAAGCAAAGCCCCAGGTATCCTTTCCATTTGGCAGCGCTCAACGTCTTGCACTGTTTTTTTTTTCAGTAGTAGTATATCCTAGTCTTCGCATGATGGATCGATCTTTCTTTCTTTCATCCTGAGGTAATGCCCCAGGTAGCCCTCACATCTGGCAGGCCTGTCAACACCTTGTGCATATAGCCTTAGACGTCTGGCAGGGCTGTCAACACCACAGGTCGCACCTTGCAGTGGGGCCTTTTGTAGTTTCTACTAATCTTTACACAGTGAAACTTTCTTTTATCCTGAGGCGATGTTCCAGTCTTTGCAGGGCTGTTGATACCCTGAGCGTGTAAGCCTTTGCGTCAGGCAGAGAAAAGAAACATTCAGCTTGATCAGCGTTTCAATGATTATACTGTAATGTTCCTTCCCACAGCACCAGTGGCTCCTACAGGTTGGTCTGGAGTCTGCAGTTCACTTCTTGTTAAGGTTTTTTTAAAGGTCTCCAGCCACAAAGCCAACACACATGCAACTTGAAGTTGAATCTGCATATACCATTTTATTGTTGTTGATGCATTTAAAAGGCTTATTTTGCATGTTTAATCAATGATCAGTAGGTGCTTTATTAAATAATTGAGCATTAATGAGTAAATTATGCTTTATTTTCAGCTTACTCTATATATGCCATGTTGTTTTTAAGAATGTAATTATTATGCCACAAAAATATTATTTTTTATTCTTAAAAACGATCCGAAGTTTACCCTGAAGGTGGCAGCAGAGGAACACGTTGTTACACAAATCTAAGGATAATGTGCTGAGTGTGTGTCTGTGTGTGTCAAACTGGCACTAATTGGTTAATCAAAATCACCTGTGCCTCACTAGTGGCAATCAGAGGTTGCCGTGGTGATGGTAACTGCTCCTTGGCCCGGCAGGGCATTGCAACTAATTAAAATGAAGGTGCGCCTCTCATATCCCTGCTTGTCTGACAAAACAAACCCATCACTGAAGGCTTTTACAGAGTTAGTTCATCTGATGAACATACATTATGTCATCTGTGTGTAGTCATACTTATGAGCATGGGAGGGGATTAAAAAACAGGTCTCCTGTTCTGCAGAAATTGTAATCTGAGGTACCACGGGTCCAATTACTTGGATTTCCTGTTACTTTCAGGCTGTTACAGCCACATGTGTAAATCTGTTTGATTCCACAGTAATATGTTTATGATCATCACTGGTTTTCCTATATTTTGACCAGAAATGATCTATGAAAAGTGAAAAATGCTCAGCATTGTAAAAAGGATACTAAAATAAGAGGTGGAAACAATAAAAAATAAATAGTACTAATATCCCAAAATAACTGAATATTTTGATTCAAATAGTCCAAAAAGGGTTATAAAGAATTATTTTAAGTTGAGGAAAAGATGCTGAATCAGCATTCACACACAGAAACTGTATATGCAACAATGGTACTGCACATCCAGCTTTCATACAGCAGATGGTGGTACAGCCCCATTGAGAAAATAAGGCCAAGCTCAGATACTACCTTAAATACAGACCTGAGACATGGTGAATTTTTGACATTACTTTTATAATTTTTATATAAGTAACATTCAGATTGAGAAAGATATGTTTTTGCTTCTGTTAGATGTGGCTCTTTAAAAATTTGCAGTAACAAAATCATTTAAATATCTTGTATGCTCTCCATACACATAAGTCAATGAAGAACTATTTTTTTTGGTAGCAATTCAGCAACAAGGAACTACATGATAATTTGAGTATTTGTTGTGTAACTCTACAATAGATTCTAATACCACAATACAACAGTAAGTGAAAAGCTACTGTTAACCTGTATTCATCCACTTGGAAGTTTGCTCCACCCGTGGGAATCCGAGTGCTGCCTGCTGTAAGTACGTTGTAACTGTCAGACCCTATCACATCAACTTTCCACCATGTAACCTATCATCAAGCATATATTATCTTTCACAGAAACATACACACACCTCCGTAGTAACGTCCCACATACACACACACACACACACACACACACACACGGGCTCGTGCAGGGAAACACACACAAATAAAAATGTAAATGTGCGTGGAACAGTGTCAGGCATGCTGATACTGGCACACGCCAACAGAAAAATCTTGGCCCTGGCTAATGGAGTAAGGGAACCAGCACTCCCAGTGATGTCAACAGGCCAACACACACACACACACACACACACACCCTCTCTCTCTCTCTCCCAGTGAGGAATAACTTTCTTGTATTTCATTTCTTTTCCTTTTGACACCTTTCTGCCAGAAGACGCTGAACACGATACTACTTTTTCCTCTAAAAATCCTTTCAGGTTACGGTGCCTCAAATACTGAACAAATGTGATCAAGCACTGAATGCATGTGTGGAATACATGCTGACCATTAAATCAGAAACAGGAAATTACATCATCACTGGGTATATGCTCGACGATGCTCAGGCGGAGAAGAGGGGAGAAGCAGATGCAGGGTGTGTGTGTGTGTGTGTGTGTGTGTGTGTGTGTGTGGAGGGTTGGGGAGGGCAGTGCGGTCACAGGTGACTGTCATGTTTAATAATGATTATCACCACGCACCTGCGCCCCCACGCTAATTAACTGGACGCATATGCAAATGAGTCAGGGGGATTTAAAAAAAAAAGAAGAAGAGGAAAAAAACAGCTCGTTGAGTGGCAGTGAACGGTTGTTCAGCTGCTGGATTTGATTAGGGTAATGAACGGTCAGCGATGGAGGCACCGGTGGTGGTAAAAGGAGGAGAGATAAAGGAAATGGAGGATATTAGGGTGAGAGGGGAGGAAGGAACGCATTAGAAAGAGAGAGAGGAGAAGGAGGAGAGGGAGAGATATCACCGAGGTAACATAATGGGAACAGGTGGACGAGTGGCCTGTTGACTGAGGGAATAGGAGGGGTGTTGTCGTGTTTTAGTGCAACCAATCCGACGTCTTACAGCGTGTAAGGGAGATCAAGGAGCTCGCAGCGTAAACACTCAAATTGTTCCGTGATTGATTGCTACTAAGTATAATTACGCATTCAGATTTTAAGGACGGGGCAACACGGTGTAACCGAGAGCAGTTGTCATGTGTATTTGCACGTACTGGGTAGATGTCTTTTTCTCCCATGTCGCATTGCAACTCAGAGAGTCTCTGCCAGAGTGTGAAGAAAGTGAGACATTAAAAAAAAAAAAAAAAATAGAAGAGGAAGTGCTATTTATTCCAAACGCATTCCAAACACGCTTTCTATATCTCCATACTGTGATCCAGGCCGTGCATGCATATACACCTACCTCTAACAAAGCAAATTGCGGTTCATCCAACTCTATGGCCCCAATCTCAGTCAGGGGAGGCAGGCTCGTCACTCACACAGATAAGGGTGAATTAGGGTCTCGCTCTGGGTTTTACATTTCAATTTAGCCTCCGGCTTCAGAGCCATTAGGGGCCTAATCTAAAGCTTGGTCCGCAGGGTTCTCCTTCCCTACCAATTGCAATATTGTTTTATTAACTTTCCAGTATGCCGGAATGAAACTCCAACAGATTCATTTCTTCGCATTAAATTCATATTAGGGTTATTTGTGATAGGAAGACCTCTTATTTAAGGATGTTGCGAGCAGTCAATGTGTTTGTAATGCGGTGTTGCTGTATCACCGACTGGCTGATTTGGCCGAGTGGAGCAGAATGGAGCGTGTGAGTGTAATTGCAAGTTGATAATGTGCCTGGGCATGCAGAATGACCAAGACAGTTCTCGCCAACAAAGCGTGGAGGAGGGAGGGAACATTGTGCAGGTGCAAAGTCAATAGGGGATGGTAAGTCTCTTAAGATAACTCTCTGCAGATCAGGTTGCAGATTGTTCATCATACCACGATACACTTTTCGCCTGACTCGTGTCTACAGGATGTTTGGGGGGGGGGGGGGGGGGGGGGGGACTGTAAAATCTTCAATTAAAGCTAAGGAAGGGACTGTGACAGGCATGCATTATGTTATATGCAATTTAGATGACAGTTAGAATCAATACAAACAACAGCACTGCATTACATTACCAACTCTGTTCAAGGTTTACACAACTCTGAAGCCTCCACACCCACTAGTCACATCTGTGTAATCAACACGTATGCAAACAGAAAACAGGACATCGTGGATGCCAACTGCTTGGAGGTATTAAACCGCCGTAAGCTGCCAAAACGCTGCAAAACTCCAGGAAGTTTTCCTGTTCAACGAGACAATCACGAGGTGTCCAAAACACAAAGGAATCTACCAGAATGCTCGCTTGCATGCATTTGATTGGCTGACGCCTTGTCGCTTGATGTGGCAACAGATTATTTATCAACTGCGATGGAATGACTGCGTTTTAAATCGTAACGCCTGACATGATCATTGCTGGAAAAAGCAATCGCATTATTAAAGTATGACACTGATTATAGGCTACGTTAGCTGGTTAAAAAAAAACGCTAGATGGCAGATGACAACCCATGATGATACTACCCATGATGCTGCCTGTCTGCCACCGCTCAGTGAAGGGAAAGGTTCAAGCTTCTTCTCTGGGAACTCACTGTGATGCTCTGCTTTCCTAACCTCCCACCGTGGCCTCTTCTCCTTTTCCCCTCCCCTTATCCCAGCTCTCCTGTCTGAAGCTGTTACTGTTTATCTAACAACTGCCATAACTACAAACACTTATACACTGGCACACACACAAACACACACACACACACACACACACACACATACACCTTTTTTTCCGCACAGGTTGGGTCCATTTACCCCACTAGGGTTTTCGGTGTAGCCTGTGTTCCTGAGCCCACCAAGAAATGGTGGCCATGGGGGAAGTGAGTGTGTGTGTGTGTGTGTGTGTGTATGTGTGTGTGTGTGTGTGTGTGTGTGTGTGTGAGAGAGAGAGAGAGAAATAGGGGGGAACATGTGGTAGTAATCTGGGTGTTTTACTGTCTGGCTCTGGTGGTGAAAGTGTTGGGCAGGGGCTACGAGCGGTCTGGATCGTGTCAGAAGCCGCCGGAGTCAGGTTTCCCTGATAGACCAGACTGGGAGCGAGTACAGTGGGGGAGAAGGAGAAGGAGAGACAAAGTTGAAGGATGGGACTGGAAAGTAAGAGAGTGAGGTGCTGGACGTGTGAGAGCCAACCCTCTGACTTATTCTGTCTTCCCTCAGGACATTTTTATTAATCCCGGTGTGTACGTGGATGCTTGTGTGCCGCTGTGTGTGTGTGTGTGTGTGTGTGTGTGAACCCGGGCCAGAAGGCTCCAAAAAGACGACCACTTGAACTAGCCCCAGCTGACAAAACAAATGGCCTTTACTCTGTCTCTCCCCTCTCTTCTCTTCTTCTCCCCTCATCCAATTTTCATCTTTTTTTTTTTCCTCCACGATGGGCATTTAATCAAGTAAGGGAGCTAATCAAAGCCAGAGAAAGGCTCCTGAACCCTCAGCTATCTCCTCCTTAATCCTAAAGCTCTGCTTCTCATTTGCCATTGACCTGGAGGACCAGACTTGTCCACTGAACCCGCTGCCACAGGGACGTAGGGGGGAGTCGGATCGCTGGAGAGTTGAGCGGTTAGCGAAAGGTTATAGCACGTGCGTTCACGTGTGTGTACGTGTACGAATCTATAGTCTATGGCGGGGTAAAATGAAATGTCAACAAACCTTTTCAACTGTAGTGTATAAAACACGCGGAGGATGAGATGAATAGGGCTCAGGAATGAGGGAGTCGCAGGGAGAAGTGAAGAGGACAGAGAAGGAGAGGAGCAGGGAGGATGTAGGAGGCACAAGGGGTCACAGGGGTTGAGGTGATAAGTCGCCTGCTGGGGAATTAATAGGGAGCAGATGGCGCTACCTTTACTTAATGTAGGGGTGTGGATACAAGGGGAGAGATTTATCAGTCTGTGCGAGAGCGGAGTCTGCTGATGGCTGGCGGGCCGACTCCCCCACCTGAGGAGGATTTAGCACATTCCTGCCTCACTGTGAACTGGGAGGTGTCTGTGGAACGGCAGAAGTTCGCTGTCAGAGAGGGGGGATTTAAAATAGGAAAGTGTGTGTGTGTGTGTGTGTGTGTGTGTGTGTGTGTTTTCTCTTGCATGATGAAATGAGAAGATGAGAGTTCCTGAAGGTGATGAAGGTGCTGTTGTCACTTTTGAATACTCAAGGTCCCTTGTTAATGAAAACTCTTAAGTGGATGAGAGTAAACAATTATACTTCTAAAGTGCACATTGTTACCAAATTTCATTTCTGTTTTTTAAGCACTTATGTCGTTTTTTCCTTTCCATTATTTCATTTGCTAGGTCATCTCTCAGTCTAATGTAGAATTAAACTCTGGGCTCTTTCATCCTTCTGAGTGAATCAATTTAATCTGAATTGGGTTCTAGGGGAGAATCAGGTACAATGTAGTCACATGTTTCCCCAGAGAACTCTAAATGCCACCTTTAGAAGAACATAATGTAACTGCTAAAACAATATTCTGGGTTAAAATTGTATTTTTGTTGTAGGGATTTTTTAAATTCTATCTACTCTAATGAAATGGTTTGTTCCATTAAAATAGTAACATTTTGCCTAACTTCAAACCATCTTTGTACATAAAAACAATCCCTCAATTTCATGACCTGCATGACTGACTGTAACATCTTCCTCAACTTGACCCAGTCCGAGTTATTTCCATGGTTACAGTAAAAAAGCCGGTGGGAGCTGAGTGGGCCTATCACTCTTATCACTTTAGTGATAATGGCCCTCACATAAAAGATGACCTGGTGAACTCCACAAATGCCAGATTGGCCCAATTAGCCACTATGCATTTCATACAATTTGCAAAGGGCAAATGTTCCCAAGCTGTAATTATGTACTCACATTGCCCACCTTGGGTGACCTGCCAACCAGTCTTGACGTCTGTTGTAGAGGTCGCCATGACAGCGTTGGCAAAAACACAGAGAAAAAATGAGCTTGGGGGTCTCTCATTGTGTCTGTAATTGGTCAAGTTGCGCTTGTTACATAGTAGCGAATACATAATGGATAGTGCTGATTGCACTGTGAGATGGATGGGGAAATGTCACTGTGGGGGATGGTTGAGTGGGATTCTGTTGGTTATGTCTACAGTTTAACATCATTGCCTCTGTCATCAGCATTGATGAGTGATGAAATGGAAGAAAATGTCATTTTATGACTATTGGAAGACAATGAATGACGAAGCGGTGAGTTCAGGAGGGAATGGTCTGGTCATAAGAACTGTACGTTTAGAAAGCTCAATCACATTTGAAAATGGAAATCCATGAAATCTTTCTATAACCCGTCAAACCACAGGTCATTTTCTTATGTTTCAGTTTCAGGTCAGATTAAACAAAATGTTTTAATTGGTGAGTTTCAGAGGTACTGATGGGATATATATATATATATATAATATATTTTATAATTTTTTTTTTTTTTTTTTTTTCCTGAACAGAGCCAGGTTTGCTGCTTCTTGATGCTAAGATGAGGTCATTGGCTGCTGACATATTCATAGCTTCATATTAAGCATACATACATACATACATAAGAGTGATCTGAATCTTCTCAACTCTCAGCAAGAAAGCACAGATGTGTATTTCCCAAAATGGTGGACAATTCCCTTAATGCCCACTGACAACCACTGATTAAACATCATTATGGATTCACATGAGATCACTTATCAAAAGGCATTATTGTAGAAGTTGTAACACACATCCGCTGAGGGATTCTTGGACTCTAATTTGTATTATTTCAAGCAAAAAAGGTTCTTTAAAAATGACAATCTGTTATTATAAACAGTGAACATTTAACAATTCATCGAGATGACCTGTGTTAGCCTATTCCAGGTTCTCGTGGTGCCGAGGTCCAGCAGTGTTCAGGAGATGCTGCTGTGAGGCAGGCCCTCCCTAATGTCTCCATTGCCTGCACCTGACCCCGCTAGCCAGCAGTGGCCAAATTTAGTTTGGAAACGTGCCACCATGGGAGAGCCGACAGGCCCATTAATCAGCAGGAGTCTCCCCTCTACTCATCCTGCAGGTCAGAGAGGGAGCAGCACACACGCGTGCACACACACACACACACACACACACACACAGATACGCATGAACTACCTTCATGTACAAACACAATGCACAATAGCGCACAACACACCAGCAAAACTAATGATTGCTGAAACTTTGAAAGAACTCTGACAGCTTCCCCTTTCCACTACCTATCCTAAATCCTCCATCACCTCCTTTACTTACACACTTACACACACACACACAAACACCTGGTCACGGCCCTCCATCACTCCCGGTCTCATCCAGTCTCACATCCCAGCTCTGTTTCTCGGTCTCAGCCAGGTTTTCTGTCAGCCTGGGGCCCCGGTCATCGGGGTTATCCACACGCTGCTACCCCTGGCTCACACTACATGCAGAGGAACGCACACACACACACACACACACACAGACACACACAAGCACAAACACTCATCGTGACCCTTAGGAACACAAGATATGATGGATTGATATGTTGGATCGGAATCCATAGTTTTGGATGAGCTGGATGAATGTGAAGTGGAAAGAAAGATACTTTGAACACATGTGGTGTAAGGCCAGGTTGAAAATGACGTTTATTGTTATGTCTGAGATGAACTCAAAGTGCTCTCGCCTTTGGGAATACACAGAGAAACCAGTAAATATGTCCAACGTTGTCCGCAGAGTTCCTTACATCACCTGTTTTTTTTTTTTTGGGGGGGGGGGGGGGGGGGAGTGAGACTGCAGCAGCGTGTTTGAAGCAGCCGCTAATTGACTTGTAATCAGTGTTTACTATCTCGCAATTAACACTCAGAGACAATGAGATCGGAGGATGTGGCACCAGGCAGCAGGCATTTATTGGGCAATATCCCCGAGGTGTGAGCCGATGCCAGAAAGTAACCGGAGAGAATGCGTTTGATAACTGGTGCGCATTTATATGCAGTGTCACTGGTGCACTTATCCTTTCTAATGTGAAACTCTGCGGGGAGATGAATGGCGGGATTGGGTTAGATTAATGAAGGTTACTAAAGTCCCCAGATGTTTCCGTGGTAATTAGAGGCCTTTGTTTATCAGGAAAACAAGTCACATCAAGAGCAAAGCATTCATTATAATTTTTCATAATCTTAATAATTCAAGTGTAGCTGCTTCATTTTGTTCCCAATTTATCATGCTAATGTTGTGAATAAATCTGCATAATTTCAACACTGCCTGTTGGATCCAGCGAGCAACAGACTTTTGACGGGGCAAAAAAAAATATTGAATTTTGTACTTTGCATCTATTGATGCAGAATAAGTGCAACAAATCAATAGGTCAAAGTTTGCCAGCATGCAAAGATATTAATACTTAAGCCTTTCTCATTCTTGAAAGTCGACTATTCAGGGGACGTTTCTCCCCGGTCATTAATCTGCTCGTATTGCAGCCAGGAAGCTCAAAGCGGCATTATAATGTGCACTTGACTGATATTATCACGCCACTAAATAGTTTGCGCTAAATAGCTTAATCCTCACGAAACACTTGAAACCGTGGAGGGCTCAGAAGCAGCTGTTTAATTTCAGCCAAGAATGATTTACGGGTAAAGTGGATGGCCATTATGATTAACAACAAGGTCACTCCGGTACAGTGGGTTGGGGATTTGCAGGTTCAGCTGGACAGTGCCGACTGCATTTTGTCGCGCCCCAATTGTCTTGTCAGAAATCAATCGGAGATCACAACGTGGTTTTTTGCAGCGGGAGGTCAGTCCTCACTACAGCGTAAATATTTCATCCCGGACTCACGTCAAGGGGCTTTTAAAGATGTGTGCTGGACCATGCTCCCCTCTTGCTGCCCTCTGAAAGTGACAGGGCTTGCATTTTAGCCCACTTCAGGACCAGGTTAAATCAATTAAAATCTATTATTCATCATGACAGTGTGGTGACCTCACTGAAAGCCCCTGTAATTTCAGAATAGAAAGGAGGAAAAAGAACTGGCAGTGAACTTTGGCTCCTCAAGTTTTCAAGAGGGAACAATTGACCTTGTTTTAAAGTCAGCATTGAAGAAATTACTGCTTGAAACACGATGTGTTTTTTTTTATAATATATAATATATTATATAATATATAATATATTATTAGCTTTATATTCGGAGGACAATTGACTCCACATTTTGTATTGCAGATAAATACAGTCTCACTTAGACTTGAACATATCATCTTCACCACCATGCTTAAAAAACTCCTTCGCAAGGTCACTCGTGAGAGCTGAAGTCGTGCTCTCAAGGCAAGTATGGCAAGCCTTCACCTATTGTTCGGCAAAGTGCAACTCTCTTCTTCTCATTGTAAGGAAGACTTTCAATGGCGGAGCCACCACGGCTGGTGGCAGGCTGTTTGATCGGATAATAAGCAGAGAGGGAGTCGGGAAAAGAGAGAAGTCATTAAGACCTGCTCACATATAATCATCTCGACGCCATCAGCATCAACAGCAGCATAACCATAACCACCTCTCTGTCTCTCTGTGTCTCTTTGCCTCAGCCATCTCTGTCTTCCTCACTCCTTCTCCCGCTCAAATGAAAGGGCCTCCTCACACTGCATGGCGAACGAAAATGATGGAGGCTGATCAAAAAAGAAAGAAGGGAAAAGATGAAAAGTGGTTTTGAAGTGGCTCGCCACATTAGTTGGCTCCCCCCCTCCTCACCAACCTTTCAATTTAAGCAAACAATATGTTGCCTCGAAGATGTGTGAGGCACGGGTATTCATGCGGGTGAGAGTGCAGGAAATAAAAAGTAAAAATTAGATGGATGGACAGAGGGAGTGGTTAGCGATGGCTAGGGGTTGCAGCGCTGCCTCAATGAAGATTCTGTTTGTGCATTCTTGTTGTTTTTAGGGGTCGTGTCACCTTCAACCACACACCATAATATGGTTTGGAGGGGTGAAAAAAGAATATGTAGTTACAGTATGTAGTCTATATCCTCAGCAGACACACCATGTTAGATGTAACCAAAATGCCTGCATGTTTGCGTCGCGTTTTGAGCTAAAAGCTAACATCAGCATGCAAATGTGTTTGCAATGACGAATCTAACATGTGCATGTTAAGCAGGTGGATTGTTTATCACATTCACAATTAGTAAAGCATGCTAAAATGCGGTGCTAAAAACAATTAAGACATCCATGAATCATTTATTAATTGAAAAGATTACAATTAAAAATCAACCCTGATGGGAACGTCATTAGTTTCGCAGGTATTTGATCATAAACCAAAGTAGTGATTGAGCAAATGGGGGAGTAGGGCTAGCAGACAAGTCAGGGGATCAGCACAGATATTACAATTCATTTTGTGGGGAACATGAATGTGTAACCAAATTTCAAGGTTTATTTATTGGGACAAGGATGAACCTCATGTTGATACTGAAGGAAAACTCAGGTGATCTCTAGTCTTTAGGATTTAGCCTCTGGACATGGTGGATAGATCCATTCAATGTTTGTCTTCAAGAGGGGAGGCCCAAATAATAGAATACATAATCTAGGAACCTGTGTTAGATGTTGAGATGCATCACAGGACAAGTGAAAGGTTTGACCTGCTGATGGCGCTAGAGAAAAAAATTCTGAGGAGAATGGGTTTCATGCTTTAAGGAACATGTACATTATTATATCAGCACTAAGCACCGAAACGGAGGTGACAGTTCCATAACCACCCCCTCCCTCTCCTCCTCTCTCCCAAAACATATCTGTGTCAACGATATTACTTAAAAAAAACCATAATATAAAGTTCTCTGCTACTTGATGTATTTATACTTCGCTAGGATATTTTTAAGTTGGCATGTAAAGCATATTTGAGCAACTTGAAACGAAATCAAAATAAATAAAAAAAAAGCATCATTGTCTGCAGGCATGCATGTACTGCGCCTTTAAATCCAAGGCTTGTTTGCATGCAGGTGCCTCCTACCTCTCCGGGGCAGCGTCGGTAGGCGACTGCTGTAAATGGACTCTCACTATCGTTTAAGATGGCGTAACGCATCAACCAATCACATGATCCTCTTCCCCCGCATACCCTCTGGCCTCAGCTGGTACCATGGCATTATCAGAGGAGCAAAGCAGCCGTTTACACAAACATACACACATGCTGTATACGTGCACCGCACACGCACACCGCCCTCCCTCGTGTGGCTTCAGGGCCATTCCAGGAATGTCAGAGATGGTTTCACCCTTTGTATCTCTCCTCTTTCACCAACGCTGAATGATGGCGGCCTGCATGGTTTGAGATTGTCATGGCCCAGAAACCCATTCTGAGTGACTGAAATTTAATAAGGCCATCTAGCCTCTGAGGGTAGAATATGAAACCGGCCAAAATGGTGGTAAAAAAAAAAAAAATCCCACATTGATGGCTGTCTCTACCGGAGTGTGAATTTACAAATTGGTAGGAACAAGCTGAAAAACATGGCGTTGGGATTCACACGCGAGAGATGTGGACGTACGGCGGACAGGGAAGTCAGATTCACGTCCACATTTAATTTCTGGTAGCAAAACCTAATATTGCTCGGCTCGCCCCGCTTAAAAGGTACTATCCACTTACTCCAGAAGAGTAAGCATATTGTTTCTATCTAATTGACACTAAGCTCATGGCTTTTACCGTGTCAACACTGGATTACTGCTGCCTTTGAGCCCGTGGAGTGGTTGACTTGGCCCACATTCAGACCTTGTTTTCATTTCCACTCTTGTCGTCCGATGCTCACACACGGGTTGGACGGGCTCACATGCTCATAGTGCCACATGTGCACACGCACACACGGAAGCACTTTCTCTCACTCACACACACACACACACACACACACACACACACACACTCACCATGTTTCTCTTTCAATCCCTGCCTCCCTCCCTCGTTTCTACTACTCTCTCTCTCTCTGTCACATACACACACACACGTGTTCCAGCATTAGACGAGTGTTCCAAGGCCAATTTCACCGCCGCTGAAAGTCCCTCTCTCCCAGAAGCCCCTTTGGTTCAGAGGCTACACCGGCTCACGATTGGACGGTCAGAGGCTAGTGTAGTTGGTGATTGGCCAGCGAAGGCCCCCGGTGCACGGTGACAGTAATTAGCACACGCTAACCATTAACAAACACAGATTAGGCATGAACCCGCATGGCGTGCTGCCATCACCGTGATGTGTGTGTGTGGTATTCCCCCGTGAGTGTCTGAGTAGGCCTCATTTTTACAGTTTATGTTTTGCTGTATTGTGTTGCCAGTGTGTTTTGTTGCTGGTGGTTGCACATGTGCATGCCTTCTCTTTCCTGCCTGTGCATTCATCCAGCCTGCCTGTGTTCACAGTGTGTGTGTGTGTGAAGTGTGTCAATGCATGTGTGCGTATTTGTGTTCAGCCTCATTTCCTCTGTGCCTGCTGGTCAATGTTGGTATTTGGAGAGAGAGAGAGAGAGATGCTGTGCATTCCCCACGGCTACTTTGCTCCTAGCGCTGAATTAGAGATGGGGCTATGATATGTGGAAATTATTTTTTAAACGCCACCAATCTCTGCTTCCCTCCCTCTCTTCCTTTCTCTCTCCTTCCCCCCCACCCCCTCTTGGGCTGGTGAATCCGCCCTGCTGTGTGCGCTTAATAAAAGATAAGAAGAGTCCTCCACCACTGACACTGAGCCATGGACCCTCAGAGGACTGCGCTAATCTACTTGGCCCCTAATGGGGGCCACTTTGTGTCTGCCGAGGATCATTTCATATCAAACAAATTGTGTCCTGTGAAACCCATTACATTTTGGGCCCTTTGGAGATGCTTCGCCCTTAGCTGACACATAGAGGACATCTTCGGCCCGACTTTTGATGCTGTAAATATTTCTTAAGATGGTCTTACATTGAGCATCTCTTTTTTATTCAAAAGTGGCTTTGTACATCTTTAAAAAACCTGTCTGCTCTTTCATTAAACAGAGATTGGGAGGAGGAGGGGGGGGGGTTCAAACGATGAATGAGAAAGCCAGCGAGAAGAAAAATAAAGAGAGGGATAAGACTGTGGGAAATGGAGGATGCACGGATAACAGAGGGAGCGATGAAGGGTTAATGAACTCGGACTCTCATCTTACATTGAGTATTGAGTTTCGTAATTGTCTCTCTGCATGCGGTCTCGCAGCACATGCCATCAACGTCAAATAATGCTTGACACGTGTTTAAAAATATCTTTTATTTACATGCGATGATGGCCGTGTGATTGTGTTCTGATAAAAAAGTGGGGAAATAAAATAGCCGACATAAGGAGGTAAAAACCATCATCGCAGACGTCGCGTTGTTAACGCGTCTCCACTCACCCCAACGAAGGCACAACCGCCGCAGTCAGCAGCAGCGGCTGCAACACATGTATAGTAAATTTCTATTTGTATCGACAATAGTGTAATCTGCTGGGACAGTGTCACCCCTTGTGCAGGTCATCACTCTTAATGTTTACGTTATGTGTCCGTCCGTATGCATGCATTTGTGTGTATTTTTGTGCACAGTGTCCAGTGTGTGTTTTGATGTGTGTGTGTGTGTGTGTATGCGCTCAGTTCTGCCAGGGAGAAAAAGAAGATGGGAGGGGGGGCTGAAATGATCTGGGGCCGATACATATGAAACAGGAGGGCTCATACATAAACATAGCTCCAAGGCCCCGGGGCCAGGCAATCTACGAGGCAAATTGCTCACCAGTCAGCCATGGAGGCCGCACTGTTTACTATGCATGAGGTCTTGTGACATGCTTTAAAGCCGCCCCTAAAACAGGATGACTGGACCGGTGGTTGGCTTTTGCTATTTCTGTGGTATTCCTTCCACTGAAATACACGTAGTGGGTGGAGGACGGATCATCATTTTTTACTCTGCAGAGCTGTTGTGTGGCGTTCAGTAGATGCTGCATGAAAGGCAAAATATGAGTGTTAGGGTACGGGCGGTCTGTCGGTCTGTCCGCGAGTGTGTGAGTGTGTGAGTGTACTCAATGTTGTGTTGGAGGTTATTTTGGGGGGCATTGTGGCATTTACTGAAAGCAAATTGAAATGATAGACAGGAAACATGGGGAGAGGGAGGCAGCAAACATCGGAGGACGCTGTAAATGCAGGGTATGTGTCTCAACTATCAGGTCACCCAATTCAGTGCTGTTATTTGAGATTGAAAAGCAATGTACAGACAACATATAACAATATCTATGACAGTCAATTTTACGCCCTTATCACCACAATGAGTGATTAAATGCAGCTCTGTGAATAGCTTCTCTCCCGCTGTCAGTGGACCAGCAGAACACGTTTATGCCTTCCTGTATTCTCGTGGTGTGTGATGTTTGACGCCAGGAACACATTGTAAAACAGGATGGGTAAACAGTGAAAACATCATGGTGGTTACCTCGTTTTTTTTTTTTTTTTTTACATCTGTTACTCAGTCTCTCGTTTGAACTCTCATACCAGAGTTGATGATTGTTGGAACAGAAAGTCTAGTAAAAATGTGTTTTACGATGATCCGCAAGGTAAAATTACCTTGAGAGTCTGGTGGCTTTGAGGAGAGCATGTTAACTGTATGTTTTGTACGTTAATGACTTTTAAAAATGTTCCAAATCCCTGTTGATTTTATGTATTACATATTCCCTCCAACATGCGTCACATAGCATCACGCTGAAAAAAGGGCATATCCATCCAGGTATCTTGTTTCCCATCAACGCATTAGACCTGACACAGATTAATAACCATGACAACTGCAGAGTCATTTGTCTCAGGAATGTATGCCGATTGTAAGCTTTCCTACTGAAGACAAAAGCCAGATGTTAGTGGGTATTAGTGGGTTTTTTTGGTCCAATGGGAAAAGGTCTTTGATGTTTCCAACCACTACTATTATGCGAATATTAGACAAACAGCTGGTGGCACCTTATTCTCCAGTTGGAGGCCATTACTGTAAACCACCATTAAAGGAGCATCAGTCAAACCTCAAACAATGGGGTAAAAAAATTAAAACAGAATGCATGCAATTTCAAGTATTAATTGAAGGAACCTTACATTGTCCTAAAATATCCACTCATGTTATGTCTCTTCATTGGAAGAGTCCCACATAAGTCATGTGCTTCATATAACGTCACGATATATTCTGTTTTTATTGCACATTTGATTTGTTTCTTCACTCAACCTTTCCACCTCAGCCACAGCCAAAACCTTTCTGGAGACATTTCGATTTTATATTTTCCGGAGAACTCAATGCTTATATTGAAAATGGCCATAGACGCAACTGGACGGAAATGCACTTAATGTGACATCCTTTCACTCCAACTCTTCTTCCATTTTTATTGTCATGCGTTAATTGATGATAAAAAAATGTACCGGTTCTTTATAAAAATCACATTTTCAGAAAAACACCAAAAATTCAGTTTTACCCAAATTTCCTCACGTTAACGCCATAGTAGGACACCATCGTATCCTTTACCTCCATGCAAGTAATGATGTTGTAAGATGATTGACGCCGAACTTCAAACACCAGTTTACAGGAACACCATTGAATACAACGGAGCAGAACAAAACAACACAACCGAATGGGAAGAAAAGATGTTAACAAGCCGCCGGGACCACAGCTGCTCCGGCCTGCATTTACCAGCCCAGTATTCCAGGGGGAGCCCTCCTCAATTCAATTTCAATCTGCTCGACCCCCGGGGTCCAAGTTCAAGTTCAAAGTCAGGAAACCGTGGCACAAACGGGAGATTTGCCCACCCACGAGTCCCAGTCCAGAGTGAAATATTCCAACTATAGATGAGATCAGGACAAATCCAATACTAGATCTATTCAAATGCCCTTTACCAAAATGTCTTTCCATGTGTGTGTGTGTGTGTGTGTGTGTGTGTGTGGAGGGTTTGGGGGGGAGACTACTGTCACATTACAAACACCTTAGCTGCCTCTCTCTCTCTATTTCTCTGTCTCTGGCTTCCTCTCCTCCCTCCTCTCTCTCTCTCTCTCTCTCTCTCTCTCTCTCTCTCTCTCTCCTCTACCTCCGTCTCTCTCTCTCTCTCTCTCCCTCCCTCTCTCTCAGGCTATAATTATGCTAATAGTATGTATATAGCTGTGGCCCTGGAGGCTTGGGGCGTATTGAAGGCTCCCAGGTCTTTCTCTCCTGTAACAGTATTAGGGTGCCATTGAAAAGCGGACGGTGGGTGAGAAGGGTGGGGGGGGTGGGGGGG
This sequence comes from Chelidonichthys spinosus, assembly GCA_029853015.1. Taxonomy (NCBI): domain Eukaryota; kingdom Metazoa; phylum Chordata; class Actinopteri; order Perciformes; family Triglidae; genus Chelidonichthys; species Chelidonichthys spinosus. Next base: position 16,388,661 of record CM056824.1, on the reverse strand, counting down.
GTGCAGGATAGAGAGATAGCGCGGGGTGGCAAATGGGACATGACCACCGTGCTCTCTGTCATGACGCCGCCCATTGTCTGGCCAAAGAAAAGGGCCTCCGCCGCCAGTGGAACAATAATAAAGGAGCAAGAATGGGCTGTGCATATTAAACAACACAACGGGCCGCACAGACCAACCTGCATGGGTACGATGAAGGGGGAAGAGGAGGAAGACAGACAGAATAAGACAGAGAGAGAGAGAAGGGTGGCGAGTGTAAAAGGAGTGGGAGGGATCGGATGAGAGAAAAGGGTGGATGATGTGAAAAGGGACAAAAAAGAGGCCGAGGCACAGAGATAACTGTAAACCCAGAAATGTTGTTTTGCTTCTTTAAAGACACGACACCTGCTAATGTCATAGGTCTACTTCAGCGTACAATAGAGTCCCGATGCCACATCCAGGCCAACCTCTGTTCCACAACGTCTGACTCTGTGATGGAGAGTTTGTTTTATCAGAAACAAACATGTTCCCAGGTTTAATTGACCCACATGCTCTTTTTCGGTTCCTGGAGATCCTCTTTGTCATCAGCTCCAAAGACGGATTTTTTTCATAACCTAATACTCCATTTATTTTCCGAAATTTATGAGAAGTGATTATAAACATGAATTTGCTACCAAAAAAAAAAAAGACAAATACCATGAATGTCCACATGCTCTGCATCTGTGATTGATACACTGCAGAGTGCAAAGTATACACATACTGCTGGTTTATTCCTCATCCAGGATATCCACCAATTTTAAATAAGTTCATGCCTTTGATAGATAGCTAACATCGGAGAGATGATAATAAAGCGGGTAATGTTGTGGCACACGGTTGATGTCTTAAGGCCCTTGGCTGCCAAGGTCGCCCCCTCAAGCACTCGCATCTAAAGTCATCTTTCCAACGTTATAGATGTTTAGCTGTGTCGACTGGAATCACTATGTCAACCTGGTGGTCCTGAAAATGCTGTGCTGTAAACGGTGCTGCAAAAAACATATATCTATATACATATATATCATATGTTTTTGTTGCGAATGTAAATGTGGTTTTCTCACTTCTGGAAGAAAACACAGAAGAGATGCTGAACATCAAATTGACCTCATTACAGAGTGCAAGAACCAGTGTCCTGGCTGTGTGTCCTCCCCCTCCCCGCCTGAGTATGTAGAGAGGTGTCAACAGTAGAGGCGTGGGTGTCGGAGGCTCCACCATGGTTCACGGCTATCGCATGTGCCTCGGTGGCTATGCAGCGTGGCTACCATCTGTCCGCATGTCACACAGTGCACTGCTCTCTCCCTCTCTCTCCCTTCTTCTTTCTCTGCACATCCTCTGGCCCTTCTCTCGTTCTCCCGTCCTTTAATCTTGTATCTCACTTCCTGCCCTCTCATCCTCTGCATACATCACTGCCGCAGCGTGAGGTTATCAGTTCATTAAAGCGAGACAGGGAGGAAACTCTGACCTCAGAGAGCAGGGAAGCATTAACGTACGAAGTCTGAACGCATCTGTCAGAGGTTTTGTTTTGTATAACAAGGGTTTGTGATGAATGGAAACTTGACGATGATGCTGTCGACGTTAACGCGGAGCGTCTCCACAGATAATGTATGGAATGAGATGTGGAGAGGAAGATACTGGAGAAACGAGGAGACACAGCAGCGACTCTCGCAGACCAGAGAGTGGCAGTGTGCCGCAGTTAGAGCCCCTTCATATATTGTGTGGCACATGTATACATAACTGTGGTGAAGGGGTGAGGGAGACGTACGTCTGTGGCTGCTGCATGTATCTTTTTGGTGTTATTCTATGTATTCTGATTTGTGTGTACATCATGCATGTGTGTGTGTGTGTGTGTGTGTGTGTGTGTGTGTGTGTGTGTCCTCAGACAGACAGAGTGAAAGCAGTAGCCAGCTAACCATAATATTGTCATTAAGGTATTCAGCAGATTAATAGCCTTAAATACCTGGAAATGTCCTAAGATCTAGTGTCTTTAACTTGTAATTTCCTCTCCAAGTCCTAAGCACTAAACCCGCTGTGTTGTTCTTGGCATTCCTCCGTTGGACCAGAGAACATCGCACGGACACTGATACCTTCCTCTGGGATCCATTCTCCTCTCCATTTGATGGAAACCAAAAAAGGGCCTTTGGCCAAGCAGGTCCCATTTTGTCTCAGTGACAGAGCTGAGGGGAGGAGGGGGGGGGGGGGGGGTGAAAAACGCTCTGTTCTTTCCTCAACGCACCTTTGGGTCTCAATGAGAAATGACATATGCCCCGATGAACAGAGAGTGGGTGGTTCGCCTGCCAAATTCTGCGCAAGTAGTTTATTACCATCCCAAATGTATTTTTTCTTAGTGAGTGATCAAAACTGCTTTCTCACAACCACATTTTTTTTTAAGGGGGGGGGGGGGCAACCTTTTGACTTAAATTTCCTCAAGTGACACACAACTTTTTTTCTCTCTCTTTTTCACTATTTAGTGGTGTTCAGCGATCATCACAATAGGCCTCGGCACTAATGATCCCCGAGTCCAGAGTGCTCTTTGCTCCCTGTCACATTCCCACCTCATGACCTCATGACTGGATGTATGTATTAAACAGATGTGGCTGGCTATGAGGGCCTGAAACAGGATAGGACAGCCTATAGCCTCTAGGCTGGTCTTCTTTGGCCTTGAAGCCAGGGGCCTCACTGTCCAGAGGACAGGATAGATGTGTGTGTGTGTGTGTGTGTGTGTGGGAGAGAGAGAAAGAGAGACAGAAAAGCCTTTCCCACATGCAATCCATAATGCTCAGGCAGTTTTTGGATGTCAGTATGTCTATTTCAATGTGAGGTGCTCCAACAATGTGCTTGCTCGGGGGAAAATAAGGTCACAATTTATTTAAAAATAACATACCTATGTATTTCATATTAATTCAGAATATTTTACAAAAATACACCATATTCTTTGGGGATATTGGAATGCCTTCAGGACTCCCATTCACACTGCACAAAAATCAACTCGCAGAGATGACTGGATCATGCTTTGGGAGTGACAGCTGGTAAAAAGTGCTGATGAGTGCAGTTTCCTCAAAAGGTGTGCTGTGAGAACAGTATGAATCGAGTGAAAGGGGCCACATGAACTCTCTTTTTTTGCATTAAAAAGAACCATAATTCTAAATCATCTTTATGACCACGCATGTTGAATACAAAAATGCAATCATGCTGTGCATACAGCCTCAGCAGATAGAAGCTATGATGATGAAAGGCCAACAACAGCTCCGACGGCACGGTGATGAATATGTTTGAGATAGCTGCTCCCCTGGAGAGAGGGCCAGTGTGGAGCATCAGTCATGCATCTGCAGAGGGATTCACCCACTTGCAGTCATTGTCCTCTGTGCCTCCTTTAATAGACACATTGTTCCACCGAGTCAAATAAAGTGCAGTAAACATAATCAGCAGCAGAAGATAGATAATGCCGTACAATGAGTGCATATAGAGCAGCCACACACTGCTCCCCACCGCAGCGAGTCGCGTTGCCGTGCGAGCTCCGAGGGCCCGCCGGTAGGGAGACCACCGCCGACCCAGGCAGTAGGCTCTAACTAGCCCACAGCCTCACACCCATCTATTCTCAATATGCCACATTTGTATTCATCCCCCCCCCCAAAAAAACAGACACCTAATCTGATGATGAACCAGCCCCATTATTTTTTTTGTATGCCAGCAGGAAGAGATAGATCCCCAAATGTGGTGCCTTCATAGAACCAACATTATCCCTCCATGTCAGAGGTGGGTAATATCCTGGCGGTGTGGGAGTCCAGGGGTGCATACGGAATGATGTCATTAATCCTCCGGGGCAATCTCTCTCTCTCTCTCTCTCTCTCTCTCTCTCTCTCTCTCTCTCTCAACCTCCCTCTCTCCTTCCACAACTGGCAATGCCGAAAACAGAGCTGCATTTGCATGCTGCATATGTGTCCAGGTGGCTCTGTGGGCTGCGGGTACAAATTAGATTTCCTGACAACAAGGTATAAGAGAGGGAAGAATAGTAGGGGGGAAAGCGTTGCGGTTCCTTTCGCTCCATATTTCTCCTTCTTTTTCCCCGTTGTTGTGCATTTTAATCATAAATCACACTGTAACTGCTGATTTGTTCAGACGTCTTCGGTCCAAGAGAAGAAGGCATAGGGCAGCAGAAAAATCAGCAGAGATGAGGTTGTGGTGGGTGGATGGGAAGACAACGCTGGACACCAAAAATCAGGGGATTGTTCTTCTAGCTTCTATGTTGTGGTCATGTTTTCTTTAAATAAGCTGTTTTTTTTTTATTTCTTCTATGCAGACTTAACTTGTAAAATACATATAGTCCAGACAGGGAAAAATATGCACATTTTTTAAATAAATGGTGACCTATTGAGATCAATGTGGCTAAATGAGGGGCCACACACACAGACACACACACACACACACATAGAAAATCCAAGGCCTTCACCTTGACACTGGGTAAAGATGGGGGGTGGGAAAACACCAGCACTGAAAGGGGGCTTTAACTCTTCAGACTGGACTTCAAAGCCCAGAGCTATGTGTGTTTGGCCTGTTTTTACCCCAAGGGGTAGTAGTGACATTGTCCGTCAGTATAGCCTGGACGCTCCAAATGGCTTTACCCACATCGCTTAGCACCGTTTCCTAAACAGAGGACAGGAAGGAGCGTCTGATTTGAGGATGACATTAACATTCCTCATGTTCTTCGTGTGGCCAAGGCCTCAATCTCACAGGAGACAAAGGGAAAGGGGCATCAAAGGGACGATGGTGTTCATTTGAGTGTGTCAGCAGCACACTCGCGAGTGTGTGCTTGGTATAACGTCGTCTGCTGGTATCGAGAAGCAGACCCTCCTGCCTTGTTTGCCCCAAATTCAACATTCCACCATCATTGATCCATCTCTTCAATTAACGGCCAGGTTTGTCGCCAATCAATTCCTATCTCCCCCTCATCTGCTCCCTCTCTCTCTCTCCTCTTTCTTCATTTTTCACATTACCCCCTCGTGTCCCTCATTGCCCCCCCCCCCACCCCTCCCTCACACGCTCCCACCTCACACCCTAGGTCTCCGGGGTCACTCCCTGCAAGGTGATTCGTAAACAGCAGCTTGCGGAGAAATCAATACTTTATCAACAAGCCACGGCGGGCTTTTGCACTTATCCTATATGATCTTTGTGGTAAAGGCCCCCGAGCATCCATCTCCTCCTCTGGCTCACTCCCTAAGCTCTGTTGCTAAGACAATCAGAAGAAAAGAGAGAGGGATGAAGAGAGGAGGAGGGGCCAAAGGAGGGAAGGAGAGAGGCAAAGGGAGAGGGGATTGTGCGAAGGGGTCTCGAGGCTCGCTGTTAGAGGAGGGATTTGCTGCTCCGCTGCTTTTAGCTTGATCTGCATCTGATTAAGGAGAAAGGGCAGAGTGTTGTCCTTCACCCCCGTGCTCCCCTGTCCCGCCATTATGTACCCTGGCACTGAGATCCATCATCCACCTACCACAGGCCTGGCTGCCACAGCCTGGGGACTTATTAGACTGGCCCTGCTCCGTTCCATCACAGCCCCACTCTGCATACCACGCAGGGTAGAGAGCCTCTGCTGCCATAGCAGGCTGTATATTTACCATGCATCCCAATGACTCAGACATTAAAGTACATACCTGTATGCACTAGCATGGCGCATTAACCTTAGTGTTCTGTGTGGGGTCCTTCAGAGTCTCAAACACTCCAAAACATACCTCACATGTTACATCACCTTGATGTTTTTAGGGAAATGCATATAAATAGTTGTATGAATAAATACGTTACACAAATTTTAACCCCATCCTTTCCTCAACCTAACAAAGTTTTGTTTGAATTCACAACATTAACCATGACCACGACCACGATAACAAATGAAAAGCTTAACACATTTACAGAGTTGTAATGTGCGACACACCTTCCAAGGATATCACATATCACAGCTTTGCGTGTTAGTGTGCTCCATTTTTTATCCATAAGCTTAATTTCATGATAGGTCATTAGAGCATGCAATAGTTCAAGGTGAATTTTGAGAGAATCCTCTGCTGGATCACAAAGCAAACCACTTCAAACTGTCTGTTGAACTTATTGGGTGTACATTTTGAATTCAAACAAAGGTTATTACAGTTTGTACAAAATTTTGAATTTCAAGTAAAAAAAAACAACAGCCACTGTATGTGATAAAATACATTTCTCTGTAAGAAAAAAGGTCATCTTCGACCAGATGTGTAGAAATATCAAGGTGTAAAACTGATAAAACAGTTTTAAACGTTTTTAAAAAATGGCTGTGGCACCGAAAGAATGTGAAAACTTTTCTCTCTCAAATGTATTGATCCGTCGCTTTTCACAAGCATCCAAATGTTGATGAGCTTTAATTCAGCTCAAAATCACAAGGTTGTGGATGCGAGTCTCTGTTCCCTGTGCTGTCTCGCTCCCCAGCAGCTCTTGTCCAATAAGCCTGTATCAAACCCGTCAGACGGAGAGTGAAAAGTGGAGGAGCTCGGCATGTGCAAACATCAATCCTAAATTTCCAGCCTCAATACCATCATGACCTTGGTTTGGAATGACATCTATTTGCTGGCTGGCTGCACACATCTTTTTGCAAATTGTATGGGCCAGGCTAATTTGTTTTTATGCACGTTTAGTCAAGAATGTGATGCCACGTTAGCTTTTGGGAGCACTGCCAGTGTGGTGTGGGGCTTCCGAGTGACAGACAGAAAGGGGGGTGATTGAGGATGATTGTTCTGCCGGTTGTGTTGATATATGAAAAGAAAGACCCACTGAACGCATCCTGGAATGGGTTCACGGCAGATCCGAGTCCTTCTGGGACCACCTAAAGCTGAATATCATCATCTGTGCACGGAAATAAACAATGACCTTTAAAGCTCAAATCCTACAGCGGAGACAGGTACTGGGAGGTAGCTTAACAAATCTTAAAATAGAGAAGCATGTCATAAAAAAGCATTTTTAAACATGAATCAGTAAAGGAAGTTTATGGACAAAAAAAATAAAAAACGTATCCATCCTGTCTACATGTGTGCTCCCTTGACCTGCCAGCAAGACAATCGCTGTGCCCTTGCTAAACTGAAATGTAAACACAGTTCATGCAGGTAAAATATTTGCCTTCCTCATAGCTGAATTGACCTCTCGGCTCCACACGGGCAACCTCAAGCCGCCGTTTCATTATTTCTTCGGCACAAAATTGAGTCTCCGGTTCTGTTACCTTCGTGCTCGCGGCCTCATTACCATCATTGCCCGTTCAAAGCGAGGCCTCAGCGAAGCAATCAACGCGATGAGTTTTCATTCACAGGAAGAACATAATGAACCCCCTACACATGACCTGACTACTGCAAATTGATAATGTACATAGTGTACCCAGAGCGACCGAAAGATAAGAATGTATCGTACACACACATGGACCGTATACACTACCCCACCCTTCTCCCCACATGTCCTCCCATGACCAGTTAACCCCGCCGACAAGTAGCCCGTCTTCATATTACGTGACAGAAATAGTCCCTGCAGCTCACACACACATTCTGCAGGGTGCTGGGACATACATTCAAGCAAATACTATACTGTACATAACCTGAGATGTGTTCTTTTCCACATGCACGTACACACACACACACACACACACACACACACACCTAAAGATAAATGTACCTACTGCAACATACACTTCTGTACTGTACTGTAGGATCGTGTCAACGTGTCTGCAAAGGTCACAGTCCACAGACATAGTTCACATAGTTTTAATGATCTATACGACTGGAGTGTGTTCACTGGTCAACATGCTTCACACCGGTTGGATAGAAAGCAGATAGAAAAAGACTGATCATACCCAGCTGTTAAAAGACTGTACTACATCTACCTTCATGTTTCAGTAACTTGCTCTCTCGCCGACTCGCTGATTCACATTACTTATGCCACAGTAAAATAAAAAATATTTGATGACTTTAATCCTCCTCATTTCCCTTCATGAAAAATGTAAAAAATAGTTTTGACAACTTATCCTGCTCCAAAACAGAGCCTGTTAACTCTGCTTAAACCAATAATTATTTAACTGATAACATGAAATGAAAAGAATGACATAGACTGTTTATTTTGCCTCATATATAAATGTATGTAACATGATAGCAGTAACTTTGCTGAATGATCATCTTTAAAGTCCCAGTGAGATGGAAATTGGAGCATCTTTAGCTTTTGTTCTGGATTGTACAATGATTCCACCTGCTGAGTCGTGTTGCTATGCTAGCTCTATATTTTGTTTTACAAGAAGAAAAGATCATTATTTTTTATAAATTGTTAAATAGGTGCACAATATAACCATGATGTGATCTAATAGAGTTAAAAAGGCGTTTGAAATGATACTTGACCCTCCCAATCCGTTGAAAATAGAGCATGTAATAGAAGTTTATGTTAGCTGCTGTTTCACTGCTGTACAAGTGGGGGAAAAAAACAAATAGGCTGCAAAAAGTGGCAAACATGCTACTTCGAAGATTGTCAGACAAATGAGAAATAATAAATAAATAAATGCAGTCAAGAAATTCAGCTTGTACTGCAACATCACATCATTTAACACGCAGCACTTGTACACCATTTGTGCACGCTTTGTATTATGATAGAGCCGAATTCTACTGTCAGAAGGCACTGAAAAGTAAAACTAACATGAACTGCTCTGCAAACTTTTGGCATCTGACAAGCCTTCAAACCCATGTAAGTTTTCCTAAAAGTGGACCTCCTGGATCATATTTCCCCGTCTCTACGGTTACCTGTAGCAACGCACCCAACACATTGCTATTTTCTGGTCTCAACAACAGCTAACTGTGACCACTCCTTCTCGCTCCACAGTCCAGCTTTGATCTCGAATGCGGACTGCAAATTCCCGCGACACAATGAAATGTGTTAATTTTGGGTTTTCGGATTTTCGGGCATCGAGTGGTCTACTTGAATGGGTCCTAACTTGCACCCCTTTGTCCTTGAGAATTCAACGTGCTCTCGGGTCCACAGATAATAGATGTCCTTTCATGCACGGGGAGGCCTGATAGCCACACACTGGCCTCGCGCCCCTTCGCCTGCCCAAGGCTACTCCTCGCCCACATCAAGTGAAACGTTCGACCAACATTTGATTGAAACTGGAATGAAAAGATACAAGAGCATGTGATATGGCTTCGGGTATGGAGTGCAGCCTCGACTGCAATCTCGCAGACGGAGCGCTATCAGAAATATCAGGTATGCTTGTATAGCCGGAGGTTATTCCACGGGATTAGAAAAACCAGCATTATCTCTCTGCAGCTTGAATGTGAAAATAGACCATGCCGGGGTTTAAGTGTGTGTCAGTCAAAGCATACTCCGGCATGCCATCCGAGCGAAGGCTATCAAAGACGTCATTTGGTATTCCAGGAGTTTCGTGCAAAAGAAATATGCATAAATATTCACTACGATTCACTGCCTCACCGGAATCAATACAGCTGATGAAATCTGTTAAACAGGTTGCATTTTTTCATAGGTTTAGGGAGATGATACAGTATGTTTGAGAACGAGGGAGGGAGGGGGGAGAGTGAATTTGCCCTGGTAAACAGCAGGTGACCTAACTGCTTACGCTGCAGGGCTGATTTACACACAACCACGAGTAAAAAGCTGTTTCTTCACCGAGGATTGGGAACACGAACACCTACAGAGTTACCTGTGCTGTGCTCATATGGAGAGGACACGTCGAGTCCATATGTTAACTATAAGGGCTTGATTTAATTCTTTATTTATGGGTGCAAAGGTGATTTCTGCATCCCAAATCAGCAGCGAGACAATCACTCCTTTTCTTTCCCGTCCCTTCCGTCGGTTGTCTTGCTTGCCGTCTCTCTGTCCCCCCTGATTTTACCTTCCGTCGTGACATATCTCAGGCTGTCACTGATTCATGCTCACCTCCTCCCCCTGACCCACAGCTCCTCCATCCCTTCCATCCGTCACTCCGCTGTCCCGAGGCGAGCGGGGCAGGAGTCGGGGCTGACTGTACGAGAGGTCTTGGAGGGGTGACCACTCCCTGCTGTCTGCTCGCCTCGTGTTTTTGTTTGATGACATAACTGTCCATTTAAAAGGCAAATTGGTTCTGGGTGTGCATGTTCATCTCTCTCTCTCTCTCGCTCTCTCTCTCTCTCTCACTCTCTCTCTCTCTCTCTCCCTCTCTCTCTCTTATTGTTTGTGCAGGTATGTTTTTTTCTCATCATTGGAATTCATAAGAAGACATTAGTGTAGCTTAAGACAGATGGTCTGAACGTACTGTATTATTACAATGGCTTGCCTGCCTTTTCCACTGGTTCCTCACTTCTTTCCAAATGTCTCACTTGCTGGCCAAATTAAACAGGAGAAATATTTAACACCCATACATTTTTTGTTGTTGCTTTTATTCTACTTATTAGGGCCTTTTGGCGACGTTGTCCAACTCAACGCATTCTCAATTCCATCTCATCAAAAGGTGATGTGCTACGTAATGCTATTGTGTCAGTTTTGTACACTTAATAATAAAAAATAATAATAAAACATTTTATTTATAGTGCCCTTTTCATCCGAAGATCTCAAAGGGCTACAGGTCAAAAGCAGTTTTGTTCAAAATAAAAATAAAACGTTTTTTTTTTTTTCATCTTCTGGGAAGATGGGTTAATTTACTGTGGTGACGTGCCTCTTCAAAATAAACTCCCATCTTTCACTTAGTTTTCCACGTGTGTGTGTGTGTGTGTGTGTGTGTGTGTGTCCTGAGCTGCCACGCCTGTGGCTCGTTGACCAAGCGTCATTATTTGTGGAGAGTGAAAGTGTTGTCTTAGTGTGAACGCTTAGCAACTGCAACACGTTTCATTTCACCATCCCTTCATCTCATCACTGGCAGTGTTGGTGCGCCTGCTCAATTATTAATTTCAGTCAAATGATACAGTTTACTTCATACATTATCAATTAACGGGGGGGGGGGGTGACACAAGCTTGTTCAGTTTGTTTTATGGACTCGTTGGGTGTGTGGTTGTTGTTGTAAATCAGCAGCTCAATCGAGGAGAGTGGAAACAGGTTTGCCTCATTATGTTTTCTTATCAGGGAGGGGAGGGGCGATGTACCAGGATGGGTGTGGTAGTATTACAGTAAATACATTTTGTTATATTTGGGGTACTCATTTGTATGTAATGGATGTCCATAGATGAACTGTGATGTCAGCAGTAACTTAGAGATCTCATATTAATGGGATGGTCGTTATTTTGTCATGATTTGGACGTATGACGTGTTTTGCTCCCCCTGTGCTCACCTGGGCAGGTGGTAGGTTGTGTATTATGTCTAAGAAGGTAAAATCCTGTTCACTAGAGTAAGGGGAGAGAGAGGTTGGCAGTTTGCTGTGGGGCTGCAGCTTTCTTTTGTTTGGTGTTTGTTTTCTTTAGTTTAATTCCCTATTATTGATATCCCTGGGTTTTTGTAAATAAAGGCCACTTTTCTTGCACTACGCCTCCTTATCGACCTGAAGTTTTCAGTTCCGAACCACCTCTCCTGCCCTTTATGTGGGGTGGTGCCCCGACACACGTGAACATTATTCCTTTCAGACAAAGTTGATTTGAAGTCAAATACAGAAACTCCCAACAGAATGTGTTGTGTTTGCACATGATGTTTGCTGCTTTACTAAAGAGAGTTTGCTATTCCGCATGAGATGTTTGCAGAAACCAAGTTAGGCAAATTTCACAAACTTTTTTCCAATACATAAAAAAAAAAGCTGCACCGTTTATATAAAGTGCGATTTCACAACGCACTTCTTTGACAGAAGACCTGAGGGATAGATTGTGAATCTGCAGCTGCTCTAAATAATGAATACATACAAAAGCAAACAAATATTCACATTTTGCAAATCGTTTGTGGACATTTTACCTGGCTGGTACAGTAAAACAGGGCAAGAAGGTATACTATGTCTTGCTTCTCTGTGTGTGCTGCTTCATGCATAAGTTGGCTCATCCGTGTGTCCATTTGTATTTTAGCCACTGCTGGACACAGCCATGCATGGACATACACTCATCGCTCTATTCTCCACCAACTCTCTCTCTCTCTCGCTCTCTCTCTCTCTCTACACACACACACACATATCTAGGTCAAGGCAGCCAGGGGTAATGGGAAAAGCCTGAGGCGTATCTGCCAGGCAAATGATCTTATGAAATGATTAAAGAGTTGTTTCTCTCACTGAAGGCGCGGATGAAACGAGACTGGTGGTGCGTATGTAGGTTTACGTATACGTGTCCGTGCGCATGTGTTTGTGCGTGCGAGCCGGGCTAATCCAGGCTCAACAGTATCCACCCAGAGGTTCCCTGGGAAGAAGCAGCTAAGAGGCAGTTTGGGGGCGGCATGCTGCTGAAGTGGTTGGAGAGAAGAACTTTCGATCGAGAAAAAAAAAAGGGTTTTAAACACCATATGCCTCTTATACTGAAGTCATCCAGCGAGACAAGAAGCCAAACCACCTCCAGGGGTGCTGTTCTGTACCCTGCAACTCTATAGGTTGTATGTGGAAGGGAAGTTTTCATCACATGCACTCACAATGACATTAATAGAGATGTAGATGGAGATCATTTATTTAGGCCAGGTTCTGACAGTCTCTCTGCATGTTTTTGAACTCACACAGGGAACAAGGGAAAGCCTGGTAACCCGCTTTATAAGTGAGGGCCTTTAATGAAAGAGTGTGGATGTATGAAGACTAGAAGTGGAAGTGGAGATGACATTTTAACTGATGGCAAGGAAGGAGATACTCTCATACCAACAACAGACAAATGTAAATGTAAGAATAGCTCACACGTTTTCCCTTTACTGATTTGTTTACTTTGTTTGAGAGAAAAGATGTTTATATTATTAAGATTAATATTTATGCATTTGCAGGTACTGGTTTACCAAAATTATGAATTTACATTTTTATCCCTCACATCCCTTGCCGTCCAGCCACGTTTATGATGCTTACGACATAATAAATGTTGTGTATTTAAAAGGGTATGGGGAATATTTCTTGGAGAGAAGGTTGTGTCAGTGAAAATGGATGGTAGCATCTTCTCTGGTTGCTTATGGAAAGACACTTAGATGTTTCAAATTACATTTTTTCAACATTGTGAGCACCACAAACAAAATGTAATTCACCCTGCCATGAGCCGATAAAGACATCTTAATAATAGAAGCCCCCAGTGTTCCCTTTGTAGTCGGAGTTGTGTTAGAAATCCAATAGATAGAGACAACAATAATATATTTCCTCCCCAAATTACCCAGAGCGGCTGCTCCGCTCTTCCACTTTAAGTCCCTACATGATATATAACCATACGCAAAAAGAAATGGTGTGAATTTCATTCAGTATGTGCATAATTTGTTTCCTTGTGAATGTGCACGCCATTTGAATCCAGCTGGGAAAGGCCAACTGCAGACTAAATGTAAATAATGTGTGGGAATACATTTCATGGCTATAGCAGAAAACATGCCGACCATACTTTAGATTTACAAATCTCAAGGATTATAACGGTAAATTTAGTTATTAATTCATTCTTATGTCAGTCTTCATGAATAAGTCACCTTCTTCCCTCCCAGAGAACATCTCCCGCTCGGCTGACAACAACAGATATTTCGGCCAACAGTATTAGCCCATCTTTTAGGTGCTAAAGGAATCAGCTCTATTGCAAAGTGCTGACAAATATGCAAACAAGCAGACTACGTGTTAATGACTGCCAGATTAGAGTGTGAATAGCGAGGCGTTGATTAGTGCCGTTGAGCTGCCACAGCCAAAGACGAGCCAGGGCCACCGCGGTGAGTTATAGCAGAGACCCTCGGCCAACAATAACTAACTTCTGTCTGCAGCAACAGCTCTCACAGTCACTTCTGCTCTCATCCTGACAGAGGCGATGCTGTCTTATTGCAGGGCTGAAGTTTGCCTTCGGGGGAGGGGGGGGGGCAGTGGGAAAGAGAGGGAGGATAAATGAGACCCTTTCGGACAGTGATGAAGTGACCCACATGTTTTCTCTGGTCATCTCTTTCGTCTCTCCTCTTGTCTTCTCTCATTTTGTTCCGTTTCCCTACTGACCATCCCTTCCTAATACCCGACGCCATTAGTGTTGCCACGCGGCGACAGCGGACAGATGTTTGCTTCCGCACTTTTTTCTGCAAAAGAATAAAAAGCAGGACAGGAAGTGTGTGCACATGCAAATTTATAGATACATACAGTGACGCGCCGCATGCACAGCACAGTGACAGCTGCATGTGTGAAGATCTCCCTGTTATATGCAAAGCACTTCAAGTCAATTCATCGCGCGGAAACACGCACACGCGTCCCTGTGCTTCCTCGGTGCTCGCATCAGAAGAGGGGAGGCTGTGTAGTTGTTCCCAGTGTCACAGGCTCACCCTCGCCACAGATGACAAACAGATATAATCAGCTCCCCAGAGACCCATCCTGCTGCTGCCACAGTCACTGCAGCTGGATTAATACATACATCAAACAATCAGGGGATACTGGCCACTACACACACACACACACACACACACACACACAAACACACAATCTCCCACTTATATACACGTAATTGCACGCACTGTCAACGCTCATTGTCGTCGCATCAACACATATCTCATATCAAAAGAATTGTCCCTTTGACCCTCAGTGGCACATAGACCAGAATAATCGTATAATCTCCTAACTAAGGAGCGATATACATATCTAAATGACTGGCCGGGCTGTCCTGTCACTCCGTCAATAAGGATTTGCATGTGTGTGATGTATTTAGTACTTTCTCATGGCCGATACGTACGCGTCATAATAACACAGCATGCGAATCAAGCCGAGGCAGACCTGAAGCTGATTTATAGTCGTCCCCTAGCTGGAGGCTCCGTCTGGGGCGTTTGAAGTGGCGTGAGTGTGTCTGTGCGTATGAATGGATGCACGTAGATAGAGATATAGGTGTTTATGCATGTATCTGTGTGGGTGGATGAAGGCGTGTGCGTGTGTGTGTGTGTGTGTGTCTGGGGGTTCACCCGTCTGATGCATGTCGTCTAGACAACATTTGTGCCCTGCGTCCGAAAGGGGTGATTGTCTTATGCAAATGAGGCCACGCTAGCTGTGACATGTCGTCCAGCATGTGGGTCATGTGATGATAGAGAGGAAGGCAAAGCAGTGACGGTTGATACCCTGCTTTTTTTTATTTATTAGCGTGGCCATTGTTCACCATCCCCTCCTCAGGCAGTGAAGACACAGTTTTATTCAGGCCAAGAGAAAGAGTACAATGTGTAGCGTGAACCTTTATGTTGGGATATGTGCACAACGTGCAAAACCTTCCTAATTACCTAGATGGTGGAGTGAAAATCCATTGTACCAAGTTGTTTGGTTTTCTTAAAGGTTTTAACAAAGAACAAAATACACTCATTCACTTTTAGTGGCAGCCAGTCATGTAGTTTTGGTTTTATATGTTTAAGTTTTAAAAGAACTACAAATGTTTCTGACGCCACCCCTATAATATGGAGGCAAATGTAATTTTCTTTGTGGTGTTCAGAGAATTTCAAAACATCTATTCCCAAGTCAAAAATGTCAGTCTCTCTGTATTGGTCATAGTGTGAACATCGATAGTGTGTTCTGTAGATTATCCAGAGTAACCAGAACACTGATTCTGGTAATACAGTTAATCATTTTGCTCTGAACGACTTTCCATCCTCATACAAAACCATTCTTTTTGAAATGATTTAATATGAAAGTCATTATGGCCCATTTCATGGCAATATATTTTTTTATCGATTTACGATTTGGTGGGATTTAATATGCAACAACAGTTAAAAAAAAAAACTCCTGCGGATGCAGTTTGTATTTTTGCGTTGCACCCTATAGAAACCACTACTGAGTGAGTACAATGTGTTTTATTGTAATTTGGGGAAAAACCAACACTTTAAATGACTTCCCTTCAACTCGGACAATGTGCTTCTACGTATTTAAAGGTGTCTTAAGGTCATATTCCAAGCTGACACAACATGTTCTGTTCCGTCCATGACAAAGCCTGGGAAGCATTCATCATCTAGATAATGATGAGGCTTCACGTTCGGCACTGTGGGACACAACTCCTTCTTCATCCCATACTCCCCTAGCCCTTTTACACCAAATGTGGCAGCCATTTGCTCGTAGCTCCAAGTCAAAATGCCCTCTTTAATTATGGAAAGCCGAAAAGGGTTTGCGGTGGAGAAGGAAAACACTGTGAGGCTTGGAATATGGAAGGGGGGGGGGGGGGGGTTCTGGGACGAAAAGTGTGGACTTGACAACCCAGGGCATGAATCGTGTAAATGGATTTCAAAACAGATGACCTGCATGCTGATCTCATGATCTGTGCCTCCCAGTCCTTCCTAAATGCAAGCTCTTTACTTCTCGTCTCTCTCTCATCACTCGGCCTGTTTTTCTCTCTTTCTCATATATAAATCCCCCCCCCCCCCCCCCCCCCTTCACATGACACAGCCCAGGGTATTATCATAGGATATGTCCAGAGGTCCATGCTGACCTTTCACCCTGATCTCTGGGATAGAAGGGGGCCCCGTTCTCTGCCTAAGCATAAAGAGTGGCGGGGCCAGCGGCGGTATTGTTGGAGGGGGCTGCTGACTGACAGGTCATTTTTCACCCATTGTTTTTTTTTTTTTTTTTTTTCAAACAGCAATCTTATCTTGCATAGTGACGCCTTGGCAACCATGAAAAGTGTAGCTTCAATGTGCTCATTATTGTTAAATGATGATCCGATGGCATCCAGAATATAAAGGTGGACAGAGATTTCTCCGGGGTGAGGTTTCATTTTGTTTAACATGAGCAACATTTTCCTAATTTATTTCTGTCTGCTCCTCTAATGTTGATGATGATCCTTTAAAAACATAAATAAAAAAAATACAAATAAACAGCTGTCTTCCAAGCCACTCTGTCATACGGTTCACTCAAAGGATAAAACAAACCAAGCAGCCGCAATGCAACATATATTTTAACGTTTGTTTACTTGAGGTATTTGCGTGTTTACAGCTGCCGACGCACCAATGCGTGTTCCCTCTCGGTTGCCGTGGCGCTCCATCTTCTGCTGGTATCTGGCTCTGTATCAAAGCAGCTCGGGGACGAGACGGGCTCCAAGTTTTAAATTGAATTTCATGCTGGATTAGTGGCAATACTCTGAAATGTATGTGAGCCTCCTCTAATGACGCGCTCATCTTCGCACTCCAGAGACACTCTCTGTGTGTGTGTGTGTGTGTGTGTATGTGTGTGTCTGTGTTTCTCCATCAATTAGTGCAGACGGGCTAGTGGCACACAACATGTTTACCTTATCAGTGGAAGTAATTTGTTAGGTTCTGTTGGTGGACCTCATCAGACTCTGCACACATTATTTCAGAGAGAGGTTTTTATTCCAAACTCTCATTATATTATATATTCGTTATATTCGACAAACATCAATATATCAAGGTCTTGTTTCTAAGCTACTGAAAGTTGCATAAACTTGGATGTTGATCAGGTAAATTCTTTTAAAAATACATAGTACACACAAACACACATCCAATGTATCGTGGGCTTCATTCCTTCTGTCTCTAACCATGCAGGTCTGACGAGGTCCAGGCAGCCTTGGGTCTATCTGTCCTTTGCCATGTGTTCTCTTTAGCACTGACCCATGCTGGAGGAGTAGGGACGAAGGCCTGGGGGTTGAGGTGGTGGAGAGTGGAAGGAGTGCATGTGTGTGTGTGCGTGTGTGTGTGTGCGCATGAGAGAGAGGAGGGGGGGTGCCCCCTGCTAGAGGCAGTGGGTGAGCAGAGGGCAACAGTGTGGGGGTTGAATGTAAGCCATGAAAGTCTCTCCTTCCCTTCCATCCACCACTTCACCCCTCCCCTCGTGATCCTGGCCTGAATGACATGGATGAATAACAGAGATGTGCAGCAGTACAGGCTGCCCTGCCGCTGACCCTGGCAGCTCTGGCCAGGCCAGCGACTGTGTGTGTGTGTGTGTGTGTGTGTGTGTGTGTAGGTGCGCTCAAACGGTGCGTGCACACTGTCCGATATCCATGTGTGTGGCTCTTTGTGTGTGTTCACCATATCCATATTTGTCTGTTCATGCATTAATATGTGTGTGTGCGCGTGTGTGGCCAGCAGGGGAAAATAAACAATGTGCTCTCCTTGTCAAAGGCAAGGCCCCAGGGCTGTGGAATATCTCGGACACAGCTCACACAGGGAACCAAATCAAGCAAAGGGAGAGGGAGGAGAGAGGAGGAAGGGGGATTCACTCCATATGGCGCATGGCTGAAGCGTGTCAGCGTTGTGTGTTTTAAATGTGTATGTGTGGGGTGGGGGTAATAATTTGTATTGATAATTATCTGCAAATACTGGCTTATGCCTAACCGATCTGATATCACATTATAGGAACAATTTTGCACACACACACACACACACACACACACACAAAGAGAGAGAGAGAGAGTTCACATCCTTCACTGTTTCTGTCTTGTTAAACTTTCTGACAGCTACAATACTGAAAAACATGAGCTCCTCTTGCGTATGTGTGTCTGTGGGTGTGTGCCGTTCTTTGATCTGCAGATATTGTGCTGGGTCAGAATGTCTCACAGCACGGAGGGAGAGATTTGCCAAAAGAAAGAAAGAAGACAGCGTTGTCATGTATCGCATATGCTTAGATACAGAACCCGAAAGCCCCAGAGACGAACTGATGAGTGTGAATGATGGTGTCAAAGCTTTACAGATGTGCGAATATACACCGCAAACTAGATCATGTTTAAAGAGGGTCCATGGTGGAGGCATCGCTGAGATTGTATGTAAGTAAAAGGAGCAACATTACACTGTGAAAAAGTAAAAGTATTCAGTACGGAGAGACGGACGGACGGACGGACAGACAGATTGTTTGGATGGGAAGGCCTGTCTCTCAGTCTGTCGGGTTAAGGTCAGGACTCTGTGCAGGCCAGTCAAGTTCATCCACACCAAACTCTCTCATCAATGTCTTGATGGACCTTGCTTTGTGCACTGCAACAGGATTGACCATCCCCAAACTGTTCCACAAAGTTGGGAGCATGGAATTGTCCAACATTATCTTGGTAAGCTGAAGCATTCAGAGTTCCTTTCACTGGAACTAAGGGGCCAAGCCCAGCTCCTGAAAAACAAGCCCTAATCTCCCCTCCACCAAACTTTACACATGGCACAATGCAGTCAGACAAGTACCGTTCTACCCAGACTCTTCCATCAAGTGCGGAAGCAAACATCTGTCCGCGTCTCCACTGCTCTAGAGTCCAGTGGCGGCGTGCTTTACCCCACTGCATCCAACGCTTTGCATTGCACTTTGCACAATTCCATGAAGCTCTCTAAGCTCTCTACTTGAGCTTATCTGAAGGCCACAAGAAGTTTGGAGGTCTGTAGTGATTGACTCCGCAGAAAGTTGGCGACCTCTTCACACAATGCGCCTCAGCCTGATCCCGCTCCCTCATTTTCTGTGGCCTACCACTTCGTGGCTGAGTTGGTGTCGTTCCCAATCGCTTCCACTTTGTTGTTATCCCACAGACAGTGGAATATTTAGGAGGACATTTCATGACTGGACTTGTTGCAGGTAGCATCCTATCACAGTACCAAGCTGGAATTGAGTGAGCTCCTGAACACAACCCATTCTTTCACAAATGTTTGTAGAAATAGTCTGCATGCCAACGTGCTTGCTTTTATACACCTGTGGCAAAGGAAGTGATTGGAACACCTGATTTCAATTATTTGGATGGGTGAGTGAATACTTCTAGCAATACTGTGTATGTGTAGGCTTATTCAGCAAGAATAGTTAAACAGTTATAAGCAAACGGGCATCCGCTATTTGAGTCCCTGTGGCAGGAAGCATCGTGTAGCTGGATGGCGCTATGAATGTGCACTTGAAGTGCTCTTTATTGCACCTAAGGGGATGAGTAGAAGGATAAAGGCGCTGATTCAACTTTACAACATTTTGACAGTAAAATATACTAGTCTTTATTCTGAATCTGTAATCTGTATTGATACGGTGAGTGCGTGTCATATATTAATATTTTTTGAAGCCTTTCGTTTTATTATTATATCACGCCCTGTTTTGGTCCCTGCCACTCCTTGCTACTGTACTACATGTGCTACTGTGAACCCGGCTGTGTGGTCTGGTGATTAATGGCACAATAAAGACAGACATTTCCGACACGTGCAGCAATAACGACGCTATGCAAATGTGCGGCAATCAATCTTGGCACAGAAGTGGTTAAGTTTCAGAGGGAGGTGGAACAAAAAGGCAGCCATATTGGCGGTGGTGTGTGCCAAGTGGTAGTCATGGCCCCTGCCCAGCCCTCCTATTACAAGGCTGGCAATAAGTTGGCCTGCCCGCTGGGGAAAACAGGGAGCTGACACCAGGAACATATGCGGCAACACCTGATTGCCGTACCACCGCCACGGACCCGGCTGCCAGGGAGCACAAACGCGGCACGTGTAGACAAAACGCATACACACACACAGACACACACACACACTGACACAACATAAAAAAAATGTTTTAAAAATGGTATGGACCCATATACTAACATTATTACTTACCAGTGTAACACCCACTGAAGCACACGCATGCACAAACACACATACACACTGACTTACAGAGCAAACCCACTGGGGATTAATTTCCTTATTCAGAGAGTGTGTGTGCCAGGCTTGGCTGGTGTGCCAGTCGCCCGCGGTGCTCCACACGCTGCCATGCTGTGCCAGCAAACAGCACTGATGCCCTCCATTTGCGGTGTCACATATATCAAATGCATGCTGCTATCACTTAGCCCTCAGTAGTCTGAACCCTGCCCCACCGGCCCCCGCCTCGCTGCCCAAATGCGCATGTGTTTGTGTTTGTTTGGCGCCTGGCTTCATCCGCCACCAAGCAGTCCGATGGCCATTTGATTGACGACGGTCCGCCATAATGCCGTGATTGATAGTGTGAAAATCGGAGTGAATGAAAGTGTTCCCAGGATTATCTGTGACCAGACGCTCACCCCGCTCTGGATTTTTATTTCCCGCCGTTTTTTACAGAACTTTATACCACTTCGCCAACCTATGACCTTCTTAATAATCTCGCACACATGCAAACACACACAAATGCGCCCACTTGCACATAAATGGTTGGACACATTTTAAATTGCATGCAGATTTTTCTACCTCTCTGACTGGTAAACCGCAGCCATGTGTGATAGAAGGAAGAAAGTTTGTGAGCAGGAGGAGGAGGAGGAGGAAGAAGCAGAGGGGCAGGGTGGGGGAGTCGTGAGAGATTAGGCTTGCATTGTCTGCTCCCTCTCAAAAGGTTTTACTGTTGTTCATGGTCACGTTCTGAACTGGATGCGACCCTACAGGTGTCCCCGCTCTCTAAATGTGTTCACCAGACCCTTCACCAGGCTCCCTCAAGCTGCCTGTCTGTGACCCATGACCCCTCAGGACCCCGGGAAGTATGGGTAATGGCAGGCTTGTCAATAAAGTTCAGGGTCACTAATAGACTGGCTTTGTTCTGCAATGTCAGCTACCAAAAAAAGGGAAAGACGAGGAGGGGGAATCTCCCTTCAACTCTCCGTCCTTATAACGTGTCTGGGTCCATTGAACTTAAAAACGGGTGCTTTTGATTGTAAGGCCCCACAACCCAGCACCTTTCGCCACCCCCCTCTCCCGCCTGCCTCCCCTCATCTGCTTCCATCTTCTTGCCCAGCTCCTCTCGTCTTTAACTCCAAAGAGGTGCTTGTGCACCGGGCTAAAAGGTCTTAATGTGTCTGCATTCATGGAGCCAGACCATAGAAGGCTGTTTTTAACCCTGTTTACGGCCTTGCATCCATTTGGCCAGGAGTCCTTCACTCCGCTCCCCCTCTCCCTCCACATCTCTCTCCATTTTTTTCAACCTCCTTCACTTTCTCTTGCTCTCTTTCTCCCTTCCACCCACATCCCAATCCCTTTGTGATAGGATATGAATGCACTTTGCTAGTTGATAATTACACTCTCCTTCTCTGCTCTTCTCTCTCTCTCTCTCTGACAGTGGGATCCACAGGCAGTCCTTATTCAGCCAGTAATTTGCCTGTCCTCCTCATTCATTGAGAAGGTACAAATTATCCCTCACATGGGCACTGGCTATTCTCCCTCTCAGCGAGCGTGATGAGGACTGCACTAAAGAGAAAATAGCCAAGAATATGCACTTTGTATCTGCTCTAAGTGTTATTTAAAAGAAGAGATTTGTGTTTAGTTCAGGGGAGTACAGATTTCTAGTTAATATGGTCGGGAAATAGTAGGGAAATAGTAAGAAGGGAACAAAGAAAGAACTAATGATGATCTCAAATTGTGCTGCATTTTAGCATAAAATTAGATCATAATGATCGCAGAATGGATTTCAAACAATTAGTTTTGAACGTCTTGACCATATCAAGTACAAAAAGTGTTTAAGCTTAAGCACAATAATTACAGTCGACCACGCAGTCAGCCATCTTGACATAACTCACTAGATGATTCCTGCCATTACAGTGTCCGGGCTCGGGCATATTTGGACATTTGTTCGTCATTGCCTTCTCATCAACACCCATAGCTGAGGTCTCACCGCCGACCCAACTGTGTTTAGGACTCGTCCAAAATAGTCGGAGGGACAAACAGATAGTTAGCAAATGAAAGGATTCCACTAGAAATTACTTACAGGACTCTGGCTTCCAGCGCGCATATATGTCTGCAGCCATTTATATCGCCGCCTTTATGAGTGGATCGTTTTTCTGTCAGGATTTATGTCCGGATATGAATTGCGTACAGTATAACAACCCTTCAAAGCCGGAGTGTTTTGAATCCTTAGACGTGCTTGGTTTATTCCAGCATATCTGTGTGAATTTAATTACAAGTGCTTTTGCTCACTTCAGAAGTATGACAGCACCACGGGCCATTTTGGTTATTTATTTATGGGCTGTGTTGGCAGGATAGAGGAACCTCATTGGCTGAGAGCAGGGTTCAAGCATCGGGTGGCGATTACAGGGCAAACGTGGCCACTGGACAGACACAAACTGGCCCGCGACGTCAACAGGAAATTCTTTTTTAAAGACCCATAATCATGTTTTGTCAAGTAATTACAGAACGAGATAAAAAAAAAAATGAAAAAAATACGACAACACATGGTGATAATGGGACAAAGCGTTGATGGTAACCGTACAGAGCGACGCCTGATGGTCACAGAGGGACAATGGAGTACGGAGAGCGTTCATTGTTCCTTGACTAGATGAACTATGTAGCTCATTAGGTGGAGCTTCCCAACATTAAAGAAATGGATATGAGCGGAGGAGTCGAGGCCCGAGGTTAGAACTGGGGGTGAAAATCGACACTCTGCCACGGCGGAGATGATCCAGCTCCCGAGACCCTGACCCCACAGCGGGCTGCAGCCTTTGATTCCACTCCTCCTTTTTTCATCTCTCACATCAAGAACACACAACGTTTCATCTCTTTGCATATTATCAGTCTCCACCCAGTTGTCCTCATCTCTAATAAGGAGTGTCTGTCTGTCTTTCCTTCCCCTATCCCTTCCTCTCCTTGCTCCCGTACGACGCTTGTTGTCTGCCTCCCTGTAAGGGGTCCGTAATTGATGGATTTCATTGAAGGCTGTAGCGTTGTATGTATATCTGCCTAAAGCGCTACGGCATTGATATTCTCCCCCAGGCAAGGGGAAGAGAGAGGGAGAGAGAGGTGACCCTGTTGGCTGAGTGGCAGTGGCCGTCATGCATAGCATCTCTAAAATGGAGGGAGGGGGGGGAGGATGGTGGAGGGAGGGTGAATGTCACTTTCAAGTGTCTCCTCGGCACTCTCCCTTAATGAGAGATGGGTTCTGCTCCACAGACAGCCAAGGGGACCAAGGAAGGGCCCTCCCCACCTCCTCCTCATTCTTCCCCTCCACCCCTCAGATCTCCAATCCTCCAAGGAGCTGACAGCTCGAGGATCCGCAAGCCTGCGCCTCCTCCACCTGCACAACCTCATTTCCCCATCATAACAACAACAACAAAGGTAGGGGGGGGTTTCTGTTTGCCGGTACTGTCCCTATCTTTACAACATGCACATCCTATGTACATCACTCTCGATCAGAATGACCCTCACTTATACATCCTCTGTATTGGCTCATATTCCGGTTTCCTATCTCACCCTTTTCTTAAGTGAGGGACGCACACTAATGCTATTTAGCTAGCCCGGCTAGTGATTCATCCATTCCAGCTGAAGGGAAAGGTGAGAGGAGAGATCTCCCAGGACTCCTTGCAGCCCCCATCTGTCAGACGCACCCGGCCCACTGATTTACATTTACCGCAAGGATTTATGGGATGCCCGCCACAAAACGAGTCGAAGCAGCAAGAATCATGGGGCGAGAGACAGAGCGGGGAAATTATTCAAAGCAGTGATTATTTTGGGACGGCCATTACGCATGCACACCTGATCAGGGGGTGTCACCCGTGACTCCCCCCATCCACCATGATGGAGAGGGGCTTCATCTGCGCGGCGCTCTCATTTTACCTGGCTTGCATAAAGGAGAATTCTCTTAGGCACCAGGAGAGCCTACTAAGGCTAAATTAGGCCCCCGGACAGGCAGCGGAGAAGGGAGAGAAGAGCAGATGAGGCAGTTATGTATGCACAGGGGATTGAGATGAGGGATACTGGTCAAATTCACGATCAATCTTAAACCTGCAGCATATCGTGGCTATATATTCACAAATGAATATTCCATTCTCCTGCACAGGGGTTGTTTTCAACCAACTAGTTCAAAGTACATTAACCAAAATCTCGATTTGAACTCAGATCCATAGTATTGCAAATCAGCGGCAAATGAGTGAATTTCTGTATGTTTAACGAATGACATTTGCTAGTCCACCTGCTCACTCTGTAATTCAGAAGCGCAGGAAATGTTACGACGACAGCCCTCCTTTTTCGACACGGCTCTTAAAGCTCCGTTCGCTCGCCGCCGTCTGCGAGGATCATCACTTATAGTCATTACTTACAGCACGCTGCAGTCGGCGGCTGAAAAGGTTAGCGTGGCCAAGTTTGAGCACACGCTCCTCCGCCGCGGCATTACAACCGAGGTCAGCTCAACTGCGGCTTTCGGCTCTCTTCCTCTCTCTCTCTCTCTCTCTCTCTCTCTCTCTCTCTCTCTCTCTCTCTCTCTCTCTCTCTCTCTCTCTCTCTCTCTCCCCGCCAAGTTCATTACCAGTGGCCCCCAGGAACGACCTGATTTCAATTCAGACGCACTTTGTTCAATTGCCCTACATGGGAGAAGTTGCCGGAATGGGGCCAGTTGATTATGCTCTACCGCCGCTATGCTTACTTTACTTAATGCCCAAAACAGCAGATAATTTTAAGAATCTAGGCCAACAAATCATGAGCCTTTTTCTTCTTCTTCTTCTTCTTCTTCTTCTTCTTCTTCTTCTTCTTCTTCTTCTTCTTCTTCTTTCATTTGCTGCCTTAATGTATCCATTGCGTATGTGTTATTTTAAACACTCTGAGGCAACGTGCTGAAAATGTTTCATGGGACACTTAGCGAGTGTCTGAGTGGTGTCAAAGAGCAGTTAGGAATAGGTAATTAGCCGTTAGCAATTAGCTGACCTTAAGACGAAAAGGAACAAGGATAAGATCTTAGCCGTAGCGATGAGGTCAACACAACTGACCTCTGGCGTACACGTTTTGGCCTCACCGTGACAAAGAGATGACTTCAAATCTACACCAAATGATAAGCGGCGAGGCTAAACTGCGAGTGCCAAGTTAGCAGGCTTGGTGTTTTAAAGGGTGGTTGTTATTGAGTCTGCCACAGGCATTTTTCTTCTCCTTTCATGTCCTCTCAGTGTGGCAACGTGGTCTTGTGAAATTATGTGACAGCTCTTGCTAGATTTATGTTTTTGCACGTGTTTTTTCCACCCCTTTAATGTCAATTAAAATTATGAATATTTGACATTGTTTCGCTATGATTAAAGCCATTTTAATGCTACCCACTGCTCATTTACACCCATTCAAGTAAAAATAGAAATCCAAAGCAACTTTTGCATAACTAAAGCAAAGCACTTAGTCACAAACAAAGCTTTATTATCTACAATTGCATTGTAAAATGTCACTGTCTAATTTACACTGAGTGCCTCATTATATATCAACTTTATTTTAGAATATTTATATAGAATATTTATTTTGTAGCACAATAAACTTGCAATCCTTGAAGTGCAAATCCCATCTATGATGTTATTTATAGTCTACAATTTTTCATCATAAGCCATTCTATTTGTTTACATTCCTCTACATTACCTCTCTATATAGTAGTGTTTCATAAAGGATACACCAGTTGAGCTTCTGTTGTATTTCTGACAAAGTAGCTGCCAAAATGTTTGCAAGAATTCTGGGATATTAAGTCAAAATCTACAACTCTTTTTAGGACACTTTCTCATGTGGTTTATTTATTTATTTTTTTTCCACTGTGATCAAACCCTAACCATAACTTAAACCAAATTATTTATTATTTATTAATATCATAACCCTAAAAGTTTTTGATTTCACCTTTAACTTTAAATTTCTTGAGGCTTTTTAATCATTCCTCTTGCTGAGCGTCTGATGTTTAGCTAGAACTTGTTTTCCTTCAACATTTTGGGTAAGAAGGAAACAGTCCTGTGTGTGTCAGGGGTGTTTTATTGCGCCTCTCTCTGGCCAAGGCTGTGATCCCCTTACCTCTGAGACACATTTACAGGCATTACAGAACTGGATAAATTTCAACGTCAAGCAGCGCAATATCTCTGTTTTACTACGCACTCTTTCCCCTACTCGTGTACTGTCTGACTGCTATATAAGGGTCTTTATTGAGATGAAAAGCAGACTGAGAGTCACTATTTGAATTTGATTCAAATAGAGTCTTATTCGTTCGATGATAGTCTTTTTCCTGGCAGTGAATGATGAGCTCGCTGAAAACTGGGCCTGCTCTTTGTGCCAGTTGATCCTGAGATGATGAGTCGTTTCAGCGGGTTCAAAGGAAAGTTGATTTGCCCCCAAAACACAGAATCCTTATTTAGTCTGTTTGAAAAGAAGAACACAGTAGCGAGAATTGACAGTAGTCCATTTGTGCCACGCTAAGTCTCGCGGAGAAAGAGGTGTGAGCAAAGCCTACTGTAAGGCTTAAAGAGGCGAGAGGGAGAAAAGCAGCTTGGACAGGAGAAGCGCTGGACTAGGTGGGCAGATTAGTATCACAAGGATTCCTCAGAGGGATGAAGTGATGATGGAAAGTCTGCTTTGCATTATATCCTCAAATGTTGTTGCTGACATAGACTGAAAATCATCACATTGACAGATTAAAGCAACCCCTCCACACACACACACACACACACAGCAAGTTGAAGATAGCAAGGTGAAAACAGCTCACAACACTTTACTGGCACCGTCCGACAAATGAACAATAACGAATGTAATGGCTGATAATCATGATTAGCATATTCCCCAGCGCCCCAGACACCTCACACCATTGTCTTTGCCGCATATTCATACAAAACGGCAGACATGGTGATGGTGAATATGTGGCATAACATATGTGGGAAATATTCTCAGGCTATTGTGGGCTGAGGGAACCACATAATCTGTGGGATAGCTTCTCTTAGATCGCAAGTCTGAAAGACTCTTAAGCGAAATAGGACAAAGGGACTCTTAATTTCCAATACGGCTTCATCGGTTGTCAACCCAATTAACATATCGGGAGGGATCAGTCTGTGACAACTGTCGGAGCACAACCTCAAGACAAAACCGCCATTGTGCCTGAAGGAAACCGACATGCCCTGGTCAGATCTCCGGGTGGGGAATAGGTAAGGCCCAGCGTGGGGTGAAGGACCAGAGTGCGTATGCGTGGGTGTTAGCATATCACAGATAAAAAAAAAGCAGACTTTTTTTTTGTGTTTTTTTGCATGTGTACACGATCATGCACAAATCGTCTGTCGCAGAAGCCGGCGCGGCAAGGCGCACCGGCGGTATTTGTGGCGGGTTCGCGGCGGTGTTGAGGCTAAGCGCTGGTGACAATGAGAGATGCCTGGAGGACTCTTCAAACGTCCATCCTCACACAACATGAAGCGGACAAGACCTGCAGCGGCTCCGAGATGGGATGCCAGTCTGAGCATATGTTACGCAGGGACAAAGCAGTGGGGAGAGACGGGCGGGCAAGGGGGACAGGGAGGCAAAAGGCGCTAATGCAAGGCATGATAAGACAGACGGACAGACAGACAGGCAGGCAGACAGAGAAGTGTGAGTGAGAGAAATAAGAAACGTAGGGGTGGAGGAGGGAGTGGATGTTGAAAAGGGATAGAAAGTCTGTGTGTGAAAGGAAAGAGGGAACGAGGGGGGGAGAAACGGGGGCGAAGGGAAGGAGGGGCGACGAGAGGGGAGGAAGTTTGAAGTAAAACTGTTGGGACGTGTGTGACATTAGGACATTGGGGCCCTGGCAGGAGTTGTGTCATTGGTCCATATGACTTGTGTGTAGCCTGGGTGAAGTAACACGTTGTAACAGTGGTGGAATGGTCACTGTATGTCACTGCCCTTTCGATCAGAAGCCCTGTAATGACATGTCAAAACATTTAGAGGGACGCCACGCTAAAATGTTGCTGATGACTAAATGTCCCCTCGGCTGACAGAAATGCTGTTTTGGTCAAGAATTCATTATTTAAATAATAATAAATTCATCAGGAAAACTTAGCTCGTTATCAAAAAACAAAAAGAGCAAGAAATCTGTGTCTCTCCGGGACGTTTGTGATGAAAGCATATGTGTTTCGTTGCTGTTGGCTGATGAGACTTAGCAGAGTCCTTCGGCCATATATACAAAAGCCCTCAGAAGAGAAAATGCCAGGGTGTCCCAGACCCCCCTACCAAGAAATCGGACTTGACAAGAAACAGACACAGGTTGAAGCCTTGGCCTCCAGGCCTCGCTGCATTCTTCACCATTCCGCAAAACATAAAGTGGTGTGGAAATGTTGACATTTTTTCCTGTACAGCCACCACAAATTAGTCACACAAATAAAGAACAAGGTCATCCCGAACTCAAGCATTCACATCCTGGACTAGGAAAGTATGCTCTTGATTTGCATCATGGGAAATGTAGGAATCCAGTTCTTTTGGTGCGTAGCAACACCGAGTCAGTAATCAGTCCCGTTACTATACCTTAACAATCATTTAATTTTTACTAATTAATAATAATTGAATTTTTGCTGGGCGGTGCATCTTTTGGAGCCAATTTTTATACCTTTATTATGATAAATGTATTATTATTATTTAGCACAGAGGTGAGGGAGAGACAGATGCTAAAGGGGCCTGGCTGGACTCATAACGGGACACATGGATTTTTTTCAATATGAATATGCTCACTCTCTTGTCATAACGCTGTTGTTATTTTTGTCTCGGAAATGAGTTGACTTGGGAATGCTGAAAGTCATTCTGATAAATAAAACTACTCACTACATGTTGCTTGTATGATCTTATTAACCTTCACATTTTATAAGTGGCATTCTCCCCATACAAAAGTTAATTTATCATGATTTTATTTAGATTTAACATTGAAACACGTCATGTAAGCCACAAACCAAAGGTCAATAATCACAACCTATCCGATTGTTACTTAAAGGAAAGCAGAGCGAAATAAAAAAAAGAGAAAATCAATCGGTAACAACATTGTGGGTTGAAATGAATGCGAGGGCACTGCAGTTTAAACCCAATTTTCTTTTTTAATGGCCCTGTAATAATAGATGCTTGCATGAACGTACCTGTAATTGTTAAATAAAGCTGTTTAGAACTACATGCTGGTGGATCTTGCAGTTGTAAAAACAGGATTACTTTCTTGAAAAGATTTCACTTAATAACTCGTCTTGTCGCTATCAAAGCCCTTCACCGCGCATTGTTCACGAACCATCAGTAGCTAATAATAGAGAGTGACAATCCCAATGTCAGATAAACGGGACTCCAGTAGTGAATTGCGGCTCGGCCTTGGGTCACACAGTCAGCTTAACTGGGTATTCATCCTTCAGGGTTAAATATGAAAACAAAATGAACCGAGAGTTACTGAAGGAAACACAGATAAAAGAAGACATTTCAAACTGTAACAATTCAAGAGAGCCCCTCACTGTGGGCTATCATGAGGATTAACTCTTTGTTCTCCAAGATACTCGCTGATCAATAACCAACAGACCCAGACATCTTTATTCACAGACAGCTCAAACGCCGCTCAAAAGGAGGAAAAAGAATAGAGCCCCCTATTCTGCTCTCTCTGCGTGCTTCAAGGCGCAGATATTCCTGTCTCCCTTTTTCCTTAATCTGGCCTGCATTCAAGTTGGCCTTCTTTATGTGCAGCAATTTTTGTGTGTGTGTGTGTGTGTGTGTTTATGCAACATCGGGTGAGTGAAGATCATGACACCTAATGGAATCAATAACAATTCTAACGTGTTTGAAACAACAACAAAAAATATACATACACAAACTCAAGATATGCTCCCAGACATAACTCTTTATTTTATTTTTTTTAGGAATTGGAAAAAAAAAAACAACCAGGGTGAAAGGAGCATTTGGAAATTGCAGATAAGGGATGAGAATAACAATAATATGGTGCACTAAACATGTGTTTGCCTACGTAATCCTGAGGCCTAACTCCCACATCCTGGTTTCTCAAAGCTAATCCAGCTGTAAACAGCAATCTTTGCAATACATCTAATTATTAGAAATATGAGAGAATAAGAGAAACCACACGAGAGGAGGGGGATAAAAAAAATGTGTGCCCTCATTCCTCCCTCCCCGGTGGTGGACTCCCACAGTCCTTGGGCCTTTGTGTCTGTCTCGTCTTTATGAATAGAGGCTTAACCATGGCCTGAAGCAATGCGTCTTCTGCTCCCTCATTGATAGCCAATGCATTATTCATTTATTTTCATCATATCATCAGATGTGCATAAGCTTTTTCCCCCAGTTATTTTTGGGGAGCAACGTTTATTTATATTTTTTTCCCCTCCGTTACTTCTCAGGATTTCACTAAACACTTTCACACTATTCAATCTTTCACGGCCTCCCGACTTTATCGAGACCCCAGCCAAGATGAAAGCTAGTCCATTTTATTGATTATTAGAGGGATTAGCTCCCCAGTGAAAGTTAAGGTTAGCCCCCCGATGCTGACAGTCAATGGAAGGGAGCCGGACCTTTTTGTCAGGAGAGTGTCACTGCACGCTACCCTCTTATGTGTGGCTGAGATGCTTTTGTGTCTATGCAAAGACGCGATAAATCATTTTCCAATCATACATGGGTTCTAAATGGTCTTATTTTTTTCTTCACTTCATTTGAACTTGCAAAGCAAGCAGGGGAAAAAAGCGTCACCCCCCCCCCCCCCCCCATCTTCAGCAGACAAAACACAAGCAGGCCAATAGGTAAGATGAGGAACAAAGAGTTTGAAACTCTATATCCTGTGTCCACAGCCCTGTGTGTAAGTCAGCGCCCTGGACCAATTATCCATAGCTCTTTCCCCTACCTTCCCCTACCTTTCTTTACTTAGAATGAAAGACAAACAAAAAAACCCAAAAGCAGCTGGCTCGCTCGGTGCTTCTTTATGAAAGCGGTGCTTCTCTCTCGACCCTCCCTTCATCCAGTGCCCACAAGTCTCCAGCCTTGACCATGCATTATCTTCCAGGCTCAATGCTCCTCTTCCTCCTCTCCTTTTTCCCTCTTCTCTCCTTTTCTCTACCTCTACAAGAATAAAGCGGTCCTAATGACCGTGGGCTCTCAAGGGCCTGCTGGTGCCCGGGTACTCGAAAGTGCGTGTGCGGTGGAAAGGGGAGCACCCTCCTCCTTCTCTTCCTCCTCTTTTATCACAGGTGAGAATAGAGGGTCAAGAGGGGTTAATGTGCTGCTGTTGCACAGAGGTTTGGGCTATCACCATGGCAGCAGGCATGTAAAATACCAAGGTGCATTTCCTTCCTCCTGAAAGAAAGAGTTTGTTTGTGACTTGTTTTTTGGCCTCTGGGTTCAACTTAATTTTCAAATTGTAGGTTGAAAAGGCTCCGCTTTGACACTTTCAAGCAAGTCGATGGTGAAAACACCATGTTTCTGTTGCCAGTATTAAGGGAAACCCGGCAGAAAGCACTACGTTACCAAAAGTTCTTCTTTAAACACCAGCAAATTTGTTTTTACCTCCGGTCGTATGAGGCCTGCAGCAGCAACACATGGACGGAAAGCCACAGGGTCAAGGGCTGAGGTCACTGGCTGGGTTCAAGGGAAGATAACAACTGGCCAGTCATTGCAAGGTTTAGTGGCGCAGCAGCAATGTACACACACACACACACACACACACACAGAGATACGCACTCACTGTACATGTGGAAAAAAATACTTTTACCTTGACACGTGTGACACACTTGGCTGTAATTGTGGGAAGCAGAGAAATTGTTTTGCAAGCGCAGACCTGAGAAAATTAATCACTAAAGCCCTGCAAGGCTCCATGTACTAATTTAAATTCTACTTCTACAATAAATGAGCTTGCTCCTTTATTCTTTCCCCCCCTCAAACTTGAAACAAATGCAGGCAAATCTAAAATAATTAATTTCAAAGGGTGAGAATTAAAGAACATTTCCATCTAAACATTGTAATGCAATTAGCATTTTGACTTCTGCAATTTCTGCACTTTTTCCTTTATTTTGCTCTCTCTCTCTCTCTCTCTCTCTCTCTCTCTCTCTCTCTCTCTCTCTCTCAAGGTTCTTGCTTTAATATCAGTGTGGATCAAAAGCCTTTCATTATGGTTTTCTGCACTCCTTCCAGCATTGTTTGGCTCCTAGGATAACAACAAAGTGCTTTCCCCTACTCCAGGGCCAGGTTAGCAGAGAAGAAAGGAACGGTTATTCCTGGGCTAAGTTCACATCAAACACAAGGGACTCCAAGTGAGAGAAGATGAAAGCGCCAGGCCTGACCCGGAAGATTAGACCAACACTGCTGCCAGCTCTGTAGCACCCAGGGGCCATTCTCACTCTGGGATCCTACCCCTCCTCTTCATACGGCACAATGGACTTTAGCACAGAACAAGCCTAGAAGAAGGAACGGAGCGAAAAGATGAGGGGAGAAACAGATGAAGAAGCAGACGAAGGAAAGAACAGAGAAACAAAGATACAAAGGAGCAGAGCGAGGCAGACAATGAAGGAGAGAGGAAAATGGATGGGGGGGGGGAAGAAAGAAAAATGTAATACAATTTGAAGAGTGTAAAACTGCAGAATATCCCAACCTACTTTTCTCGCCTCTGCTGCCGCCTCCTCTGACAGATAGTGGTGAGGCAAGGAATAATGCCGATTATCATAATTGCTTAAATTGTGTGTGAATATTCATGATTTCTCCAGCCTTATTATAGCAACAAATCCACACCACAATGAATGTAAATGCATTGTGATTATTTTACATAGCACAATGCCCCCAATCCTTCTCTCCTTCCCTTTCCATATGTGTGTGTGTGTGTGTGTGTGTGTGTGTGTGTACATGTGGACTGCAGCTGCGGGTGTCAAGGTTGGGTGCTATCTCTAACTGGCCCTCATCAGCAGGCCGAGCTGTTGCAGTGCATCGCATGCAGTGGAGAGGAAAAGTGCGATGTGAAAGAAAGGGGGTAAGATGAGGGAAGTGAGGAGGGTTTAGGGGGCAACAATGGGATCAGGTGGAGCCAAGAGTACGGAAGGTGGGGGGGAAAGAAAATTTGAGAAAGTGATTAGAGAGAATTAAAAGCAGGAAAGGAAAGAGGGCATGCAGAAAGATGCAGTTTTTTGAAAAGGCCATGAAAGACAAAGAAGAAA
Organism: Chelidonichthys spinosus; assembly: GCA_029853015.1. NCBI lineage: Eukaryota > Metazoa > Chordata > Actinopteri > Perciformes > Triglidae > Chelidonichthys > Chelidonichthys spinosus. Next base: position 16,354,852 of record CM056824.1, on the reverse strand, counting down.
CGGATGTGCATGAAAGAAAACAGTGTGTGATGAAACGTTTGAGCTGTTGAAATTCGGGGTGTGGAGGAGTGGGGCATACGTGGCACATAGCGTTGTAATGTCAAAATGTCCCCCCCCCCTCAACTACACACACACACACACACACACACACACAGGCCCCCTCCTGCTCCTGTGCCCATTCTTCTGAGGTGCCAGATGGCACAGGACAAACCCTCCTTAGGGGAAACAGCGTGGTGACCCCTCCCTCTCTCACCCATACTTTCTCACACATTGAAGACGCATGGAAACAAAGATGGGGGTGGGGGTTGGGGGGGCTGAGGTTATCAGCGATGCCAATCAAAGCATGCACACACACACACATAGGAGCTATGCACGGACTAACTCCCGAGATGTGGCGATATCGAGGCATGCCATGACATATTCTTAGGCAAGCCAAGGCTTTGAATAGCCCCTGGAAAAATGGACAGCGCCCTACATCAAACATGAGCTGCCTTCAATCCGTCTGCCATTCACGCCCCGGCTCTACCTGCAGATACTATCTAACCCCCGCCTGCATGGCACACAGTGACCCGCCCCCGCAGACCTCTGCAGCAACAGGACCGGTGAGTCCTGCCCAAAGACTTTCATGAGGAGTGTCGGTGGTGGATATGGGCGAACGGTCCAGAGAGAGAGCGATAGAGGAGATAGGACGTTCAGGAATGGATGTGGGTGAAATTAGAAGAGCTTACTGCATATTGTTGTTGCAGGTGGTGGCCATGTTAATCATCCTTGGCTTATGTCATGTAAATGGTGGCTGGGAGAACAGTTTCAGAATGTGTTTATGTACTTTACAACACCAGCATCTTTTACAACAGGTATGACGACATTGCACTCAGCATTCAATGCTGAAATCTGAAAAAAAGGGTCAGGTGTTCAGACAGGTTGTAAACAAGCCAACAACATACCCAGATTGTCTTTGGAGGTAAAACGACAGAAAGCAAGTTCCAAATTTGCTCTAACAATCCATTATTGGATAAGACACTGTTCTGCTGTTATGGCAACTTCGGGAGGTCAAAACCGAGTTAAAAAGTCTGTCTGTTTGCGTGATCATATTACTCTTTTTCTTTTCTTTTCTAAATGATAATTAAGTCTTATAATAACACTAACTTGGAGGAACAATCATGAAGTTTAAATTCAAACCACTCAAACACTGGACCATGTGATATAGAATAAACGATTTCCAGCTCGTTCAGGGTACCTCGGCCGCCTCACCTAAGTGACAAGCCAGTGTGGGTCCGTTGCATTTAGGTCTGTGAACGGCCCAACTTGTATCAGTACGTTTGCCATGTATGGTGTTGAATGCTTCCACACGCTCCTTCTCTTTACAGTAGCCTAGTTTAATGAGGGCAACAGGCCACAGTGATCAGCCAGACATTGTGTGCTTATATAATGAGGATTCTGGATTTTAACACGTGATTACAGATTACATTTTTTCCACATTGGAAAAGTGGCTCAAATTTTGATTCTTGAATTGTAATCGCTGCTTCCGAGCCATTCTGTGATATTTGGGCACCGTTGCGTTCAAATACCTCCGTGTTTCCACAGCTAAAGAGTGACCCATTTGATTTTCTCTCTGCGTGCCGAGCTTGGAAGGAAAGACTGCACCGATAGGACAGGCCAAGCCGTCCCAACGGGCTCCACCACTTATCACCAGCCTTCTGAGATTCCACCAAGATTCAGCCCCTTATGAATAATCTCACCCACGGGCACAATGGAGCATTGGGAGGAGGGGAGGGGGTTAGAGAGAGAAAAAAGCGACAGATTATTTAGAAAGACACAGGGAGGGTTAGGGATAGTTTGAGGGGGAATGAGAAAGAAAAAAGAGAGAGGAGAAGGAGTAGACGGGAGAGAGAGAGATGCAGAGAATAAATGGAGAGGGACGGAGGAGGGTGGGAGGGGACGAGGGGGCAGAGAGAAAGCGAGGCGAGAGGAAGTCTTTTGATGTGTTTCCCTCTCCAGAGCGGGCATCGGGGCGGATGGTGGATCCGAGGCTGGCCTCGCTGCTTGAAGGGACTGACTGGTTTATTAAACGCTCCCACCGCCCCCATGCCTCCAAGCATGATGGGATTAATGCCGGCATAACCCTTTACTTAATTCATTACAGGGGGATGCTGGCTAATTTGATTTGATATTATTTTAATAAAGTTCTGTGATGATTTGGAAGATTGTTTCAGGCTATCAGAAATAATTTTCCAGTTATTACCGCCGTTCAGGCAAGTCCTTTGATAGTGGCAGTCAGTCTTGGTGTGTGCGGAATACATTAGCCGTAAGTGCAAGTGCTTTAGCTACAAAGCTACTGGAGAAACACTAATAATGAGACCACTCCGAATTGCTGAGTGTTGTGAAATTATGTTCAGGTTTGGCTGTGGGCAGGCGTCACGTTTAAGACAAACAGGAGTAGAAGAAGATGAGGAATAAGAAGAAGATGATGAAGAAGGAGAAAGACCAGAGGAGAGGAGAGATATTCTGTATGCATTGAGCTTACACATGTCACCATTGTTAAATCTCCGAGGGATACATGGTTGCCTTTCAGAGGAGCACCAGTGCTTTGTGTTATTCATGTGGTTCTTGAAGAGTCTACTGCTAGTGTGGACGTACAAAATGAAGGACCATTTTCCTTTTTCATCACTGCAGATTTTGTTTGTCAGTCCAATGTTATCCTTAAAAAATATCTAATAGTGATATATATATTACACATTTGTCACTTGTTTCTTATATTTTAACCACATTATATTACCAATGTGTTTACTTTGTACAGTTATATAGAATAATTATTTTCCCTATCTGTCTCAGTAATATATTGGCCCTTCTGTGTTAGAATAATCCTGTTTTCCATGGAGCCTTTTGTCCACTTCGTGTCATGAGCCGTTGCCAGTCGCATATAATCCCGCCACTGTCTCTTCACCTATTTACATATTCCTCAAGATAATTGGAGACACTGTCGATGTCTCACACTATTTCTTTAAGCCTGCGTCCAGACCTCGCAAGTTTTGGAAGCGAAGGGAATGGAGTGAAGGACCCCGGGGTCTCGGGGAGGGGGTCGAACTGTATGGTAGTGACAATGTTTTTGTTTTTGTTTTTCCTTAAACCCCAAATGACACACATTTCCCTCTGAAAAGATAAGCCCTCAGTCAAAGGCTGCGGGAGATGTCTGGGACCCTGTGAAAGAAGTGGGAGAATTACCTACCAGGGGTCTGGCATGGAAGAGAGAAGGGGGGAGGGAGAAAGAGGTGGGGGGGGGCGGGGTTACCCTTATTCATTAGTCCGTCTGGGGTCCAAGGCGGGGTCACACAATGTGACGGTTGTTCTCCAGACCCCCAGACCCCAGCAGACACGTTTAATGGCCACCGTTTCCTCTCCAGACGGGGAGAGCTGGAGAGGGAGGGGGGACGGAGGTTGGAGTGAAGGTGACAGAGGGGGATGGACTTTAAGAGACTAAAGAGCAGAGGGGTAAAGGAAAAGGTAAAGCAAAAAAAGAGAAAAGAAAACTATAGAAAAGCGACAAATCAAGACATAGGAAGGGGTGAAGAGGGGGCATTTAACGCATTTTCGGGTCATTGAGAGAAACGCAGAGCATTCCATCTTCGGATGCATACTTTGTTTTTTTCACAAGCTCAGTGGTTCACAGGTCAAAATTTAGAACAATTATTGGGGTCAGAGTTCATGGTTATCGTGGGTAAGTGGAATCACACAAGTGTGGGATTTCATGGTCCACAGAAAAAAAAAAAAAGGACAGTTCCCACTTTATACAAATACTTCTCCAGCGTTTGAGCCGTCGATAAAATCCCATTAAAAACGTTCATGTAATGATCGAGAGCAACACCTGCAAACCAGAAGGGATCATGTGCAACTTCCCATCGCTTATGGAAATGGCATGCAAATTATATGTATATCTCGCAGGATTTATTTATTTCTTGTTCCATATGTGCGTTTTTAACCAAGGCATTTGATAATGTCAAAATGTCAGAGGTGCCTGTAATAGCTGGCTTTCTTTAAGTTCATTATATCCGCGGAGATATGCTGCTCCAGGTTCAGTAGCGTGGCCTCGGGCAGAAATCAATGTCCGCAAAAAGGTTTTTTTTGATACCACAGCAAGTAATCAAGGTTACAGGAAAGGGCACGCATTAACACAATTTTACTGAAATATGCAGAGTTCATGTGCATATGTTCCAAGATTAAATCAAAAACTCAAATGTCAAGTGGAAATGAGTGCAGATCCAAGCAAATAGGCCAGAGATGCTGATACTGATACTATGACTGCAAGGCTATAAGCAAGGTATGCATTCTGCTCATGATTAGCCAGCGAAATAATTACCAGTGCATAATATTTAGCCTTTTTTGGAGAATCAATAATTGTATTAATCATCTGTTAAAAAGACAGATGTCAGAAAGATAATTTTCTTGTGGCCCAAAAACCAATCAGACCCAATTTGACTCTTATCGTAACAACATATATGTATGTAGTGTACCTGTACATACACATCAAAATGAACACCTGCTTTCAACAAAGCATGGTGGATAATTGCAAATGATTTGTATCTAATGGACTGCTTTTTCTGCCATTTACAAAAGGCTTTAAGATGGAATTAGCAGATATAACATTAACTACCTAGCTATCCTTTCCTACATCCATCTCTAGAGGTTCCCTCTTACTCCCTTGTGTGAAAGGTAGTAATTTGTCACTTTACGCCGGCTCCAATTAGATTAATTGCATTAGACAGGCTAGTTTAGTGAAACCCCCTCCTTTGGAGCTGAGAGACATGGGTTTTCTGTCTTCTTTTTTTTCTCTCCATCCTTTATCCGCTGTTTCTATCCCCAAAGGTTTTAGTCGTGATCGTGAACGATTTTGTGATCCACCGTTGAGTCGTATTATTGCAAATAGAGGGAACAAGTTCAATTATTTTAAGATAACACCTTTATTTCTGCATAAAATGTGTTTTTTTCCCCCGAAGTCGTAAATTATTTTCACGGAATAACTGTGTTATTATTAGTATTTATTAAAAAAGCAGTAAAACAGCACAAACAGATACCTGCCCTACCCACCTACATGTCTCAACTGTGCTAAAGACACACAAATAAGAACTTGTCCCCCCCTCCCCCCCATAAAATCCTCCATGCCTTCACCTTCCTCTTAAAAGTCTGGTGGCCAAAACACATGTTGGTGCTGCCAAAGTCTTAGTTAGCACCGTCGGCCCCCGCTGACTAGAGCAAGAAGATTAGGGGTCATGTCAGCTCCAGATTATTGGAGGATTTTACATTTATAAACCTGTGCTGGCTCTAATTTAACAGCACCTTCAGGGACCTTAAAGCACGGCTGGAATGACAGAAACAGATGTGGGGCCCTGTTAATGGGGAAATAGCAGCGCTGGGATGGCCCCGCAGTCAGTTGAAAAGAGCCAAAAAAGAAAAGCTGTGGACACACAGACAAGGCCAGACAGGCTCACTCACCCTCATATTCTTTGTCTCTCTCCCTCCCCCTCTCCTCTCCCCTACTTCCACCACTTTTTCTCCCTCAATCTCCTCTTTCCTCTCCTGCCACTTCCTCCCTCCTACCCCTTCTCTCTCGTCTCCTCTTCTCAGGTGCAGCTTTGCTAGACCGGGCCGGGTTTCATGCCATGTACTGTCGGAGTGGATTCCCCACCAGGCGCTCAGCGTCCAGGGATATTCGCCTGGCACTGGCAGGCCGGCGGACTGGCTGGGACCCAGACCTCTGCAGCTTGTGCTCTGGTCAGCTGGCAGAGCAGTTGAAAGTTAAACACCTTGGACTGAGAAAACAAAGGCATTGCACTGATTCGACTTGTACAATATTTGCGGAATATTATGTCACTGAGGCGAAGGAGGATGAAATGGAAAGCGATTATGGGACATGAGATGTTGTGACACGCTGCTGTACGATTCTGTAAGGAGAAGCGGTTTTAGTCACAGCATAGTTTTAGCCATAGTTAGATCACTGCGAATGATACTGTGTAAATAACACCGAGGGGCTGAGGGCGAGGGCACAATATTCTGGCTTGATCTCTCAGTGAAAAGTGATCTCTTGTTTTCTTGTCTTCTCAACCTCTGCCCGACCGATTCGCTGTTTGTCTCCCTCCTCTGGGGTTTCAGCCTGAAATGGGTCAGCATTTAAAGGGATCTGCTTCCCATTTGAGGGCCCTCAGTCGTCACCATGCCTAATGACAGAGGGCACTGGATAACTCTCCCTTTCTAAGGCTGAGAAATGCTCACCATGCTCCCACAGACAGGGCTATACAATTGCAGATTGCCGGGTTCCAGAGCGGCCTTCACATTCATACAAAGTCATGAGCAGTATGTCTTCATGTGCTGCAGAAGAGACCCTTTGAAGTTGACACTTGTGTTAACAGTCAGCGTTTCTCACCAAAGCCTGCAGTGTGTATTCTTAAGGCCAAACGCACCTGATCCAATTCAAACAAATGTAATTTCCATTTCCAAATCTGGTTTATAGAGTGGAACATATAGGCTCATTTTTAACAACACAAACACCAGGATCATTTTGTGGAGTTTGAGAGACATTTCTCAAGTAAAATCCAAAATGATGCAATTTCATACCCAAAAATGAAATAAAGAAGGTGTATATAATTGTATTGGGGTTTTTTCATACACTGGCTGGAGAGACGTGTGTGGAGTCAAATAAAGGGCCAGCGACAGTCAATATAGAGGGTGAGAGAGAACTGTAAATACTTTTTTTTTTTTTAAACAAAGCAATCCTTAACAAAAATGTTACCAAGTGAGTCACTGACTTATATGTTGAATAACTAAGAAAACCAGTTTGAGGCAGAGCTGGAGAGCTCTGTTGGTTGCTTCAAACAATGAGAATGAAATGGTCAACTCTTAAAAAAAAAAAAAGCTGTGCTGTCACCTTTTTGTCAGTCTAAGTAGTGCAGAACAACTCCAAAATTTAAGCACTGTATTTTCTATATGACTCAGAATTAGTGGTGTTAGTTAGATTTAGCAGAATCTCTAGGCACTTGTTTTGTGTCTGTGAGTGAGACCATAAGGCTGAGCCTGTCATACCGTGTGTCACTGACTCCACATGGTCCCTCAATGTCCCTTTAAGTCAACTTAATCATAATGCTTCTGGCAACTTCCCTAACCCCAAAACTGCAAAACAAAATCAGCTCATCCACGTAAAAGTAATGCCATAATGTGCCCCATCACACACATACACTCATGTTTCCATCACTTTAGAGGACATTGCATTGACATCCATTGTTTTCCAGGAGACTTACCCTAACCACACCACTAAACTTGCTTAATGCTAAACCATATCCTAAATCTTAAACCGTACCCTAAAATCAATCCTTAACCAAGTCTGTACCCTTAAATGTAATGACTTACGCTACGGGGACCTGCATTTTGTCCCCAAAAGGAAGGCGAGTCCCCACAACTCTGTAAAAAGATGCATGTCCCGGCAATGTGGGAAATACTAACCCCCAACACACACACACACACACACACACACACATCACCTTGTCATACAGTGGCTTGGTGTGAGAGGAGCAAAGCAGTGCCTCATCAGTAGCCAATCAGTGGTCCTGTTCCATATGGCCCAGATCGGGAGGCATCACATGCTCGCTTCCCAGTCGGAGTGCCAGACAGGCCTGTTAATTGGGCGACAAGATCAGAGGCAATATTACAAGCCAATTAAAGCGATCGGGACAGATTGCCAAGTGATGAGCTCCACTGCGTAATTGAGAGTGTGAAGTGCTTGTCGCCTCTCTGTCTCTCGCTCTCTCTCTCCCTCTATATTCATCTCTTTCTATCCCTCTGAGTTCATCTGAATAAGTGATGAGACGGCAGAGGACTGAAACTAGTTAGCGCATTAGTGATGTCACGTGAGACCCTTTCATCATTACTCTTGGAGAAGGGCGCGGTGGATTTGGGTTGGAGGATTTGCGGCGCCGTCTCACTTTAGCCGTTCCCGTAGTGAGTGGGCCCACGGTGCTGATGTAGCGACGCCAGAGAAGGCAGCAAACATTTCACATTACAGTGAAACTGAGGCTTCCCTCGACGACACTTCCCTCCCAAGTTTGAGAAATTTGTAGTTTCATCAATCTTTGTTTAGTTGATTCCAGCCGTTCTCCTGCGATTTGAGATTGGCTGTGTCATTGGTTCGTTTTTGTTGTTTTTGTTTGTGTGCCTGTGTATGTGTGTGAGAGAGAGAGAGAGAGGTGGAGAGAGAGAGAGAGAGAGAGGTGGAGAGAGGTAGAAAAAGAAAAAAAACAGAGAGAGAGGGGGAGAGAGAGAGAGACTGATCCATATGACAGCTACTTTAATTTGTTCTGGGAATATGGTTGTACTGGTGCCATCCACTGGGCAGCACCTGCTTGCCAAGTTTGCTTAATCATGCAAAAAGAACAGAAAAATGCATTACAGATGTCAGACTGTGTCCCGGTAGAGACAAAGATTTGACAAACACCTTCAACCCTGAGAGGAAAGTGGTGCAGAATTCATTTCAGTACCGTTCATGTAGATCTGCTTGTCAACAGAATACAAGTCCCGCTACTGAGGTTTAGTACATTAGCCAAGCATATGACAATTAAGGGGGGAGGGGTATCGAAATTAAATATATTATATAAAAAAACATTTGAATCATAAACTGTGTGAACTGTTGAGATGCCCTGCATGACATCAAGATGCAATATTCCGATTAATAATGCTTTTAAATGTCTGGATTAATATTTTAAAATGACAATGCCACATGAATTAAATATTGTCATAATTTCCATTTTATTTCATACGTTTCTGGGAGGAATTGATTAAGTTAATTGAATTTTGTGAGAAGCTGTTGCATAAGTGATCCTAAGCAAGATTCATATATTTTTTCCATGATCCGATCTGATTATCTTATTTTACAGTATGCATTCAATGCATTTGTAATTTGGTCAATACATCCACAGCTAGTTAAGAAACGTTGGCTTCGTTAGCCATCAGTATCACTACTGACAGCACGGAGTCGTCACTCAGAACTCAACCACATCTCTGTGTGATGTTGTTGGTTGCAAAGTGCTGTCTGGATCCAGTCCAAACCTTCCTGCCATAACAGATCAATAGGCCTTCTTGAAAGCTTGTACTGCTCACAATAATTCAAAAGTAAGATATGACTGGGGACAGGACCGAAATACGTTTTATTTTTTCTGTTATTTCCTGTTTTATTTCACGTCTTACCTTTTGTCTCTCCTTTCAGATACTTTACTTCCTGCCCTTGTGTGTTTCCCGTCGGTGTGATTACCTGATCACGCCCTGATCAGTTTCACCTGTCCCTTATTACCCTCCCTCCCTCGTGTATTTAGTCTCTGCCCTCCCCTTTGTCCCTGCCACTTCAGCTCCACTGTTTCTGTGAGCATGCCAGACATCACTCCTGAATAGTTTTTGAATGATTTCGCCCTCATTTCTGGACTCAAATGTTTTAGGTACTCTGTCTGACGTCATTGGTGTCATGTGAACGTCTCTGTTGTTTTGCCAAGTAAAGACTTTTTGCTTGTACTTTTTGACTGTGAGTCATGCTTTTGGGTCCATTTCTTGCTGATTATTTATTTATTTGTTGCTCCAGTTTGCTGAGACAGTGGATTCAGTCGCTGGTCATTCCATTTTGGCAGCTTTTACTGTGCAAACATTCTGGAAAGCAAATCTGCAGGACAGAACCGGGATCCGATAGTCCCATAACAACCTCTCGTGGAACAAGAACGGATTCCATCGAACCCAAGACAATTTACAAACCTCGGCTTGGACGGGAACCAACGCTTGGATCTCGTTAACTTCTCACAAATTCATGGCTTTTTAATTTTAACTCATTGAGGTGTCCGGAGAGCTGATACTGAAAACACAGTAGCTACTGAGATGTGTTTTCATAAACCCATGGTAACGGAGCTCGTTGACTCTAAGCTCTTTGTGATTATGTTATGACAGTTATGACACTGAAGACTTATGTTTGGCGATAGCTCGGTGTCGCGTGCGGTTTGGAGGTAGCGGGTCTTTAGCGTTGTTTAAAACCAAAGTCTGTGCCCTTTGCTATCTGTCTCTCTCTCCCTCCGCCTCTCTATCTCTCTCTACCACTATCTGCGTCTCCCACAGTCTCTCCCACATCCCCCCCATAATAGCACGGTGGCCCTTTAATAACCGACGGCTGTGATTATCCAGTCAAGTCGGAGATTTTTGCCGTGATATTTTCCATCTGATTTTTCTAAAACGAATGGGGTGTTGCTGCATGATTTCTGTGTGATACACTTTTTTTTAAGGATCGTCGGGGGTTCCTTCTGAGGGCTCGGAGCCATTTCAAACAGTGGCTAATGCTAGACTCAACTGGCTTTGTTTGTTTTAAAGAGGGGAGAGTGACATTTAGTGGCTAACCGAGGGGCGAGGGAGAGAACATGAAAGTGAAAGTTTTGTTTTTTAAAAAAAAAAGTCAAATGCCAGCCCAAGGTTTCTGTTACAGGCAGGTTGTCGTACCACACGCACCCTCCCGGACCGCATGCACGTGTGCAGTTCCAGACGACGTTACGACCATTCTCCCTCCTCGCCATCAATCTTAAATGCCCCGCAAGGTGCATCCTCGTCGCGTTTAAGCACACTTCTCTTTAAATGGGCCATAACTTTAAAGGGAGTTGACACCGACTTCCCATTACAAAACAGTTACAACTTTCACAACCTTTTTTTACGAGCTTTATTGACAACCCTCCCCGTGACGCCGGAGCAGCAGCAGTTCAATAGTTGGATTGTCCCTCCTTCCCCCCCTCCGCTCTGCTGATGTTGTTCTACTGCTACTCAGGGAATAAGAGACCTCACACTATGGGGACTTGTAAACCCACTGTCATGTTGATGGGGAGACTCGTCGGTGTGTATGTTTGCGTGCACGATTATATGTGTGTTTAGGCGAGTGTGTGAGTCTTTGGATGTGGTGTATGAGCACACTGCAGAGACCAGTAAAATGCTGTCTGAATGAAGTCCCAGTGCAGCGGTGGTGAGTAGTGTTTGATGGCCATGTGATTTGTTTGTTCAGCCCCAATGGCCTTTTTCTCCTGGCTGAGGGAGGGGGGGGAGGGAGGGAGACCGGGAGGAGAGGGAGGGCTGGACGCTTCGCACCTTCTCCCCTCCTAGCCCCGCCAATGAGCCATTTAATCCTCCTTCCTACAGCTAAATCAACACCTCTCACACACTCTCGAGCTGGACCACCGCTGCAGACTGTCTGCCGCTCCATCTGACTCTCTATTGATTTGTTCTCAACAGTAGTTGCAAATAATTATTTTCATTATTATTATTTTTTTTTTTTATCCATGTTGGCATCATGGTAGAGGAAAACGCCCAAGAGAGAATGAGATGTGTGAATGAGATGTAGGATTAATGGAGAGAGAAGGACCAACGGCATCAGAGGACGCGAGGGTTGGAGGGAGGGTTGGTCTTTGATGGGCATGGTAGCTTGTGGGCGGCACATTTAGCCCGGTGTGGTAATTGCGTCTCTGGGGTGAGATCCTTGGACCTGATCCCGGCTGAGATCAGAGAGTGAGGCAGATCACTCCGACGCAGGAGAAGAAAAGAGACAGAATTAGACAGAGAGATAGAGAGTAACGGAATGCGGCATGCACTTGTACTTGTGTGTATACGTGACGGTTAAATGGTTAAATAAGCTAATAGATCAGATACACTAAACATACAGCGTGAGCCACGCAAGCAACAGGCCTTTTTCTCAGATGACATTTGATCATGTCACTGCAGTTAAAATGATAGAAGTCTGAATTTGATTTAGATGCAACAGCTTCAAGGTCTGGTATTGTACTGACTCACTGTCATACTGGGACACTTGAATACAGCAGGCTATAATGTTATTAGTAACAACTGTGCTTTTCTCACTAAGTCAAGTCAATATTTGTGAAAAATAGCAAATAGAGTTCATAAAAGACCTAAAGAATAATGTATTACAACCTTATTTTTGCTATTTTGTCCAGGAGGGAGGGTGGGTGGATGGGTCAAACAAACACAAGACTTTCAACCAGGAGACTGGAGTTCAGGTTTTTGACTTGTTTTCTGTTTCCTTTGCCTAATTGTTTATGTTTCACTTAGTTTACATTACATTATTCTAAGCCCAATAATGATGGGGTTGTTTAAAGCACCCACGTTCAGTTTTACCTTCAAATAAAGAGCGTTAGAAAATCTGGCAAGACAGGTAACTTTTATGTTTTTCCCCCTTTTAATTCATGTACTTCTAAACCTTTATAATGTAGCATTTTGTTTGTCAGAGCCTCTGGAAAGACATCATGGCTAGTATATGATGGTCCAAATGGCCATATCTCACCACAAGGACAAATCATCGGGATTTGTTTCCTGTCAAACTGGATGTTGCCCCATATTCGATCTCAGTAGTGCAGTCAACAGAAACGATGCCCAAAACTACAAATGCATTTAACAAAATCAAATGTGTATACAGATAAGAGTTATCCTAATCAGATGAGACACTCACTCTGTGATGCAGCGTGTTGTATGCCACAGAATCAACAGATTAACTACTTGTGAGCGCAAAATGTAAAAATAAACAATCGCAGGTCCATTGTAGTGCCCTTCCACATACTTAGTGCACATGTCCTGCTCAGCTAATGTGTGAAAAGCTGTTCTGGGCTATTTTGTTGCAAGCTAGTGTACAGAGGGGCCACTACTTTGCTCCCTGCTGAAAGACCAACATACTCTCGTGTGAAACACCTCCTTATCTCCCTCTCCCAGAATGGCCAGGTTTGTTTCCCTGCAGGCCCACCAACACGCACACACACACACATACACACACACACACACACACACACGCACACACGCGCACACACACACATACACACGCACACACGCACACACGCGCACACACGCACACACACCACACACACACACACACACACACACACACTCATGCACCACCCAGGCAGCTAGTGGGACTGTTCAGACTCATGCTGATGCACACATAAAAATGTGTGTGCAGTTGGACAAATTCAGACACACAACCGTACATATGCTCTCCTCTCCCATCTCCCCCTCTCCCCCTCTCTCTCCCCATGTCTCTCTCTATCTGGTGACAGCAAGGGAGCGAGGGGGAAACGTGAGTGTTGGCGGTCCAAGTGCCTTGGTGTCGACTGACAGATATAATTACAGGAGCGGTCTCTAACCCCCCCCACCACCACCACCACCTCTCCCTCCTTCCTCCCCCCCCCCCCCCTCTTTTTTTCCTCATGCTACCCCTCTATACCCCCCACCCTCCAACGCCACTCTTACCCCCTCGGCCCTAACCATTATTTATTTTAGCAGCTCTAGCCCGCTTCAGAGGGCTCAGCAGCACTCACAGGGCCCCTGCCAAAAAGTGGCTTTCTGACTGAAAGCTTTCCAAACAAGCTCCGCTGGTCCATTTGGCCAAGATCCAACGCTGTGCGGTCTCCCTACTACTGCTCGCTCCCCCCCTCTCTCTCTCTCTAAGAAAAGAGGGAGAGAGAGAGTCTGGTTTGCATTAGGGTGTGTGTGTGTGTGTGTATGTGTGTGTGTGTGTGTGTGTGTGTGCAGCCACATGTGCGCCCATACTTCTGTCTGCGTGTGTGTTTGTGTGTGTGTTTCTGGCGATCTGACCCAGACCTAGAGTGATGGTCCCTGGAACCTGAAGCCACACCACGCTATATAAACAATGAGCGGTGTATTTACACAGAGCTAAGAGAGCAGGAGACCGCGGCTCCTCCAGTGCATCACGGCAAAGTCATGTCTGTGATACTACGCAGACAACCTGTTTATGGCCTTGTGTGTGTGTGTATGTGTGTGTGTGTGTGTGTGAGAGAGAGAGAGAGAGAGAGAGAGAGAGAGAGAGAGAGAGAGAGGATGAGGGGGACCCTGCCAGGACCCTTCTCTACCTCCCTCCCAGGTATCTTATCACTGTCGGTGAAGATGGGAGTATATGTAAAAGCTGCTATAATGGCTCCTCAGATAAGTATGTGTACAGGAGAGTGAGGTGGGCAGATAACACATGATTAGATTAAAAAAGACACTAGAATATAATATGTTCCATATTGTTGCCACTCAGCACATGTGTGCCAGTACATATGGAGAAGTGTCGTACGAGTAGGAGTATTCTTTGAACTTGTTTTTATAGTTATAGTGCCGATAAAACATTTTATTTGATACCATCCTTTTAAAAAAAACTACGTTTTCTCTGAAAAAAAAAACAAGTTCTCTCATGTTAACTTTTGAAGCAGACATGCATGAACTTTGCTTGAAAATGTAATCTAGAAATTATCTAAAATTTATTTTAAAAAAAATATGATTTAACCCGGGAACTACTGGATCAAAGAATAGGTGAAGAAGATCGCAACGAGGCAGTTTTTTGATACCGGGTGTCAAAAAACATTGAGGTTCAACACTTTTCACTTACTTGATGAGCGTCAGAGAAGAGAAAGAGAGACAGTCGGAGAAACAGAAAGAAGATAACGAGGATGTGTTTGAGCTCTGTTTGTGTGCTTTATGTCACGGCATATGTGAGATGTTGCAGCTGTCCACTCTTCCAGGAATCAGGAACCAGACCCAATCTCACCTGACCTTCCATGAGTGGCAGAGTGTGACCGAAAACACACACACACACGCACACAAACACACACACACATGTGCATGCTCAAGCCCCAGAGGAACAGAGCAACAGGACACACACTCTTCCCCAGACCAGCCGAAAGGAAGGAAGTAAGGGCTGGTGGTCACACAGCACGCCAACGGTAAACCTGCCAGTCAAACACTACAACTTGCCTTCTCCTTTCACCAGCATAACCTCCACAATGAATAGACATCGTAGCGAAAAAGTTAATTCATTTTTCATTCCTTTTTTTGGAATCAAACACAAAGTACTTTCATTCATCGTCATGAAAGATATTCGCATCAACAATGCTGCTTGGCTTTGAAACTTTGACATTTGACATGAAAACTTCAAATCTCTAAAACATTTCAATGCATTTCTTTTTTTTTTCTTTATGTATTGTTGTTGCGCAGCAAGTACACGGAACACTTTGCTTTCCAGAAGGCATTATTTCACAGTAACTACACAATTCTTAGGGGGGGTAATTTGAGTTCCGAAAGTAGATGAAACAAACTCTTTAGAACCGAAGACATTTCAGAGTTTGGGGTTAAAGGTTACAAGACTTTATATTCCATATTTCAAGTCCTGAAAGCCACATTCCATTGATAAGAAGTAAGCATGCTCTTAACCTTACATTTTTTTCATACAAATAGTCTAAAAGCCATCACTGCAAATGCTCCCCATAAAAATATTAGTAAAAAAAAGACTGCTATTAAAAAGAAATACCAAGAAATTCAATTAAGCAAAAAAACTAAATAACTATTCCGTTTGGTTTGTGAGATATATAAAGTCTACAATTTGAACAGGGACACTGTTTTTGTTTTATTGTAAGAACTGCACAATACAAATATCAAAAATAATATATACATTGCAGAATATGTCTCCATCATTGGTTATATAAGATGGAAAGCTCCAAATGTCAGACATAAATGTAGGATGGACCAGAGATTAAACCTGAACTGGGCTCAGAAAGATCTTGAACAGGGACATTTTTAAAAGGACGACCCTGAAATGAAAATAATAAATAAAATCTTGATTTTGTGCGATTCATTCAGCACAAAATGTTCATAGAGTATAAGAACGGATGATGTGTGTTACAAGCCTATTACCCATATTGTTTCGTGACTAAATAATTACAGTGTGGAGCCATACATGAGGCAGAACTTAAGTAAAAGTCAAAGATCTCTGTGTGCACAGCGGATAAACAGGTTTAATGGTCTCGCTGAACAGGAAAGGCTTTGTTTTTTAATGCGATTTAGGTTAGATTCAAGTCAATTTCATGTTGTATTGCTCATAATATTTTAGTAAAATGAATTAGATTCAATTAAAAAAAAACGGTATTTGTCCCCGGGGGGCAATTTACTTACCTAAGCTGTGTTTTAGGAAGACAATCTTTATTTGTAGAGCTTTCTTTGTTTGCAAAGTAATGTTAAAAGATGTTATATTGTATTACGGATGTTTTACATATCACAAATAAGTGTGATTTGGGCACTTATTAACAATTAGCTATTTTTCTTATGTCTTTCTAATGTCCTAGACTGCTGTACAGTGGACAATATTCATAATGTTTTGATCATTAATAATGTTGTAAATTAATTTTAAAATAAAGGTGTTTTTTCATTTCTATATTCAAAAAAGTTTTTTTTTTCATTTCTATATTCAAATAGATATTAATGTGCAATTTTAATTCTAATGATCACCTAAATAATGCTTCCACAAATGGAAAACGATGCTTTATTGTTTATATTGCATTTTAATTTTCTAAATTGAATAAAAATTTGATTATTGTTCACTATACAGCAGGGAATGATTTTGAAGATTAAATGTCAAACAGCTTTTCCATTTTAATTTCAACATGGTCATAGTATGCCCATGTGAGTATGTGAAAATGAAAATGAAAATGAAAATTGAATTTTTTCCAATTATTTTACAACTCATATGTGGAAAATTATAGCGCTATTGTGGAATTACATTTTCAAGTTAACATTATCATTTTAATAAAGTCCCCTTTGGCCTTCCATAGTTGTAGTTTAGCAAAGTATATTAGGGAATTTTTCAGGAACAACAACTGCACTCCTCATTTGTAATTTTAAACTTTACTTATCTTTGCAGCACTTTAAGAGTATCTAGCTTTTGTACTGTAAGAAATTTGATTTGATTGAAAGATTAGCTCATAACCTTCACTACCTCTGTGCTGTGCCAAAGTTGCAATTTGATTGAGGGATGAATGTCATTATAAATTATGAGTTGAAATTGGTTGTGATAAGGCGATGTACGCATGCATGTAGATTAGGTTTTCTAGAAAGAAACAAAATATTTTCATATGAAAATACAAAGAAATGTATTTAGGTTTTTGTTTGCCATAGTTTGTTAAATGGGTGCACAATCTGACCAGGGATGTGATCTAAAAGTACCTCTCAGTTACAGCCAGATGAAATATGGTAAACAGGATTGTTAACTCTGCTGAATGGACAATAACAGCCGTTTGAATGACTTACTAGTTTTATGACACCAACAAAAATGTACAAAACTGGAACAGCTGGTTTTATGTGCATGAACACAACGTCCGTGTTAACGTCCGGTGTTTACAGGAGCACTGACGGAGCCATGTCACAGAACAGAGAAGTGATTGTTCAGCTAGTTAGTTGGCAGTTTATCAGAGGGGTCAAGGCTGTCGGTTATTGTTTGAGTGCAGCCACTGGCTCCTCTGCTGCACACAGATGACTGGAACGAGCAAAAGGTTACCCTTACTGATAACTGTCAATGAACCCGAGTGTCTCCGCTTGCATCAATCATTTGTGATCAATTCACCCCTTTGTGTCCGTTCTTTCTTCCTCTCTTCCGCTATTTTCTTTCTTTTTTTCCCCCCTCAATCTTTTTATTACACTGCAATTACAGCTTATCTGCAGTGGTAAACTTGGCCCCTCCACTTCCTTATCTCTCTGGCTGGGCAGAGCAAGGGTCCCTTGAGTAAAAAGACAGAGAGAGAGAGAGAGAGAGAGAGAGAGAGAGAGAGAGAGAGAGAGAGAGAGAGAGAGAGAGATGAAAATAAGAAAAAAACAATGAGCAGAGAAGGAGACCTCAAGCAAATGAATGAGCAAGTTGCTGAAAGGAAGCAGGCTTTAGTTATTATTTCCTACCCTCCCTTTTCATCCTTAACAGCCAGCGCCATACATTTTCTTTTTATTTCCACCCTTTCACACCACCAGGCTGATAAAGAAAATAGCTGGATTATATGGATTAATTCACATTTACTGAATAATGATAGACATACATACATACAAATCCATTCCTTTTCTCTTGAACAATAGCCCCCGACCCCCCACCCCCACCCGCCCTTCTGACCCTAGCTGGTCAGTGGGTTTGTGTGTGTGTGTGTGTGTGTGTGTGTGTGTGTGTGTGTGTGTGTGTGTGTGTGTGACTGGGGTTAGAGAGTAGAACTTGGCCTTGTGGTCTGACCCCAGAGAAGAGACTGGTGTCTGGGTCTGAATGCCCTGTCTGACCTCGCTGTCGCAGCCTGTGTGTAGGTGTTTGTGTGTATGTGTGTGTGTGTGTGTGTGTGTGTGTGTGTGTCTATCTGTCTGTCTGTGTGCGCTCATCCATCTGAGAAGATGCTTTGCGTGTACATGCGTGTGAGACACCTATTTATATTTAACTATTAGCATGTGTGCATATACACATGAGCATATCTGTGCTTGTCTGTGTGTATATACGTGTGTGTATACGTGTGTGTGTGTGTGTGTGTGTGTGTGTGTGTGTATGTGTGTGCATGTCATCAAGCTCTTGCACTGTGTGTTGGGGGCAGGGGAGCATGGCTCTGGCCAGACCAGACAGAAGTGACAGGTATTGATCATCGTTGTTCCAGTCAAGCAAAGACCCTCTCAAGCCTGTGTGCTTTGGGGAGTCCTGTCTGCATCCAGGGGGAGAGAGGGAGAGAGGGACAACCACAATCAATGTCTGATCCTCCTCGGAGCGGCGGGGTCAGTCTGGATTCACCTCTCTTTTTTCTTCCTGACTGGAGCAGTAAAATAAGATATGTCAGTAAATGAACATCCAAATCATAAAAACGTCAATATTCATGTTTTTTCCCTTATATCCTGTGTCTAAAAAAGAGGCAGGAAACAAATCTGATGCAAACAATTCTTCTCAAACAATATTTACAAAAAAATCTTCCATAGAAAAATGTCTTACACAACAAAAAATCACATCTCTCAGGAGTAATTGGCCTTATTGAAAGCCTCCTCATTTAAAATAAACAATGCAAAGGGGAAGAAACTATGGTATTGTTGTCGTCAGGGGGAGTTGCATACCTCAGGATTTTCACCGACTCGTCATCGGTGCTCCACAATCCCCCCCCTCCCACAGACAGATTGATTTGCAAGGGTCCGGAGCTTGCGAACCCTCGGAGCGCCACCTTTTTTGCATACAGAGCGCTGCAGGGATAGCACAATGACTTGGTCCAACAAAAGACGAGAGGAGAGAGGGATGAGGAGAAAGGCAGAGAGGAGGGGGGGAGGTTCGTAGGGCTGGTGCGTGTTTGCGGGTGGGGGTTGGTCGCACCAGGCCAAACTCAGCAGGACAGGGAGAACTGGCTGGTTCAGAGGTCCACGATATCAACTAACACACACACACACACACACACACACACATGGACACAGTCACCACACACAAATAAGCACACACACACACACATACACACTTCAGTGCCCTTGTGCCCCCAGCCCTCCCTCCTTGTCCCTTTATCCCTGTCTGGTTGGAAAGGTCAGTGCATGTCTGGGAAAGGGGGTCCCAGCATCCCCAAACCCCTCCATTCCACACACACACACACACACACACACACACACACGCACACGCACACACACACACACGCAGACACAGCCCAGTTCATTCATTTTCATGTGAATTTGCCATAATTCACCATTACTGTACACACTTGCTGATAAAAATACACACAGCAAAGTGTGTTTGTGTGTGATGTGAGAGCCTGAGAGAAATTTATGTGCACTGGTCAGCACCACCCACCCCCCCCAGACAGTGCACCCCCCCGAAAGCCCCCCTCCCCTCCCCAAACCCCGACCTCAGTGAAAGAAGAGAGTGAACACATTCAAATGGAAAACATAGTCCATTGTGTTTTGTCTCCTCACGATGTAAATAGCTACACTGGACAGCAAACAGAAACGCGCAATTGCAGCGGTGGCAACAATGCAGTGATGTCATACCCCGTGTCATGTGACCAATGGTGTTTAACTTACACATTTGCATTACTTACACAGCAATGCTGGTACATGTGATGATGTATTTAACTGTTCTCTCAGTAATATATTGCTGAGTGTACTCATATGCACGCACACAACAACTGTGTGTGTGTGTGTGTGTGTCTTCATGTTTGGGTGTGAAGTGAGATGATCTGCTGTCTGGCTCTCTTCCTCTTCCCTGACACTGCTCCATGCACACACACACACACACACACACACACACACTACGATAGAGAGAGAAACCCTCCTTCATGAACCTCCCGACCTGGAGCCCTATACAGCCCAACCAAGACAGGAAAGGAGAGAGGGCAAGATGGGGGAGGGAAGGTTGTGAAGACCAGAGAGACCGCAGGCCCAGCTGGGGTGGGGGAGGAAAATGAAAACCTCCCCTCTTCCCTTTACTCCCTCACCTCACCCTCTGCTCTCTGACCTGCTGCGAGGAGGAGGACTTCCATGTCTAGTCCACTGCATGGCTGTGGATGAGTTGTCCAGCTCCTGTTTCTGGTAACTCCAGATCCTGTTGTACTCAACTGTTCCACAAAGTTTACTGCAAGAGTGATGAGTGCACGCAGCGCAGTTTGGAGCCCCGTGTTATGGCAACACTGACAGTTTTCATGTATCCATAATTCATTCAATTTTTGAATATTTTTTCTCTCCTGTTCAGTGACATTTGCTTTCATTTTATTGCTTGATAACACATTGTTTTGAAGTTAAAGTATAAGCAGGGAGAACCCAAGGGAAGTGAGAATGCTTTGCCTTTTGCTTCGTCTCATTATTTCTGCATCGCTCCGACCAAAACAAACCAAAGTGTTGGTCAAAAGACTCACAGGCGACTTACTCACTTCTAGTTTGTGTGTCTTCTATCAAAGCGTCACATGATTTCCCCGTGCGAGCAAACACCTAACTGATCCTATTTGGTGCAAAGTATTTGAATTGCATTGTTCGAAAAGCAACTTCAAACAAAGATGAATTACAGTAATGAGCAAGATGTCAGATTAAGATGCATCGATCTATGATGATACATGAGGAGCAGAAGTTCACATTCTATCACTTTGCTGTTCGGCACATAGATTGAAAGAACAGGAGATGTTTGGCTAAAAAATGTAGGAATTTACTTTGATTCATAACATCCATCAGACAGTCAGACTTGCCCAGAAGATGTTGAACAGAGAGAAACAGGTGAAACATTAGCACATATGCTACCAATACCACATCTTATGATAGAAGGCATTTCAGTATCTCTACTGCTGACAGTGTTTCCTTGAATCGAGCGTGTATCCGTCACCTGTCAATGCCTAGTTCACACTACACACAGCTTCCTGACAAAAGCTCAAGTGTAGAAGAGAATCCGCGTTGACTCGAGCACCTTGGCCTTCAAGCGCTGTTTTTTCAGATAGTTCAGTGATGATTCCAGATATCTAACACGCTAAATCTCTAGATCTGTGGGGGGAAATTATTTCAAAATGATTATAAAACAGCAAACAAAGTTGTAAATGTAGTGTGAACATGACTCAGATAAACAGATAAATCACCAAGAGAGAAAACGAGAGTGGGACAGAAGGTGAAGGCTATGTTGTGTCTGAATGCCTTCTTTTCGTCACTGACACTGATGAAGTGCAGGCGCTTTGTTGGGTTTGTATGTGTGTGTAAGTGTGTTGATATATAACCGTTCACCTGGCCCTTGGTCCACTAGGTGGTTCACACACACACCATAAGTGTTTCTGCTGGTCCTGTCCCTGATCTGGGTCACGGGAGACCTCATTCAGGTCCATTCCATCCCCCAGAACCCCCTGCTGCTTCTGTGCTCCGTCCCAGCACCCTCGCACTCCTCCATGCCAGGGATTGTTTCCAAAGATTAGACTTAATATGAATATCCATAAACAGAATGGGACTCCCAGACTGTGAAAGCTATCAAAGACATATTTGCATCTAATCCTCAAAGAACCCCACTCCCACCCTTTACAGAGAGCTCACTACCCCCTTTCTACTAAACCTCCCCCGAAAAAACCCTCAAACCTGCCATCCCCCAGCCCCAGAAACCCTCCCCTCTTGCCCCCCGGACCATCCCATCCATTCCCCAACCGTTGGGCCAGACAAGACCAGACCAATTCTGTTGGGGATTATTTGGCTTAGTGATGAATAATGGATGACCATCTCCCCTCTGGCTCTCCACCGCAGCAGCACCTCTCAATTGGCCTTGGCATCGAGCCATTCACTAGCCTGTCTGGATGACTGCTTGGTCGGCTGGCTAGCTACCCGACCCAAGAGATCTATGTGATGATTGCAATATTGGGAAAGCATGGACAGAGTATTATATCTGAATATTGAGATTTTTTTTTTATAATCATTTAGTGCCAAATGAATAGCACGTGGGTTAAGGTGATATGAGGGCAACTATTATGAATTTAGCAAGAAAGAATTTGGATTTAATTAAAAATTGCATAATTAATTATTTTTTGACTTTGTCAGCCTATGGTAAAAGAAAGACATTTTTCAATGATACAAAGTTTGTCGATTGGCATGTGTTTTAATTCTAATTTTTACGAGGAAGTGGCTCACCGAACATGAAGTTACTGAATGCCTTTCAATAAATTAAAATATTAACTGCTGGTCCTGGACACTCAGTAGACCAAGGGGGCAGAGAGAGTGTTGTACAGAGCGTGGGAGAAAGGCCTGAACATTGTCCTTGCCCTGAAAAGCAAGGAAGCCACTCTTCTTTTATTCCTCCTCTCATCCTTGTTTTGCACTTTATCTCTTTTCATTCGCTCCGCTCTCCGTCTTATTTTCAATGGAGCACTTGGGGCCAAAGACATGTCAGTACTGTGGATACACACACCCGCGCGCACAGACACACACACAAGGACACACCTGGGCATAAGAGCGGCTACTGAAAGGAGACAAGTTCATCCAAAGGGCCCGGCTAACAGTAACACAGGAGGGGCCAAGTCCCATTGTGCCCCAGGTCCGCTCAGAGTCTTCCTGAAGACAGACTCCCAAGGTGCAATTCGACAAGATGGTTTTTGTACGCGCATTATTTGTGACCCTTTTTTTGTCTTTCATTTTCTTGTTTTACAGCTTTGTTTGTTTGTTTCTTTCAGCCGAGGGTAGAGTAGCCTTGGGTCTTTCGACGACAGCTGTGCTGCCGAGCGCTGCATAGAAACAACACAAGTTCAGCACAATGACTGACAAGCGCTTTGTAGGACAGGAGGCCCACAATGAATGTGTCCTCACTAAAGACCACCGGTTGGCCCCATAAAGACCAGAATATTAGAGGCTGCCTGGTCCAAGAGAGTCGTCTTGCGACTCCCTGAAGTAGTTTGTAACAACTGCGAACTCCATTTTGCAAGACGGCGATATGTGGGCAAAACCTCTTCATATTTGTCTGTGAAGTGTTAACTGGACAGAATACTTGAAGAGGGAAAAAAAACACAAAAAAATGTGTGGATGAAACAGTTTTAAGTGTGTTCCTTAAAGAGAGCGTTGCAATCGTATATATAGAAAAGAAATGAAAGAGAACAGAGATACTGTAAAATATCAAACTTGGGTGTGACACAAGCTCTCTCTCTCTCTCTCTCTGCAACAAACACACTCTTAGATCCTGACTACTTCCAAAACGGACAAGCCCATACACAAACGCTGTTATACTGCAGGCAGAAGGAAGTATGTGCAGGGTGTAATAAGGTCGCTCTGGCAGGTCGAGCATGTGACCGTGGCCCTGCAGCCCCCCTTCCCTCCCCCCTCATCCTGCTCTCTTTGACCCCTGGGCCTCAGGAATTAACCAGGAGAGGACCAGGAGTGGCGCGGTAATTCTCAGAAACTTCCAGAAACTTCCAGCGCCCTCTCACCCCTCAGCCTTGGCCAGTCTTGGACTCTGTCACCCCTGCAGCAGCTGGAGCGGCTCAGAGAGCTCTGCTGGCCCCCACAGGGGTGGTCAGTACTCACCATGCACCTTAAACACACACAAAGACATAGAGGGACACACACATGAGGATATATGTGGTAAATATAGATAAGGAAGGACGGGGAAAATAAACATATGTTGACACAAAACAGCTACACAACTAGGGCTTTAGCTGCTGAGGTTCACACAAGAAACCAATATGGGAAGATTCAATGCCAATGTCTTTAAAATGCTCACTTTCTACGATATCTGCAAAGGTTGGAGACAGAGACAGATTGTAGTTAAAGCAAATACACGTAATTTCTTTATTTGTTAAATCATGCAATTCTATGTTCTATCATTCTAGCTCCCTAAGAGATTGTCGAAAAGACTATATCCACATAGCCAGGAATGCATTTCTGATGGAGTACTGAATCTCATTTAATTTTATTGCCTAAAAACAGTCCAAATTTAAAGGAAAAGTTACACTTACC
Source organism: Chelidonichthys spinosus (assembly GCA_029853015.1). Classification (NCBI taxonomy): domain Eukaryota; kingdom Metazoa; phylum Chordata; class Actinopteri; order Perciformes; family Triglidae; genus Chelidonichthys; species Chelidonichthys spinosus. Next base: position 16,330,591 of record CM056824.1, on the reverse strand, counting down.
TTGTATGCTTTCTTGCCAAGACTTGGATGAGAAGATCGATACTACTCTCATGTCTGTCGGGAAATATGAAGCTATATGGCCAACAGTCGGTTAGCTTAGCTTAATAAACATATCGGGTGTAACTGCTACCCCGGCTCTGTTCATAGATAATAAAATCCACATACCAGCACCTCTAAACCTCCCTAGTTAACACATCATATCTCGTTTGTTTAATCTGTAGGAAAACTGCAGTGTGGGACTATTTCTTGCATTTCTTTTTTCATGTCTTCCCTGTCAGGTAAGCTAAGTGGCTGCTGGCTAAAGACATCTATTTACCAGAGAGATATAACAGAGTTATTGATCCTCTCAAGATTTATAAAACTATAAGAATCAGCCTTCTGTATCCTGCAGTGCCTTGACCTTGGTGTCCTGCAGTACTGGGTAAAAAAGGAGCAATCTACAGAAAACGACAATTCCTATATACCTAAGTTCAATATGAGTCAAACTCGATCATTCTGGAAAAAAGCCGGCTGTCATGGTTGACGTGCTTTACCTGCTATAAATGATGTATCTGCTGAGTTGCTGTCGTGTCCAGCCTTAACTGACACTGAAATACGGTGGCATAAAGAGGCCGGAGGATGAACTTTGCCTCTTTATTCACAGGACTGTAAACAGGCGCCCTACTGTCTCCCACTGCACACACAGCATGCTGCTTGCACACACACACACACACACACACACACACATACAGGTGCACTGCAAAGCACACACAAGTCAGAGGGCACTGATAATATGACCCTGTTTAACTGGTCATATATATCCTGCCAGCGGCGTTGCACCTGGAGAACACACACAATGCAAAGATATGACCATAAGCATACACCAACCCTGTCGTATGCACATGCATGTGAGCACACACGCCCATGTCGCAACAAGTCCACATAAAATAAAGCATGACACGCACACACACACACACACACACACACACACACACACACACACACACACATAAACATACAGCTTTTGGCAGTAGTGGCTGCACACCACGGCTTTAAAGGTTAGAACATGGTGTCACTCGTGTAGCTCGGGTTCAAGGTCAGATCGGTCGGTCTCTGAATCTACTGTCCCCTTCCTGCCCCACCTCCCTCACCCTCTGACCCTCCCCCCTCCTCCAACCACCACGCTCTGGAATGAGCCTCCCCTGCAGTGTGCCAAAGGAAACCCCTTCAGTGGCGGACCAACCACAAACTGATAACGTAACAGCGCAGCGTTCACTGACATAGTGCTGACCTGCACAAGACTGGTCCTTTTGTGTCAGTGCACACACACACACACACACACAAAATGAAAATTTATGAATGTCAAATGTCCCAAAGTTCAGTAATAAAGGCAATACCTTAAGGCTCATATCTGATTGCGCACCACAAAGCCAAAAAGAGTCCACTCAATTATGGTCGGTATTCAGGACATTCCTTCCCCCTCGCCCCTCGGCCCCTATCCTTCTTTTTCACTCTAGGGTCAAAGTTTTCACCTTATCTGGAAGCCATCAGCAGTACCAGTCCCACCTCTGTGACTCATTTAGTTGAAACTGTTGCACGTCGTTAAAATCCTTCTCTCTAGGTCTGAGAAGTAGGAAAAAGGGGGGGGGGGGGGGGGGGATCACATCCACGGACATTTAAAGCAATACTTCACAAGCAAGGTAATCCGGGTCTCTGCCAAGATTTTCACTGCCAGTTACAGCACATATTGTCTAGCGGGCAGACTACGACTCAGATGTTGTGAAGGCAGAGGAGGAGGAGGAGGTGGAGGAGGAGGAGGAAGGGGGATTCTGCCGTGATCCAGTTTACTATTTTGGCTGGGGCTTTCTTCTCGCTGTGTGGTCATGGGGGAGATCAGCAGAGCCAGCAGGCAGCGAGGACACTGGCTGGCCACAGCCTGACACAGAAGCCACATGGCCAGAGAAAGAAAGGGAAGGAGAAGAGTTAAGAGAGGGAGAGGTGTAAGGAGAAAGCCAAGGCGAGCTGTAGGGTGAGGAATGCGGGTGAGGTTATTCTGGTTTTCTCTTTTATGTTCCTCGAATTTTCTCACTCTGGTCCCCCGTTTCTTAGAACACTTCCTCCTCGCTGTTGCCCTTCAACTTCAGCCCGGACAAAACTTCAACTTAAACCTCGTCCCGCCATCCATCTCCCCGTCCCTCCTGTCTCCCTTCCCCCCACTCTTTCTCTCTCTCTTTCCTCAGACAGACACAGCTACCCTCCTGGACGTTTCCTTTCTGCCGGCCTGCCCCAACAAAGGTGCTCAGTCATGTGAAACCTAATCTCCAGCCCCCCAAAACCTGACCCTTGACCCCTTCAGTCTTCACACAGCCAGAGGGGGAGGGGAGCCTGGGCAGGAAAGGGAGGCTTTTGGGAAAAGGTCACATTCCCGAAGACACTTTTGTGTACGCACGTGTGTGTGTGTGTGTGTGTGTGTGTGTGTGTGCACCCGATCCATTATGTGGTTCGCGTTCCAACATCTGCATGTGTGTTTGATTCTGACTCTGTGTACAAAAGTGCATGAGGGGAAGTTCGCCTATGCACTCCTGTGAACTTAACTGCCTCTTGTGTTCTTCGTGTGCGTGCATGCATGCGTGTCTGTTGTACAGTAGGTATGGGTGTGTGCATGCAGAGGCACACACACTCTATGGGCGTATACGCATGTTTGTGAGAGAGCACTGTCAGCCCCCAAGCGTTGCTGTCCATAGACAAAACACAGACTTTGTTTTCTAGCCGAGCCAGACCTGCAAGTCTTGTCTGGGCAGAGCTCCTCTCTTTCCACCCTATACTGGCAATCCTCAGATCTTTGTGCGTGTGTGTGTGTGTGTGTGTGTGTGTGTGTGTGTGTGTGTTTGTGTGTGGAGCATAGTGTGTGTATATGTGTGAGGCACTGGGTGTCAGCTGTCCTGGGTGATTAGTGCTTTTATATTGTTCCAAGGGGCCCCGGACAAGGCCCCCTCTTCACTGCAGCACAGCACAGCTGCAGTCTGCCTCTCCATCTCTGCTCTTCAGCCCTCCTCTACTCGCTGACACTCGTGAGACGGGCTCAGAGCCCAGAGAAAAAGAAATTAGCCTGAAACAGAGGCAAGAACGTGAGGAAGTGGAGTGGACAAAGAGATGGAGCATGGCAGAGTGTGCATGATATAGGGAACGAAGAAAAGAAAAGGTAGGAGGTCGCGGAGAGATGAGGAGGGATGATAGGCTGATGGTCGATGCGAGGAGGAGACAGGAGCGACGGAGAGACGGAGGAAAGCAGAGGAATCAGAGAGGGAGAGCAGCAGACAGGGAGAAGTGGCATATTAGGAGGATTAGAAAGTCGATTCAATGCGCTGACTCTTTCCTGGACAGGATTTCCCCAGCTATGCCTGGGAGGCCTCCTGTGCTTTAAACACACAGACAAGTCAGGACAGAGAGAGGTGAAGTAGAGGAAGAAGAGCAAAAGAGGATGGGGGAGTGTGTGTGTGTGTGTGTGTGTGTATGTGTGTGTGTGGGGGGGGGGGGGGGGGGGTCAAGCTTGAAAACAATCTTTTCAAGAGTGTTTGTGAACTAGTTTTGATTAGCATAATGAACTAATAAATCCTGCGCTTCAACAGCAGAGCCAGTGTTCCTCCTAAGACTAGCCAGAAATGAGAGGGACGGGGAAAAAAAAAACACTTTTCAATTTTCTAAAACATCTTGTATTAAGAATGAGAAAACAAGTTTCATGAAGAATAGATAGTCCCTGCAAGACAACGTTTTGGAAAAGTCTCCCTTCAGTCAAAGAACTGTGATTGTTGCCTTTACGAGTTAAGGACATATGTCTACACCAGGACGAGGGGGGGGGGGGGGGTCTGGGTCTGGTAGGCAAGGTCTAGGAGTCTGCTATGGGAAAAGTATGTCTGCTATGCATGGGTTGTTTGGTGGCTGGGATTTGTGGGCCAGAGCATTGTTGCTCTCTTGACATTGAACTTGGGAGATCGGAGACAAGAGGGGGGTGGGGGTGGGGTAACCACCCTCCTGAACATTATAAATGTGTATATGTGCAAGAACACACACAGGCTGACAATTCCTTGCTCACAACTCCCACCCGCCACCTCCCCAACCCCCCACTTACTTGAGACTCTGCTTTATCTTAACTGTCAACACCTGGCCCGAGCAGGAACCTCTCTCTATCGGTGAACTTTAATCTGGCCCTGCTAGGCAAACAGTGCCGGGCTCGGACAAGGAGAGCGATTAGTCTGTCACGTTGCCCTCCAGTGCTTCGGCGAGGGAGAGGAGGAAACGGGGAAGGGAGCGGTCGGAAGAAAAGGGGGAGATGGGACGTAGGAAGACATATAAAGTTTGATACGTGCAAAAAAAAAAAAAAACATGAAGGAGAAAAAAGGAGTGGTGTGGTAGGGGAAAAAAGAGATGAGGGGGAGGGGGGTGGGAGGGTTTTCTGGAGACACAACAGACGCTTCGTCTGACCTGACAAGGCCACAGACCAGAGATATGCCGGTTGAACTTCTACCCCCTATGACTGGTGATTCAAGCTGAGCCATGCAAACACACCTGGGTGCAATACATCCAAACACACATGCACTTAAGTGTCACATATATTAAATTGTCTACATGTTCTTGTAGCTCTGAATAGCGTTCAGTTATGAAGTGAGTATGCAGACCCAAATAAAAAAAAGAAAAATCACCATATTCAGATATGTATGTAATACCTTTTTATTTTTTTCAAGACAAAATGGCTGAGTGAAGAGAATAATGCAGACAACAGCGGAAAATCGAGTGGCATCTCCATAACTGAAAACAATAACAACAACAAAAACCTGTAAGTCGAGCGAGAACTCATGAATGTTGGTCAATGACCTTTGGTCACCAAACAGAGCAGTTAAGCCATCGCAAATTCATCAGGAGGGAGAAAAAACGAACTGATTTGTTTTGCAGTGACTCTGTTCTAAACAGAGCGTGTGTGTGTGTGTATAGTCATAATAAATAATGTCGACCAATGCCGTAGGTCAACTTCAAGTTCAGTTCAGAAAAAAAATACAGCTTGAGAGTAAATACAGAACACGGGATGAAATCAGGCTGGAAACTCAAATGTACCTCAATACCATCAGCAATGATAACATGTACCAAACTTTTTTTCTTTCTTTCTATGATTTATTTAGAATATGCCTTGCATATGAGATGTACCATATTTAAATTATAAAGCACCATGGTTCTTTTGGCAATGAAAGACAACAAAATTCAAAATGACAAAAAGAAAACTGTAGCAATAAAACAAAAAATGCTTTTCAGATTGATGTTGGATTGATTGCATATGACAAAAGGTCTTTTTCAAAAACGGCTGGAATGTTATCAGGTGGTACATGTTCAAGGACAGTAAAAAGTTGGCTACCGAGAAAACCCAACAATAGCTTGTATTACTGCATATAAAATGGCAGGAGAGAAAAATATAAAACAAACTAAAAAGATATGTACAACCACCTGTTTTTACCTCATTGTGGTCACTCCAGCGGGACTGCCTGAAAAGGCCATTATATGACCTCTCACCCTTGGGGAACTCCACAATATTTTATTTTTCAAAAACATACTTATTTTCAAGCATACAAATTATTCACACTATATTATCCTGCCAAATTAAGAAAATATACGGTGGCAGCTTGTTGGGATTTTTTTTCACTACAGAAAAAAGGGTACATGGAAACCTTTAAAGAGTACAGGCAAAACAGTTAAAAATACAGGCTCCAACATAAATACTATAAGTGCCTACACTAAGTGAACATTAATTTCAAATACCATTCTAAATACAGGAAAAAAGTAGACCATAAATGTGTTTTGAACATAGGAACTTACATGAGTGTGCATTTTCCTATGTGTTTTAAGTTCTCTCTATATATTTATATATCATAAATCTCTCCCCAATGCAAATTTTTGTTCAACCTGAAGACTTGTGTATAGTAAAGGCAAAAAAGATGAGAGACATGTTCATTACAATTCATTACATAGTGATCAAGTCCTGGATGTCACCAAGACAGAAAAGAGAAGCAACAATAAACAATAAAAAAATGAAAACAAAATTTTAAATAAGGGTCTCCCCTAAAGATATTGAAGTGTTACTTAAAAAAAACACACACAATTTACTTATCTTTTAAAATCAAATTTCTAGACTTTTTTTTCTTTCTGTACTGAGCTGTATATTTCTATAGTTGGTATGAAGCAGGATATTTCTATGGCGGTTCCTGCATTGATACCACGAGAGCCAAACTGATGTTTAGTTCTGGGGGGGGGGCATGGCTGACAACAGTTTCTAGTTCGACTTTTTTTTTCTTTTCTTTTTAATGCAAAGCAATGACACCACTCTAATCTGTCAACATAAGAGCAAGTTTTCCCTTGAGCGTCCACCTGTAAACTGGGAAAATTGAACAGTGCACGTAGGTAGTCCCAGATGTGAAATCCGGTCCGCGTTTTATACTCAACCGACTGTACCTCCGATTAGAGAGACAGATACAGAATCCGAGGCAGAGTGACAAGTGCTATATCATCGATATGACGGGATGGATCAAACAAAAATTATCACAATGAGGTCTAGAGTATGTTAACTGAAAAGAACACAAAATTGAAAATTGTACTCTTAAAAACGTGTGTGAAAGGGGTAATTTGCTGAAATTATTCTTTTTTTTTTCTACTAAATTCAGATTCTTGACTTTAGATTTGTGTTTCCAATGAGTTTATAAAAAAAGGTTTCAGATTACTTAAGGGTTTCTAACATCTAACGTGTTAAAGAGAATAAGCGCTATAAGGACATAAACATTTGAATTGTAGAGACACCTGGTCAACCCACTCCCGACCCCGTTACCCTTACCCTACAATCCCCCCCAAACCCCCACCCTCACCCAAAATCTGTCTGGCTTAGAACGACTAAAACCCACTCTGTGGACTCCAAGTGGCTGCTGGCTACACTGCTGCCTGACACCGAAGAAACATAACTCTGTGCTACTTAAAAAAAAAACCCTGCAAACTTTTAATTTTCAAAGAAAATAAACACTCTGGAAAATTAAGAGCTTTACGTTGGTTAAAAACAACTCGTCAGACTACCCTCTCAGTATGGTACACATGTACCGGAAAACATAAACACCTAAACCAAAAACTCTACACCCATACTCCTTTTTAGCATGTAACATGCCAGTAAACAGAATCATAATCTGGAGAATAACAATATACACGAGTCAGGCAGATAAATGATTTACCAGAGGTACACATCATCTTTTTTTTCTTTTTTGTTTTAGCTGGTTCCTTATGCTCTGCTAAGTCACAAAACGACAGGGTTGTGCAGGTGCTTGATGCAAGGACCTGCTTATTCCATATGTGCACAAAAATGTCCTGTAATCTTCTATAGCTGAAACTCCGAGCTTATAGCAAAAAAGGAGGATTAACTAATGCAGGTAAAATATCCAAGGCACTCTTTGTTGTCATTTCACACCATATTGTTAATTTCATCACTGTTTGTCAAAGAAATATGTCACAGCACTAGTGCCTAGCATTTCATAGGCAGTCCAATTACTCTCTCTATATAGATTTATATATATCTCATCTCAATCTTGCATGGAAAATCTTTCACAAAGATCAGTTTTTTTAAGTGTGACCCTGCTTGTGTTGATGTTTTGATAATATGACACTGTCCACTATGTTTGAACATAAAACTGTACATGATATGTAAAAACAGTATGCACTGTATGCAGCATGGGTTCTCATAACTAACTTTTTTTTTTTTTTTTTTTTTTTTAACGTTGAAGAAATCAAAAAGTATCAACAGCAACACATGTACAACCAAACCCACCAGCCGAGGACAATTTTTCTCTCTAAGTAGCCAAAACACACCGAGCATGCTGTCCAGTTACAAAAAATACAAAACGTGTAAATTATTGCACAATAGAAAGGCTCAAAAAGTTTTGCGTTTGATGCAATACTATTGCCCCAATGATGGATCATGCATTCAGCTTTTTCCAGTCGGGGATGATAACAGGGCTGTACCGTGTACTGGTGTCTAACCCTGTTGTCCTTTCCCCTCACTTATTGGCTAGTTAGCCAGGGTCGCTTTTTAGCCGGGGGGAGCTGAGAGAGAGAGAGAGCTGCCAGCATGCTGCTCTTTGCCTACTCAGTCTTAATGTCATTAGCCAGAGGGCGGTCGCTGTGCCACTTCTTCATGTGTTTCTCCAGAGTGCTGTATACACTGAAAGGCATGTGGCAGATTTCACATTTGTACACGTCCTTGCCCATCTGTCCGTGGGTCTTCATGTGGCGGGTGAGCTTTGAGCTCTGGGCGCACGCATAGCTGCACAGCTCGCACTTGTAGGGCCGCTCGCCAGTATGACTGCGTCGGTGAACTGTCAAGTTGCTGCAGTTCTTGAACACCTTGCCGCAGTACTCGCAGGTGTCACTGCGGCGGCCGTCCTTGGAGCTCGGCCGGCCGTTCCCGCTGCCGCCGTGGGGAGTGCTGGCCCCGCTGCCGGTGCCGCTGCGTCCCGACGTCGCCCGCTCCCCGTCCAGCTCGCCCGGCGGCGTGGAGAAGCGCAAGCTGCCGTTTTCCGACGAGTGCTCGGATGAGGAGGCGAAGGGCGATTGTCTGGAGTCCCCACCTGTGAAGCTGATGAAGGGGTCCTTGAGTTGTCGTGAGGCAGCGTAGCCGGCTAGCCACTGGGAGTAGACGTTCTCCGTGTTTGGGATGGTGGGCATGGGGGGGTCGATGTCCTTTTCCACCTTGATGCGCTTGGAGAGGGGACTGAGGGAGCGAGGACTGACCCCTCCACTCAGCAGCTTCCTAGACAGGCTGTCAGTGGATAGAGGTCCCAAGCCATTGATGGTAGTGGTGGTCCCATCATCTGCCCGGTCCGACTCCAGGGCCGAGTCCTCGTCACCAGGCTCCTGGGACGAGCTCCGGCGGTGCGGGTGCAGGGCCTCGCTGTTCTGGTGGTGGCGGGCCCCTTCTAGCCGCAGGCTGAAAAGATAGTCATTCCTCCCCTCTCCTTCTTCGACTCCAGGCTTAGTCTCAATTTCCTCCTCATCCTCCTCCTCCAACTCCTCCTCTTCTTCCTCTTCCTCCTCCTCCTCTTCTTCCTCCTCCTCGTCCTCTTCCTCCTCCCCCTCCTCCTCTTCTCCATTTTCAGGCATCAGACCGTTGTTCTCGCTCTTGAACTTGGCCACCACTGACTTGAGAGCGTCCGTGGCGCTGCCCATCAGGTCGCTGGTACCGGGTTCCGGGGAGCTGGCGGTCGAGAGGCCGTCGTCCGACTTGGCGTTGAGCGCCGACGACTTGTTCTGACAGTGCGTCTTCATGTGCCGTTTCAGTTTGCTGGCCTGGGTGCAGGCGTGGTTACAGAGGTGACACTTAAATGGCTTTTCCCCCGTGTGGCTACGCCGGTGAACGATTAAGTTGCTCTGGAACTTGAAAGTCTTCCCGCAGAACTCACAAGACTTTGACTTGAGAGGTGTTCCCGGCGTGGCCGCGTTGGTTATGGGGTTGGGGGTGGAGCGTGAGCCAGAAGGTGACTGAGAGGTGGAGAGGGGAGGCGTGGCTGAAAAGGGAGGCTTCGAACCTGGCTGGAATGGCTGCAGCAGTCGTTGCATAGGGCTGGGCCTGTTTGGGGAGAGAGGTGGGGAGGCGCCGGTGGCGTTCCCAGCCAGCTCACGTAGACGTCTAGAGAAGTCCATCGGAGGGGCTTCTAGTGGCACTGAGTTGAGCCTCATCACCCTGTCGAAGGCGCTGGGATGGTGGGTGGCCAGGGCCAGGTCATCGGGACTGAGGTGGTGGCGCGGCGGCGGGCTGAACAGCGGTGGGGTTCGGGGGTAACGGCCCTCGCGAGGTGTGGATGCTGACTCGCGGCCGGATCCAGAGCCCGGCATCCTCAAGAGGCTGTAGGGACTGCCATCGGCCAAGTGGACCGCATGGAGGGGAGGCTGGGAGGAGGCACAGTCACCCCCCATCCCAGGCGCTGCAGCCACGCGGGGGGTGAGGGGGCTGCCGGGTTCACTCTCCAGGTAGATGCGGAAGCCGTGGGTGTTCTGGGCATGCTGGAGTAGGAACCAGGCACTGGTGAAGGGCTGCTTACAGGTGGTGCAGGTGTAACTGCTGGGCTCATCTTTATCTGACAAAAACAAGGGACACAAAGAATGGACCCGTTAAAATGATAACAATGATAATTAGAACATAACTGTGGACCCATTCAAAAGGATTCCATAATGAATAGTGAGGTCACACAAAAAAAACATAAACATAAAATTTTATTAAATGAAATCATCCTTTTTACTTAACACACTGCAAAATGCATTTTAAATGCATATTAATGCAACGCATGAATGCATTTTAAACATATGCGCCAGATTAAATATTATGCATTTTCTTTTTCAAACCGGCATTCATTTCCAGGTGGTGTACGCTTAAAAAGAGAACGACTCAAACGATAATGAGAGACATCTCAGGCAGCAAATGCAGAATTTACACAGTTGAGAAGGCATACGAATATTTGAAACAATAATTGACTTTCAATAGCACTCGCACACTGACCAGAGATTTGCCTGACAACGCACGCCTAATCTCGCTAAACACACTCATCGCCCCTCCAATGCGATGTTTACAGAATTAGCAAGGCTAACGCGGGACATGTATCTGATGCTGCATATTAATGTTGAATACAAATAAGAGGTCACATGTTAATAAATTGTACCAGCGTTTATCACAAAAAAACACACATTTGCAGCAAAAGGAAGCGGAGGGAGAAATTGTGTTTGAGTGTTTGTGTGTGGGTGGGGTGGCTCATATAAAAATGCATTTCATGCATTACTTTTCTATTTCTGATATTTCATGCTTTATGGATTTATTTAAATCCTCTCAGGTGAATAGAAAAGGAGAAGAAGAGGAAAGCAGAAGTGAGAGATATGCAAAATAAGAAGCATCCGCCACTTGCAAATGTTCTCCCTCTTTCATCTTTTGGCTTTCTTATCCTTTCTTCTCTTTTTTTCTCCTTTTTTTTTTTCCACTGGAGGGCATTTTTCTGAAGTCATTTGCAGACACCGAACCCAAAACCACGGCCATACGATGCCGGAGAGGGAGGGAGAGACAAAGATAGGCACACGTGTATATATGCGTGTGTGTGTGTGTGTGTGTGTGAGTGATTGTGACTATGAACGATCCCTAAGATGGTGGATGGACAGTCGTGCATGTTTGAAGCCTGCTGTGGCTGAGAGACAAAGGGGTGAAGAAGGGCCAGAAAGAAAAGACGGCTGCTGGGAGGAAAAAGAGGGATGTTGAGGATGAGAAATAGACTGAAGCAGATTGGTGTTTTTGTGGTTCTCCTTTCTATCTCGTGTGTCCACGGCCACAGTGGCCCACTCTAAACAATCTCACTTAAAGACCAGAGCACGGCATAAAATGTGCATCCAATCAAACCTCCAGGCAAACCTTTTTTCTCTTGACTGAATAGAGTTGGAAGGGGGGGGGGGTATACTGGTAAATTATGGATCATTACAATCTGCAAAAATTACAGTTAATTGCTGCCACCTGCAAGGGGCTTTGACCCACTATGGAATTTTTCCATCGTAAAAAAGCCATTTGCCCATACACATTTTTTGCTCCCCACTCATAAGCACAAATAAAATGTGCCCATTACATTGGCTTTGGCTATATGTACGTTTCCTATGATTATGTGTGTGTTTTTTACGGCTTTAAATAGAAAGCCCCATATCACTCGTAAAATGGTTGCAATAACCTGGCCTCCGTTCACTTTGCTTTGATTTGCAGCCTATACACACTTCCTCGTCCCCGTCTTAATGTGCGAGCGGAGAGTGCATATGCATGAGGGGGGGAAAATAAATGAAAATGTTCTGTTATTGTGAAGGACGAGAGAGGGAGATGGAGGGGTTTGGCTGGAACGCCGCCTTCTCCTCCGAGACGCAGCAGCGCTCGTCGGAGGAAAGAAAGAGCCGAGGGAACGGCGGGGCGAGAGAAGGGAGCAAAGTAGGGGGAGAAGTGTGGCGTGAAGGGGACATTCCTAATGACAACCCACCACATTCGTGAAGGACGCGAGAGCCGGAGCGCAGCACTTCAAAGCCGGTAGTCGATTCCTTTTCTGATGTATCAAAAAAGGAGCATGTCGTGTGCTATGCAATCACAAGCCCGTCTACGGACATTTGACAAACCGTGCCACAAGCGGAGACAATAATTGTTATTCCCATCCAAACACTGGACACGTTGATGGGCATCTACAAGGCAGACCAAAGCATTGCCCGGAATTCAACAACAACAGCAGAGAGGATATCTAAATAAGCCCACAACTGTCCTTGGTAGCTGCGCTCAAAGGGATGGAAGGACAGTTATTTAAAAGAAGAAAAGACATTCTGACAAGGCATTTGATGGCCTTGAAGGGGTTTTGTTTTTTTGCTCGTAAGAAGAAGAGAGAACTGTGCTGGGGAGGAAGGATGATCTTATAAACGAGTCTGTCCTCCTAAATTCCTAATGGAATAAAGGAGAGCTCCCTCTCACTCGCTCCGTCTGTTTCTCTCCTTCCATTAACTCTAAGTCTGTGGAGGGCTGGAGAGCAGGAGAGCTGGGGCTAATGCTGGATCTCCAGGTCCCTTTGAAATAGGATCAGCAGAGAGGAGAAACCATACTGACAACCCCTTAGCTGCCATTTCATGGCGGGGGCTGAAAGAGGGGACTTTGGGGGGGGAGAGAAGACAGAATGCATATAGGAGAAGTGAGCGAGGGCAGGAGGATCAGGAGCAGTGAAAGTGGAGGAACGATAAGCGGGAGAAAGAGAAATATAAAGAACTAAAGCGGCAGAACACAGAGGAGAGACATAGAACAGTCAAAGGAAAAGAAAGGGGGGGGGGGTTAACAACTCCTTCAAAGCCATTTCAGCACATTGCAACACAAAGCAGGGGGGAGGCTGGCGTCTAACGGGCACAGAGCACCGCTATCAGGAAGAGAATATGATCCAGGGCTCACCGCAGAAAAGCACAAGGCCGACTGACACAAGGGCAGTGGGGGGAAAACAACGGCGCCTTAAACAGCAGATACGGTGGCGTGGAGCTGCTGGCACTGTATTCACCGCCGCCGTCGCAAACAGCCGCGCTGACCAGACAACAATAAACACAAGCGGTCTCAGAGGCGGAGGCGTCGTGCGGATCGCTCTTTAGTGGCGCAAAAAGCTTGTCCCACACGCACTCCATCACAAACACGCAACCCCCTTCCACTTTCAGCCCCCCCAACCAAAACACAGCACCAACAACACAACAGATGCCAGGACAACCAAGACATCGTTAGCAAAAGAACGTTAGCATCTCTCAATCAAACCCACCGCCCATCTACAGTCCCTACTCCCTCAAACTTTCCTGTCATCCATCCAAAAAGCAAGCAGACTTTGGACTGACCTATATATTTTTTTTTTGCTTTGTCCTTGACCAAGCCCGATAGCGGGCTGAGACCGTCCCGGCGTGACCACGCAGCTTTCACTGATATTGGTCATTTGGCTAATGGAGGAACGAGCTAACAGGATTAGCTCCCGAGCTCCTTCCAAAAGGAGGAAGGAGGAAGGCACCGAGACAGTAGACATGGGGGACACAGCATGTCACCGCCATTTCCCAAAGCTACCCGTCGCCTGGCAGCTCCGGAGCACTCACAAACACCTGAAAAGTGATTATGCTAATAGCGGGTCTTTGCCAATATTCATAAGTGTTTATAGGTGTTGGAGTGAGTGCCTTGGGAAGACGGAGGGTTGTCAATACAGTGCCACTTAAGAGTGCCTCAGCCGTAACTGGCGTTAATGTGATTACCACTCTGTTTATGTCATTAGGGTATTCACAGTCAGGGATTGGACCGGGGTGAAGGGGGAAGTGGGAGAGGACAGGTTAAGGAACCAATGGAGGCTCCGAGGCATCCATTAGAGCTCCTCTTCTGTGTCCTGCACTTTCTTAATCCAGTTGGTTTTACATGACTTTCACCTGACTTGAAGGTCTGAGTGGAACTAAAAATCGCTCGTCATCAGAGGCTTTGGAGTGTGAGAGCAGCTTAATTTCATTGCGTTAATTGGTGTCTCGTACATGCCATCACCCAAATATGTTTTATCAGTCTCCATATCTTTGTTTATGTAAATGCCTCATACAACAGCTGGCTGGCCTTGACCTTCCCCCGTACTTCTCTACCTTTCTCTGTTTGTCTGCGTCCCTCACACACACCAAGGTTCACACACACTCACTTCTTTGTCCCAGGGCAGACTCGCTGTGGTGCGCTCAGCCGCTGGCCACAGACAAAAGGCTTGTTTGACCAACACTTGTTCCTGAGACAAAGCCGGATGCAGGAAATACGGTTTACTAAACAGAAAGGCAGCCAGGGAATAGAACGGGCCTAAATCTCAGCCTTTTTTACAAGTCTGATGTGGACCGGGGGGCCTGAGACGCTGGCTGGTGTTGGTGTCACACGTGACACAACTGGGAGAAGCTGGCCGCGGACCACTACACGCACATCGCACATGGGGAGAGGTGAAAAAGAAGGAGATGTAGAAAGGCAGTAAGTAAGAAAAAGGAAAGAATGGAGAGCTAAGAGAGGTAGACTGGAACAAGAAAAGCCTCGCTGGCATGAACAGGCAAGGTTGGGCGGGTGGGGGTGGCAGATCTCCAGATAAAGATGCATGGTGGTCTTTGAGGGCCTGTGCCCAGTAGAAAGTAATCTGCTGGCTGTGGCTTTGTCTCCAATCAGACTTTCACACTTCTTACCTTTCCTCTCTCCTTCTCCTGAAAGTTGATAAGAGCAACAGTGGAACTGAGGCGTCTCTCAACCACTAAGGACCCATTATGGACAGATGGCACCCACACAGGGGCCAATGAATGCATGCGGCGTACACAATAGACAAATACATGTGTGTATGTGTATCGCTGTGTGTGCGTGCACTGGGTTTTCATATGCGTGTGCTTTTGCATGCGTGCAAGTTTTTAATGGGCATGCGTGCTTATTGTTAGCGAGTATGACCGTGTGCGAGAATGTGTGTGTAGACATTAGTATGTAATACACTTTCTACAACCATTTCAAAATTAGCATCGCTCTACGCCGTCTGTATCCCGGCGCAACCTCTCTCCCTTTGATCTTTTCTTGGTTGAACTGCTTTTGAACTGACCATCCACCCACCCACCCGTCCGTCCGCTCGTCTCCATCCCTCCATCTATCCATCCATTCCGACTAAGCCCAGCTGGGCGGCTTCGTGCTTGGGTGCGGCTCGGTCCGGCAGACCTTATAATAGCCTGGGCCAGCGGTGTCTCTGATGCAGATCATTATTTGCTCTCTGCTTACCAGCGACGGTGGGAGGCCGCGTGTTGTTGTTTCTCATCCTAGCTCTAATGGAACGGCGAAAAGACCTCTGGGCTTCTAAGCTTAACCAGTCTAATTAAATGGACCATCGCTTATGTAAGCATCCGCAGAGATTATTTATTGAGTTGGGATCCGCTTCACAGGATCAAACTGCCGTCAACAAAAGCCAACGCTTGACGGAGTAGGTATTAAATAAAAGGAGGGGAATCAAGGAAACTGCAAACTGCCAAGTGTCAGTTTAAGCACACATATCCAGGTACATAAGAAGACTTAATCAAGCAGGAGTATTTTTGGACTCGTGGCAATATCCCAGATGGGCGAGGAGTCTCTGAGCACTTCAGAGGGGAAATGTGAAAAGTGTTCTGTCAAAGAAAAGATACGTCTCAATAAACTACAGCTTAAGGGGGAGGAGGCAGAGTAAAATGGGCTAATGAAGGACATAACAGAAAAAAAGATTACAATATAAAAGAACAGACTTTTTTTGTGTGTCTTTTTTTTTAACTTTCAAATTGCAGGCTGCAACATTCAGATGAGCTGTCTTTCCTAACAAGCGTTATCCCTGTTTGAAGCATACAGACAAGAAAGCCTACGTAAGACATGAGGCCAGCAGCCGGAGCTTCACTATCTCTGCATAGCTCAGCTTATGACAGGCCTGGCGTCCCTGCAGAAAGGATGGAGGGGGACCAGGGAGGTCGACTCGCTGCAAATTTCTGCATAAATCTCAGGATAGATAGCATCAGGAGAGGAGAAACAGGGGGAGGGAGGCAGGCGAGCAGCAGTGGATGATAAGGCCCCCGGGGCAGGGCATTCGACACTGTCAAAAGTGTTTCGTCTCCAGCTATTGGACGAGTGGAGCGCGTTATGAGCCTGCATGCAATTTGCCAGGACGCAATGTGGCTTCACCAGAGCACGCAGGGCCCTGTATCTGACCTCCCCCTGCTTTCCCCCCCTCTTCAGTCTTCACAGACATGTATGCAGGGAGCTGGACAGAACAGCACAAACACTGCATGGAAAGAGAATACGTTGAAGTGAAGACATTGCAGTCGCATTACAGCTTCACTCCTAAAAAAAAGTTTGTCTCAAAGGAAAGGATGACCATGCTCTTTATTAGGTTTTTTCGGGTCACAAATGGACTTGGCGTAACTACACTGACATAAATAATATGCTAGAGTAGGGGCGTAACAATGAAAGAGGGGACGTGCAAATGTAAAGTTGGGAGGCAGTCAAACAAGTGAGTGAAAAACAGAAGAGAAGAGCTGTGAGGGTTACAGACTCTACAGGAACAGACCTGCAGTCAGGGTATCTTTGAGCTCATGAAAGTCTGGACACACACACACACACACACACAGACACACACTCACACACACACACTGAGTCTGTCTGGAATGAGTAAACACTTCAGCCTGTCTGGAGGATAGAGTCATTCCCTCTCGCTCTCCGTCCCTCATGCAGCCTGCATGCTGTCTTGTTACTCCTCCTCCCATCACGCTATTTCCTTAACACGCTCTGATGACAGCACTGAGAGAGGTTAAAGTGGGTCTTTCACAATCACACACTTGCGCACACACACACACATATAGTGTGACCCCTCACACACATGAAACGCCCTTTTTTCTTCTTCTTCTTTTACCTCTGAAATACACAAATAGTTTCTCCAAATCCTTCTTTCCCTACGCTCAAAGGCACACTGTCTTAACACCTGTGCCGTAAAAAACGCCTCTTATCTTCGCCACCCACTCATTTAGTGCGGGGCAGATCTCAAAATCTGTCAGGCCAGTGTGTGCAAGTCTTTTTTTCCTCTCCTCCTTTGCCCTACCTGCACTACCTTTTGCCTGAGGTGCTCAATCGCAGTAAATAATATTTCCAGAGAAAGTGAGACGTGAAAAGCGCGGGCGAAGGCGAAAGAGAGTGGGCAAAACAGGGAAAGATACTCACCATTAACTAAATCTCTGTGGGACGGAGCTGAAGACGGAGGGTATACATGTTTGGGTGTTTTGAATGCATCTGGATCTCTAGTAAAAAAAAAATGCCACATTGTCACGACCCGGTGCTCAAGCGGAAGCAGGGAGCTGTTAGGAAGCACACAGTTACTACTAATGTGACCTCAGATGTTTGTTCCTGAACTCGCTCCCAGAAGCCCCAGAAGCTCTAAAGCATGGCCTGTCATTTAGATGCTAGTGAACAAGGGCTGTTTTAAACATGCAGTTATTTTTCACCCTGCCCTACCACCTCAGGGTGAGAGGACCAGGGCATGTGAGCTTGGGCCAACCATAGCAGTTCGTTATGCATACGAGCCTCAAGGCATTGTGGAGGGACATGGCACTTTAAACAAGAGGGCCAGTGTGTTGGACTGTCCCGTGGCCCAGAGCTGTGGAGGCTGAGGGTTTAACACGCGTCCCATCTGCTGTGTGTGACTGTGCACACGGTGGTCGAGTGGTTAAGGGAGCATCAATAGACGGACTCTTTAGATCGAGGGGTATCTCAGGGTCAGCTGTAGCTCGCAAAACTAATTTTGTTAGATACAATGAAGTGGGAGGTCGATAGGGATATGCTTGTACATGGGGCGACCGCAGATCAGACTTGGATGAAAACCGATTGGATCACAAGTTCAGCTCCTTTTTTCTTTTTTAAATGTTGGAACAGTATCACAAGTTGAATTCACTGCGATGTCATAACAGGTAAGGTCTAAGACACGAAGTTCCCTGATCCTGTAATAAGGACAGGGCCACGATTCCCCCCGCCATCATCCTTTCATCCAACCCTACGTTCCCCCCCTCCTTTCCATCATTAATTCATCGAGGAGAAAACAGTGCTGGTCCACTTCTCAACCCAGACGCTTTCCAAACCTTGATTAAAATTGCAAAATGGCCTCCTGTTCAGCCCTAATTCAGCCCTTCAAGACATTCTGACAGAAGCACAAAGGGACGTGGCAGCAGCAAGGAAGTGGTCAGATATCCAAAGTGACCTACAAACGTTTCCGTCGGTGCTCTTCTGCTCAGTGCTAGAAGTTGACACGAAAACTGTTAGACCTACCCAAGAGGCTCCATACCAAACCAGGCCCTTGCATTTATGACATGTTGTTTTAGACAAACGCCTCAAACAAACGGTTGCCAAACATTAAAGGGCACAATCTTCTCTCTCAGTGGCACAAGCTTGCACTGCACACGTCAGAGAAAAGACCATAGGATACAGAGGGTGAATGCAGCTAGTTAATTCCTACACGTAACGTTTACCATCAATAACAGTTTGAAAGATGGATGAGCCATGTGCTTGGCAATGGCAGGCCACACTCCACACAATTCTTCATCTCCGAGGCTCCCCGTACCAGATTCCTGCCTGCTAATTGAAGACATGTGGTCTGATCAGCCACCATAGCAACGCAAGAGAGACGGCGGGTAAAATGGTGGACAATAGGACCTAGTGCGGCCTGGATAGTTAACACCCTGAGCGGTGTTCCTCTGTGTTCCTACAGAAGGCAAACTCTGCATTTATATCAGTGACACATTTAACCCTGCGAAATCACACGCTAACTGTGTCTTTTCAGCGTGCGTGTCGTGCATGCCCACACCGACGCTGGCCTGTTAAAAATACACTATGTTGACTCCTCCGCTTATTCTCCCTAGAGGTGTGTCAGCAACATACATAGGGCTGAGCAGTAGCGAGCGTGATATTAATTAAGGTAGCCAACCTGTAGGTTCCTTTGTGCCCAGCTGTAGAGCATAAATCAGGCTTTTAACGAGGCTAGGGCCTTAAGATCTCAAACCGTGCTGGAATGCTACCTGCACAGCCATGCCAAAAATCTGTCTGGGTCTAGGGCTCCTATAGATCACGATGTTTATAAGGGGGGGGCTATAGCGACCCACCCTGGGGAGGGATGGAGGGAGGGAGGGCGGAGCAGAGGAGCAGCAAGGGAGGGTGGCAAAAGGGGGCAGCGAGAGCTATTTCTATTGGGTCATCAGGTTTAAATAAACATGTGTGGTGTTGCTGTGCAAGCGTGCAAGTATGGATGCACGCACATGTGCTGCACCACAACAAATGATCTTGTTTTTTTGGAAGACGAAAAGGAAAACGGATGAGAAGCAGAGCTAATAAGAGTCAGGGAGACAAAGACTTGAGACGGAGAAGTTGAACGGCATCAACAGGTACAAAAGCAACAGCCAGGGAGCCATCAGCGAAAAAACACCACATTCCTCTTCGCTCTCTCTATTCTCTAGACGTACACGTCTTAGAGAAACCTTAAAATGAGCTTTTAGAAGAGCTGATGAGCAGGATATGTGAAGAAAAGCCTGTGTGCCTTTGGTGACAGAAGGATTTATTTACCGACAGCTGCAGGACAGGACACACATATGTAAAGACTGACTGACTGGCTCAATGGCAGACCGAGTTCACCTTCAAGCCATTGTTTCTGCACAGAAAGGGTCCATGAACTCAGACATTCCGCAACAGGCAGTGGCAAGACATGCTTACACACAGGCATGATGCAACTACACACACATTTACGCTCACCGGAGCTTATCGTGTAGCCACACAAAGAGGTCAGAATGCCGGCTAAAGCAATGGTGTCGAACTGTACTGTAGTTTATTGTCATGTGCATGAAAAGGCACGGCGGGCGCTTTCCGATGCCATGCCCAGACTCCGAGAGCTTACCAGCTAACCAACCGTGTATAAATAAGTCAGTGTGGAAGTGCAGAAATTTGGATTAATGGCTGATCAGGGGATGGGTAGGGCTGCTTTCTCCGCCTGCGCTCTGCAGCACCACCTGAGATTTATGGGCCAGATGTTTGTGCCATTGCTTCTCTAACAGACTATAAAACTTAATTTACAAAAGGCAACAGTGGAGTCTCGATGTAAGGCGTCACCAACATGCAAACATTCGGCTGCGCTGACGCAAATGTCAACTTCAAATGATTAAAAAATGTAATTAACAAACGGCTTTCATTATTGGGAATTCCTGTGCGCTCCTGCAGTTTCTCTCACTCGCTATTTCCCCATTTTTCTTCCTCTCTCCCTTGTGTCATTTATGCAATGACAGCCCTTGACAGGAATGCGACTCCACTCCCTGCCAACATGAACTCAGGTTCTCAAGATCCACCCTGTCATTTTGAGAGGGGCTGACGACCTCTGACTAACCCGGGGGTCGCGGGGAGCATCGACCCCCGGCGGACCGCTCCTGTCGCATTCCGAGAAAATGAACTTTGGAGGCTTGCGAAAGGTCAAACTGTAAAGATCCTATATGCTCATTCCATACATGTCCAGCTGATACGCCGTAGGCCTGGAGACAACGCAGTCATGTACCTTTTGACATGGCCGTATGGATAGATAAAGCCATAAAAGGATATGTTTGCTCTTAAAACACATGTCCTTTATTGCTCTTGTCCAATTTCATCACCTTTGCGGTACACAGAAGGCAAGCTGATGAAAGGAGGAATTAAGGGCAGGGAAGAACGGGGATATTATCCAAAGAGAAAAGGGGTGTAGTTGAAGGGTGTCAAGAACGGCATAAAAAGCTGTGGAGTGGCAAAGAAGGGAAAAACAAAAGAGTGGTGGACAGCTTTACACTGCAGCACCCCATTCTAGATTACATTAGTGGCAGCTGCTTCCTTTGTGTGGTTTTATGGCCTGGCCCCAAGAAAAAGCTGCTAAAATTTCATTTAATCTGCTGCAGGAACTCAAGTGTCTGTCAGCCACTCAAACAAGGAGGCCTAAAAGCACCATGCTCTCAGATAACTGAGACAAAATAACCTTAATAATATCTCTGTCCTTGGCCTACGTCATACGGGCCGACATTTTGTGTAACTAAAGAGGGCTCGGCTGTGCCGCCGGTACATGGGAAAGTGGCCCTCTCTCCCAGTCCGTGGGTAGGCCTTTTAATGGTGGGTGAGGGAGCCAGACAACGTCACCCTTCTTCCCTCCTGCTCTCCCCTCTTTATCTCCACCTCCTGTTCATCCTTCCAAGTCATTAGCTTATGGTAATCACTAAAACTACCAAGAGTGACCCCCAATTTCATTTAGTATGCCACTATGCTTAATAGCAGATGACGACGCAGCTGCTACAACTGATTTATTAAGGTGAACTAATTGTATGACTGAGCCTATATTTTGTGCTAATTTGCATCAGTTGCTCACACTCTGACTCTGACGCGTACAGTGTGTTATGAAATAACATCTTTTTGTTTCAAAATGGGCTCAATTTCTTACGGCTTTGCTCCTTTTCTTGTGGAAAATAACGTCTTACTGCGTGATGTTCAAATGTGCTTTGTACCCCACCAATTCTGGAAAAAGTCTTGCCAAATGACTTTTGCCAAAATCCTTAAATCTAAAAAGTGGCCCAAAGTCTAATAGGATCTAAACTATACTAAACACGGACAAAATGAGCCAAAAAGTAGAAATGCCAGCACTATCCTTTAAAAAACAGATGTATCTCAATATCCTTCTCCTGAAGACGCAGATACCCAAAAAGTAACACATAAAAACGGGCCCCACAAAATGTTGCTGGCCTGATTCAGGGACGTTTAACAGCAGTGGTAACTGACATAAAGCAGAGGTACAGGCAGCGGTTGAGGGCAGCTTCCTTCCTGGGCTTTGGGTTCACAAAGCGACGTGTCCATGTACATCCACATGCATTATATTCAGATAAACTGAGGGGAAGAAGGAAGTGGTTTGTCAGAAGAGATGGGGCTATTTGGCTGTGTGATGCCACTTGTGTATCTGAAGGCAAGAAGAAGAGGAAGAGAAGGAGATTGAGATGGAGGGGCCCATTTCCCTCCACATCTCACGTAATAATCAGATGGCAGGAGTGAGGAGGGGGGTTGGGGGAGGAATTTGAGAGGATTCAGGAACAGGCCAAAGGACCAAGCAGAGGTATCGAGATGGGGTTTTGTCCAAACCAGGGCTCGAACTGAATGGAAAAGATTTCCAATGAGGAAAGTAAACTTGTGACGCTTTATCCGACAATCAGAAGTATGGCTCCCACTTTAATGGGAGCAGCTGTCAGCCACCTTTCTCCTGGTCTAGTGCTACTTACTGAGTTCTTCGCTAAGAGAAAACGTTTAGAGAGGGGTGAGAGTACTGAGTATCATTATATGTATTAAGTCCAACACCTTCAGTCAGACTAGAACCACTTGTAACTCTGAGGCTAAAAGGAATGTAATTGAGAGTTGAATAAAAAGATGATTACCTCTCTTATATGTGTACAGTAGGCTAAATATAAGGATATATTGCACGAGCAATTAACTGAGGTTGAAGACAGGGGGAAACGGTTAGCAGAGTCTCTGCTGGTTGCCTGGCAACCTCACAGTGATGGCACTTCAAGTTTGTATGCTAAGCTAGGCTAGTTGGGTGCTGGCTGCAGCTTCAAATTTAAACTTGGACTGGTATCTTATCTAAGTCTCAGAATGAAAGAAAATAAGTACATTTCCCAAAATGTATTTGGGAATGTACTTCTGTTATCTCCTGCTTCCTCTACTGAGGCTGGTCGGGTTCAAGTGTTTGAAGTTCAAAGTGAAATTAAATGGGGCATAGCATGCAAGGAAATTGATCTGATTTTAACTTGCTTGGAGGAGGCTATAAAAAGAGCACTTTTCAACAATTTAATAAACATGCTGGCCCAAATATATGCTAATGGGTGTTCGCCCTTACCTTTTCCTTTTTGAAATAGTGTTTACAAAAAGCAACTAACAGAAGAAAGAAAGACACAGTCAAAGGAAAAGCAACACAGAAGCACAAATGAGTACTAATGAAGACATAGGAAGCTGTGGGGGGGGGGGGGGGGGGAGCGAGGGCAAATTAACCTTTTTAATTGGAGAGTGGTAGTCCTCTTTGGACCCTGCAGTTGGATCCAGAGTGCTGACAGATGATGAGAGGGAAATGGCAGGCCTATTACAGGCAATCTGGCCCTGCGACTTGGCAGACCACAGCAGTACCAGAGCCTGGGGAGAACAGGGCATGTCCAGCATGGAAAGCATTCCCTGCCAGACCGCTTGCTGGCAGAGAAGGGCTTGCCTCAATAAAAGGTATAAATAGAGAATGATTATCTTGGCACTTTGAACTATGGGGTAAAGGGTTGTCATAAGGGAGTCTGGTTTCTTGTCTGATAACAAAATACTACCTGGTCAAGTAAAAAGCAGAAGGGATTTGCTTTAATGAAAGAGACGGAGAACCGGTCTGACAGGTATATGAGAGAGGAGGGCCAGGGCAGGAGGTGTGTGTGTGTGTGGGGGGGGGGGGGTGAAGAAATTTACACTGAGGAAAAAAAATTCACACATTAATTGAGTTAACATGACTCCGTACTCGTGCACGCACAGATTTTCAAACCCAATCTATTTGCCCAGAATTCGCCGAGGATCCAGATGCAAGAGAAAGACATCAGAGAGGATAACTTCCTGTCTGTCGGTGTGTCTGGATGCGAGAGCCATGTTTATGTCTGGGGATACGAGGAAAACAAACATCAAGGTCAGAGAGGCTGGAGTCTGTCCAAGCGATAGATAGCCTTCCTTTCTTAACAGGGCTGCAGGCCTGTTTTAACACAAGGCCCCCGGGGGAGGCACCAGCGTTTAGACAGAACCCTGAGGTAGGTCATCATATTCAATATCAGGACCTGTTCGCACTTAGAGCAATTTCCCCTCGCTGAAGACTTTTCACCTGACATCTGAAAGACACAAATTCTGTCATTGTAAAAGAAAAAAAAATAGTTTTCTGTAGTCTGTTTTCTACGATGACCCACAGCCAACTCATTCGTGACAAACAGACAGTCGGCGTAGAGATAATCCCGATGCTCTTTAATGCTGACCCCATTAGCCTGACATCCACGGACATCGCTACAGTAGGTCATCACCACGAGGACAAAGAACCATCGATCCCTACCTCCGTTCTTCTCTTTCCTCCTATCCTCCAATGCACCGCTTCTCTTTTTTTTTTTGTCTACCTCACTCTTATTGTCCATCGCTCTCACGTCACAAACAAGGCTCGGACAACACAGCAGACCGCACTGTTGCTTTTGTTCACAAAAGGATGCTGAAGCTGTGTAAGTACTCTGTGTCCCACCATCAGCATCCTCTGTCTGCATCTCACGCACATAAAGGTCTCGCTGTCTCTCCGCCATTGTATCCGCCTCCGTCCACAAATGCACGCACATATACACACACCAGACACATGGCCGAAGAGAGCAGACTCTACCATCTGGGAGTAGTGGCCGGCTTTGTCTGGGGGGGATGGGGGGGGGGGGGGGGGGTGCCAAGACAACCCCCTTTAACACACACACACACACACACAACCCCTGCAACGGCCCCTACTGCCCTCCCCATCCAACTGCTCAAAGTGTGAGAGCTCTTCTCATACAATCTGCACATATACATATGCAAATGTGCAGGGGCGCATTATAAAAACAGCCATCATCGCACGCACACACACACACACACACACACACGCACACACACACACACACACACACACAGAAGCAAGATATTTAGTTGGCTTCAGCACCAAAGTAGCCATGCAGGAGTTTTGGAAAAAAAAATAAAACGTGTTTCTAAGAAATAGAGCAAGAGCTGGAGGGCTGGAAGAAAAGAGCACAGAAAAAAAGGGGGGAAGATGAAAAGAAGAACCCTCTTTATAAATAACAAATTAATTTGAGCATGTGTGAAATACATGCAAATGGGATTGCATGCATTTACATGGCGACACACATAAACACATGCGCACACAGACACGCAAACATACATTATCCATGTTTTGCCCCCCAGCATGCATGTGATGAATTTATACATAAAAACTCGCTCAATCAAGAGGACCCAGGATGCACCACGGCTGTCCTTTGATTCAACATCACATGTGTGTAGGAGGCGTTCGGAGACCTAAATATCAAGCGCCAGACATCAGCTGATTTTGACAGGGAGTTATTGGTATAGGGCTGGGTATTGTTTGAAGGTCTTTTGGTGGGATGTAATACCTTAGAGGATTATAAAAATGTATAGTGGCAATAAAAAAGTTTTTTGCTTTAACTTATCAAGCAAATGTTGATTGTAGAATATAATGGCTTTAGAATAAAGACACCCTCAGTGTTTAGATCAGGTCCCTACACGCCTCACTTCCTATGTTATTCTGTCTGGTCACAATCGCCCAGGAAAATAAAGGGTCGATCTAAGGCATGAAGGAAGTGCGTCAACCAGTACCAATGTAAGTCCTTTGCGGTTACTATCCCCAGGGGGCAGAAATGGCGGAACAACCGGAGTAACTGGAAAATGTATGTGTGTCCTGTGTTGCTGGTAGTGACTGGGCTCTGAGGTAAATGAAAAGTGACGCTAACAATAATACCACATCAAAATTGTTAAATAAGTTCTGCTTTAAGTGACCTGATTTCGATCAGAATAAAAGTGATCAAAGAATAAACTGACCAAGCATTTGCTGCCAACTTTTAGCATTTGACACCTTCTTTGACGCTTTTACTTTCATAAATATATATTTAACCTCAGAGAATGAAAGGATGTTAAGAACGTGACGACATTTGACACGAGATGAATCAACTTCTCGATGGCTTTTGTCTCGTGTCCATTTGTCATAATCAAAGGCCAGAAGGCCTGAGCGAGGACAGAAAGAGACAGAGCGAGGACAGAAAGAGACAGAGCGAGGGAGAGAGAGAGACACCTGCGAGGCTGGCTGGAAAACCGACACCTAATCCACTCCTTTCCTTATATAAACCTGGTCATACCCTCACACACCCTCAACCTTTCACACTTTTCTCCCATCGGTAGTTCACGTCACTTCAGCAACCACAAGCGCTCAAATCAATCACAGACAATTTGATGACTGAAAAATAATAGTTACAGCCTGAACGAGGACTCAAATTAAGAAGATTTCCACAATCCTGTAGTGGTAAACCTTCTGTTCCTCGAAAATTCCTTGCATGTTCATGATGTGAAAGAGCTTCTGATTTGCCGTCTCCGGGCACAGTTGGTGCGCGAGCTGAAAGCATTTGAAGTCTCAAAACTCGAGGGACACATCCGAGCCGTAATTAGGAGAGGATCGGCGTCCATATTTTACGATGCACGCTGGCACAAAGGCATCCGCTAAACGCCACTTCCATTACTGCCACATGTATGGTACACGGATCCGGGGGTATATTCATGCACGTAACGCTGACACAAATAGAAGGTTTCTCGCCCCCACGCGGCACAACGGTCCATTATGTACGTCTTCCATATCAAATTCTCTCCCCCGGTTTTCACCGCTCTCATGTTTGCTGTAATGTTGTCAGTACACAATAGCAGTGGCGGTGTTAAGCTCATGTTGCCCCATCAAGAGGAGAGCACCAACAACAACCAAACACTCTTCCCTCCTCTTCCCACCCGGTTTACGAGTAGATCCGCTCGTCTCTCACTTTGTTCCCACGCTCCCTCGCTTCTTTTTTTCCCTCTCCCCTCTGCATTGTCCTGTGCCCTCAGGTTAGAGGTTCTCTGTGTTTTCCCCTGTAAAGCTGGAAAACAGAGGAGGACGAGAGGAGACGAGCTGGAGGGAGAAGAAAGAGAGAGAGAGAGAGAAAGAGAGAGGAGGGCCATGCAATGGGGCCTGTCCGTCTGCCTCCTTCGGCCTGGCAGGCTAACCGGTCTGAACTGGTTCTGACATAGGTGAACCAGAGACGTGTCCTCTTTTGCCTCCGGACAAGAAAGAACCATGGTGGCATTCCATCCATGGTCGGCAGGTACCGGGGAAGTGTGCATCCATGTGTGTGTCTGTATGTATGTGTGTGTGTGTGTGTGTGTGTGTGTGTGTGTGTGTGTGTGTGCTTGTCTCCCAAGACCTTTGAGGCCTGGACCATTGCCAAGTTCATCTGTTAATGGACAGCTACTCAGAGAGCCCCCCCACCCTTTTCCCCCCTCTCTGTCTATCCGGCAGCCATGCCTGCTCACGACCCCCCCTTAACCTCCCCAACCCCCAGCCAGGCCTGCCCAGATACAGGCCCTCACTCTCCCTCCTCCTCCTCCTCCTCCTCCACCTCCTTTTCTCTCCCTTCCCCTTAAAGCTATATCATTCCCTTTCTCCCTCTCCTCCTGCTCACTGCCCCCCCAACACTCTGGGCTTCTCCTATTCAAGATAAACAGAGTGCTTCAAGTTCAGGGGACACCCTGGGACCCTTTAACAAAGCCATCTATCATGCTGTCTGCCTGAGACTCCTTTGGCCATAGCAGGCTCTGCTGCTGCTGCTGCTGCTGCTGCTACATCTCTCTCTCAATCTGTATGTGTGTGTGAGTGTGAACATACACAGGCTGGACAGAGACCAGCCAGCAAGCCTGCTAACCCTGACTGGCTACTTGCTCCGGCTGATGGATAATTTTCCCATTGTATTTGTGACCTCCTCTGGCCCCTCCAAGACCAGTAGGTAAAGACAGACAGACCCCAATGCACCCTCCCCCCCTTCCCTCCTGTTAAAACGAGACAAATTCAATAACTCATGACACCAAGGCACGCAACAGAGCAAAGAACAGCACACACACGCGGGCCACACACCTCGGAGATGGACTCCGCTGACCCCTCTCCTGATTCCCCCGAAGTCAAACTGCGGGACGATTAACCAAACTGTCAACAGCTTAATAGTATGGGAATAAGAGACTGACAGTAAGCCGAGGAAATTTAAACAAGAGAGGGAGAAAGAGAGCAGGAAGAGAGAAGGTCCTTTCATACGTGGATGCTGCAACAATAGCAGGTAGCCTTTTTCGGCATTCAAGGAAAGAGGTCTGCCGTGTGGAAATATTCTGGTCTATTCCCAAGTGACGTGGTATTCCATGCATTATTTTCTGCTCATTACGGGTGGCAGCGAGTAGGAAAATAAGGACACCGAGAGAAGAAGAGCACGGTGAATCACTAAATAATAGAACTTACAGTCAGTTTTCCATTTTTTCACAAATATCATCTTCTAATAATGGTGTTAGTTTGTGGTTCTGTGTTTGCAATGAAATTACATTAAATAGCATTTTAAGTACATATCGATGGTGAACTTAATTTTTCTCGTTGTGACTAAAACTTGTTTTGGCATTCATTATTTATTTAAAATGAAATATAAATGACTTGTCACTTTGTTTCTACTCGACCTCCGTTGTCAGATTTCCAGAAAATCCTGCTAGGCAATGCGTCCACGTGACGGTGCATGCGGGGGCCACAGAGTTTCCTGGCTAACAATTGTGACATCACAAGCTCACTCCAGGCGTGGGAGAGAGACTCACGCCACGGCCACACTAACGCCCACTGGCATTGTCTGCCCCCCCCCTTCACTTCATCTCTTCCTCTTCTTCCCGCTTGTCCTCGTGTCTCCCTCCGACTCACAGCGGCCCCAGAAGCCCAGCAGCTGCTGTCCTCTCCAGCCTGCCAGGGAGAGGAACCGGCCTGCCGGTTTTAGAGCGCTAAATTATCCATTAGATGTTATCAAGTTGTAGCAGGGCGATGCCATTCTGCTAGGAGTCATCAATCTTTTATAAGTCCCAGGCACGGCGTGCATTGGGATGGACTACCAGATCCCTCCCCATCGCTCCCAGCACACAACCCCCCCCCCCCCCCCCCCCTTGCCCTCTCTCCCATCCAACTGCACTGCGAACTTAGATATGTACAGGCGGATGTCGCCGCACACCATCAACAAACAGCGTTGACATAAATGCATCCAGGTACACACTCTTGCACTCACGCTCTGCAGAAACAAGCCGGGTGCCGCTTGTTTACGGAACATCCAGTTCTGCATTTCTTATATTGTGTCTTTTATCCCCCTCAAGTTCACCCCACGTTTTCCTTCCCGAAAGCAAAACTAACATTTTTCAGCCAAGCATCCCAATTTTCGCTGCCTAAACCGCCTTTCGCTGCCCCGTCACACCACCTTCCCTTGCACCCTCTCCTTTTTTTTCCTCTCTTCCTCTTCCTCTCCTATCCCTCCCTCTGCTTCTTGCCGTGGCCTGGCAGGCAGGCAGGGGCAGACATGTTCAGAATGCGCTCCGGTAATGGGCTAATCAAAAATGCAAAACAATTGGCAATTACCGCGCGGGGCCCTAATGGTCATTAGAATTTACAACAAGGTAATGAACTGAGAGTCAGCTCAGTCCATGCATATTCATAAAGCAATCAGGCCTTTGAAGATTAAAGAAGCGCTTCAAATTTAAATGAGGGCGCCAGCATGTTATCAGTGAGATTCAGCCTGCAAAAGTAAAGGGTGCCTGGGAGTGTGCATTTATGAATGTGTGTATGCATGTGTGTGTGTGTGTGTTTCTGCATGCAATGAGGGTTGGGAAGGGAGGGGGGGGGGGCAGTTTGGTGTGGGGGGGATGGATGGAGTGGAGGTGTAAGTATGTGTGTGTGCACGCATCTGTGCATAAGTGATGACGATTTGTGTCGATCTCATTGGGGCGCCTTTGTGCAAAGCGGAGTGCAGTTAACGGCAACGCCACCATATAGCCTAAAGTGATTCTAATAACCAAATTAACACTCTTAAAAATGAATGAGGCTCCTATCTTCTGATCTTCGTTTAAAAAGACGTGGGATTTGAATCTAAGATCAAATGTAACTCCAGCTATTAGAAGTCAATGAGCCCCCCCCCCCCCCCCCCCCCCCCCCCGAGGAATACGGCAAACTATTAATACACATTTTATGAAAAAGTGCCACGGTAGGTTTGCATTCACACGGACGCGCTTCAGCACTCTGAAAAGAGCGCCTTGTGAGTTTTCACAAGTAGCGTCAGACACAGGGCCCCCTTTCTGTCCCGTATCTCTCCGGCGGAGATAAGGCTGGCAAGACACAGCTGTAGACGGCCACCCGGCCACACACAAAAGGTACAAACACACCCGTAGACGCGCACATTCTGACAGGCCGAGCCCAGCGCTGGGACCTGCAGTGGGACAGATAGTAGAGGAAGAAACACTATAAAGACAGATAGTGAACGGGATCAGCGGGTTCAGACTAACGTGACGCCCTTGTCACTGTGGCTCTCCCATGGCTTCAGTATTATCACTATGGGTGTGAGAAAGACAAAGCAATGGTCCTTCAGCACCGCAAAACGGAACGCTACAGTCACAATAGGGAAAGCCGAGGTCGAGCTGACATACTGAATACAGGAGGTGATAAAACCGTACGGGTCACACACAAAAATAAATGTAGATCAGCTTCGATCGGTGACCAAAATGAGGGAAATGATTTTCTTCAAATCTCTGTTCCCATTCTAACCCAAAACTAATCTGCCTGCTTCCTAAAATACCACGTTTGTCCTTTTTTTTTGCTTTCATCTGCCACTTCCTGAGCTACAGCTGTATCAAAGACACTTTTTCTTCTCTGTTTCTGTTCTGTCTAAAAATAAAGTCATTAACCTGCAGGTGGTGAAGCCGGCGGCTGGCGTGACAGGCCCTGACGCTGTCAGGTGACCTTTGACCCTGTGATGTGACTGCCTGCCATGCTATTGACAGGACACGCTCATTTCTGAGGATACTTTTTCATCCCGCGTGACGCGGCTGTGGACAAACAAGGTTGTTTCTGTCGTAGAGCTCGGTTTGACAGTAGGTAAAAGGGATAGAAAGAGGGAGCAAATGTTTGTGTGTGCGTGTGTGTGTGTGTGTGTGTGTGTGTGTGTGTGTGTGTCTTCTGGTTTGCTCTGAAGCCAATTCTGTGAGAGCAAGAATGAGTGGATGTTGGAAACCTTTAAGAGGTGTAGACATGCTAATGTAGCCAAAACGTAGAGTTTCCAATCCCTCGAGACAAAACTACTGGAGCAATGTGTGGAGAGAGAGAGTGTGTGTGTGTGTGTGTGTGTGTGTGTGTGTGTGTGTGTGTGTGTGTGTGAGAGAGGGAGAAAAATAGATTGGGAGACAGAGAGCAAGAAGGAAAGCAGAGAGGGGGGGCAGAGAGAGGGAAAACGGAGGGGAGGGGGTCGAAATAAGTATCATATGTTTCTGACAGATCTCATCAACTCACAACACATCATGGGGCCTCTGCCACAACACATTTATTACAGACCAAACACAGGTTCACAGGAGGGGGTTTACACTGTACATCTGCATGCGTGTGTGTGTGTGTGTGTGTGTGTGTGTGTATGTGTTTGCATGTGTGTGTGTGCTTCTGGGGACATTGTCGTGTTCTTAAAACAGGTGTGTGTCTGTGTACATTTGTGGATGGGTGCATGCAAATGCATACGCCCTTTTGTGTGTGTGTGTGTGTGTGTTTGTGTGTGTGTGTGTGTGTGTGTGTGTGTGTGTGCATACTTGAACTAGCCTCCACCTGAATGGCCTGAGGCTGTGGTACCGGGGTTGTTAGAAGACAAACAGAGACACAGGAAGCACAAGCCAGGAGCCCTGAGGATAGCGCACACACACACACACCCTTAAGTATACACACACACTCCCGCTGTCAATCACACACGTAGCCGCCACCTCACCATAAGTCCTGCTTCCTAAACCCACAAAACATTGCTTTAACACACCGATACACCTCTCGCGCACACACACATATACACGTTTAGGCCCAGCCCCTCCCTCAGGCCCAGCGCTCTGTGCCAAGTCTGGCCTGGCATGGTCCACAGAGGGGTGTCCTCCGGCAAGGCTTGCCAAGTCAAAGACCCTTTCATGTTGAGCCTGCACGCCCAGAGTAGTAAAGCTTTAACAAACAGCCCGACACACACACACACACACACACGTACACACACTCATTCTCTCTCTCTCTCACACACAAACACACACACACACACACACACAGGGTAAGCTATAAACAGTTTAAGTGGGCAAAACCACACTCATACACTCACACATGCACACGTATGTACATACACCAGTGTAACACCACATCCACACTCGAGACGTAAACATCCACTAGACTTCGGCACTTGAATGCAGCCAGAGCCACTAACACTCAATCCAACAACAAAGGCTGCCGAGATCTCCACCGACAACATTTGTGGGTGTTTAGAGCTTGGCCAAAATGCAAAAATGTCCTCCATGAAAAATTCATCCGAGGGGGAAAAAAAACAAAAAAATACCCCATTCCTTTTCACCTTCATTAAAACTTAGTGGAGCCCACAGCCAAAAATAGGAGCGATTTCATCAGAGCCCAGAGCAACTGTAGGATCAAATTAGAGTCACTTTTTTGCAGACAATGGAGTGCTTATGTTGATAATATTAGCCGGTGTCCAGTAATTACAATAGCACGCATCTGTGCCTTTTCAGTATCAATTAAAGTGATCACCGAAACAAAGGCGAAGCCCGCACATGCACGCACATACACACTGGGAAAAGATATCGCTACCTCTCACCCCACACACACTCTCCCCATGCACCCCCCCCCCCCCCAGTTCTGCCTGACAGATATCCTGTGTGTGTGTGTGTGTGTGTGTGTGTATATGTGTTCTTATGAGAGAGAGAGTGTGTGTGCGTTGGGGGGGGTTGGTGAAAGGTGGCACAGTGCCAATACGGAGCCTGCTAAATACCTTTGTCTCCACAGCACACAGGGACAAACAGGACAGACAAGCTGCTGCATGAAGACACACTACAGCCACGGAGATGTGTTACGAGAAAATACCGGCCCTGTTGTTTCAAAATGTTTTCCTCCTCCGAGAGAGAGAATGGGGGGGAAAGGTGGCTCCCATAATTAACTCAGTATTGATTCGGAGTCCAGGTTACAATAGAGGCGGTCGGCGCTGGAAAGAGGCAGAAGTGTGAGATAGTGGTTGATTTGAGCGGCGACAATGGCCTCATTAACACACGTGGCTACACTGGCGAGAATGCAAGAGGTGCTGATGCCGGGACGGGTAAAATACAGGCCGCGGCAATGTGGCGACACAAGCGCGCGAATGTGGGACCACATAAAACGTAGCGAAGAGAAACGATTATGTATAAAATACTAATTATGGTATACGCGACATGATAAAGCCCACAGCCGTGCATCCTAAATCATAACAATGAAAAACATCTTGTTCCAATTACTCAGTGCGGGGAGACCAAACAATCGGTTATTGCAGCGATAATAATTTAGTCCGGTGAATAATGAATGTGAATGTAAATAAAAACGATGAATCCACTTCACCGGGTATACAATGGCGATTCTATCCCGTGACATAAATCCAGTTTTACAACGCTGTCGCACAGTTTGTGTGAGAAACCGTCATCTGCTCCGTTTCTGGGCCATCCTTAATCTGGAGACAAGCGACGGTGTCCCTATGCATATCTTAAATTGTTTATCATGCAAATGATGGCACGCAGGCTGCTCTGCCCTCTCCTAACGGCCCAGAGCTCCCAGACTGCAGACCCCGGCCCCAGCTGCAGCCATGAGACTCCCAGACGGCCTCAGCTGTCCCAAAGACGGAGACCGAGAGGCACAGCCTCATCTCCAGCTCTGCATTACAGACAACTGCTCCCCACCGCCGCCGCCCTCCTACGTCCAAGTTCAACCGTCCCGGGGGCGTCAGCTCCTTTAGTCCGACACCTTCCCCCCCCCTAAACCTTGCCTAAGCCCTTCGCCTGTATACGCTTGCTGTCCATACAGAAGTCCATCTGCGTCGCATGACATTTCAGGAGGAGGGCGGAGGGGGTGGAAGGGAGCATGTGCATTTGAGTGGACGCAGTCTAGAGACAGTAAATATCTGAGAGTGTAACTTTTAATACACTCCGCTGGAATAAACCGGACATGAAGCCAGGCTGGCAGAGATACAGTGTGCAGGGACACGATGCATCGAGATGCCTCATCTCAGTGTCGGCGTCTAACTGAGCAGGGTGAGAGAACATGGCAGCTAGCATATGGGGCACGGGGTGGCGCGCTGGCACTGCCAGTCTCTATCCATCAATCTAAGGCACAGAAAACAGGGGCGGGCAGGCAGGAGGCTGAGACGGATGGTCGTTCCCTCACAGTGGCTACATCTTCGGTTTTACCCCCCCCAAAAAAAAATCTGTTCCAAGATTCTCCTTTTTTCCTCGTCCCGTAATCTTGACCTCGAATCTTTCCATCTTGGTTTCACACGAGGGAAATCTCATAACAGGGTTATGTGACGATCAGGTGGGGCGTCGCGACAGGGCGCGACCTCGCCCCACGTACAAAAAACCAGAAACAATCTATCCATTATGGTATCAAGCGAACGCCCGAGAGTTTCACAATGCCAAGAGACATACGGCCTATAAATAAGGCTCGGCTCATAATGCCAGTGACCTTATGATATCATGTGAACTCCACTGCATGATGATCTAAATGAGCACAGAAAAGCATGTCCGAACAGCTGACAGGGCCAAGAGGCATGTTGGATGTGTGCGTGTGTGTGTGTGTGTGTGAGTGTGTGTGCTCATACACAGGGCAGATGTTTAACAGACTGCACACTGTTGAACAGTGGTCATTCTGTATGACAGTGGGCGGACTAGTTAACAACAGATAACAGTAGTCCCTTTACTTTGCCATTTGAAAAGGCTGCAGCGCCGACTAATACAGTGCAGCAGGGTACATTATGGAGCGCTACTCTCTTCGTGCATTTAGCACGAATTGGCTTCAAATTAAATCTGCCCGAGCAATCATCCCAATCAGGCACATGATATCGGATCGGTTAAAAGGAAACGAATAAACATTCAAATGGGCAGGTCGGAATCAAACCCCCGCTCTGTGAAACCAGTCATAAGGGAACCACGCTTGTGTGCACAGCGACTCGTGCTTTCACTACAGCCTCATTTAGCCCCGGTGGACAAACAACAATCTGAGCAGCCGCCTTAAGAAGTCCCCTTAATTACTCAAATCATGAAAAAAAACACACAAAAAAAACACCCACAATTAGTGGCCGTAGGGTGCCTTAAATAAACGCTTCTTCCTTGACAGTTCAGCATAATTACATTCTTTTCTATCTCTTTTTTTTTTATTTTAGCATCACAGTGAGGCTCTGCAGGCGCATATTTGAGGGAACGAGAGATATGGCGGCGGTAATAAGCCAGGGAGGGATAGAGACGCATCTCTCACCACCACATGAGAGGGAATGTGGAGGCCACAGGATCCGAGCACATCTGTGATGCAGCAACAAACCAAAAAGAAAACCCATCTTTTTTATCTCTCCCTCTCTCTTTCATCGTCTGTTTCTTTGTCTCTGTCTGTGTGTGTCTTATTCACTATCTGCGAACGTTTCTCATCGTTTGCAGCCTCGGCGTTGGTCTCCGTATGTGTTCGTGGCGCAGCCGAGGGAGATTCACAGCTCCTAAATGCAGCGGCGGAGATTTCACACTCGGGTTATGCAGATTAGATGCACCCCGACCACCAGAAAAAAACAACAAAACAAAGAGAATCTGAGAAAAGCATGTGTTCCCTCCTGAAATAAACTCTCTATGAACCTCAGGCGACCCGCTTCCACACCTTTACACCTTAAAGACGTGTTGTTTTTTCCCCCACTCGTTTGTTATGCTTGCGTTACGGCAGCCATTTTAAGCTCCCACTGTGTTTACCTGTGATATTCTCCTGCTTGGGGATTATTCCTTGCAAGGGTGCAGATAAACAATCCTCATCCCGCGGGGACACCTGGACGGCCACCTCCACTGGGTGACACGCCCGCCGTGGGTGCTGATGGTGGGTCCGCGAGTGCGAGGAGGACGTGGAGAGGGGCGATGCGAGCGGCGAGGACGGCGGCCTGTCCAGCGGTTTGTCCATACAGAGGCTCCCGTGGCACTGCCTCCGCTTGTGTTCAATGAACAGCAGGATGTCTGCCAGGGGGAAGCGGGAGTGGCACTGGCCACAGGTCAGCAGGTCCTGGTCCCCTTTTAGGGGCTCGCCCTGAGCCACTCCCAGCCTGGGGGAGTCCTGGGAGTCTTCTTCCGGTAAAACGCCCGACAGGGGCTCAGCTGCACGGGGCGGACAAGAAAAGAGGATTGTGAGTTCAGTGAGAGGTTGTGATTCTGCAGAGCTGGTAAACAAACATGTGAGGCATCGGAAACGCACATCAGCGAGCGTTTCATTCCTCCGACATGCAAAGACATTTATAGGAATAAGGCCAAGTTGTCAAATGTGTATGAAAGATATTTTAGAAAGAGAGACAGAAAGAGCACGCTTCGATAAGGACTGACATGTTCAGCTTGCAGGCAGCAGCCAAACGATTAAGTTGCTTGACCCTCTTTATTGTGCTGCCAATCTCACTTTTTAATGAACCTAACACCTCTGAGAATCAAAAAATAGATTCTAATTTGAGTTCAAGATGATTGGACCCCATTTCGTTAAAAGTGCTGGGATCTCGTGAACCAAGGTTAGACATTGAGGGGTTGGATGTGGAGTAGGTCCCTGAAGTACCAGCAGAGAGAGAGAGAGAGGGAGGGAGAGAGAGAGGGAGAGGAGAGGGAGAGAGCATTTTAAAGGAAGTAATCTAGCCACACGGTAAACGACATTGGGCGCCCCGACTGGGATGTTGAGATAAGATGTGATGAATTCTTGCCGCCGGTTCAACCTTTAATTCCGTGTCGGGTCAGACGAGGAGGTGGTGAGGGACTATGCAAGATAGGCCCTGTTACCTGTATGTTCGACTGCATTAAAGATGAGGGAATTTGCCCCTATTTTACTGGAGCTTATCTTAACCAGCTTATGCCATGGACATAGGCGGGGTGTGTGAGGCTGGGTTAGGTGGAAAGATTTTTCTTCAAACCAAATAATCTTCATTTTGATGCCACGCAAGAGTGATGTGAATAACTTTGAAAACTAAAATATAATCCTTTTCTTAGACATCTGACTGCGGCAGAATTTCAAGTAGTCGAGGCCGGTGTTTCCCCACTGCGAGGCAGGAGGACCGTCTGTTTCACTATCAGGAAGATCATTAGGCCCATTTAAAATTTTTATGGCTCCCTGATATTAGAGTGGATCAATAATTCCATTTCAGGGGATTTTTTTTTTTCATGTTCAAATGGAGTAAAAAAAAAGAAAAAAAAATGTGTCAGGTACATTTCCTACGCCTGTATAAATATGTTATTTAGTCTTCTTTTTGCTACATGACAGCTCACCATTTGATTTTGAACGTATTTTGATGTTCCAATACATAATACATAAAAAACTTAATGATGATGCCACACAAAATGTATCTGAAATCAAAAGATCTGGGTCAGAGATGAAAACAATGAATGATATAGGCTAATTGAAACCACTTGCAAGTGCAAAAACATTTTTTTACGTGTCTATTTTTCTAATTTTCTTCATGCAAAAGCGTCCATAACTTTATGTCTGTATTCTTTGTTAAAAATGTCCCCTTCTTTCCTCCCTTATATGAGCAGAACAGGGAGCATCAAATATACAAACACTTAATTTGAGCTAAAAAGAAATGCATGTAGGATCTTCTACATGGGCTTGGTCAAACAGCACAGGGATAAAGTGGATCAAGTTCAAGTTCATTAGTGGAAGGGACTACAATCATATTGCGCCCCCCAATGGCAAAGCCTTTGACAATTACCCCTCGAATGAAGGCATACATAACGATGCGAGAGAGCATAATTGGTTTTCAGCAGAATGGGAACATCTACCACAGAAATAATGAACTCCAAAATAAAAAAAACTCCTGATCTTCACTTGGAACTTAGACATATTTGGAGACATCTCTGCATTATTATTAACACAGCTGTTCCTGCTGTTATCAGCCTAATGGTGGGAAACGGTTCTCCTGCGTGAAAATCCCATCACACCATCTCAATCAATGTCCTGCAATGTGATCGCACGCGCACGTAAAAACACGCCACTTCCCTGCCTTCCTCTCCCGTAGTTGTAAAAACAGCGTCGCGGAGCTTCGATAACATGCTGCGCATAAACAGCGTGGTGTCGACGGGGAGGAAAAAAACAGCGGCTCGGAGGCTACATGCGAAACAGAAACTATATTTGTGTCTAAAACGCACACGAGGTTTGTGCGCTGCGGGCTGAGTGGGCATGTAAACACCACTTCCCCGTGTGGAAACCGGCCGAAAACGTGCGAATACGGACACCGAGCGACGAGGAAGAGGGACGTTGTGGTAGAAATGGCTTCACGCGCTTCACCTGGAAACTTCTGGCAGCAGCAGCAGCTTCATATAGGCAAAGGTCTCCGGCCATAAAGCCCATGCATGCCCTTTAATGGCGAAACCTGGTGTGGGCTGCGTTATACAACACGGTAAAGCAACGCAAGTTGGAGCTTTCTGTCACGTTGTTTGAAAACTTCCAGAGGGAATTTAAAATAACCTGTAGTTTTGGACGCTTAAAAAAAGAAAAAGTAACCTCACTTAGGACAGCGGTGTGTCCGCGCAGCGTCTCCTACCTATTCAAACTCCCCCCCGGGGAAGTTACCCCGCACACAAGAGGGGGGGAAAGGCACAAGAGGTGGCTCGCTGAGAGGGCTAAAAAGCTGAATTAAGTCGAAATGCGATTAACATCCACTTACGCGAAAACTCCCGTTTGCTCAAGTGCTGGGGTTTGCCTTGCTTGCGGCGAGACATGTTGGTTCAGTGGCGGCTTCTCAGCTGAGTTCACATCGGGAAATCCGTCTCTACAAGGTAGAATCCAAATGAAATATCTTCATTGATGCGTCTGACATCCAAATAAGAAAAGAAAGAGAAAAAAAAGAAAAAAGGGGAAGGGGGGTGGGGAGAGAAAAAAAAGAACTGCAAATCATACAGAGGGTGATGCGTTGCGCGCTACGGGCTGTGCGGACCTCTTCATGACTTTTTTCGCAAAGAGAGAGTGATGGGGGTACGCCGATACCCCCCTGAGCTGCAAGTTCAAGTGCGGACGTGACGTTCCAGCGAACTTGAACGTCAGGAGACGGACGGACTGAGACATAGAAAACATGGGCAGGGCGAAGCCGGCCAGTGGGAGGGGGACAAGCCGTAATAAAAACCAATGGACACTCATTATGGACTACCTATGGAAGGAGGAGGGAAAAAACAGAAGAGAGGTCCCGAAGACACCAATGGACAGAGGGGATCAAGGGGGCTGGGCTAAGAGAGAGAGGGAGAGGGAGGGAGAGAGAGAGAGGAGAGAGAGAGAGAGAGAGAGAGAGAGGAGTTGAGTTATCCGAGGAAGTCGAGGAGCAGCAGAGAGCGCATGAAGCAAACAGCAGTATAAAGAAGGGATGTGGTGAAGGATAAACCCAGCTTTACTGCTTCATTCATATTTATAACAGTTTTTTTATGCTCATGTGAATATTAAGTGATTATGTAAATTCAGGGTATATCCCCTTTTTAAAACAAGTGTGGTTTTCATTTCATTATGATATGTTTTTATTCCCATGATTACCCTTTTTTTTTTTTGTATAATTAGATTAAAGCTTTCTATAAGGGACCAATGAGGAAGAGCTGTTAACGAAGTGCTATAACAGTGTTCTAAACTGTCTGTGGCTGTTTGCTGCTATGTGTAGACTACAAAGTGGATCTCCTTGCTTTGGGTTTTGTCCACAATGGACGTGCTAACACATGTGGCATGAATGCAAGAGTGGGATGAGAAGATCAAATTAACATTATAGTCTAATATTCGGGCTGATAACAACGAAAAATAAGGGGAAATATAGGTTACTAAAACAGATTTGATCCTAGATGTATAATCTAATGTCAATTGATGTAAAGGCTGCAACATAAGTTGGTTTGATGATATTTAACAGCGTTATCTCTGCAAACAAGTCACCGAGATTTGTTTTCTCAGCTTATTTTAATGTTTTTATCTGACAGGTTGACGATACGCAGATACATTGCTTAACAAAGAAGGCTATAACAGGAGAATTATTACTAAAAAAAAATAAATTTCAAATATTCTCAAAGCCATGTGGAGGCATTAGGAGACACTCCCCTGATAGTGACTGCTGTAATATTCTGTAGTGTTGAGGACATATGGAATATATAGCCCTTGCAAATGATTTAGCGTTGCTGTTGAGTTTTTTTATAGCCTTATTGTGATTTTTTTATAGCCTATACTGTACAGGAGTACAAGCAGTAAAAATCAAATGCAACCAGGCAATTAATGTGACATTTGAAATGGGGAGTCAGAAGAGTAAACTAATTATGGAAAAATCATTGCAACATTTTGTATACATAGCTGTAATTCTCCCGCTGTTTTGGATGCTAGGCTGGAGCTGCAAAGCATGTTTATCTTTCATAAATGCACAAGAAAAAAAAACAACAAGTAAATGTTTTCATCCTTCAGGGACACCACTGAAGAACTGAATGCATCAATGAAGTGTGGCTGCACTTTAAATCATGGGCTAATAATAACTGTTGTGTAATGGAACCACAAAGGGGTATTTAGCTAAAACAATGAATGTCGTACAGTAGACGACGGTAAGCACGAGTCACCTGGGCCTCATTGTTATAATTAGAAAAATTATATAAATGTCAAACATAACCCCAACAGGCCTAAACTGATCTTTTTTTTATTGTTAATACCTGTTTTCATATCGCCAGCATTTCATCAAGTTTTAACAGAGGACTCATAAACAACAGTCGGGATACATCGTTTCATATTCAGAAATATACCTGTTAAATGGTGGTAGTCCAAAATTAATAATAAGTGTTTTTTTATTTTTTATTTGATTATTATTATTATTCGAAAAGTGTGAGTTTCAGTCATTTTTGACGGTGCAATGAACGCCTCATAATCCATCAGGATCAACGACTGCGTCCAAGCCTTCTCCCACATCACAACTCAATACTTTGGCGCCATCTAGTGTGTAAACTAAAGATTGACTCCAATACAGCACATACATTCTGATTATATACCGATCATTTGTGATATTTTTATTCTGAAGGCTTCAGATTTTCACAGAATTATATTGTCTGTTGTATTAGTTTTATTAACAACCACTGATATCACTAATGCACTAAACTTTTTTAAGGGCTGGACCACCTGCTTGTCACGTTGCCATGCCTACAAGCCTATTATTAATATCGCCTCTACAATAACGTCTACCTTTATATATTGCTTCCCCAAAATCCACCAACTAACATGGGCCCACTCACGCTTTGCTGTCACTATTACGTAACCGCGCCGCCGCTCTTCCTGTATGAGCGCATAGCGCCACCGTGGGGCCAAGACGCGGCGACGTGGAAGGAGCTGGGCTGGGCGGCGGGCTTGCGGGAGCAGCAGAGCCGTTGTTCATTCTCCTCTCGGCTCCATGTCGGATGCTGACTGCCCGTAGAGTGTCGGTGAGTGTCATCTACGTTCCGCTGTTTGTTGTTACATAGCGGGCCGATCCCGTTAGGCTGTCGGTGCCGAGGATGGAGACGACGGTGAAATGAGCATCGCTGTGTGTTTGTGCGACAAACCACGCACGTCTTGTCGTCCATAACGGAGGGGGTTGGGGGGGGGGACTTGGCCGCACAACAGCAAATAGCCTCCATAACCCGATTTACAATAACACGTGATACCTGTTATCCTATATGTGTCTAAATTAGCCTCTATTGGGTTTAAAGAGCGCGCGGCGATGAAGAGGGACATCCTGAGCATTAAGGATCAATCCGCTTCAGAATACAAGTCGGTCATAAGCATGCAGGGCAGACCCGCCGTAAGCTGCGTGGCCTGCATTTATTTACACCATAATGTCTTTGTATGACATCAGGTTTATGATAAGGGGAGACGCGATAAAACGCCCGGCCGAGACACGGCCTAACTGTACAGGCTCGGTCGACCAGAACCCATCGGATGCACTCATGATAGAGATCCATGATTGAAGAGAGTGGATGGAGCCGTGCTGTGTGTGTGTGTGTGTGTGTGTGTGTGTGTGTGTGTGTGTGTGTGTGGTCAAGCGTCTAATAAAAAAGAAGGGGAATCTGGGCCACCCACTGAAAGGGTTAACCCGTCCATTCCTCCACGGGTAGATAGACACAGAGAGAGAGAGGGGGGGTCCTGTCGGCTCCCATTTGGGAGTTGATGCACGAAAAGAAGCCCCAGATATGACGACGCGTGCGTAATTAAATCCCATTTAATTCACCCGTGGCTTCTCCAGAGCGTGATTCAGCAGCGCCCTGTGTGTTGCTGATGATGCTCCTGCAGACAGAGAGGGGGGGGGTTGGCAGTGAAAGGGGCTGTTGTGCTGGTTCACGTGCGCGAGTGGTCTGACAGCTGCCTGGGAATCATATGAGAGCGTCTCTGGAGGCAGAGAAAAACATCATCCTTCCCTTCCTGCCCTTCCTGCCCTGCCTGCCCTGCCTGCGATCATTAAGGGCGCCAGTCATCTCTGTGGTTCTGCACAGCATCCAGTTAAATGAGCAGTCTTTCTCCTCTTTACCCCACCATCCTCACTTCCTACTCTTTGTACAGTGTCTTAACTCCTCAGTGTGTGTGTGTGTGTGTGTGTGTGTGTGTGTGTTGTTAACAGGCATGTGTCCTCGAGTGATACCTGAAATAGCGACTGCACATATGACACACACGCAGATGTTTTTTTTTTCCCCTCACGTCATGGCATAAAGCAGCGTGCCTCATTCAGGCCTCTCAGCACTCTAAAGAAGTTCTCTTTCTATTGATCAAAGCGTGACTCAGGAACAGCCTCATAGATAGCCGGACGGATAACGTTTTTCCCGTTATCCAGCAGGATGCATTAAAGGGTCAAAGGTGAGCTCGCGAGGCAGAGATGAGTCTGACTTCCTGGTTCCTGGTGAGCGGCGGGGGGACGCGTCATCGCCTCCCCAGGGAGATGATCTTCGTGGGGAGGGACGACTGTGAGCTGATGCTGCAGGTAAGCGAGCTCCTGCAGGCGTACGCCTCCGAGCTGTCTCTCGATTGTCATCCGGATTGCTGAGATTAGCATGGATTACATCAATTTACTGGATTTCTTTGTGCGTGTGTGTGTTTTTCAGTCGCGCAGTGTGGACAAGCAGCACGCCGTCATCAACTATGAGCCGAATACAGACGAACATAAAGTGAAGGATCTGGGCAGCTTAAACGGGGTGAGTGTTCTTAGGTATCTGCTACATAAATGTGCTTGAAAGAGAATCAGTCTCTGATACAGTAAGAGACAGGGTGTAATCTAACCAGGGGGCCCAGGGACCCCTTACAGGGGTCAGCAGCAGGAGTGAAGTGTGATTGACAGATTGACATGATGTCACAATCATATCAGAGTTTCTATTGGCCCAAAGTTAACCTGGGTGGGAGTAAAGGACACAATATGCTTGTTTTAGTGCTGCAAATGGTCCCCATCTGTAGATATGCATTATTTAATGATACAACTCAATTTTATAATTTATAGAAAATGATTTTCCGGACCCCCTGGCTATAGGTTACAGACCCCCACTTTGAGAACCTCTGGTCAAGCACTAAGCTATCCTATTTTTATTTTTTTTTTATCCTCTGTTTTTATGAATAACTGTCTGTTTTTGTTTGCAGACATTTGTCAACGATGTCAGAATTCAGGAGCAAATCTACGTCACACTGCAAATTGAAGACAAATTGAGGTTTGGATACGATATCCTTTGAATGTGATGTATCTGTCAAACCTGTCTAATGCAACACAAGGTCACCGCACTCTGCCTGCTGCATAATAGACAAGGCTATCAGTGCACGTTTTTCACCCCCTGCAAAGAGCTTCTACCTTAACCTGCCTCACATACCAACCTGTTCACTGTGGTTCGAGGAGAGCTGCATATTCCAGAGGAGGCCCTCAAGGTTAGACCTTATGCATGTCCATGTGTCAACGGATGGAGTTGATATGTCTGCTGTAAACGGTACAGCTGGAAAGACCTTGTATTATTTCATTAATGTGTAAAAAAATATATATATTTATAGTCAAAGAGAGGAAAGATTTCTGCTGAATAGAGCAAAATACTATTTTGCAAAATTGATGAATCTGCTGTTTCATCACAGCAGACTGGCCAGGTGGCTGTAGAAGGGATAGGATTTCATCATGATGGGAAGGATGAAAGTCCTGCAGTAATATTCAGAATGTCCTCTCAATGATGTGCTAAGAAAGAAAATGTCTGGAGACATGAATGTTTTCTAAAATGCCCTTCTAGAGGTTAAACAGCATCCTCATGTATTTCCTCCATCTCTCTGAACTCTCCCTGCATGTCCTGTATGTCAGCATGAGAAGTACAGCAGCCAGCTGCAGCTGAACCAGAAGAAACTTCCAGTGGTGGAGTCGTGTAAATCTGAGGCGAAACCCTCTGAGGCAGTGGCGGCACCGGTATGTGAGGGGGCCGCAGCCAAGCCCCCCCAGGCCGGCAGGGCGGAGGATAAGACGACAGGTGAGGATGTTTGAGGATGCTCAGGACACGGATCACAACATGACCTGAGAATATCAGTTACAGAGATCTCAGGCTTCGGATAACATATTGATAGTTAGATATATTCTGCTGAAAAGGTCAGTCGATTCATTTTTAACTTTGCCTCAATTATTAATAGAAAAGGCCAAACGTTTTTAGTAATTTTCTTAGTTGTATGTCTTTGTCCAAATGTTGGTATCTTGGTCTCACAACAATAGCAATTTTAAGAGCTCATCTTATGTTGGACCCGAAAAATGCAGCTGTGTTTCCATGTAAGACTAACTGACAGGCTGTATTTGCCAGGAGACGCAGCAGCGTTGCACAAAGTCACACCCCT
Organism: Chelidonichthys spinosus; assembly: GCA_029853015.1. Classification (NCBI taxonomy): domain Eukaryota; kingdom Metazoa; phylum Chordata; class Actinopteri; order Perciformes; family Triglidae; genus Chelidonichthys; species Chelidonichthys spinosus. The sequence continues at coordinate 16,285,761 of CM056824.1, read as the reverse complement.
CTATGGCCAGCCTGCCTGGTGGGGAGATGGAGACCCTGATGGCCAGCAGCCTGGGAGGCCTGAAGAGAAGGGCTCAGATCGGAAGCGGGAGAAAGCTGAAACAGGTGTCAACACTGCAAAATCCTTCTTAAAATCCCTCTAGTTTAAATAACTTTAAATATAGTCAGTCTGGATGAATTGCTTTTTCCAGACGTTGTCGTGCTAAGTGCATATGTTTGCTTTAATCGTGACAGACGCCAAGAAAAGTGCAGAGGTCCCAAAGTCCGCCCTGCAAACAGCTTCCAATCAGGAGCCCAGCTATTTTGAGATCCCAACCAAGGATACTACCTCAGCTGGTAACGCGAGCGGTGAAGCCCCCTCACGAGAACCAGAGGCTGGTGAGACTTCTGCAGCAGATGCCATCCATGGCCACGCCTCCTTCACCATTGAGTTTGACCCCGCGGCGTTGGCTAAAGTGGCCGCCAAAGATCGGGTGGCGAAGGTCGGATCGGAGACCAGGCCGCGGCCAAAAAGGCCTGCCGGGGAGGAGTTGAGTCCACTTCAGACAGCCATGGTGGCTGCCGAGGTCAAAGTTGCCGACTGGCTGGCCCAGAACGAGCTGCCGTTGGCTCTGAAAGACACAGTTGCAGAGGAAGATGGGGAAAGTGTGAAGAGCGATGTGCCTGTACAACTGAAGAGTCTGAAAGGTGCGTTTGTGCAGCCATTTGTGCAGATGTGTGTATTTCTTGCTTGTGTACATCAGTTGTAGCTAAAGCCTCTCTTTAACCATCCGTGTCTTCTTCATTAGCCTACATTCTCACCTATTACCTTCTACTCTCTCATGCCAGGCAGTAAACATGAGGATGGCACCCAGAGTGACTCAGAGAATGCTCTTGGAGAGCAGCGCAGGGCCGCAGCGATGGAGGAGCGCTCGTGGGGGCTTTGGGGCGGCGCGGGGATGAAGATCCGAGAGGGACGCGCCAACGTGCCGGAGGGGCTCTTCGCGGAGGAGGACAGTCCCGCTCGCCGTCGCAAGTCTTCCACTTCCAAAGTGGCAGGCGGAATTCGTGGAGAGGCGACGCGGCTCGCCGCCACATCAGCCGAGCGGCCGCGATGAGTGCTACCACCAAGGGGATGATTATAGCGACAGAGGGACCTATACCATTGAGCTGGAGAATGGAGATCACGAGGAGGAGGAGGCTAGGAAGATGATTGACAAGGTGGGGAAACTTATAATAAAGCCCATTTTCTATAAATAGTTGGCTTCTGACTATATCCCGAATCATTTTCACACACGTGTGGGTATGCTTGTTGCAGGTGTTTGGCGTGGGCGAGCAGGAGGCCGTCTGTGTGTCCAGGCTGGCGAGTGCCGACCCCAGAGAGAGGCTCACCACCCAGAGGTCTGCTACGGCAGACAGAGGAAAGTCTGGACGCGTGGAGACGGAGGTGCAAAAACCCGAATGCTTTAATATTCAAGCCCGTAAGGGATCCAAACGCTATAATTTACAATCATTTGTTGTCTTGTGTCCTTCATACTGTCTTTGTCCAGGTACTGCCTGAGGAGCTGATGGTCGGTGGTCCTCGCTGGGTCTCGCAGTGGGCTACTCTGGCTGCCAGTCACATTAGGACAGACCCTGAGGGATCAGGAGGGGAGAGTCACGTCATGGTCACAGAGGACAGAGGTATCGATGTCAAATCTGAAACATTTAGGTCGCATACTACCTACCATTGATATGTAATACCCATTTATCCACTTTACTAATAATAGATTTTTCTCTTCTTTTCAGCTGAAATAAGTGAGTCCAGCCACTCAGCCTCCTTTACCTCATCCGGTTACACGGAGCGTAAGAGGAGAGCCCTGCCCCAGCTGCCGGGTGAGGAGCTCGCCCTCGGAAGGAGGACCCCAGGCGCAGGCCTGCGTGCAGATATGGGGGAGAAACAGGACACAGAGCTGCAGGAGAAGGAGAGCCAGGAGGAGAAGAAGGCCAGGGGAAAGACTCGGCCCGGTCACGGCACGGGAGGTGTGGGCAGTCACGGCGGTAGCCCCAGTCGCTCCTCGCCAGCCAAGTCGCAGGACAGTGCTGGCGGGAGATCGGGCCAGTCGGGTGTGTTGGCCAAGCTCCCCCCTCGTCCACTGACCAGCGGGGAGAAAAGGATGGAGGAGGCACGGAGGAGGAAAAAAGAAGAAGAGAAGGCGAGGGAAAGTAGTGGGAAGCCGTTGTTCAGGCAGGAGAGTTTCACCGTGGAGAAACCGAGCTCCAACGTGCCCGTAGAGCTCAGACCTCGTATCGATGGGCGCCAGGCAGCAGGAGTCAGAGTCGGGAGATGGCCGTCGACAGCGCCACACTCCAGAAGGACTCTCGAAGCTGTGGCAGCCTTTTTAGAGACAACTGTGTCGGACCATGGTGATCCACCAAGCCAGTCCATCGAAGGCTCCATGTCACCAGAGTCAGACGTGGACACCACCAGCACAGTAAGCCAGGCTGAAGGAGCGAGAAAAGTCATCCAGAAACGGCGGACTCTTGCAGGACAGCAGAAGGAGAGAACAGTAGTGTGCTCCTCCGGCAAAGGCCCAGCAGGGGGCCGAGAGACCCAGGACAGGAGGGTCAAGAACAGGGCATCCGGTCCTCCGCAGCCCTGGACTTCCCTGGACCTCACCGATGACGACGTCAATTCCAACTCACTCCTCTCTGACTCCCAGCCCACCTCTACACAGGCATCTCGGAGCTCACATGCGAGAGCCCAGACCGGCAGCACAACAGTGGGGGCAAGCACCAAGTCTAGTCGAGCTAAAGTCACCCAGGCCCTTGCCTCTTCTGCAGCCAGTAAAACCACAAATGCTCCCAAGCCCAGGCCCACCAGGGCATCCCTGCTGAGGCGAGCCCGACTGGGGGACTCCTCAGACACTGAACCCGCTGACCTCGACCGAATGTCTGTAGCCTCTGAGGCCTCCACCACCAGTTCCACATCGAGGACAGGGATGGCAAGAAGGGGAATGTCCAGGATAGAGGCTCTGGCACAACCGAGGAAGCCGAGGTACGGCTCCCCGTCGGCCCAGAGCGACTCAGAGGCCACCGTGACGAGGAGTAGAGGTCTGGGGGCCCGGAGCGTTGCAGGTGATTTTGCCATGAGACAAGGACTGAGAGGGTCCACTGTAACCTCAGTGTCTGGACCCAGAGCTCGGGCTAACAGTGCCTCCAAGCTACCTGACAAGAACAAAGGCACCACCTCCTGTGGACAAGTCACACCTGCGTGTAAGTAGCCCTTCCCACAGTTAACCATTTGCTTTCATGCCTATTGGAAATATATAATATTCACTCAAAACAAATTATTCCTTGCATTATTCCAGTTTAATGTGAAATGAGTTGATCGTAGTGAATAGTTTTTCACATATTTTTGTTTTGTTTTGGGCTACCCACCCAACCTGAATGACACAGCACATCTGAAGCATCTAAACTTAGCTTTTCTTCTTTCCGAATATTAGCGAGCACGCGGTGGCGGCGCGTTCCCGTGGAGTATGCCTCCACCTCAGAGGACGAATATGGCTCAAACCGCCACATACCCAAGCGGGGCCAAGCTCGGCCGTTCCCTTCCACTCGGGTAGCCCAGCTAGGAGGTTCGGCCCCAGCAACTCCTAATCCTGCAGCCCTATCCGGCCTGAGGCAGAACTCCAGGGAACAGGACGAGTACATGAGGGACTGGACCGCACACAGCGAGGAAATAGCCAGGTACGTGGGTGAGAGGTACACCACTGCAGTTTGAGAATATCGATGAGTCATGAAAACAATGTTCAGGCTTATGTAAGTATAGGATATGTTATTTTTGTCATACTTGCTTTAGTTTTGGGCTGTGCTGTGTTTTTGATGGTTATGTGTTTGTCTATGAAGTATGAAAACAAATTAAATTTAATTTATTCATATAGCCCCAAATCAGAAATTACAATTTTGCCTCAGAGGGCTTTACAATATACAACAGATAAGGAAAAACTCCCTTATATAACCTTGAACAGGGGAAAAAAAAGGAATAGACCTCAGGGAGAGTAAAAGAAGCAATAGATCAATATTCAGAGCAGTAGTAACAGCAATGGCAGAAAAAACAGAAGGAAATTATTAAAATATCACCAAATAAAACAATAGGTTTGACATCCTATGGTGATATACTATGTGTATTCATTCATCAGGATTAGCCAAGACCTTGCCAAAGACCTAGCCATGCTTGCCAGAGAAATTCATGATGTGGCTGGAGAGATCGACTCAGTCAGCCCGGCAGCCACTGACCCTGGACCTGTGGTAATCATCAACTTACTAAATTACCATTTCTATCTGCCAGATTAGATAACAGCAAAAATATCAAGAGTTGTATTCATTTGCTGCCACTCAGACGGAGGAGCGTGTATTTGATGACAGCTTGGACCCGAGCAATCCTCCTGCCGAGCAAAGCGCCATTCTGGGAACCAATGGGCGTTCTGTGGAGCTTCGGCCCAGAGGCCCTGGTGGACAGAGCTCCCGCTCCATCCGCCGGCAGACGTGGAATAGAGATGATGTGAGTCACCTGTTTTAATATTGAGCATTGCTTCCTTCTCTAAAGATATAGGCACTCTGCACACCAGATGCCTCTTCCATAGTTTGAATCTTGGATGTTTCTCATTTAAGTCTATTGCAAGTATGAGGAGAAAATGTTGATGTCTGGACCACAGCCAGCCACTAGAGGGAGCTCCCTACATGCTAACTACAGTCCACCTCATAGCTCCACTTGTGACTGTCTGTGTAAATGCATAGATAGTCATAGTTATAATCAGGCTCCATTAGACAATAGTTTTAAACGGTTGCTCCCTATCCACACCTCCTGCATTCATTGTAAGTCAGTGTTAAATGATGTGATGTGTTTCATTTCCTCAGGCGGCACTAGACAGTTTACTACTAGCATCTGTTACTCAGCTGTCAACGAAGATTCGTCAGTCTGTTGACAAAACATCCAGCAAAATCAGGTGAGCGTCATGTTATGTCACTAAATAGGAAGCGGATGCATGAAGGAATGTTCTGTTATTGTAATCTGGTGTCAATGTATTGCATATTCTGCTGAAAAACGAACGAATGCCGGATTGAAACTGTTAATATAGAAACCTATTATATCGGGTGTTAATATTCCTGTCTGGGTTTGATGTCGGAACTAGGTCAAGCAACGCAATTTGAGTGGCACATCACAGAGGTTTACACTGACAGCCAGCTACATGTCACACTCACCGTCACGCGCAAAGGCTTTTTCTCATTCTTCTAATAGTTCAGTCAAGAAGTATAATTAACATGTTTTTTTACTTTGATTATTTTTGTATGATTGGCTTCAAGGATCCTCTTCAAGGATAAAGAGCGAAAATGGGAAGAGATTGAGAACAAGCTGCAGGCAGAGCACGACTCCCTACTGCTGAAGAGCTCCAATAAGGTGATGGGCCCGCCCTCGTCTCATAGTCGGTTGCGTCCAGCTCGACCACAAGTACAGCCTCACGGAGGCCGTTAACTCTTTTATTGTTGTTGTTCCAGAATGTGTGGTGAGGATTTCGGTAAAAGCTCAATACCCTTCTTTAAGCACGAAAACCACAGTTCAAGTCATGCCTGAATGATTATGTGGTATGAACTGCTAGACATAAAGAAAGATTTATTACATGCATATAAAGACCTATTCTACTATATATTTGCATGTTAATGTGCTTAAAGATGGTGTAACTTTTAAAATAAAATATAGGTGTAAAGTAGGGCTTTGTGCCTGTTAATTGAGAGGCGTTTTGATACAGTCATCAGTCCAATCAGCGTAGTGTTTGCTTTTTGGGATTAGTTTGGCATGAATGAATGCAGAATGACAGCGTCTGAAAGGCCGTTATTTTGCCTGAGAATTTGTTTATGCCAGTAATGCATTAGCTTTTCAAAGGGAGATTAATACCATTCGGTTTGAGACCAATCCTTCCCTTGTTCTCTGTATTCGTACAAAACCACACAATATCTGATTACTTACTGAAGCAATCAGTGATAGTGAGTGCTGACAGTATTACAGCTGTCTGGGGTATGAAATCAAAGACACGTACAGTCACGCACATACCATTTAGACCAAGTTGCTAGTTCCATTTTTGGGGAGCAGAGTGCAACGAATGTGGTTGTTTTGATGGAGAGGAGAAAAAGAAAAAAGACTTACGATCTGCAGGTGCAAAATGTTCTGCCTCTCTCGGGGGCAGGGGCATAAATCCTGCCTTTAAACCAAGCTGGCCTCATGTGAACCCTGAAGCGATATGTCGGCCCACCACCAGTCACCGGGCTCGTAAAGCATTACTGAGCATACGAGGCAACGAGGAGATAAACTCAGTTGATTCATTTGGTGTTTGACCGCTCATTAAATCACTCGCATCGCTTTAAATGTTTTATTTGTGTTGTCTGAACAGGAGATTTCAACCATTATTCAAGACCTGAGGCGAGTGGAGAGACAACTGCTCGGTATTGATGTCATGCTTTCTTTACTTACTGATTTTAACATGTCTGATTTTTTTAGTCTAGTTTCTTAGTCTTTTGTTTATTTTGTTTCTGGTTTCTGTAGCAATTTGAGATTACTTTATGAAAAGTGCTTTACAAATAAAATGTATTATTATTATTATAATTATGACTTTTTTGTGTATTGTTTGGAGCTGTGTTAATTGTGAAATACTTATTTCTAATGTTGTTGTTGAAAGTGATCGACCTGATGGTGGACCCAGACGGCACCCTGGATGCCCTGTCCATTCTGGGCCTGACCAGCCCTCTGACTCAGAAGAATCAGCAGGGGGCCTCAGTGTTGCACCCGGGAGCTGAAGCTTCCTCCGGGACGCCCTCGAGGCCTGAAGGACGAGCCACTGAATCCTGCGGAGCTCCAGACCATGCAGGGGTGGCAGAACAAGACCCGGGGCCACGACAGAGACCTAGAGCCCAGAACTGATACACCAAGGACATCATTCAGAATGCATCCGTTATGTTGGACATAGCCCGAAAGAGTGAGGTTGGAAGATTTTCATTTGACTTTGATTTTTTTTGGTTTCAGACGGAGGAAAGAGGAAGGAGAGCGGTGCCTGTTCGATGCCAATCAAATTGACTCATGATGGGACTTTGTAAAAGCGCAACGCTACCAAAAAGCAGCTCCTGTTCGATATACATTGTGAATACATAACAGTATCAATTGGTGGGCTTAATAAGAAGCTATGACATAATCTACAGTAATCTGTGTTTTTGTGTTGCAGCTCATTTTTATTAACCGTTATCCTTAAAACATTTCACCAGAAGATGAGAGGGTTTCATGTTTAAGATAAACGTCCCAAATTCCTGCATATATATATATAAATTTTTGTTTTCATTACAAGCCTTTTGTTTGAACTATCAGCTGACTTAAGGCCAATGCAGACTTAAGGCCAATGCCCAAACTAGAAAGGTGCCAATGTGTCAAAAAGGCCTCAGCAGAGTTGTATAAGAAAAGTGTTCCTCTATTCTGCACTAGAATTATGTATACAAATAAATATATTGTTGCAATTGCAATCCCCAAGCCTGCCTCAGTAATGATTTTCCTTCAGAAAAAGGCCATGTTGCTTTTTTGCTGAGAAAAGAACTGGGTATGTACAGTATGTACCAGTGTAAATGTTTATTCAATTAAAAACTCCCATCCATGCCTTTATTCCCTGTGGCGATGTCTTTAAAAGCAACGTATCAAAGATAGTGTTTGATAATAGAAAGTATCAAATCTAATGTAGTCCCCCAGAAAGGTTTTCCTCTTCCAAATGTATTAAGTCACAAGTGCCCTGGACCAAACAATCATTGCAGTTGGAGATGAGAGTTGCTATAGGAGATGGTGAGGTGGAGGTAACATTTGTTTTGCACATTACAAAGCTGATATATGTTCATATTCATCTGTTAAGGACATGATTTGCCCCGTACGTTAACATCCTCGACCAAAAGCAACGCAGGCTCAAAGCCAGCATGCCTGTCGATGAGCAGGAGATCAAATTATATCCTGATCACAAACAAAATGCTGCGTTTGAACCAGCATTGATGGGAGGGGGATGGGGGGTGGGGGTGGTACTACCTCCAAGTCGTGCAGCTGCATTTATTGTTAAATATGCACTGGAAGGATGGACAGTGTAACGGCTGTAGGTTTTACAGTGTCTTGCCTCATACCAATGTTTACACGTGAATGTAACCTGATAAGAACTGTCGAAAACATTTTAGCCAAAACGACTTGAATAAAGATCGATGATTGCATTTTGTGCTCAGCACCAACTATACTTTGTCTTTGATTCTGTTTTTTTTTTAGAATTTTCGTTTGGATGTTTTGTATGACGTTTTCCTTTGTAATGAAGTTAGGTTCCATGTTGACCTTGCAATACCTGTGTATTGTTTGTCTCATTTCCAATAAAATGCATGATAATCAGGAGCTCTTTTTGTTTGTTCTTTGCATGATTCCCGCTGCAGTCAGGGCAAGTTCACAGTGTCGATCAAATGGTGTCGTGAAATTACATTAACTTAAGTACATTTAACTGCAGTGTTCAGAATGTATTGAGAATTGTGTTTTGCTGAAACTATTTCTGTGTATTGTCTGCTTTTTAGTGAAGCAACTATATATTATTCTCATAATAATGAATGTTTTTCCACATTAACGTTAATTTTGGGAGATATTTGCCCCTTCACTCCTAGTGTTAGCAATGTTTACACGTCCTTTTAGGTGGCTTTAAACCTGGACTAATTTGATATATATATAAATTAAAATATAAAAATTATAAAAATATCCATCCATCCATGATGGGTCACGGGGGGGCTGGAGCCAATCCCAGCTGTCATTGGGCGAAGGCAGGGTACACCCTGGACAGGACGCCAGTCTATCGCAGGGCAATTATAAAAATAAAATATATATATATATATATATATATATATATATATATATATATATATATATATATATATATATATATATATATATATATATAAATGAAAAATAAATCATCACTGCAGAGTAAAAATCTTGAAATCACAGAACTTGTACATAATTAACAGACTTAAAAGGTCAAATTGTATCTATGAGATCAAACTTAATTTATCTAGCTCTGTATTAAAAAGCTGACTACTCCATTTAAGTTTCTACTTCTTCATCACCCCAGACTTCTCATTTGGCATCCAAAGCTACAACCTCCCAGATCCTTCCTCCACAAAAAGCCCAATCTCCCCCTCCCCCTCTCCCATTCTTTGCAGAGGCAAGTACGTACAACAAATGAGGTTTTAGAGGCCCCACTGCCAGAGCCCCTGCACTACTAATTGTACGTCTCTAGATATTCTGCTCTACTTCCTTAATCCGTAAAGCTGTTTCAGGCTTTTCTCCCTTGTGAGCCACACTCAACACCGCGGCTGGTGCACATCTGCAGGTGTCCGCCTAAGAGGGTGCAGTTTGGCTGAATTGTTACCACTTAGTTTGAGTAAGTTCAGCAGGTTCCCTGTAGGTTCACTGCGGCACTCACCGTGCATGCATTTATTGCATATCAATGAAATATTCATATCACTGCAGCTTTTTCTTGGTTGTCAGTTTCGGACCACCTTGGAATAACAATGATGTGTTTATTTGCTCATGTAGACAAATTAAACATTTATGTCATTATAGGATGTGTGCCAGGTGATGCACAGCACGTGCCCTTATGCACTATTCAGTGTAATTTGAACTGTCATTGGGTGATTTAGCACCATGCGGCCCCAGAGCGAATAAGATGTATGATTCTGTGCTGTGTGTGTGTGTGAAGGACACTGGAAGTATTTACATATTCTGCACCTCCTCATTGATGCACCATTAAAACGTATGGGCACTGGGGAGGAGAACAAAATAAATGCTTCGTCAGCAAGTTGCATCCTCTATATGGTGATGTCACAAACACAGTTACTTGGTCCATCAAATGAAATGCCTGATATACATTTAGTGTTGAAAAGCATATGCTTATATTCCTTTCCTTTTCTTTTTTTTGCTGAGAATTACATGAGACCCCTCGCCCACAGCAGTTTGCTTAGTTTAGCTTAAAGACAGGAAGCGGCTAGCCTGGCTATGTCCAACGGTAACCTAATCTGCCTACCAGCACCTCCAAAGCTCACTTACGTACAGGTTACATCTGGTTTCTGTAAAAAAGAAAAAAGACGTACATTTATCAAGATGTCACATTATTGCATTTATATTAATTGACAGTTATGGAGTAAATGCTCCATAAGGACTGAGTTATTGATTCTAAAATACTCTGTACAGTAGCTCTGCCAGTATTGACACAGTGCCCACAGGAGGTTTGCTTTTTGAATTAGATCAGTGCAAAGTCAATTTCTCTTGCACCAGCATGTTTTTGTGCCCATAATGTACCTCAATTGTGCTAGCTCGGAAAACAAATCTTCAGTCACCTCGTTTGTGTGTGAGTGCCCCTTTTATGGTAGCGGGCAGATGGTGTCTCTCTGGACCTGTGCAAAAGGTTTCCTAAGGTGAGGCTACGGTGCTTTAGGACGTCCTGCCCATATCAGTATTCTGTATGTGAGGCCCAAATGGGAGAAATTAGATTATTTCTGTGTGTGTGTGTGCGTGTCTTCATGCCTCTTAGTCTACTTACACTTTTCTCAATCAGATTACTCTCCTTCACTGTCTACTTCTTTTTGCCTGGTCCAGTGCAGCAGCTCCTATTGCAACTCAGAAGCCCATTGTAATCCCCTTCCATACTGGACACACACACACACACACACACACACACACACACACACACACACACACACACACACACACACACACACACACACACACACACACACACCTGTGGGAGTGTGAGGACACATTGGTGCCATGGCCACAAACAGACGCACTGTAGTTTCGCACAGAGACCCATAGTGGCTGATTCAGCTACTAAATGATAGATAGCAAAGAAAAGTGGGGAGAAGGGAGTGACTGTGTGTGTGTGTGTGTGTGTGTGTGTGTGTGTGTGTGTGTGTGTGTGTGTACGTACATCAGACTGTCTTTAACCCAGTAGACAGCAGCACACAGGTCATCAATGGAACTGTCAGATGATCCAAGGTCAGGGGGGTAAGAGGAGGCTTCCCCAGTGTCCCTACTTTGTGTGTCCCAAATAAAAAGTAGCTTGTGCTGTCCAAGCAGAGCTACTCCGCATCCAACTTTTTAGAATATAAAGATGGAACAGGTGGGATAATTGATAACTGGCCAAAGCTCTCAAACATCAGACTGATTTTGTAAATATGCCTTTTGCAAAGGGAAGAGCTGGAGTTAAACACTTGGGAATTGAAAAGGGGCACGCATCAATAAATGCTTGTTGTAGTATCTAAAGTGTGTGAAAGTATATTCATAGGAATGTATTCACCAGCCACATAACACGCACAATATGCAACATGGCATCCCGTGGGTCCAGGAGAGGCATTGGTTTCATCCACTGGAAACCCATTCATTGTGCATGCCTGTGGTGTATCAGCCTCAGCTCTGGAGGATTGCTGCTAGAGAACTGTGCAATTGAGCTCTGATGCCTCCAATGAGAATTGATTACCACTGCTGCTACACAACCATTACACACACAAAAAGACACACACCAAGAATCCTACAATCTTCAGTAGAATAGAAGATCTCTCTATAATTCTTATGTATTTTTTTTGTATTTGTCAACCTCCAATTTTACTTAAAGCATGTTCTTTAGAAGCCTGTATTTTAACAATATTTAAAAGAAATTGTGTGTCTGCAAATAATTGCGGTTACAGATAAATAATTTGGTTTGGTGCAGTTTCTAAAAGTAACCGGAAGTCAACTTCACATGCCGAGGTAAGCTAACCTTTGCTTCTCAGATCTATTTTGCTATTTTTTTTTTTTTTTTTGCAACAAACCAATTTAGAGCATTGGATATTAAGTGTCTGTAGGGAAATGTATTTGATGTTTTAAGTGTAAGATCCTAATATTCACCATGTTTCTGAAAATGGTAATGTTCTAATTTGGCTCTCGTTAACTCCTCATGTTGCTGGAGATGATGAAATAATCTGTCCAACTGTATGGTTTCGTTTTACTGTTAATTCTAAGAGTATTTAAAACATAGCTTTCGTTCAGAGAGGGAGGTTTATATATTTAGTATTTGATGTGTAAGATGGACAAAAATATAATCTCAGTATTGCCTAAATATCTATATTGTGACAACTATAGGATTAACTCACAATGGGATTTTTGATAAATGTCATGTTGATAATTCTGTTGTGTCAATACTATATACGTACTAACTAAAGACGAAGCTTTGACTGTTGCCATTGTGGCGTCCTCTTGAGGGAGGATATTAATAAAGTGTAATAATTTAGTCGATTACTTTAAAGAATTTATAATCACAATTTGTCCAATACTTATAGTGGAAAAAGTGTACTACAAATTAACAGTTGCCACAACGCCACCCCAGGAACTTCACCTGGAGTAATGTTACTCCTTGCGAAGTTGAAGCACACAAGTTTGTTATACTTATGAAGGCTTGAGACTGGATCCAGCGTACAAAATCAAAACCTGAACAACACACACACACACCACACGTGCAATGTGGATATTTCAACACATTCACTCTTAAAACAATCCCACCCCAAAGAAAGCAATTAACTAATTTGGTTTGAAATGAGGGTTAAATCAATTAAACACACATAACTTGACAAAACCAAACAAATGCAAAATAACGAAAACCATCGAGTAAAAATATTAAGCGAATAATATTTAACAAAAAAATGTAATAATCAAACCCAAACAAACATGCAAAGCAACCCAAAACGTCAAAGAAAGCAAAAATATTCGAATTCAGGTTAACATGCAAAGTAACTCAACAATAAGCAAAATTAATCAAACCCAAGCAACATACAAAAAAAAAATATCAAGCAAAATAGTCAAGTCCAAATGAAGATGCAGAGCAAAACAAAGCCAAGCAAAGCAAAAGCTAAAGAAAAACAAAAACATCAAACAAAAGAAATTCCCTTTAAGAAAACAGTCCATATTTTAAGATCTGGAGACATGCGCAGTAGGGATGCAGAGTTGACGCAGTGAAACACCAAACAGCGCTCAAACAGCAGTCGGTGCGGGCAGAAACGACCACGCACCTTTTAACCCTACCATAAACAAAAGCACATTAGCATCTAAACGATAACTATGGCAACTTTAACAGCGTCACATCTACATAGGTTGTTGAATGAACATCACAAAGGCGAGGAAGAGAGGCGGCACGGCGGCACGATTACTAACGTGGTCGAACAGCTGATCGTTATCACAGCTGATTACCCAACACACGGGAGCCGTTAACGGGAGGAACACTCAATAACGCCCCAACTCACTCCAACAAGCGAGAGGAAAGATCCAGGAACAGAACTGTATGAGGGACAACAGACAATTTGAAGGAGGATGGCTGAAATTTGGGGGAAAGCGCCAAAAAGCCGTGCAGACTGCAACATACCCAAGCGGAGCGACCCGGCTGCGAGGCGATTAGGTGAGGCGACCAGGTGTGCAGGAAAGGCGGGGCACCCGGCGGCTCCCAGGTAAGAGGGAACTCAGCGCACAACCACCCACTTTTAAAGACAGCGCCCCCAGCGTAAATCAGCTAAGGCACCAATTAAGGCAGAGCATGGCCCAAATCCCATACTGCCACTCACCATGTGAATCAATACCCAAATTATTAATGGAATACATCGTTTTTGGGGGGTTTATGCTTTGCATCGGGGTCTTGCTCAACCTGTCTGGCTACATTTGGTGATAATAACTGGCATGGACATAAAATGAGTTATTCTCATGGATAGCGCTCACTGTTCTGTGTAGAGGGTGCAAGTGTGAGTGCTGTCCCAGAGAGACAGGCAGGCAGCCTCAGCAAGCCCAGGTAGACTACAATATACATTATTTATCCATTTGTTTATAAACCTGCATATGAGCAAATTTAATATATTGTTCAATATAAATACATCTTACTCGGTATATCAAAATTGCGAGAAATTGCTGACAGACATGCAGTGAAGGACACTTTTTCTATTTTTCAAAACCATATACCGGTAAATGCAATTTTTTTTATTAAAGTTGCAGTGAACAGAATCAACTTGTGTGATTATGTTTATGGTTAATGCACTCAAAACGTAGCTGCTTCTGAATAGAGTAAGGTGTACTTGGCGTGGGTTGCTGTTGCAGAGGCTGAGCTAGTAGCTCCAGTGCTCTGAAGGAGCTTTCTGAACAAGACAACCTCACACATTTCTCATCCCAGCTCTTTGGCATGAGGTGCATCTCCCGTGGCATTGCGCCCAGTCAGCTTTCACTCAGCACATATCACCCTGACTGTATAAAAAAAGAACACATCCTGTGCACACCTGGATACCTGCTGTTGGGCGTTTGGTGTGAAGGTGAAATACCTATATTGAGGCGTCCTTCAATGGCACTCAGAGGGGTGTGTTTTTGACGGGTTCAACCAACGTAATTAAAAATGACTAAAATGGCAAATGTATGGAAACCAGTTCTTTCACTACCATGTGTTGTGCATAAAATACCTTTACCTGGTTGAGGCTAATTTGCTCATTTGTGTGTCTTGGACATTTCTTGCCGTTTGGCTCATAAAGATGAGGACTATTTATAATTGGTCTCTTGTGTTTGGCGAACAGTTCTCCACATTATCAGATAATGATGCTCTGTACGGAGAGTCAGGAGGGAATAGAAATAAATTGTGAAAGCTGCTGCGACCTCTGAACTGCTCTCCTGAAAAGTGTACAGAAAAAAAGGGAGCTTACAGCTGATCAGCATAACAGAAAGAAAAAATGGACTGGTAGGCATTTCACGCCTTCGTATTCAACGTTGCGTCATGGTGGTGACTGTGCAGTTGGTAAATTGTTTATGTCAACAGTTTCTTAGCATGACCGCTGCTGTTAAACCCGGGATCTCGCTCATGATGTTGCTCAGCTGAAATTGCCCTGTGGTTCGTCTCAGCTGGTCTGGGCCCATGGTGGTGACGGGAACGGTAAAATACCCATCCTGTTTGAACGTGTTTGACCCTGTGGACGCAGCTTTGGGAACATTGACCTCTCCTGGGACGTGGTCCAAACATTTCTGTCCCCTCTGTCTGCTGCTCTCTCTCTCTCTCTCTCTCTTTCGCTCACAGAAACGGGGCTGACAGGCAGAGGGCACCAGACAAACAGAGCAGGTGTCACTGCTATGACTTTGTTCCTAGTTGCTACCAATAACTCTCTGGAATCTGACACAGTGCTCCACAAGTCTTTACAATTAAACAACCTATATAATTAAACTGACAAATCACATTTACAACTGGATGTTAGGTAGGTCCATCAATCAAGGATAAACATTTTAAGAGAAAGCTTCATTTTATAGCTTCATGCATTACTGGAATAATAACATTAAATATAGACACAAAATCATTTGTTTAATATATTTTATTCCATTATTTCCAAGGGAAATGACCAAATCTCAGCAGTCAATCCAATAATCTCTAAATGTGTCCATTAAACCAGTAAACTCCTCCACCTTCCTTCTATCCTTCCCTCATTTCTCTCTCGTCTCCCATCAGGACCTCCCTTTACTCCCTGTACGCTGCTGGACTCATCAACACAGCGGCAGCTTGCCTGCAGACAGCAGCATATGTTGTTTTCTGCTATTATAGGCGATGCTATATTCATCTGTGAGAAAAGGGTTTGGGTGAATAAAATTGGGCAAAGAAACTGGAAGGATGAATGAGTGCTTTGGTATCTGATGCGTTACGGTTTAAACACAGTGGGGATTAAAGTGGACAGTACTGCTGACATCAATGTCATCAGTTGAAGGCATTAATTGTAGCTATAGGGCTGATTTAAATGATTTTGTCTTCCCTGGGGAGAACTGTTTATGTGCGTAAGTCTCACCTAATGAGTTCAGTCATTTGAGCAGCAGCTGTCACACACGGGGGGCATTTCTCAGCACCACTCCCCTCTAAACCAAATCCAACTGTATTCTGTCAGATGAGTTTAGTTCACAAGGCAGATAAATGAGGAAGAGGAGGGAGGAATCTGCAGGCGGGTGGGGGGGGGGGGGGGGGGGGGGGGGGGGGGACTGGGGGTTCAGAGCTACAGCTCTGTATTGGCCATTTTGAATGAGAGGGGTTGGTCTTTCTCCATCTCTCTCCCCACCTCCACCGAGAAGGAGTGAGTGAGCAGCACACATAGGCAGCCCACACACACACACACACACACACACACACACACGGACGGAGGCTGGAAGAACCATTTCAGGACACACACATACATTCCAGGACAGAAGTAGGATGAAGACGATGGAAAGGAGTGAAGACATCTGAGCAGGACAGGCTGAGGGGTGCGTGATGAAGACGGAGAGGCAGACAGACGAAGACTGAGCTGCAGCGTCCCCACCTGTCAGAGAAGTTTGAAGGAGTGCTCCTCTCATGGCGGGACCGACCACACAGGAGCCCTTGAAGGTGATGTTTACAGCCCTCAGCTACACCCACTTCACTCTGCGTCTATTTCACATACCGATATTATTCTCACTTCGTCTGTTGGTGGGATTCAAGTGCATGTTTTCATTTTTAGCATTTCTTGCTGGCTTCCGTTAAATCATTAATTCATTGATCAATAGATGGAGCCTTAAATTCATATGTGTTCTTCAGGTATTCAGTAAAAAAATGTATTTGTAAAATTCACAAATACAACTGTTATTAGGACTACTAGTATTACTAATTCTTTATTATTATTTATATATTACTTACATTATTGAATTGACAATTTAACTGATTAATCAGTTTGTAAAATATCAAAAAAATGTCTGGCATGATTCTCCACACTTATGCCTTGTAGATATTACATTTACAATGATATAACAGAGAATAGAAGAAAATGAACACATTTGGAAATAATTATTAATTACTTATTAATCACCTACTTCAGAAAACACCCATCCAAATTTCCCAGTGCGTTAGATTATGTCTCAAATCGATTGTTTTGTCTAAACAATAGTAAGAAATCCAAAGACATTTAGTCTAATATTTAAATTCATTTATAGAAGAGAGAAAAGAATAAAATAAATACACTTAATTAGCTGGAAACAACTACCATTGGCATTGCTTGATTTGCTTCATATGAGCCAATTGTAATTTTTTTGCCAATTGATTAATCATGTCAGTGCCAAAGTTATGGTAGCTATGTAACACTATTTTGACTGCTCTGAAAACAGCCATGGAAATCCATCGTGTGTGTCTTATTGAGAGTTGACTGACCTGTCTCACTCTGTCATGAGGCTTTATTTCCCAGCAGCCATGTACAAATCCTCTAGTCAAGCATGGTCCTTGACTCTGCTAAATGTGATGGAGAGCTCAGCGGTCTCAGTGGACGGCAGAGGAAGTGTGAGGTGCATCCGGCTGGCAACAGCCTTGCAGCCTCATCGCCCGAGACAGACCGCGTGGGGAAGAGTGGGGAACGTACTAGACAAACACCCTCTGACCCCCACCGTCGTCTCTCTGACTTGGCAGCTGAATTGTTTGTCTTTAGCGAAATTGTATACATTTATTATTATTTTTTTAAGTTTTAGCTGAGAGTCATCTTAATGAGACGGTCCGCTGCTTATGCTACTGTACTCATCAGCAGTAAAGGATTCATTTGATTGATCAACAAAAGAGAATATGTAATGTGACGTGCCGACGGCGACGCAGGCAAACAGGGCAGAAAACGAGATGGTGAAAAATCTGTCGCCCCAAGCAATAAATGACAGAAGTGCTTAACTGCACTTTTAAAACTGTGGAAAAACAACACTCCTCGGGTTGGGGGAGGGCAGTAAGGCTGCTGCTTCATAAACACTGACCCCACTGACTGTCACTCCATCCTTATTACAACCAGTATATACATATGCTGCCAAACACAAACATTGCACACTAATATAGCCTTTAATATTGCTTGTCACAAATGCGACATTGGGCGTTTCCATGCTGGCACCGAGGTCATAAAATCTCCTTCAGCTGGGAATTCACTGCAACAACAACGCAGGCTGTATACAGAAAGGCACAAGCCAGAGCTCAGTATACAATATTTCTTTTGGTTGGGCTTTAGTGTGTTTCAATTTGCCTTCAGTTGGAGAGCGTTCCACTTCACTTGTCCTTTGCCCCGTGGCATAAAATAGGATTTGTGAAGCCGGGGAGGGGTTTTGCTCTAAAGCTTTGACTTCCTCTGCTGCCTTGTGGTCAAATCTAGAGTTTCTACTGTCAGGAGAAGACATATAGTTGTTGTGTTATTGATCGTGAACCTCGATCTGTAATCGATGGTTGGCATTGAATGAGGATATAATGGCTGATGAGTTCACCACCCAAAACGTACACCTTCTCTGTGAGTTGGTAACTTGCTGTAACAATAGGAGAAGCGTTCTCCCGTGCTGCAGATCATGCCTCGTTTTCTTAGTTCCTGTGTGTCCAACTCATCTTCCAGAACCAGCAGAAGTGCATCGCCATCGTTGCTCTTCTCTGCTGCTTTGCTGTGCTGTTGGCGCTGCTCTTCTCGTCGGTGGACATTTGGGGCGATGACGAGGACGGGATCACAGAGGAAAACTGTAGCAGAGACTGCCGGTAAGATGCTCTACAAGTGTGATTATTAATCAAAAAAGGGGGGATTATGATTAATACATTATCAGGTTGTTCTCCTCACTGGTTCCTAGGTAACTACTCAGTCTGTATTGTTATACCTACATGTTGTTACGTAAAGAGTATAGTACCATTTTTCTACGCACTAAAATGAAGCATATCTAAATCAATGCAGCATGAACAGAGATATCATATTTTCTATTCTTCTTCCTTTGTCAAAATTAACATTACCCACAATTCAACTTGACTGCCCTGTGTAAAGCTAGTATGGGGGGGTTGTAGCCTCAAGCAGAGGTGAGGAGTTGGTTACAAAGATCTGGTCACCCTTTCTAACTCCAGATTTCTTTTATTTCTCTTCAGGCCGACATTTACTCAGCTCCCCCTGGAGAAAAAAAACGGTTTTATACTACTTATTGCACATATGTAGTAGTACTCCTAAAATACTGCTTGAAACACCTTGATGTGTAAAATGACGCATTGATTATTACAGCATCGTGCTTGTGGAGAATATTCCAGACGACCTCTCTCTCCCCACGGATGGCGGACCCCACCTCCCTCTCGCTGTTGGCTTCCATACATTGTTGGACCAGGCTAAGCACTCGGTTGAGCTGGTGTCACCCGTCTGGGCCCTAAACGCCTGGGACCTGGGTACAACGCCAAGCACTGCCAAACAGGTACAAAGTCATGGCATACAGTATATATCCTCCTACATTCCTGCAGAGCATTGACCAGCTGCGTATCCCAGGTGTTCTGTAAGAGGAAATGTAATTATTTTCGAGGAAATCCTGCTCGACAACAGAAACATCACTGTCTTCCTCAGGGTCGGCTGTTGTTCCAGAGGTTGCTCAGCCTGAACTCTCGCGGGGTTAAGCTGAGGATTGCCAGCAGTCTGACTAACTCTGCTGAACTGAAGACGTTGGCAGCACACAGTGAGTGGCCGTGTGTTCATTTTATTAAAGCAGTTTGGTATGCTACTGTAACCTTCCAGAATGAAGATTTATAGCTCCTAACAACTCACCCAACAATATTTTCCTGTGCACAAGACAGTTTTTAAATGCTTTTTTTGACAGATTGAGGCTCATTTGCACCGTAGCTCCACAGCAAGGGTCGTACATCCTCCATCATGTCTGCCAAACTTGAGATCAAAACAATGGAGATCAAAACAATGATGAATGTAAGACAGTGGGCAGACACACTTTTTACGCCTCCACCACTCGTGTGTCTCTCTGTCTGTCTCCAGATGCAGAGGTCCGTTTCGTTAATACGACAGCTCTTACGGAGGAGGACTGCATTCCTCCTTCTGGATAGTGGATCGGACGCACATTTACATCGGGAGCGCTGATATGGATTGGAGGTCACTCTCCAAGGTAACAACAGCCGTTGACAACACGAGTGTGCAGACTCAAATCCGACCGGGGGGATAAACAAGCTGCTGCAGTGAGGTGTGGTCAGGTCTGCGGTTATTTTCTGACTTGAAAACGGGTTCAGTTTTTTGGTCTCTCAAAAAAATAAAAGCTGGACACGTTTAATTAAATGATAACATTTGCGCCACACGAGGACTTAGCTCCACACTCTACACCTGTACCTTTGAATGCAATTACTCCAGCAACTCTTAATGATGACTTTTTAGATTGCTGTCTGAGGCGAGCCAGAAAGACAAGTATGTAATTCACAATAGAGGAGGAACCGGGGAGCATATGACCACTTGAAGTGTGATTACCTGGTACTTTTCATGCTTCAACGCTGGCTGGGAAGGTAAGAAGAGAGACAGAAGGGAAGCAAGTCAGAAACTTGGTTGGGAGAACAGACTAAACTCCCCGTCTGCTTCCTTCTGGGTCGCACACGGAAATAGAATAAACACAAAACAAGTGTCTGCTGTGTAATTAATGACCAGGCAGGAATATATTTAGGACGACTGTCTCTTGTTCTTTGTTTTTAGCCACGCTTTGGTCCAGACTGAAATATCTTAACGACTGAATGGATTGCTATTACATTTTTGCACATAGTGCCATCATGAGGTCATGATGTTTGTGGTTTTGTGTGAAATTTAAAACTATTATGATTTATTATTATTATTATTATTATTATTATTATTATTATTATTATTATTATTATTATTATTATTATTATTATTATTATTATTATCTATCTATCTATCTATCTATCTATCTATCTATCTATCTATCTATCTATGCATGCATACTACATAGCCTCACAGAGTCAACTCTAGAGAAAAAAACACATAATGATATTATAATAGGATGAATAAATACTATTAGATAATTCAATCATCTCTCAGAGTGTTGCTTTTATCACTAAAATAATCATAACCATTGCTTTTTATCTAACTTCTCACTTTGCAAAAGCATATGTCTATCCAGTGAACACAACGACACACAGACTGCAACTTTTCTGCTGGATCACCCTCTTTCTGCTCCTTTCTGACCCCCCACAGAGGAAGGAACTGGGGGTGGTGGTGTATAACTGCAGCTGCCTGGCTCTGGACCTCCACCGAGTCTTTTCATTTTACTGGCAGCTCCATGGGAGGGACTACATCCCCTCTATCTGGTCCAAGAGAGTTACAGCCCTCTATGGGAGGCACGACGTCCTGGAGCTCCAACTCAACGCCACAGAGGCTGCTGCTTATGTGTCTGTGAGGAGCAACTTTGTTATGTATCAGTGTGACTCCATACAAAATACAAAAAAAAAACACAGATTGTGTGTAATAAATTCATAGACTGCTTTATATTCCTCTTAAAGTAGCAATTTCCTGACTCGGGACTAGATGATGAATGTCTTTGTAAAGATTTTATTACCAACTAATAACTAAAGAATGAATCATGTTAATATGCTGAGGAGCATCTGAATATTTCAAAACCTCTGCCTAAATCTGACAGTAATGAATCTTGTTACCCTATAAGTGACAAGATCTTTATCAGTTATATTTAGGACATTTATCATCTTAAAGGAACTAAGATGGAGTTATGCTGCAACGAGCTGCTGGCGACTCCAATCTGCTCTTGTATTCAGCGAGGCCTGTTGTTAAAGTCGATGGCTGTGGGGATGAAGATTAACCCAAAGTGAGCGCTTGTGCCCCTCAGTGTTTTGTACCTGCGCCTGAGAGCAGTTACCCACCTTTATCCACCTTTTTATAACATACTTTTTTGCACAAACTCATTGACGTATCCTGTCTGCAGACCTCCCCTGAACTCTTCTGCGCTAAAGATCGCACCAGAGACATAGACGCCATCTATCAAGTCATCCAGAGTGCAAAGACGTTCATCTACATATCCGTGATGGACTACCTCCCTCTGGTGAGCAGGAGCTTCAGAGGAACCTCAGTCACACGGTACATCAAGACTCTACATTTCTAAGAAAATCAGTCACTTCAATTGGAGAAAAACATTATAAGTGTATGGTTGCCTTCAGATTGTAAACGGTGTCTTATTGTTCTGGTTCTGTCAGGTACTGGTCGCCTATTGATGAGATGATCAGAGAGGCTGTTGTATTGAGAGGAGTCAGAGTTCGCCTACTGATAAGCTTCTGGAAGAAGACCCACCCCCTCACCTTTAACTTTGTCACCTCCATCAAGTCGCTCTGCATGTGGCTGCATAACTGCTCATTAGAGGCGGTATGTGAATTCACATCATTTCACCAAATGTTTCATGAGAGCTGTAGACCTTTTCACGTATCAGTATCAGTATATTACGTAAGTATCTTGTTTAATACATTTTTTGCAGAGGTTTTTTAATCACAAGGAGCAGGAGGATGACATTCAACATGGACTCAATCACAACAAGTACATGGTGACCGACAGTGCTGTCTACATTGGTAGGCAATGTGCAATATGTTTGCAGCCATTCACATTTAAGTTCTTTCATTTATTTGTGTTGCTTTTATTTGCGTCACAGTATTTCAGAATGTCTGTGTGCTATTTTAAAGACATTATGCAATACTTCTCTCTAAAGAAACAGTTCCACGTTTTGGGGAAATCTTCTTTTCTTTCCGAGACTTGGAGGACTCATCTAAGTCTCTGCAAAAAATGCAGAACTTATACTTTAGGATGTTTGCTTCCCCAAACAGAGACGTAAATTTGGACATTAAGAAGAAAAGCACACTAGAGTAACTCAGTCATTATTTCCTAGGATTTATTTATTTGTTTGTTTATTTGGGGCATGTCAATTAAATCGTCATCACCACACTTCATCTTTGTTCAAATAATACAATACACATGGCCGAAAGGGAAAGCGGGAGAAGCCAAAGCTTATCTAGTCCCGCCCATAGGATAATAACTATTACAGACACGTGTGAAGTAAGTTTTTGCCATTTCTCCACAGGTAACCATGACTGGGTCGGGAGTGACTTTGCCATTAACACAGGAGTTGGGCTGGTGTTCAAGATGAAAAATAATCTCGAAGACAGAGGAATCCTGGAACACGTCAAGGATGCTTTTGATAGGGACTGGAGATCACGATACGCTAAGAGCCTACAAGGAAACAAAGAGCTAACGGGCAAATTCAGCAACATGCCTCGAGATAAAATGGAGGAAAACCAGTGGAACAACCCTTTATATTTATAAGCACGGAATGTCATTCTATATCCTTACGCCTCATAAGGCTGTATACTGTAGTACATAATGTAAGAATGTGGCCGAGACTTGACTTTCATTTTGTGATGTAATTTTAATAGATTCAATTGCAAGACAATGTTGAGGCGGTAAATTGAAGGTTGCAAATAATAGTATCTAACTACTTCATTAAATATTGACTGTTATGTTAGCCTGCTATGCTGCATGAATATTGAAAGCAATATTCAAATTCCAAGTATACTAGGACAAGCAATATGCTGATTATAAAATCGAGATGCTCTATGTAATTCATATTTAAATCCATAAACACGTCCCACCAAACTCACCAAGACTTATCATATTTGGTATTTAATGACGAGAATATATATTTTTGTTTACAGTTTTAGTTTGTATTTTCTCAATGTTTAAATACTTTTTTTGCAAAACATTTAGGACTTTAATGCTAGAAATGAATTCGATGTGACAATTGTTTATTTATCTCATTGAAAATTTTCATCTGACCTTATAAAATGTATCTTTTTCCTAATTGTTGTTGTGTTTATTTCAGCATCACGTCTCTGGGAAGCATAGAGTGGCTGACATTTATACACAAATCCCAACAAAACAAGGCCAGATGCTTCCGGACATTTAATAGTAAGATCTTCATGGCCATGTTTCCTGTCTGCAGAATGAAAGTAACATTGAATATAGTGCTTTGGTAATATTTTCCTTTTATCAAAACCATAAACAAGATGTGGGTTAATTACCTCTCATGGCATCATGTAATTTGAATAAACGTAACTTGAATCTCAGAATTAGTTCCTGATTCACAGTTTTAAGCAAAATATGTATGCATCTATGCAAGCAGGCATATTTATAGCATTGAGGTTATGATGGCAGTCTCAACAACAGAAAAAGTTCCTGTATCATTCAGTGAATTATAGAAAAACAATTACTTGAAGGTAAGATTTATTGCAGTGGAAAGAAAGATATATAATCTAAAGTCATGTATATTTTTGTACTTTTTATTTATTTATTTTATACTGTGTATCATTTACGAGAGATTTACAGATTTACCTCCAGTTGAACACAAGGAGGCGCCAAAGCACCGTTACAGGCTGCTAAAGTTTGGCATGACGAGTTTGGAGGGTTTGTATTTGTATTGTAGGGCAGAAACTCATCACATTGCACATGGATATAGGATGGAATTAACGTGGAAATTAATTAGGATTAAGCAACTGTGTAGTTCTCCTTATCCAGCGATATTTTTTGCTAAATTTGACACTAGGTAATTAATTTATTTTTTGACCATTCATAACTTTACTTACTTTACAGTAAGTATATCCTATTTTTTTGTCATGGCTCGTCCAACAAATATCTCTAGCTAAGTGGCTAACGTCGAAGCAGCAACAGAAGTTTAGCTTTTACTGTCGTTGGATAGAGAGGCTGCTGATGATGATGGGGAGGGAGGGCGGGGGCGCCGTTGTCATGGTGACAGATTAAAGGCAAAGCTATTTCAGATAGCTTTATTAGCACGTCTGCTGCAGTGGCTCTAAACAATGTCCCTTTAGGGAGGCAGCGGTTCGTGTTATGGTGTCTATACCCTGTTGCAGTTGGCTAAACTGTCACTTTTAACTGCTCACTATATTTATATCTATATTAAATCGGTGCCAACTCTTTCTGTGTGATGAGCAGAGGAAGCTGGAAGGAGGCGGGGGTCTGACGGCGGATGCCTTTGCAGCAGAGGACCAAGGAGGATGTTAGTGTGTGTGTGGTGATGCGGGACAACTGCGGATAGGACTGCGCTTGCACCCTTTTTTGTTTTTTTGCGCTGTTTAAACTGCTGAATGTCGTAGATGGGGGCGACAGCCTGCGAGTAAAAAAAACGCCAATAACCTAAACCGCAGCGCCGGCAGGAAATCCTCAACTAGTTTGAAATGAGATGGACGGGACGATCTGAATGGTGCCAGACCGCCTCGGTCCTGAAGAAGATGTAGTTACTGGGTCGCTACCAGTCTTTTCCCCCCCTCGTTGGACGATATTCTGTTGAGGTTTATCCCCCTCAGCCTCGAGTAGCGATGGAGAGTGGAGTTTTTCTGCCCTGCCTGCACCAGTTCATGCTGAGCCCTCTCGTCTCCTGGGTGAGTAACGCTGCAGGCTCTGGTTGCTGCTGGACGCTGTGATAGCAACCTGTCATCCTCTATGTGCTCTCTGTATTTAGGTGAGGACATTTGTGCCACATGATGGGGGCAGGCACCTGGACCTTTCTGTGTTACTGGATGGAGTCTTTTTGAATGACATAATGACAGAAATGTAAGTCACTTTACTTTTTATTGAATGAGTGTCTTTCTAAAGATTTAGTTTTGCTGGCTGGCTTAGACTTGATACAGCATCTGATGATGATTCACGCTCAAATGCTATAAATCATCCTAAGATTTAAGTCTTTTTCTTTCTTTCTTTTTTTTTTAAGAATTAGGCATCTTTCTCCCCTCATGCCATCTAAATCAGCTATCAAGCATCTGCTAGCATTCTCATCCAACAGTACCGGCTTTGTCAGTCTGCAGTAATAAAGGGGAGCTTTGTAGTCTGCGGTAGTATTTAAATGCATCTTCCTCACTTTTAGGGTTTCTCTGAAAAAAAAAGCACAAAACATTGATGGACGTCACCTACAAGAAAGACATCATAGATATTGTCAAGATGCTACTTAAGAGATTATGATCTGGGGGCCTTATGTTCTGAGAGAATTACCCTCACCCTTAACAAACTACTGAGTGATCGTCTCTCTGGCAGTTTACTGTGTGACACAAACTGACATGTGGTAAGATGCTGACTTATGTCTTAGGACACTGATGGTAGAAATGAAATTGAAGAGTTGCAAGAAAAAAAGGGGGGGGGGGCGTAAAACTGATGACCCAGTGCACTTGTGGATAATGTTGTCTAGCCACCCCAGGTCTACAGTACCCATTCATCCCACTTATCTCCTGGGGTCACAATAACCAGCTCTAAATGCAAACCAACGCTGCAGCGAGGGGAGGGTAGGAGGCGGGATAATCTCCTGGATTGGGAGACCCTCTGGGATTAGGGCCTTGTTGCTGCTGTTTAGTGGCACTGGGACACAGATGGGTGGGGAGGGAGGAGGTACAGAAACAGGATAAACAGCACAGACGTGGAGACGGGGATACTAAAACATGTGATGCACTGGGCAGCATGGCAGAATCCTGTCTCTCTTTCAAACACCATGTCTGTCTGTCTATTTCCCCAGGTATAGAATATCATTTGTGTATGAAATACAAATTATAGGCCACACATCAGATTTAATTTCCTGTGCAATAAGGTGAGGTTTGACCTATATAACTTCACAAAGGTTCGTGAAGGACATAACTTGGACAGCCCCAGACAACATTAGGCCCAAGCCAACAATCCAAGAATCCAGCTACAGAGTTTCCGGGTGGAAAGCCTAATGCCACCCCATTTGGCTCCGGCGGTATGGTTTGTTGGCTGAAAAGGATGACGTCACACAAGGAATGAATAGAGAACTCATACATGTTTTCATGGCGATCCCCGAGCCAAGACATTCACCAGCTTTCAGCTTCCTCTCAGCTCCATTCCACTGACAATCATGAGTTTGTTTGTGAATAGCAGAAATGTCATTTTAAAAAAAAACTTCATGTCACGTCCTGTCTGCAGAAATCCCACAGCTACACCTCAGGGTGCAAACACAGCGAGTAGGGATCCAGGTCAGAGGATCCAGAACCTGAACCTCCTGGTCCAGCAAATCAAGTCGTATTACCTGGTGAGTTTTGGATGTTTGTCTCTGAGCCACATGTTATATAATATGTCGAAACAGGATACATCATCTCTCTCTACATGGGATTATGATATCCAAACACTGGATTATTCAACTCTGATTCAATTTCACGTCGTCCATCACGAACACACTGGCTCACACAACCAGATAGTTGGTAGCAACTTGTGTCCCAGCAGATCAGCTAGTTCTTCTTAAGAGGAATGCCCTAAATAAAAACCATGTACACGCGTGTGTAATCAGCACAGTGTTGAGTTTAGAGCGTAGCAGAGAGCCGAGTCAGGGCCACAGACAGAGCTTTAGAGTGACATCTAAAGTCACGAGATTCATGGGCAGACACTGATGTTGAATCTTGGATTTACTGTCTGTGTCACAGCAATTAAGTACAATTCGTGCTAAGCTTTCTTCTGCTGAGAGCTTTTAAGAGCGCAAGAAAACTAATTTCACTGCGGATGGGATCAAGTTCTTCAGATTAGCAATGCAAAAGTATGATGGATTTTTATTGTTGTTGTTGTTGTTGTTGTTGTTGTTGGAAAATGAGACCGAAGAGTCTGTACAGACATGCTAGCTGCTCCGTGAGGCTATACTCTGGCACCTCTGGATACTTTAAGCTACATGCTAATGTCAGCATGCTTACTTGTTTACGCTGCCAGTGTGCTAATGTTTAGCAGGTCTAATTGTTAGTTTACCATTTCTGGCATATTAGTTCAGGAGTGTTAGCTTAGCAGCATTTGCTAATTAGCAAATTCAATTCCCATCTACTTTTAAAAATACTTAGTGTCTTTAAAAGTGACATTTAAGAGAAACAATAGTTTCAACTGACATAATAAAAAAAGAACTGGTATGGTTTCCATCGCTATCGAGTTGAACAAATTAATATATAGTGAGATGCTTTTGCAAGTCTATACCTAACATATAAAATTGTTGTTTCCCGTTCAAGTTTCTTTTACCTCTGTTCAATTCAATTACATTTTATTTATATTGTCATATCACAACAAAAGTTACCTCAGGACACACAGAGCAGGACTAGAACACGCTCATGATTTTCAGAGTCAAAGCCCCATCATCCCCCAGGAGCAAGTCTAAAGACGAGAGACCCGTTCCATGCTCCATAATCACACATAAGCAAGGACAGGAGAGAATGGTTGGAGATTCATGGCCAGTCAGTTGAACTTTTCTTAAATAGTCACACTGGAAAATGCATGTGGTATTACATCAAATAATAAATGCTTTCCTGGTAAATGGGAATTGTTTCCTGACCTTTACAGGGTCACTTTCCTTCATTAACAATCTAAACTGCACACACCAGCACGGACACATGAATGTGAGCTACTTATAGCCTAATGCAAGGCTTTGCCAAACACTTCTGGTGGATTTCAACACTGCACCAGGGTAACTGGCTCCGTCAGCTACCCATTCAGAGTACCTCCATTTGTTGGCTGTGTTTCTATACATGAGCTCTCGGCTGCTATGTGCTGTACATACATACGTCCCTGTCCATTCAACACTTTGGCTACACCCAAAGAAATGTCGTATTCCATGCTCATTTCATTTTGGCCTAAAATGTGCCCATCTTCCTTCTTTCCTCCACCCATCTCCCTTGTCCATCACCGTTTCTCTTTTCTTTCTTTTGCAGGATAATCTGAGACAATTAATCATGATCCCTTTGCCAAACGTGTTGCTGCTTGGCAGGACTCCCTATTGTGGTATGCTCTTTTATTCCTCATCGCTCCTCTCTATCGGAGCTGCTAAGTCAGTATGTGGTTGGAAGCTTGATGAGTCCGTCTGCTGATGCTCCATTAGCACTCCATTGATTTCCATTAATTAACCCAAAATGAGGATGTGTAATGTAGATTTTAGCATCATCGCTAACCGGTCAAATTAAAAGTTATGAGAAATTTGAGATTTTAACAAAATGGTACATTCCGAATTTGAGAAACATATTAAAATATGCTCTGCTAATGAAGCTATGGTTAACTACTAGCACTAATGTTATTGTTAATTTGCATTTAGAAAATTACGTTTAATTACTGAATGCAAATCAGGCAGAATCTTTCCATTAAAAAAAAGACTTCTAAACACTGAAAGCTCTTTGATACAGTTTATGATACAATTTGAATTCAAATGCTCTCTATCAGTCTGATTTACCACCCTGCGTTCTGACGTTAAGGCTTTGACAAGTGGTGACCCAAATTCTCCAACTACCACTTTATTCGACTTAAATCCATGCCAGCAGCCATCACTGCTTCAATCTGATAAGTTCTCTTTCAGATTATGAACATTTTTTTCCCCTCCACAGATCAAAGTCTAGAGCAAATGAAGACGCTTTTGCTGCTGCTGTTTGGGATGTGCAGTCCAGGTAAACCCTGACAACTTCTGTGCAGACATCCTGAAATAACTGCATGAGCTGAAATCTGTTTACATTTTCATTTCCAGTGTGAGAAAAAAGAGCTGTACATCGAGAGGATCCAGACGCTTGACTTTGACACAAAAGCTGCCATAGCTGCACATATTCAGGAGGTATCTGACTTTATATGACATGACTTTTTAAATTCCACAGCTGTGTAGATGAGAAATACAGTTTATATGAAGTTGAAACAGTACCGATTTATTTAGAAGTGAACCCCTGACTGTCCCTTCGCATGTTCACCAGTTGACCCACAGTCAGGACAACGTGCTGGATCTGCAGTGGTTGGAGTCCAGCGAGGTGCAACCAGATGAGCTGGAGGCCGCAGCGAGGAATATGGCCAGGCATCTCCGGGATGTGCTGGATCAGAGGGACACCCACCTAGAGGTATATGATTTCAGATTGTTTAAGAGATATATTTAACTTTATGCTGTGTATATAGTTATGCTGTGTGTAAATCCAAACCAATTTTATACATGAAGTGTTTTTTTAATATATTAAGTGTCTACAAAGTGCGCATGATAAATGGATGGACATTATATGTAGATAGCGGAAGTGTTTCAATCAACAAGTTTTTATTTTAGAGTCTTTCAGATTTTAAGAGGTACATTGGGTTGTATGTAATGTGTAGCCTGTCCTTTTTTCAGACTATAGCAGAGCTAATGCAGGAAAAGGAAGGTGTGGTTAGCTTGCTCAATAGCCCCTCCAGTCCACAGTCTGGCAGCTACTCTCCCAGTATGCAGCAGCAGCAGACTGGGACTCAACAACACCTGGCCGTGGAGCTGGCTGACTCTAAGGCCAAGATCAGACGACTTAGACAAGAACTGTGAGTGCCAAACGATTTATTCTATTCTATTTAAAAAAAATAAAATAAATACAATACAATCAAGCATGAGCGATAAATGGTGAAAAGGAGAAAACATATAGTGTGCAAAATCAGGAGAACTGAAAAACTCACTCTTTTACAAGTCATACACAGTCACAAAAGCATCTTACTGCAAACATACCAATGCATATAAAAACTGTTCCTGCTCTGAGATCAAAATGACAAACCGGTGGAAGGCCATTTCCACAGTGAGTGATAATTGAGTGTGTATAGTACGAGTTTCACTTCAGGATGGATGTCGTCCTCTGTAGAACTGCCAGTATAGAGTGAGTGAGCGGCACAGAGAGAGAGAGAGATAGGACAGGGTAAGCGATGCCCCTGGGAGTTTTGTCCCACATTACTGCCTGCTTGGCAGGTTCCATGGCTGTGCACCACCACTGACCCACATTGGCTCAGCGGATCCTGCAAGCACATACACATGCACACTAAACCTGATCCGATCAAGATCCCCGTTCAGCGCTCTCTATCCCATCTTCTCTGCTGTATTGTCCTCTCTTGTTGAGATTTGCAGATTCACATGCCGAGCAAACATAATGTCACTTAAAGCACCGTGTATGAGCCTGGCTTTCGACAATTTATCCATGTGTATAACATGTGTATAACATGCATCTGTTTCTGGGCAACATGTGAGAAAGGAAATAAAATGGTGTTTAAGGAAATGTACGTTGGATGTATTATATATCTATATACATTTATATTGGTTAGTGCTCATTTTGATTGAAAGTATGTTTATTTGATCATTTTCAGCATTTAAATAAATGCTAAAGTGTGTAGCGGTACTGCACTCTAACCAGCCCGCCTGCTTGTTTTTCTGCGGCGCACATCCGACCCCACCAGAGAGGAGAAGAGTGAGCAGATCCTGGACTGCAGACATGAGCTGGAGAACATGGAGGCAGAGCTGAAGAGGATTCAGCTGGAGGTTTGTAGTCGGAAAAGACAAAGAATGGATTGTAGCTCCTTCAAACAGTAACCTCCTGACCACTGCAGATTATACAGATTAATGCACACCATACTTTGCCGCAGAGCGGTGCTTAATGACAGCAAATTCAAAGCAATACAAACAAAGCTTATATGGATTTATCTGAACAGGAGATCTCACTTTGTATTCACTGTTTTAGCCTCGTGAGCAAGCACGGTTCATATGTTACAAACATTTGTTGGAAATTAAAGCAGCATCAACCAGTTTTTTATTACCACTTTGGGGCTGCTGAGAAAAACTAACCCAACATTAACCTTTTATCAACGTGTTAGCAAATAGCTGCCTGTTTATTCAATTCAATTCAATTTAATTTCCACATTCGTATCACAACAAACGTCATCACAGCACACTTTACACACAGAGCAGGAGTAGAACATGCTCCTGATTATTGATACGTCCAGACACTGAGCCACGTTAGTGTGCATTCAGTGTCGTGTTTCCATTTAGCTCTGATTTTGTCCTCACCAACCCCTGAGGGCAATAACTAAAACTAGCTAAAAAGGAGTTGGGTGATAACTCTAACTTTGATCTACTGTTAATATAAAAATATTGATCCAAATGTTGTAAATTGTAAAACTGATGCACACCTCCATGCATTTTAAAGATTTGCTACGAACGAAGACGATGCATCATCTAAACCATCTTTGCTTAATCTTAGCAGCAGCAAAAAAAAAAAAAAAGACGAATGATGGTTCAAATTTTGCTATCAGCCATGCCTCTGAACCTTTACCAGAACACCCAGCTGCTTGGAGATGCCCGTGCAGCCCGCACCTACCGGGACGAGCTGGACGCCCTGAGAGAGAGAGCCATCAAGGCGGATAAACTGGAGAGTGAAGTGGGACGCTACCGGGAGCAACTGCACAAGATGGAGTTTTACAAGGCCAAAGTGGAGGTGGATGCAGTTTTACATGTTCCTTTTTGGAATTTGAACACTGCAACAATCAAATATTGATTATGTTTTTTTGTGTGTGGGGGGTCTTGTGTGTATTTCAGGAGGTAAAGGAGGATAACAGGGTGCTCCAGGAGACCAAAGAGGTGTTGGAGGATCAGTTGGCAGGTTGGAGAGCACGCTCTGATAAGATCCACCAGCTGGAGAAGTACAGTCTGCTGCTGAAGGCCCAGGTCCACGACATGGAACAGGTCAGACATCTACACACAAGGAGATCAGTGGCGACACACACCTCTGGAACTCAACATTCAACACCTCAGTT
The DNA here is from genome assembly GCA_029853015.1 of Chelidonichthys spinosus. Classification (NCBI taxonomy): domain Eukaryota; kingdom Metazoa; phylum Chordata; class Actinopteri; order Perciformes; family Triglidae; genus Chelidonichthys; species Chelidonichthys spinosus. The sequence goes on along the minus strand of CM056824.1, from coordinate 16,253,305 downwards.
CAGTCCTTTCTGTGGTCAGACAGAATCAGTTCTCACACCTCTGCCGGTTCTTTGTTTCTTCACATCAGGAGAGGGAGGCGGATCGGAGGCGTGCTGAGGAGCTGCAGGAGGAGAACCTGTCTCTGTGTCTGGCTCAAAGGAGGAGCATGGAGGAGTCCCAGCATCTAGGCTGGGAGTTAGAGCAGCTCTCCAAAACCACGGAGAACTCTCAGGGTAAGATGAGATACTGGGAGAATTTATGGACGAGATTGATTGGAATGGTAAGGGGGGAGTGTGTTTATCCACGGATACAAACGAGCATAAATGGTTTAATCTATTAGCACTCCTTATCCACTTTTAAGATTTTATGATTTATCAGGGTAAGAAATACAAATGGATGTATTTTTTTATCTCTACATGCAAATTGAATGTATGCTGAACAAGTCAAATTATATCTCCTTCTGCCTCCATCTGTTTGTGTAAAGGCCAGCAGCCTCTGAGCGAGGAGGTGAGCGAGAGGACCCGCAGTCGGATGCTGAAGCTGGAAAAGGAGAACCGAAGTCTCTTAAGGGCCTTAGAGGAACTCAAAGCTGCCTCCGTGAACAACAACACGGAGCCCAAACATGGCCACCGCCGTGAATGTGATCACGTCTGCCAGATGATGCGCAGCACCAACAACTGTACCTCCTTAACAGATGAACCCGCAGCGCTGCAAACCACCTGTTCAAATACAGAAAACAGCAGTGTATTCTCGCTCAGCGCAGTAACACAGCGGATGCTGAACGGCGACGCAAACTGCCATCAGCCACTCCACGGCGAAGGTCCTGAGGAAGTCCAGAGTGAGATCTTCCTCACAGATAATCCAGAGCTCCATGTTCAGGAGAAAGGACAGCTAGAGGACAGAGATGGCGGAGACCATTTCAAAGAACTGATGTCTGATCTGGAAGTCTTAGAAAACAATCACAATAGGCTCCGTTGTTTTGTTGGGTCACGTGATCACTCCCCTGGCTCCAAGGGCAGCAGTCCCTGCCATGACAGCATCTTGACAGGTCTGCCAACACGTTCCTCTTATGCCAGCAAGCACACACAGCGGCTGGATGCCAAGTTCAGGGCCCTGGAGACACTCAACCAGCATCTACAGACTTCCCTGGATAACACCGGTAGGTCCTGAGTATCAAATCGACATTAAAGATTCGGTAAGTCAAGCACACAATTAGCACTTAGTTTATTTCTTCTACCCACTCCATATCTTTAGACCGGAAAGTTCAACGCCTGGAGGCAGAGGTTCAGGAGCTGGAGGCAGAGAACCAGAGTCTGCAGGCCACTTTAGAGGAACTTCGGATCTCTGCACGGCGCCTGGAGCAACTGGAAACAGAGAAGCAAAGCCTGGAGCAAGAAACCACAGTCCTGGAGAGGGAAAAGAGGCACCTAGAGAAAGAGAATCGACGACTCCGCCAGCAGGTAGGTTGGCTTGTTTTGTAAGGGCAGTTAATAACCGGTAGTATAATGAAGACTTGTGTTGCTCTTGAATAAAATGACTACTTTTCTACCATCCTCTTTTTTTAGGCTGAAATCCAGGAAGCCAATTTAGACAGTAGTAATGTCTGTATGGCCAGCCTGGAAAGGGAGATGCGTTTTCTTGTAAAGGAGTTGGAGGGCTTAAGAGAGACTGCTGAGAGGGTCAAAGACCTGGAGAGAATCAACAGAGAACTGGCCAAGCAAGCTGCTATCGACCAGAGGACCCTGGCCACCCTCAGAGAGGTGAGGGGAGGAAGTATGTGCTGTCTAGTTCATGCTGAATGACTAATACTCATAAGGACCATGCAGGTATGTCACAGGGGTTGTTAGATTTTACTTTTGGATAGATTTTATCTGCACAGGTTGCACACACTTTATCTGTCTACGACGCATCAAACTCCAACTACAAATACTTATTTTGAAAAAATAGATAAAAGCAAGTAAACGTTCTGTAAAATGTATATTTTTTGTGTATATATGTTGTGTTTGTCAAGAAAAACAATGATTTGGTTATGTGGATTTGGAATGATGCCCTTGAAGGCACTATTTTACCACAATATGGAAACTGTAAGCTCCTGACTGTTATGTTGTCTTACATTCTTCCAACTACCAGCACACTGAAGATTTAAAATGTGTTCCTAAATATTAGAATCGAATGAGTCCTGGATGTTTGTGTTCCAGAAATGTATTAACAAATAAAAATGATGTTAAATGTAAATTCATGTCTTTAAAAAATTGATAAAACATAACTAATCTTTAGGAGCTGGTGAGTGAGAAGCTGAAGACCCAGCAGAGAGAGAGTGAACTGGAGAGACTGGCCCATGAGTTGGAAATGAAGGTCCTGAGCCAGGAGAGTGCGGAGCAGACTGAGCAAGAAGGACCAGCCAGCAGGTGCTTGGTCTTTCAATCTGTAACCTTTGAAATCAATATGAGGAATGAGGTTATAATGCCACGGTTGGTGTAAAATGCCTTCCTTCCACTATGCAGCAGGTTCAAGATGCTGGAGTCAGAACTGGAGACGTCTCTGAAAAAATCTCTTCAGATTAAAGCGGACAAGATGGCAGCGTTGGAGGCTCGTCTGCAGGAATCCTTCAACCTGAACCATCAGCTACGCCAAGAGCTCAAGACCGTAAGTCGTGTAGTACTTTGAGAGCCACATTTGAGCAAATAACTCATTGAGATACATTCTAAGTGTTTGACCTTTGACCTCAACAGGTGAAGCTGAGCTATGAGGCCTTGCAACAGAGGCAGGAGGAAGAGTGGACGGCATCAAGCTCCACTTCTCCCAGAGACACTGGCAAGGCAATGAGCGAATGGCTGCGTGAAAGCCACGAGGCCACCAAGGAACTACTGAAGCTCAAAGATCGTCTCATCGAAGTGGAGAGGAATGTTAGTGCTTGGCCTTAATCAAAGTAGATGACCTATGGTGTGCGTTAGTACCAATATATAAAATGGCTCAAAAACGGACTAGCACTTACTTTTGATGATAATGATATATTAAAAATGGAACAAACAATGTGTGTTAAGTTAACACTAACTTCTCCTTTTCATGTCACATTTTACAATACTCTACTCTTCTCCCCAGAATGCGACACTTGAGGCAGAGCGGCAGGCTACGCAGGCCCAGCTGAGGCAGCTGGAGGGTCAGTCTGACAGTCAGCAGGCTCAGATCCTCGCCCTGCAAAGGCAGGCTGCCTCGCTGCAGGAGAATAACACAGCCCTGCAGACGCACAACGCTAACCTGCAGGTGCCACTACAACACACACTACGTGTGACGCGTGTATTCAAATCTCTGAATGCAGACTCAAAATGCTACATTAACTTCTAATCCCCTTCTTCCCCAGGTGGAAAAATCCACTCTGAACTCCCAGAGTGCCTCTCTCATGGCCCAGAACGCTCAGCTGCAGCAGCAGCAGTCGGGGACAGAGAGCGAGCGTGACGTCGCCATGCGGGAACGCGAAGACCTGCGCGGTGTTCACGAGCAGCTACTGCGAGATCACGAGCGGCTGGCGGCTCTGCATGAGAGGCAAGCCATGGAGTACGAGGCCCTGCTGGGAAAGCATGGCTGTTTGAAAAACGTCCATCGCACACTGGAGCTGGAGCAACGCACACTGCAGGACAGGTAGGGGGAAAGGCACTGCTGTCGCCATGTGGTCGAGGTCCTTCCTGTGTGTGTTTTCGTGCATGTTCTTATGTATTGGTGGTATCTGTAGGTACAATAGCCTGTTGCAGCAACGGGACAAGCTAGAAGACCTGGAGAAAGCCCTGAAGGAGGAGCAGATGAGGATGGCTCTGGAGAAAGAACAGCACAGGTCCACCGCTGCTGAGTGCTGCAGGCTCCGTGATGAGAAGGAGTGGTGAGGAGGCAACATTACAAGCAGGCAGCTAAATTAATGGATAAGGGTTTATACAAGGAGATAAACAGCTTCTGCTTTTTTTAAAGGCTCAACCGAACAAACCGTCAGCTTCTCAACGACAACGAGTTGCTGACGGCAGATCACAAGGAGCTGAAGGGCCAGCTGAATGAGGCCAAGCTGGAGCACACCTGGCTGGAGGCCGACTTTTCCAAACTAAAGAAGGAGTTTCAGCAGCTGGACATCACCTCCACAAAGCTCACCAACCAGTGTGAGGTATTGACGTGCATGTGATCTTGCCTATTAAATCAGTTTTAGCAATTGAATAATAGTATGTTTTACATACATGCGTACCCCATGTGACGTTTAGCTGCTGAGCCAGTTGAAGGGCAACCTGGAGGAAGAGAACCGCCACCTGCTCGGCCAGATCGAAACCCTGATGCTCCAGAACCGGACCCTGTTGGAGCAGACTATGGAGAGCAAGGATCTGTTTCACGTTGAAGAGCGACAGTATATGTAAGCAAATGGGGGTCAACGCCATGATACTTATTGTAGCATTAAATAGGGTCGAATGTGTTGGTTTATAGCATGTTCCAGTCATTTATTAGCTAACTTATCGAGGGTTGTGTCGGGAAGTGTTTGATTCTTGCAAACAGCAGAAAAGTACCACAGTTATCAACAGCACTTATAGTCGATCTATCTGTATGCTTATCTTCCTGTTCAGTGACAAGCTTAATGATTTGAGGAGGCAGAAGGAGAAGCTGGAGGAAAAAATAATGGACCAGTACAAGTTTTACGAGCCATCGCCTCCCCGCAGGTAAGCTGTCTGCAATAGTGTTATAGTGCAATAGTCACTATTTTTTTAAATTTCTTATTACCATTACTAATGTCTGTTTTCACATCCAGCACTTCAGACATTTTAATCAGCATGCAATACTTAATTTAACTGATGAGAGTCTCAAGTTATGTCATTTCAGCTCACATACAAGTTTACAACATTTATTGTTAACAGGGTTGAGCAGCAACATGCAGTTTGTAGTCCCATTTAGCTAAAAGGAAATAAACATACCCTATTATGTGGAGGATGAATGAGTCTCACAGCCTGAGGAACAAAGCTAAATAATACACAATGTTCATGAAACAGTTGAGGCTGTTAGACCAAAACTATGAGCTGCAAGATGCTAAAATGCTCCGTCGAGCTAAGAGGAATAGCAGAGTTGTTAATATAACGGCAGCTTCAAGTATGCATTGTTTAATCTGCATAGCATCCATTGCATTCACCCTTGCATGGATGGTGGATTTCTTCTTGTGTATCTGCCCTTCCACAGACGTGGGAACTGGATCACTTTGAAACTGAAGAAGTTGATTAAATCCAATAGCCGTGAGCATGGACCTGAGCGCCCGCCAACACCCACACACTCGGGCATCGCAGAGCCGCACCTCCCCTGTCAGGACAACGGCTCCTTCATCAGCTCAGATGGCTCTGGAGGTTCAGCCTCCACCTCAGCAGGTGATGCCATCTCGCCCCAACGTAACAGCAGTGAGTACGACCTTCTTGGATTCACCAGATCATCTCCCATTGACTTGGCGGAACCAGTCTCATCAAAGTGCCAAAGTCCCCCCTCCATAAACCTGGGAGTAAGATCCCCATCAGACGCAGAGCGCAGAGATCGTTCATGTGTGTGTTCGTGTAAAGTCCAGAACCCAGCCAGACGACGGAGCTGCAAGTGTGAACCGTTATCCTCGGCGGTTTCGTCAACACACAAAGCTCAATTTATAAAACAGACATTTTCCCAAAATTTGATAAAACTCCCCCCTCCACCTCAGCATTTTTCAAGGAAACCCAGAAACTTCAATAAATGAATTTTAAGTACATAATGCAGGTATTGGAGTGTGTTTAAAAATAAGTGTGTTGTGTGTGAGAGCAGTCCTCAATATGTCTTCCCCATGTCTTTCTTGATTCTTAATGTATTTCTTCACTCCTGCCTTCCTTCTTTCCCCTTGTCTTTTTCTTCCCTTCCTACCTCCCTCCCCCCCTCACATCCCCCTCTCTGCTTGCATCACGTCCTTTGTCTACCTCCCCTGTGACTGCACTTTGCTATTAAATAGCCACCAAAATGTTTCCCCGTATGAGGAACAGGCTGAAGGACAGAGACAAAGTCAAGTCCCTCTTCCGTCGTTCCATGTGTAAGAAAGACTGTGGTCCCGTGTCTACCCTCATCTTGACTTTGATTTCACTGCTAACTTGAAATACTCAGTGTGTCTATGCTTTATTCCTTTCTGATACATGCCGTAACACCAAAGTAACTAGTTTGAGTAGGATTCATTATTGTCAGCAGTCATACTTTAGTCATGTGTCCATCCATGCCTCATTTCAACATCTTATATTCCATGTTTACATTGGCAGCAGTCATTTCAGTAGTGTGGCTATAGGGTGTTTAACCAGAGGTCGAAGAAATGCTGCATTGCAGGAGGACACTGGTCCTGCATGAGCGCTGTCCTACCAGGACTCAGCTGCACTGTAGGGTTTAACCGCATGCAACCATGATTCTAGACGATTGTGTGGTCTATGGAGAAAGCAACCCACCTTTGTCTTTGTGTTCTCCACACCATAGGATGAATATAAAATACCTCCTTGTTTCCATGACTGGTTCCCCTGTCTATCCCTCTCCCTCGTCCACTTCCCACTTCTTCCACTCCTTCATTCAACAACGCAGCCCTGAGCAGCTTAGCGTGCCCCTCAGCTCCGTTCGAGGAGGAGCGGTGGGCAGACAGCTCAGCGCGACCGGAAGGGTCAGAAGCTGGTGTTGAGGAGGACGGGAAGAACGCATTGTCCTCATCCCTCACCACATCCATCTTGTCCATCCTCCACCTTAATCTCCCCACCACACCGCCATCTGGCCACATCACCATCACAACCACTGCCGACACTGTTCCAGATGTTTCTGAGCTCTGGGTGCCAGGTAGAGGCCTTCACGAGCCACCGTTTTGTTTTGATGTCATCTCTTTAAGTTAGCTGATAGAATAAAGCGTAGAGGAGAGTAGAGCAGAGATGGCGCATCTCGTGTGCTTCTCTTGTTTTTAAGCGTAGAAGCTAGGAGTGCTGAAATGTGTCCGTCACGTATAAGCGTTCAGTGATTTCTCATTTTGTGCCCCACAGACAAGGATTCAAATGATGGTGCTGTGCCATCTGGATTTGAGGACAACGACGAGCTGCAGCATCACGGTAAAGCCCTGTGGATACTCGCTGAGAGGATTCCGCAAGCATACAGATGTATTACCAGCTTGGGAATTAGAGCAAATCCATCAAATTGCAATCATGACCTTGTTTCATATTAATCTCTTCGCTGACCACAGAGGGCTGACAACTTTGATAGAAAAACTTAGCTCTGCTGCCGCCTGTTGGTCATTAATAATATTACATTGGGACAGCTGACATGTTTACATGATAGAAGTGACATATATTGTAGTTCTTAAAAAAAACATCATCATCTCTTTCCAGGGCTGAATGGCGTCCAGAGTCGAGCTCAAAGTGAGAGCAGTGGTGAGTTCAGCCTGAGTCTGGAAAACGAGCCGTGGTCAAACAGCAGCAGCCCTGTCCAGCAGCCCCCATCACGCCGCTCCTCCTCCTCCTTCCAGCCCCCCAGCGATACGTCCACCCCCCAACACACACAGAAGCAGCACAAGGAGAAAGCCTCTACCATGCCCATCACCAACAGCCAGAATTCAGTTATACAGTCCATACCCAAACAGAAAACTCCTGGGCTCTCTCAAGACTTCTGGCTCACGAGGGGTACAAAGAGCATCCGAAGGGTGTCAAGAGGGAAAGTGATGCGTCGCTTGTCAGATTCGGTGGGCACAGTCAAAATGAACCCAGGGCTCAGTGGGATGAGTTCAAAATCGAGCCCAAGCAAAGCTGAAACTAGCCACGCCTTAGCTTGTTCACCCATCACAGTGCTGTATGTTCAGGGCAAATCGTCCTCGATGTCCGGCTGCCTCAACTGCTTCTCCACCCCTCTGGGGAAAGAGGGGCGACTGAAAGGCTCCAGGTCGCCCAAAAGTCTACCCCGAGCCAGCAGTGTCATCTCCACCGCAGAGGGGTCATCCCGGCGCTCCAGTCTAAACAGCGACTGCAGGGCGAAGGTCAAGATTGAGCCGCTCTCCATCCAGGTTTCAGAAGAGTGCAGAAATCCGGAGGAAACACAGTGTCGACTTCAACCAGAGACCAATAATTGTGAGTCGGAGCCCGTTCCTCCAGTCAAACCTCCCAGAGACCCGACAGTTGTCGTTCCCACAGACGGACCAAAATCCCCTGTGCAGGAGTCGCTTTATGGCTCCTCGTTCACATTCAACTCCGTCTTCTCAAACACGATTTTCAGCGATTCTATGGTCACCGCCATGACTAGTCCGGATGCCCCTGACGACAACCAGGCCTTCATTTGTCTGACTCCATCTCTGGTGCAAAACTGTCCAATTGAGAGCCAAGAGTCGGCTCCTAACACACCACAAGCCCTGCTCACCGTTGATAGTGAGCAGAGTCAAAATGCACAACATGCAGCTGGGCTGGAGGAGAAGTCGCTCACAGTTGACTGAAAGCAGCCTTCATGTCACCGAATGTTGTGTTATCAAATAAAGCGGGTCGCTGCAAAGCACTTTTCATCACATCCACAGAAGCACACAAGTCACTGTAATGTAAGATGTACATAAAAATATTTTTAGTTCTGAGTTTGCTTTTTCCCACACAGCTTTAGTAATATGACCAGCTCTTATGACGTATTAATATACCTGAGTATTAGGAAGAGATTCACAGCATTATCATCAGCATTTTGGTTGTCTTTTTGCATAAATTCTGTTTTAGAACTGAAACACATATGGACAGATGTCCTCTTGATTGGTGTTGGGTCTCAAGTCTGTTAACTTTACCGCACTGAAAATCCTCTTGTGTAATATTTGTGTTTGCCAAAACATTTTTGCTAATTTATGCTGTTTCTATGTATGTCCTGTTACTCAGACAGAACTTTTAAATGATTATGTTGATTGCTGTTTATGTTTAAATATGAGCCTCTGGGAAATGTGATGTTCATGTGTGAGAAACTGTAAATCTTGTAAAATAGGATGTATACCCCAATGCTATTTTCCCTTGAATAAATAAACCCTCTATGTTAAATATGTACCTCATTGTCATTGTTTATAATAGTCTGTGAGTCAGACCAGACCAGCAGCAGCTTCACATATTTGTTGGAAATTTTGTTATTTTTCCCTGCATGATTTCCAAAAGGGACACAGAAAAAATGAAGTAAACTGATTTGAAGCTATTTTGGTATAGCATTCTACATACTACAATTAATCCAATTGGCATATGACATATTATTTATGTAATATATAGGGTATTTTTTTCGACTTATTCAGACATATTTTACAATGTTTTTATGTTTTTCATTACTTTGTTTGACATGCTACACTATGACTTTTTTCAAACCTAAGACAAATAGCTCAGGGAGATGAAAAACAAGCCAGGGAGCACCGGGTTAAGAGTTTGATTCCTGGCAAGGGGGGAGTTTTTTTATTGTAAATAAAGTATGCAAAGAAGCAGCCAGAGTGTCCAATTAACACTGAAGTTATTGGGTTCACCCCTATTGTTAGCATTTCATACAATGATTTATTAACTTTTTTCCAATATATGACTTTTTAGGATTTTGTCAACAAGTCATACTATGATTTTTTTAGACATGCTATACTATGACTTCTTATGCCTTTTATTGACATACTATACTTTTTTCAACTTTTTACATCCGTTTTTTTAGATGCTATACTATGACTTTTTTTCATTACTTTTTTCAAGAGAGTATACTATAACTTTTTTAAGGACTTGTTTGACATACTGTGACTATTTTCAACATGATGTGCTAAGACTTTGATATGACTTTTAATGACTAATGACTCATGCATGTTGAGCAGTGGCTGCAGGGGAAGGCTAAAGCAGTTGAACTTCTCACTTCAGAACAAATTACATAGAGAATGAATAGTGAAAAATAAAATCTGTACAAAAAGTCAAAAGCTATCATTTTAAAAGTGATAATTGTAGGGCTTATCTATTATAGTGGAGATACATTTTGAAATCTTGAGTTCGATGGGGTTTCATTTTCTCAATCATGGGATCAATAGAATTGATCTTATCTTAGGAGTATTTTACGCACTGTTATATATTAACATGAAAAAAATGCATTTCACCATTTAATTTACACATGTTACATTTAGGGCATTTAGCATGTTTATTTACTGTACAATGTCTTACTTATTGTGATGGCTCAGGCTATGGAAACATAACATCATAACTTACCTTAAGTACAAGTAACTTTTCTTAAAAGGGGTATGAATATTCTGCATAACAACAAGCCTCTAGGTTCTAGTTAATAATAAATACATTTACAAATATATTTAGGGCATTTAGCAAGAGTAAATACATATGTTGACATTAATATTGCTTTGATGTGTAAGGTAGATATCTATATCACACGTTTCACAACACAAACACTGAGCTAAGTAAGTCAAAACATAAGGAATATATACATATATATATATATATATATATATATATATATATATATATATATATATATATATATATATATATATATAAAATTTTTTTTTTTTTTTTTTTTTTTTTTTATTGCTGATTTATTTCTGCGAACTGGAGCTACGTGGATATTGCCCAAATTACCTTTCCGAGTCCCGAGTGCTGTGGATTATGGTAGTACGGACAATGCAGCAGAACTAGTACCGTTCGGTGTTCCTATTGGATGTTATTCCAGTCACGTGGGGAGATGCGGAAGTGGACCATTTTCAGCCGAAAAACAAAACATTCGTGGGTGGTGTTGAGTTATCCAATCTGGCCTCGCGTTACTCGGCTCTGCTGGACTGCTTTCCTAAACTGTACCGCATAACTCGACCGTTATTCCCCGCGTTTGGCACGATGCTGAGCGCCGCCGCAGCGGAGAGGAACAAGGAGCCCATCCTGGCGGTGGTCCGGGAGAGCGTGAACACCGGGAGACCCCTGCAGGCTCTGGAGATCTCCTCCGGTACCGGGCAGCATGTCACTCACTTCGCTCAGGCCCTGCGGAATATCGTCTGGCAGCCCTCAGAGTACGACCGCCAGTCTCTAGCCAGGTAAAGGCAGGTTGTGTGTGTCCGTTGGTACCGATTTACGTAACTGTAGTACCGTAAATTAGAGGCTAAACTCGGGTATTTACGGTATTGCTATATATTTGCGTGCCAAACTTGAAGCGAGACATGTCATTTAACTCTTATTTGATCGAGGCAGTTCATTTCATGCTACATGCACTGCTGCGTTTTGTTGAAGGGTGCTTGCATTAACAAAAAAAATGTCTTTTGTTTCCATTCTTAGTATCGAAGCGTACAGAGCGCACTACCAGCTGCACAATGTCAAGCCTGCCATCCACCTGGATGCTTCTCTGCCCTATGAGTACTGGGGGGGCATTCAGCCAGAGAGCCTCGATCTGGTCATCAACATCAACATGATCCACATTTCCCCAATGGCTTGCACAGAGGTAGGTAGGACTGCTGATCGCATGCGTAGTGTTTAGTGTTGTGATGGGTCTGATCCAAGGAGCTAAGGGTCCCTGCTCAGAACGGGACCGCAAAGTTCCCTAAATCCCTCAGAGTACCAGAATTAAGGTTGGGTAATGTGATTGCACATTTGATGCTGATACATGATGCAACCTTAAAGTGCAATATAAACTGAAATCTTAAAGGCCTCATCAGCATATCTTTATTTATTTATTAACATGTAATAAGTCAATACACCACAAATTAATTAGTAATAGAGGGGCCCTCTGCTCGTTGTTGCTTTGGGTCCCCCTGGTTGGTTAATCCAGCCCTGATCCTACCCAAACGTAGTTAAATACAATGTATTTATATAAGTTGTATCGACATAAAAGTGTGAACTTTTTAACTCCTAACTCCTCACATAATAACTGTATAGCAGTCTTTTGTAAGTTTTACAAGTCCTGCCTTTTGTCCTTCATACTGTAAAAGAGAACAGGAACAAAAAGAGTTGGGGTAGTTATCCCTGCTGCCTCTCAACCCCCACTGCGTGTGATGTGATCGCTGTTTTTCTTCTAGGGTCTATTCAAAGGGACTGGAGCAGTGCTGAAGCCGCAAGGCATTCTGCTGACATACGGGGTGAGTGAAAACCCACGGTGTTCTAAACATGCACTTACCACATTCATGACATGTTATTATGAAGTCTAAACATAAAAGCGTGTCAGTAAATAAATGCTACATAACATCTTTTGTTGTTGCCCTCAGCCCTATGCAGTGAATGGCCAGATCACCCCTCAGAGTAATATTGACTTTGACTATAGCCTACGGCAGAGGTAAAGTGTCTTGACATCATTGGAATGCTTCATTAAATGACAATATGATTATAACATGTTTTTACGTCAGTAGCATCTATTTGCTTTGTGTAGCAGAGTAGTATAGTATACAGTATCATGAAAGTTCATGTGTTTTATCATCCATTAAATAAATAATGCAACGTTGACTGTGATATATAACAGCTATATTTTTAATCTTACAGGAACTCTGAGTGGGGACTCAGGGATGTCTCCCTCCTCAGTTCTATGGCACAAAGAAATGGTTTATTCCTGGAGAAAATAGTAAGAAAACAGCTAATTTAAAGATCCAACACAATTTTTTTTATCCTTTAAATGTAAAGAAAAAAAAGGTGACAACGCAGACATGGTAATAACGGTCTAGTGATGATTATGAATATTTTCTTTTTTAGGTGGACATGCCTGCAAACAACAAGTGTCTTCTGTTCAGGAAGGAGAGTTTGGTGTGAAAGTGTCCTGCTGTGCCAGTATTGGATCAGGATGGTCAAACGCCTTAACTTACACTTACACAAGCTCGGATACATTGCCAAAATTTCCAGAACTTTTAATTTATTCTTTCCCCATATTCTGATACATATTGACAGGGATGAAATGGTTTAATCTGAACTGGAATAATGTAATATATTACTCACTATATTCTGTATTGCACACTTAAGTAAAAGAGTAAAAAGGCTCACAGATGTGTTGTCTTTGTATTACATTTCCTTTAAGTCACCTACTCTTTCTATTTCCTCATTCAGTGTGCAGAGACATCAGTAAAACGAAGTTTGGAGAAGTGCTTTGCAGAGGGTGATATTTTAGAGAGAATGTGCTCATTAGACCTTGAAATCATACGTAACAAAAAGGAATCCTATATAAAACACCTATGTAAATGACTAGTATAAAGAGCCCAATACAAAATAAACAATATAATAAAACAGAAAACACAATATAGAAAGTGATATAGATGTCTATTTCTTTAGCATCACAAGCTAGGCTTTTTTTTTTTTTTTTCTTTGCAAGTTGGTCAACTTGTGTGGCTGTGTACTAACTTATTTTTCAGAAACTTACAAAATACATATCAAAAGACAGAATATCTATATTTAAACTTATTCAAAAAGGACATTTCTGCATTGGTATTAATAGACTCATAATGCATCTGGAATGTAGTACAACCTGTGTTGTAATGAATATAGTACAAACAACTTATCTCTCATAACATAACGTAACATAATTGTGTCTTTTGATTTGAGTTGTTATTTCATATCAGCTCTTTCTTGTTGCGATCCTGATGCTCGTCTCCAGTGCTAAAGGTAAAGGTGACCACAGACGTCGATGTCAAGTCCTGCGACTTCTACGATACCTCACAGGTCTTTTTATTCACAACCTCACGTAGCTTCTTGAGTCTGCGTTCGGTTATGGCTCTGACATAGCTGTCTGACTGAATGATGGCCATGCCGTCCTGCACTACACCCATCACCAGCAGAGGGTTTTCCTCCATGGTGATGTTGGGACAGGGACAGCTCCAGTCTATCTTGGCGATAGTCACCTCTAGATGCTTAGTATTGAAGAAAGTCAATCCCATCTTTTCATCTCTCAGGACCTCTTCCAAGCTAAAGCGGGCTAAGCCAGAGTCCAGATCCTCCACCAGCTCGGTCAGCCGCCCCACAATAGCAAAGTCACTCCGGCATAAACTGGGTACCATTTTTCCCTTCACCCGACAGGTTTTACAAGGTTTCCTTTTGGGCTGGGGGCAGTTTGCCTCGCACTCCTTCTTGGTGCTGAAGCTGTTGGCATTCCCGTGGCAGCCACCATAAGCGTAGGCCTGGCACAGTTTCAAGAGAGAATTCCAGGCCCAACGTGGCTCCCAAGATTTGCAAGGGCCCTGGAACAGCAGGCAGGGAGCAGATGCCCATCCCCTCTCTCTGACATGAGGCCTTGCACTCCTCATACGTCTCAAATCGGTTTCGACTGTCGTCGCATCCGCCGTTGCTGAAGGCCATGCAGGAGCCCATCTTGCCGTCGTAATACCAGTCCACATGGCGCTCGCCGCTGCACACTCTCAGGTCTACTTCAGCCAGGCAGTCCGCGGGCGAGAAGGGCCGCCCCATGGGCATCTCAGGATCTTCAGAGAAGTCATCACCCCGGCGTATGACAGAGAGCGGGTAGTCCGCACGAAGAACCCCAACGGAATTCCGTGCGATGCAAGTGTAAATACCCGTATCCCACACCTGGGCGTTGTAGATGACAAGCTGACCGATGTTGGTGATGACCACATTGCCATACATCTGGTCAGGCCTCATGACCAGCCGTTCGCGCCGCTCACTCTGCTTCTCCCACGTCACGTCAGGTCTGGGGACGCCAATGACGTCACAGTGGAAGCTGACTGTGCCCCCAACATAGGTGGACTGGTGGTGAGGGTTGGAGTACAGTGTTGGAGGCATGGGGTCCTCCTGGAAGGATGTCGGGGTGGGGTTAGCCGTGGTGTCCTGAGGGAGTGGACTGGTGTGGGGCCCGGCCAGGTAGAAGCGGCAGGGGACCACGGTTAAACTGACCCCACGAATGCACGCCTCTGCGTCCATGTAGCAGCGGTTGAAGTAGGTGAGGCCATCGGAAGCACATGTGAAGTTGGGCTCCTTCTCACAGCGGTCCTGGCACTTGCAGATGGGCTGCCCATCCCAGATGTCACAGGTGGCTCCCTGTTGGCTGCAGATAAAGCCCTCACAGGTAGCCGTGGACTTCGGGCCATCGTTGCCTTCTCCTCCGCTCTCCCCATCTGGCTGGGCAGGGGTGCCGTCGGAGAAACGCGCAGCCACACAGCTGTTGAGACCACACACGTTGGTGCAGCACTTCTCAAAGTCGGCGCAGTCCTGCACAGACACAATGCACACACAAAAACAGCATTTGTGAAAGCAGATTTTTAAACGGACAAAGTAGCAGTGGAACCGATGCTCATTCGTGTTTTACCAATGGGGAGAACATCAATAATACCACCTCATCGACGTTGCATTCCCTCTCGCAGGTGCTTTGGGCATCGACCCAGAGATTGGAGTTCAGCTTGTTGGGACAAAATCCTTCGTGTTCAACTTTGGATCCTGCCACACTTGCACACAAAGACAGTTCGGGTAATTGGCAGACCAAAAGCATTAACAAATACGCACGTATCCATCCTAACACTGGTTTATTTGGTGCATTATGCCAACTTTGATCCTCGAGACATCTTCCCTTGAAAAGTTGTTGAGGGATTTTATACATTATTGCTCTTTTGCACGAGTCGCCCACCGAATAAATCCATTCCTCCTTCAAGTCTTCAAATCGGGAATACGTCTGTTATCGATTTTCAAACATAGTGGTCCGTTTTACACGTAAACATTGTGGAGATCGATTTCCTGTGCGCAGAGAGGAGTTTGTAGAAATTCCAAAGATCAAGACAAGTTTCCACGCGCCGGACATTTGCTGGACAAAAATATATCCCAGAAAAGCTCGTGTAAAAAAAAAAAGAAGAAGAAGAAAAAACACAGTTGCATGAAATATTTTCCTTCGCAATCAAAACTCCTGCAACAATGCAAACATTCATTCAGGTCGATTTCCCCGAACAGCGAAATAAGCGAACGAAACTACACAATGAGAGAGAAAGACGCAACATCAGCCTTTCAGCGTGTGAATGGAGGTGGAAAGGGCAGCCCCTCTGACCGCCCCCGTGCTCGTCCGGTGTCTGAAACTCTTATGAAGCGGCACCATGCGCCAAGCAACTGGACAAACATTGTAAAAACATCAAAGAAGACGTGGGGCCGTGGTGGCAAGCTGTCCTAACAACCGTGCGCAACGGAGCTACTCGTTCCGGTGAGAAAATCCAGCATTAAATGCGTCCAGACTTTTTATAGAGGTGTCATTCATAAACAAGGCAGCGAGCCCGTTTTCTCCCCCAAGAGCCTTTGTAGTTGATAGTTTTAATCTTCCATTAGGGGCATACATTTCCTAAAAAGGGTTTTTTTTACGCAGAACAAACTGTTTGCGACACAAACCAAAGAGCTAATTGTAAAAAAAAAAAAAAGCGGAAAGCGTGAAAGCCAAACACGGGGCGTGTCGCGTCACGTCTGGCAGCAAAAACACGGTGTTTACGTCCTTTCTTGTCTAGACGTCGGTCAATTGAGCCCCGTCGCTCATTCGCACGCAGCTCCGAGATGCCACGGTCAGGTGGGAAGGCGTAAAGCGCCACATTTTCAATAGCGTGCGACTCATCTTTGTCCCGGCGGAGCTCCGAGGCGGTGAGAAGCAGCACCCCTCGTCCTTTCATTGGAAGTGACCCCGCAACCTTTCGGTGACTTTTGACCGCGATGTATTCATGCGCCGCGGCGACGCGCCGGTTCTCCCACACTGGCCAATACCGAGAGAGCTGCTAAGCAATTCAGCGACCCCCACGGAGTTTTTTTTATTGCACCCGAGCACCGGACGGCCACTGACTGGACAAAGGCTACAAAAAAACATTCCCACAATGATAAGCGAATGAAAAAAAAAAAAAAAATCGTACAAGTTGGTGAAAACACAAGCAACCCCCCGTAGCGTTACCCTTTATTATGTTGGGCGTCTTTTTCAGTGGAGACAAAATGAGAATGTATCCACACAATCATCAAATGTTCGTTTCGTCTTAATACACCATAGATAGAGCCGTGACACTGGGAATGTTGAAGTGGAAATACACCAGAGGTGGAAAGAAAACAGAATGATGTAGAATATCAGATGACTAAAAGAAGCAACACATTATCTAGATCCAATTTAAATGAGCAGAGGGTTAGAAAATAAGAATTTACTGGCTGTACAAATAGCCACGGCTTAATAAAAAAAAAAAAAAAGGATTAAAACAGCAGACGATGTAACTTTCCACCTCTGATTCTTACAGTTCCACATGGCGACACCAAAGGAGCAGACACATCTTGTTTTACATTCATAAATATGTTGCAAATACATAAATAGATCCAAAAAGCATTCTCACCCATGTCTGGTGAGTTTACACGTTCATGTCAAGGATCAAGACATGACCGCAGCACCTTTTAAAACGCTGTGACCCAGCAAAATATATGCACAGGGTGTGTTCACTAAGGCTAAAATCAAGGGGCACCACAGGAAGTCTTCAAAACAACAGCTCGACTTTGCTGGACAGTTTCACAGTTTGAGCAGCTAGACTAAGAATGGTGTTCTTCTTAAATCCAGTACTACTCTGTCTGGGGAAAACTAGCCCTGCTCTTCTCATGACATTCAATTAAAGCCAGCCTTATTTTAAAAAACAACTAGTCTGAGTTTTTAATAAGTAGCTGAGCACCCTTGAGATTGCAATTGGGACTTATTCCACAGTAAACAAGAGCATAAGACACACAAATAAATTGCACACCAAAGCAGGTCTCCCAGAACATTCAAGACGAAACAAGCATAAGAAGAAAGCTCCTTTCTGAGATCAATCACTAAACACAGACCAAAACAACTAGAACATACAGCATATTTACAACTTTAAATACAATAAACACTCCTTTTTCCAAATAAAATATAGCTAATGCCCCCCACCATTTGTAGTGTTAACAGGTCATTGATAATCCTTGAATCACATCCGTTTGTCCCAGGGAAATCTTGTCCTATTTGAGTTCTACTCGTAGTGAGCCTCTGTGGTAAAGAGTACTGGTAAACGGGCATCCACAAGATGGCACCAGCAAAGCAAAGAGAACAGAAACCAATCCATCAAGGCAGTTCCCATGGGTCAATGTAAGGTCACAGCTATATCCCTTTCTGCTGAAGATTGCTGGTGGCTCTGTGTGTTCTTCCACGGCCTCGTGACCTCTTGGAGCAACAACACTTTTAATACTGGCCCTTTGGAGGCGACCATTCGTCCGCTCCTTCACTATGAGATCTTACAGTTCCCTTTAGAGGATGAGGACGAGTTCTTTGGAGGACTCTGTGGAGGCCTGAAGGACTTTGAGCGTTTCAGACTGTTGGCTTTGCTTCCGCCACTGCTACCACCCGCCGCTGCACTGTGGGCCACTGAGTAGGAGCGTCCATGCATCATGACTGCATTCATGCCATTGGCCATGGAGAAAGACTTGAGGTGGGACTTGATGGCCACAGGGAGGGGCAGTTTGTCAATAAGGTGCACCGGCGTGCAGGAGACGATGGAACGGCAGCACAGATCTTGGAGGCTAAAGACTGGAACAAGAAGAGGGAACATGGATGTTACGACCTAAACCGCAGGTGTGAGACACCCACACTGCTCTTCAATGCAGATTTTCAGCTGGTTTATTAACTGTGACATCACAGAAAATGTGAATACGCCATGAAGACTAAATCTAATCGAATAAGTTGGAATTTCTTTTAAGACTGACAGAATGAGTAAAGTAAGTCTCTGGTGCAACATACAAAACTTGGCATTGTGAAGTACCTTGAAATTGATTTACAGATACATATATATATATATATATATATATATATATATAAACACACACACACACACACATTTGCTTCCTCTAAAGAGCAGTGTTCTTTACAGACTATGTCCAGATTATAATACACAGACCTTGCATGAAGTGGCTATCACTGGAACTACTTTCTATAAAGAAATAGTACCAATGAAAACTGAATTTGACATTGAGGACTGTGGATTATCCAGACTAACTGCTACGCCGTTTCTGGGAATTCACAATGCTTTTGAATTTGTCAAAGGTCATTGTGAAATATTTTGAAGCGTACCAAAGGCATTTCATTCATATCCACTGCACTGGGGTAGTGGGAGACGTGAATATCTCCAAACTTTAAAAGAAAACTTTAACCTTGTGCAAAATCTGTGAAAAACCAACTCTTTTTCTACCACACAGAAAGCATTAATTCATAATCTGACAGAAATGGATGCAAAGTTATTAACCCGCTCACCTCTGTTAGGCCTCCAGAATTTCTCCATCCCGTGCCTCATCAGCACGATGCGTGAAAGTTCTGTGAAGGATTCGATCACATTGAAGTTGCACAGCGGGCTGACCTCGAAGAAAGTCATGCTGTTCTTTTCTGCATAGGCCCTTGCCTGCTCCGTTGGCACCTGCCGCTTGAAAGCCAGGTGAAGCCGATTTCCCACCAGAATCCTGGGTACACCTGGGGCATGCTGATGGAAATAAACAATATGAGAATAAAAATGGAGGACTGAATGGGAGCAGACGGTTTTAACTTTTCCAGCAGTCAACACAAGTGACAGGTCCCAGAATTTAACTAGTGCTAACTAGAAGGATGGAGTCAACAAATGAAGTTGTAAAGAATATTAAATCATATAAGACCACTCGCCAGTTACACAGTCCTGCTTTGAGCTGCTGTCTGCATCAGCAGAGTTCCGTTAAAAAAAAAGGAAAATAACAACGTGGCTCTAATTACCGACCAAATGTACAGATAAAACTGTCCAAACATCTACTGTAATTCAACAAACACATAACCCTCCAAAGTAAGAGCATGTGTTAAAATATGTGTTGACCGTGTTTCTTAGTAACATGAAGTTGAGTGACAGTCTCTTTGCAAACACCACCTCCACACAGCAAACCACTTTCTACAGTTACTATGGTGTCTTCCTGGTTTTAGCAGCTTTCCCTCGTCAACTTTTCACAGAACCTGATCTGAATGTATTGTCATTTTGTGTGCATTTGTCTTTGAAGCATCTTGCTCTTCACTTGAACAGTTGAGGAAATGGGAAGAATGGAAGTACCTCATCAATTTCCCGTATCCAGCGGTCAATGCCATCAAACGACCAGCCGTTAGTGATGTCATACACAAGCAGGATGCCCTGTGGAATAGAAGCCAAAAAGGTTGACATGAATCATATAATGCATTGGGAGGGAGGGGGTGCTAAACAAGTCGTCACCTGTGCTCCACGAGAGTAAGACCTGAAGATGGTGCAGAATCTGCCTTGCCCCGATGTGTCCCTGTTGAAGACACACACAAGGATTTACAGTAAGTATGGCAATATGTTGTGGGTTTGTCCAGAATGCCACCTTTGATCATTTTCTACATTGCAAAAAAAACAAAACACTTACCATAACTCTAATTTCACTCTTCTCCCATCCAGCAGAATTGTGGTGGTCTTGTAGTCAATCCCTAAGATGACACAATATTGGTTGATGTTGGTCATTCTAGGCTGTACAGCTCATTTCTCAACAACTGAACAAAAGCAGAGATAGTTACTCACCACTGCTGTAAGCATAGGGAGACTCTACTGATCCGTCTTGTAAACTGTCCAAGATTTCTCCCTTTCCAACATCGCTGTCTCCCACCAAGAGAAATTTCAAGAGATAATCGTAACTCTTGACTGGACTACTCTGGGTCCCCATCATCCCACGCATTGGATCCGGTTCACAGAGAGCTTTTAAGCTCATCGGACGTGCACTGTTCGGGCAAGGGACAAATCAAACGGTCCCAACACTGGTAGCTAAAGCTAGGTTTGACGTTACCGTTGGCTAACTAGATAGCTAGCCAGTACACTACCCACGATTTACATGAACATCCTTTAAAGTCAAACTGATAAATCATTTACTGATTCGTCTGAACCATATCAAATAAACCAGCCGATGCACGTTATTGGCACTTGTAGCCGAGTCCAGACACCACGGACGTGACTGTAAATTTCACATTTAGTAACCAAAACAACCTGAATTAGCCGTTCGGTGGCTTGTTAGCTAGCTAGCTAACACAGACGATTATAACGCATGCTAGCGCAAACGGATGCTACTAAATACAACCAGGCTGATTAACCCCGCATTGAAAGATAATCGACCAAACCCAATACGATTGTTTTACTTTGTTTTAGAGAGAGGGGAAAAAATCCAACGAGGGATATGAAGCTCTCGAGCACAACGTTAACCAAGTGGACTGCGTTGGACTTCCGGGTGTTGACATCATCACGACGTAACATCCGGTTACGGGTTACGCTATAAAAAAAAGTGCAATGTTATTTACGTTTTAATTTATTCATCTGGACATTTCATCAGGACTCTAACTCTGTGTGATTGGCCAAAGATGATTTAAAGAATCTGTATAGGGATTTATTTTAAGCATTTTTGGTAACTATCCCCTTTGCAGAACCATATTCAAGCTTTATTGTTATTTTATGTTTACATGTTTCGATATACAATATAATTACAAGGCACGTTTTTATATTTTAAAATAATGATACATATGATTCTGTCACCCTATAAGATTTTATTGACATTTGGCGGGGATGCTCAGTTGCTCCCTGGCCACCTCCCTGACTACCACCTTAATATTAAGTCAATTTAAGTTAGGCTACTAGTTTAATTTGTACTACATTCTTCAATAATATCATTGTAATGAATGGAACGGGAAGTGACAACATGTGATATTTTACAAACCCACACTGGTGTATGACAATACAGAGAAAGGGTGATCATTATTGGTTACCTGCCATTGGTTGCGCTCAACTGCCATTTGCAGCAGCTGTGGGGAATTTGCTGTTGATTGCAGAGTACAAAAGCTGGCTGAAACACCACTATCATATCCTATCCTGTCTGTTAAGTTGAGGGGTCGGCTTCAGTGGGAGGTTGCGGCTGGTGTTGAAATGGCTCTCACACTTGCTCGGGTTGTTTTGCTGTTGTTTTGTTCTGGCTACCAGTTCAGAGGTGGAGCTGGGCTTAGCCCGTTTAAAGGGGACCCTCAAAAAGAGTGGGACAGGCTAGCAAACTTGACTGAGACCATTGGACCTGAAACTAAATTATTTAAGAGTGCCTCAGGTGATAAATTGATGGGCCCTAAACCAAAGGATGTTCCCGAGTACGTGATCGTGTCATCCGTTAATGATCCGATAGAGCTTTTAAAGCCAGAGAAGTCTGTGCAACGCCTCCCTGACAGTGTCAAGACCATTTTACAGAGGAATTCCCCAGAGAGCTCTGCAAATGTATCACCAACCAGAATGCCGTTGGTTGAATTGCTCTGCCATCTTGACCGAATCTATGTAAGAATTAGGAAATCGGTCTTTCAGAATAGATATGCATACAAAGATTTGAGACTTGGCAACTGTCCTGTTAACCAAGGTAACTCGGCGCATTACTACTTCCTGTACTTACTGACGACTAACTGTGGATACCAGAACGAGGTGGGTAACGAGGTATTTTTTTTTGTCTTTTTCAATGCATCATTCTGCTTAATTTTGATAACACAAATGTTATGTTTCAGAAATATAGAGATTATTCAGCCATCACAAATACACTCCGCTACAATCCAGCTGGTGTAGTTTTAAGATCGATGCCGTTTAACATCCCCCTGCAGTGTAAATATTACAGGTAAGATTTATTTGCTTAGTTTTTACAGATTGTGTATTTTTAAGTCCGTTGTAACTTTTTTTTTTTTTTTTTTTAAATCTGACTTAAGGACATTGGCATGCTGTTAAGGCTACAGGGCAATGATTGCTGTTACAATTTGTGTATTAACTTCAGTTTTGACTTGACTGTTGCAGGTTTTTTCACGCGTATAGATTTGGCTTCTATCCCAAACTACAGGGAGGCACAATTTTAAAAGCGCTCTCAAAAACTGGCTTCACCCTCACTTCACAAGATGGTATGTTTCCCTTTTGTCACTTGAGTCGTGTTAACGGGTGCTACATTATACAGGATGACAAATGGGAGTAGGCCTTGCAAATGCATACTAAATGTATTTATTACATTGCTCAAGAGCTCAATGAGTATTGTGATCACATTGTAAATTATGCGACAACCACTCTGGGTTCTTTGCATGAGGAGGGGAGGCACTGACACGCTTGTGGGATACAAGACTACATTGGCAGATTTAAGGATTTCAGCTTTATTTGCACTACACTCAAACCAGTAATTAAGTACTTGAAATTAAGCTTCTGCTTTTATGTATCACTTTTAATGCCACCATAGCCAGGGCATCTGTCAAGATTGACGCTGTCTTCAACTACACACTATAGAGACGAGCATTCAATACTCCATGTTAAAGTATTCTCAGGAATCGCTATTCAGACTGCTAATGGCTTGGAACCCATTTAAAACCAGTGACCATGTGCAGCAGCCTTGCTTAATTTGTAAGGATCTTGTCCAGTGACTGTCCCATACTTCCCCACAGAATCGGGGAATCCAATCACTGGTACCAGAACCTACACCTTGGGCCAGCTTATGTACTTTGAGGCCAAGAGATCTGAAAGCACCACATCTTCTAAGAGGGTGTATATCAACAAGTGTGTAATGACAGCCTCCCTAGATCCCAACTCGACTCCTCAACATGTAATCATTCACAACAAAGGGTAAGATTTTAAATTTCAGAATAAAATGTGCGTGTCGCTTGGTGGTTTGCAGTAAATGTGCATATTCTCTTAATTGCAGCTGTATGGTGGAAAGCAAATTCAATCCACAGGCAAAGTTCCTCACTGGTACGTCAAACATGGCCCAGAGATTCAGAGTGGGCGCCTTGATCTTCAAAGGTGCATCGTCGGCACAGGTACTGTCGAGAGCAAGTGGTACAGAGCTTTAGTGTCGAATAAACATTACTATAAACTAATTTGAAATCTGTCTTTCAGCAAATCTACATGCACTGCGACATCTCTCTAGGGAACCGTACTCCAACTCGGAGTTCCAAGGCTTGCACTTATGATTCAACTACCAGAAAGTGAGTAGAGTCCGGCTGAAGTAAAACCTCCTACAGGTGGAGTTGGCTTGTGTCATCTTGTAGGATGACGTCATGTCTAATGTGCGCTTGATGGCCAAAATGAAGCTTTTCTTCAACTGTATCTTGTCTGCCCTCAAAATTGCTAGCTGGCATAATCTTGTTTCTGGTTTAGGTGGAGGGAGCTCTATGGTAATGATGATGTGTGCGCCTGCTGTGACTCAACCTGTGCGCCCATTGCAAGGGGTAAGTTTCAACTTGCGTTTTAATGGCTTTTATGAAAAGGGAATCCCCCAGCAGGATAAAATGTAGAACCTTTTCTAACCCATTTATTTTATTCAATCAATTCATGATGGTCTTGTGGCAATATTTATGCAAATCCAAAGTACTTATCTCTTGACAATGAGACACTCTTAAGACAAAAAATGACTTTCTACATTAATGCTACTCTTTCAAGAATTGGAGTTTAATTCAATGTTTTCAACAGCTTCAAAGAAGATGATCGCCAGTCACTCTTGGAAGGTCGACTTGAGCAACAAGGACGGATATGACAAGATTGACAACTGGATGAAACACTTGGTGGATGAGTCGTCCAGTCCGGAGGACCCGGCCGAAACGGACACAAATACTTCCTAGCAGACTCTGTGCAGGATGACTTTGTCTTAATAAACTCTTAAACTTGTATATTGCAATTTGGTCTTCTAAGGCATAATTCATATTGATGGTAAATTAACCTGCTAAATGGAAGACATGAGGCAACAGCTGGCTTTAAATTTTACTTAATTGCTGGGACATTAAAATGATACTATTGGCAGTTTTCAACATAATCATGGATCAGCATATCTGCATTTGTAAGAATTTCCTTGAAATGTGTCACAGCATTTCTGTAGATGCAGTCATGTACCACAAGGGGATAGAAGAGATTCACTCTCTCTGCATGAGTAAATTCAACAGGAAGTTCAATAACCCTCTGCTTTAAAGGGTTCCCTATAAGAACATGGTTCAGCAGCTTTTTCTTCAGGCTTCTCTCCATGAAGGCCAATAAGTCTCGTAGCCTCAAAGCCACAGATTTGGGTTCCCACTCTGATGGGTTTTTGGTCAAAAGCAGATGCATCAGTGCAATTTTGAAATGGAAATCCTTGAGAGCACTACTTCCTGACAGTGCCGTCTGTCTCTTGTGAAGAAACACTGCAATTTCAAGTGTTTGGATGTGGCATGAGTTTTGAGGCAGGTGTTTAGAGATGTGATCTAGGAAAAGTTCTTCATAGTTGGTCAGGCAGAGCGTCCAGGAAGTATCAAAGTTGTCAGGGGAGCAATGAGTAATGAAGCAATGGGCATCAGCGTTGACTTTAACTACGGGAGTAAAATTGAAGCAAATCTTCTTCCCTGATCTGAAACGAACTATCAGAGCACCCGGCGCGCCGATGCAGCGATTGTTCAGCTCAAACTCGTACTTGTGTGAAATCTGTTCCCACGCTCGTCTGATGGTGCTCTGAAACCATCTGGTGACCTGCGTTTTTGACAGGAAGGGCGAGTTCTTCATACACAGAAGGCCATCGCGAAACGTCTTTCATTTCCCTCTTTACTTTCTCAGTCTTGCAATGCAGCAAGCACACCATATCATCTAAATCAGGAGACTGACAGTGGCAGCCATTTTGGATTTTCTGGTTCTCCACCAGTCTGATTTGACCACGGACTTGCATATCTGGCAGCAGGTCACTTGCCTGATTGTCCATGAGCTCACAACGGAAACTATAGGGATCAGGTGGGGTGAAGGGGACGATGATATTGCACACATCCACTATCTGAAAGTGCTCAATCACCATACCACCGTTACTGTTGCAGACATTCCTCATGGCCTCCATCAGATCATTTGCAAAGCCCTCCAAAAACTCCTTCCACCTCGTACCGGATGAGACTTTAATACATTTAGAATGAAATCGATGCAGAGTCTCGCTGTCTGGTAGTCGCGCATCAGCAGCGGCGACGGCCTTGGTTTCTTCTCCTTTAATTTTGGATTCTTTCCCAAAGTACTTCCTAAAGAAGCGTATCACGGAAATGATGGAGAGTGCATTCCATATTGAACAGGAGGCAGTCCCCCTCCCAGTCAGCTATGGCCTCTGAAGTTTCATTTTCTGATGTCATGGTGTGTTTTCCCTCTTTACTCTTCTTGTCCAGATGTAAATATGCATTTTGCTCATGGTCAGTTTCTAAAGTCTTTAGAGCAGAGTCACTTTGGGAGTTTTGTGGCCAACTTGGATCCAAATATGCTATAAAATGTCCCCCTCCTGGTGAGTTGTCATCAGTGACGTCTTCCTCTGAATCCTGATGGATGACAGTCACATCTTCTAAAACTGACACATCTTTTTCAGGAACATGTTGATCAGACTGAATGTTTTTTACATCCTCCTGAGATCCTCTATTGTCAGCATGTGTCATTTCCTCACTGACAGGTGCCGTTTCGTGGTCCAATCTCTCTTCCGTTAACAGCCTCTCATTGTGCTTAAGCATGGCCACTGAGGCGACCTCATCATATTCCTCAACACCGGGGTCATCCTTCCTCGGACATGTTAAGAGACCCAGAGCCACCACAAACACTCGTAGCAGAGTATCCTGCATGGTCGATGCAGTCTGTGAATAAGTCAGACAACATAAGTAATTGTTAATAAGTTGGAAATATGTAAAAAAAAAAAAAAAAAAGATTAGAAATCCTTGTAATTACATGAAAATCAAACTCCATAATGATGCACAGCAACAAAGAAGCTACTTCCTCGATGGCCTGGAAACATCCTCTGTGTTCATTACTGTGATTACACTGTATATCACACACCATTTGTTACTGCACTTAACATTAAAGGAGAAGAAAAACAATACGCACCAAAACAAGTGATTAATTATCTCAGCTTTGCTACGCTCTAGTATAATCGGTACAAAGGAGGAAGAAAGAGACTAACCCCGCACGGCAACAGCCTCAGTGATCTCTTCCTATTTTAGACGTCGTTTTTACGTTGTCTTTCATGACTTATTTCCTGCACACCCTGCCCACGTACTCTGTGGTGACATGTTCCTGTGCAACACGCAGAAGAAAACAGACAGCACAGACTTCCTGTATATCTGCATATTTAAAATAATCTGAAGTGAACCATTCATACTCTGAGTCATTGAACGAATCAAACTTTAATAATATGTTAGATCACGTTGTGAAGGACCAAGCATTGGGCCACATGCTGTTGTTAAAATGAAAACTGTGTGATAAATGGTTTGCATCTATGAACAGGAGAGCAAGCCCCCTGCCTTTTAACTGGTTTGTTGAGCTCTGCCTCATTCAGTGGGTGCAGATTTGATATTTTGTCCAAGATTAACTTTCATCTCCTGATTTATTTGACCCTGGTTAAACAAGTGGACATAGATTCACCATCATATTTGAATGGATTGTGGCCTTGTTTGCATGTCTGGATCTTTCCTACAGCCGAACAACGCTGTATCCCAGAGCTTCAGGCAACTTGAGTTAAAAACTACAATGTGCTACATACATATAAGCAAGGAAAACCTTTGTAAATTTAACTGGCTGGAAAACCTTTGTAAATTTAACTGGCTGGAAGTGTGTTTCTGGGAACAGTAACAGGCTTTCAGAAAATGAGCTCTGAATAAGAATCTTTTGTTACATCACACTGAACACCTGTGGAGGGAGGGGCATGGCGACCAATGATTTGAACACCACAGAGAATTTCAAAAGCAACTTTCAGTCAGAGCTACGATGTCTAATAAGTATACAGAGTTCTGCAAGGTATTTACCATAGACTTTATTGGTACGATATGATTTTTTCCCCTTCAGATTTGTAAATCCAACCTTAAGAAAATAGGTGAGTGTGTGTGTGTTTGGGATAATTCTTTCTGATCAATATTTGTATGAGATGCCTGATGCCTTTGTATTATTATTTTATCAAACTGATGAATTCCGAGTCTGCATGAAAGATGGTTTAAGAGAAAAGTCATAGTTCACTATGAGAATTTAAGATTCTTGTTCCACTCTCTAAATAGTCAACCTTTATAATGGGTTTATAATAGCTGTATTAATAGTAAATCAATCATATACAAATGTTTCATATGAAACCACTATTAATAAGAACAACATTTGGACTGCCTGGTAATGAGAAGTATCTATTCTGGAAAAGGATGGATCTTTACAAAAATGTATTGACAACTTATTTTTAACAAACTTGCATTATTGTAAGGACCCTTAATTAATGAGTTAACATGAATAATTCAAAAGAGTTACTAACCACTGCTAGGATTATTAGGAAGTGAGTGTTGGTAATTTATTATCGAACATTTATAATGGCAGACTTCCTTGTTGTCGTTACTGATATATAGTAAACTATTTATTAACCATTAATAAAGCCATTTGTTGCAATTTATAATCCCTGTATAAAGAGGTTAAACCGTAATTCAGAAAACCCTTTAATAGCTCATGGTTCTCAAGCAAATGATGTGTATAGTGCAACAAAAACCTGCATACTGTGGTGCCTTTTCTTCACTGATTGATTTAATTTTCCTAACGCACTTCCTTTCACAGATTTAATTCCATCCGAGCCGAAGATCCACCAACTCTCCGAAAATGGATAAGTTTCGTATGATGTTTCAGTTCCTCCAATCCAACCAGGAATCTTTCATGAATGGGATCTGTGGTATCATGGCACTCGCTAGTGCACAGATGTACTCTGCCTTTGAGTTCAGCTGCCCCTGCATGCCCGAATACAACTACATCTATGGGATCGGACTGCTCATTATTCCACCTATATGGTTCTTTCTGCTAGGCTTTGTGTTGAACAACAATGTGTCGGTACTCACGGAGGAATGGAAAAGACCCACCGGGAAACGGAACAAGGATCCAACCATCCTCCGCTACATGTTTTGCTCAATCACACAGAGGTCCTTAATAGCACCTGCAGTGTGGGTGTCTGTCACGCTCATGGACGGGAAGAGCTTCCTCTGCGCTTTCAGCATCAACTTGGATATTGACAAGTTTGGGAATTTCAGTCTGGTGGCGGGGATGTCAGAGGCGGAGAGGATCAAACTGCTGGCAAGGATTCCATGCAAAGACCTCTTTGAGCATCAGGAAATAAGAATAGCAGCATCACGATACATCAAGTGTATATCACAGGTCTGATTTTCTATCTCCACTTTTCTGAGAATGCTTATTAGCTGGCATGATTTTGACAGTCAAGACCTGACCAATCATCCTTTAAACGGCAGATTTGTATTAAGGAGGCATTCCTAAAACAAAATATAACAAATAAATACACAGGTATAAATGTACTGAATTGGTATTTATTAAAATAATGGTATCTGATATCAGATCGCACCACTGTCACAGATACCCAATCCAGCTAACTGAGTCAGTAGCCTATCGGACAGAAATCCCATATCCCTTTTGATGCATCTCTAATTTGAATAACTGGAGGAATTCTTGACTAAATCTGAAAAATAAATCTTGACTACTAACTGTCGGTTATAAGCTAGCATGGTTGTCTGGAGTTCTGGGGTCAGCGAGGCTAGCTAGCTAACCCTGACATCAGGGCACGGCTTTAAGAAGATAACATGATATTACGTTTTTATTTATTTTTTATTTGATAGACAGATCAATCATTCAATATTAAGTAAAAAGACAGCAATTGTGTCCAACGGTGGGTACACGTTCAGCGGGCAGTTTTCCAAAAGGTTATGGTGACTTAGCAAATTCAATTTCCGTGCTTTACTCCACAAAAAGTGTAGTTAACTTAAATCTCCCCACCCACTAAGTCCAGCCTTGCACTTTGAGCTCACTAAAGCTTTGCCGTTTGCCCATTAGAGGCACAGATAAGCCTCTAAATGTATTATTCATAGAAATAGTACCTATTTCATTCCATCCAATAACACCCCCACTGTTATTTAGGTCTTTGATCAGCCGAAGGGTATTTATGCAGGCTTAAATGTAGCATGTCTCTGAAAAGTCTATTGATTCTCAACCAAAGTCCATCTTTCTTATATACTGTATGTTTGAGTGTTCAGAATGGTGACCATTTTGCCTAACCAAAACATTTAATAATGTCTATATTTTACAGGCATGTGGATGGATATTTCTGCTCATGATGACGTTTATGGCCTTCTTGATCCGAGCTATTCGGCCATGCTTCTCTCAAGCCGCCTTCCTTAAGACTAAGTACTGGTCCCATTATATCGACATTGAGCGCAAGATGTTCGACGAGACCTGTAAGGAACACGCCAAGAGCTTCGCCAAGGTTTGCATCCACCAGTACTTTGAGAACATCAGTGGGGAGATGCGCAGCTTCCACCAGCATCGCTCCAGCAAGGGCGACAGTGATGATGAGGATGAGGATAAAAAGAGAAGTGATGAAGACAGGCTTCTGGGTATAAGGGCCAAGGATGATATGAATAAAGTTTTATGGAACTGGCACACCTGTAAGCCACCCCTGGCTCTAAGAAAAGACCAAATGGAGGGTGAAATCAAAGGCAGGCTGAATGGAGAGGCCAACGGAGAGACGAATGGAGCGGCGAATGGATTTGTAAAGGGACACACCCATGACATGCAGAAAAGGGAATGGGCAGTGTATTACAGTAAGGTCTGAGTTCAAACAGACAAAGAAATGATTACATGGGCTCTTGTTTAACTGTCAGATAGTTATATTGTTTCAGGAATCTTTTAGTTTCTATTAGCTAGTAATTTATTGTACTTAGAAATATAATTTGATTTTGATTTTCAATTCAATGCACCGAATGCAAACTTTTTGCAGAAGAAATAACATGTTTTGTCTTACAAAAATTAAGTTGAATTCATAAACAATAAACACACTCTTTTGAATTACCCTATTAATACTTAATACCCTGATACATTTTGCTGCTACAACCATGGCTTGGTTTGGTATGACCAGTAGTTTACAGTGGCTAATCTGGCTAATTCTAGCTAGCTAGATATTGCTGTGTTGCTAACATAACATACTTTTAGGACTTTGTGACTCTATATTTATGCCACGGTTACACCACATTCCAGCATTTATAAAATGTCTCACAACAGTTGCTTTAAAACCATATTCAAGCTGAAAAAGTTTGATAAATGTCAAGGTTCAACTTATTGTCTTTGTACAAGGGTTGCACAATGAAATCCAAACTGCCTGGGTCAGTTGGTGAGGGAGTCTAACAAGCAGTTGCAGAGTGCGGTACTCAAGCCCAGGGTGCTAAGTTTACTGGTCACTTTCGTGGGGGGGATAGTATTGAATGCTGAGCTGAAATCCACAGACAACATTCTGATGTTGGTGTTTTTTTTGCGTGAGGGCTTTACCTGTACTGGCCCGTGTGACGAGAGTTCATCAGTGTCATTAGAATCATGTAAAAAATACAACTTTTCCATTCCAGGCTAACTTGTTTTATGCAAAAACAAAAAGCTTGGCACATCCAAAACTATTTACATGCCACAAAGGAAAAACAAGGCCAACATTTGCATCTCTCTTGCTCCCTGATTTTCTCCCTCAGTTTCGCCAGTCACTGCCTGGTAAAAAAACATTATTGAGGAATTGTCTTCTATGCTTGAAAAAGCCTTTTCAGTATATTTTACAGCGTTCGCATTACATATGAATAGGTCTAACCTTTCTATCTTCAGGAAGCTGTTTCATCATATTTCACAAGAGGGCGTGCTGTTAACAAAACCACCATCCTACACATGCCATCAATGACGACGCGCGGCCTTGTGGCTACAACACACAACTGATTCTGAAACCTGTAAACACCTGGCAGTGCATGCAGTGTGTTAAGTGTGTTTATGCTCATGCATCTCATGGGCAATCCAGCTGTTTCTGTATTCGGCAGTAATGTCATTACTCGAGCAGGAGGGGGGTTGGAGGGGAGGGTGAATGAACATGGCATGAATCCCATTGAAGCCTCTCCCTCCCCCCCCTGGGGATTTGGTGAAGCAGCACTCCCCTTGACCGTCTCGCAGCTCGCCCGGTAGCCCAGCAGCTGTTCTCTCCCTCAGCGAATTGGCAGCCAAGGCCGCTGGTGTGGGGGTGGAGGTGCAAGAAAACGTCTTTGTCCAGGCTGTGACTTTTCTCTCCGTGTCTCCCTCGATATATTATTTCTGTTCATGTCTTGCTTCCTGCCTTGTTTCCTCTGTCGACAGAGATGCCTCTCCCCTGCTCTGCTTCCTTTGCAAAAGAGTGACGTGACGTTCAAACACAGAACTAAAGAAGTGAACGTAAACACGAGCTGTGAAAAGCCCTGAAAATGAAATCTGCGTATGTGCGAAGGGGAGGAAACGGTGACTGAGATTGCATCATCTCTTCTTTTGCTGACCTACGCTCCACACAAATGGCTTTGTTTTGGTTGTCTGGACATCAGCCACGCGCACGCCACCGACCGTGGCCTTCCTCAACTGCGCTGCAAATGTCTCTCTTCTCTCCCTCTCACATATACATGCACAGGGGTGTGCGCACACAGACACATGCACATTAGCATGCTCGCAGGCGTCCTATTCGTCAGTGTCGGGCTCATTCTGCCTTCCTTCTGCCTACAGATTGGAGGACCGAGATAGCGAGGGAGGGCCGAGGGAGAGGAGAGTTGCGAGGCAAAACGGCTGGTCACATGAGCAGAGATCTGTTTACAAACCCAGAGCAGAGCGAGGGGAGGAAGGGACAGGCACATTTGCAGACTCTCTCTCCGAGTACCATTATGGATTGAACGAGGAAGAGGGGAAGCCTGCCATGACAAAGCCAGCTGGAGGTGGGACAGTCTGAATACGACACACGCTGACACACTCGTGCACACACACCGCCTTTGTCTCTGATTTTTTTTTTTTCCTTCTCAACTGAAGGAGCAGATGGTTAGAGGGAGAGTAGGACCCCCCCTACCCCGACCCCACGCACACACACACACTAACTGACACACAAAACACATGCTCACCAGCAAAACACCAAACCCAGCTAGAGGACTGTTGTTGACTGCATGGAGCTGTCCTCATTCTGTTTGTGCTTTGAGGGAAGCAACACATCTTTGCCTCCTATACTGAGGACGAATACCCACTGCAAGATCAGAGGACTGGAGGAGGAGACAACAGAGGAGAGGGGGATGAGACTTGTGAAAATCCTCTGTTAAAAAAAAAAGCAGCTTTGGGAGGAAGACAAAGCACAGACTAATGCCAGATAATTACCTTCATTGGACGAGGACTGTCATTTTGAGTGGCGGATGTCATTGAATTTGGCGAGGGGGGACGACACCGCAGACGCAAAGTGAAGACACAGAGGCCCCTTTCTGCTGGAAATGTAAGTATTTCCTGTTACCAAGCAGGCTGCGTTGTTTATGACATTGTGACTGAGCGAGACTTTTCACAATAACAAATCCTGAATAACACATGGTGTGAGGCATCTGAAAAACAATCAGTTCTTGTCAACAAGATTTCTTTGTTTCTTCTCTCCTGTGATGACATCATTCTCACTGGAATCTAGGAGCAGATGAGGTCTTCAGTCCAAACCCCCAGTCCCCATATCTCCCAATCCTTACACGGAGTGGTTAATCTAGATTTGGGAATGCTGGGCAGCGCAGACTGCTGAGCCAACAAACAAAAACAAAAAACGCACCTCCTGAGGATTTGTGGTAAATCTGAAAATCTCGATGGTTGTTTTTCCGAGGAGCTGACACAACCAAACAAAAGAGCCAACCAGCTCAGAGGGACCGACTCCAGGCTCCAAACAGATTCAGTGTCCGGGAGCTCTGGCCCACGAGCTTGGCTCCCCTCCAGCCTTCTCCTGACGGGACGTGAAGTTACTGCTTGTTGCCCTGGGAGTCAAATTTCATGCAACCATTCCAATGGTGTAACGGTAAGTGAGTTGGATTTTTCGGCCGTCTACACAAGAGGAAGTGGTGCGTGTACTTACTTGTAGCTCATAAACTCAGTTGTCAGTTGCTGGCTTATGTGATCCAGGTAATGGGGCATACTTGTGAAATGGTACGCATTCCTGAGAGTGGAGGCGTCAGTGAAAATACAAAAATGATTCAAGGTCATGTTTGTTTGACAGGCATGACAACTGAAACCTAAGATATTATATATTTATTACCTATTCTTGTTATAGTATTGATTGATTCGGCATGGCATTCATGCCTGGTTGCCAATTGTATCACTCATTATACTACCATCTAACTTAAACCCCCGCCACAGCCACATCAAATTATCCAACCCAGACCCCCCACAGTGTTCAAGCTGTACCCATTCATTCACTCTAAAGAGAGACACATGGGCATTTGAGGCAGGCAAAGAACATCCTCGCTGCAAATTAATAGGAACACATGTGGCCCGTGGAAGTGGGGCTTCCTCTGCTATTGTTTTACCAAATGGTCCTTTAGTCCCCAGAGTTTCATATACCCAACCCAGCCCCCCCCCCACCCACCCACCCACCCACCCACACACACACACCACCAGTCACCTCTATAGAGTCTGTGGAACAGATGGTGCTCTGGCGGAAGTGGTGTCTGTCCTCCATGTTTGTCTTGTTCACAGCCAATTAAAGCGTAGTCCTATGATCGTCACAGATCCCTGGAACCCCTGCATCAAAACAAACACCAACAATTATGTTAGATTCTTTACCAAATATTTTCTGAAACTCCAGATTGTGTGGAGATGAGCCGGAGTGCCGCATACTCATCGTCAGGCAAAGATTCCGTGACGTTTTTGTGTCTGTTGGACCCAATAAACTTGTGATGGCACTGTAGATTCATGTTGTAGTTAAAGATCAACAGTCTCCTACTTCTCTGCCATGAATCCGCCTTCACATCACTGTAGAGCAGAGATCTTCAACAGGAGGTCTGGGAGCCCTAAGGGGTCTACAGAGTTACTGCAGAGGGTCCCTGAAACGTTTTTTTCTTCCAAAAATGTAAATGTGTCCAAAAATACACCTTAACATGAAAAATGTAATAAGCAAATATAAATCTTCCTGTTTGTTTCATATGACATTGTGATGTAGAAATACCAAAATAGAATTAAAATATGTGTCAACAATTATTATTTCATGGTCTTAGCATTGTATACATCATTACAAAGTACTGTTATACCCGGCACTATAGGCTGCACTACACATTATTATTGGCCTGGTTTAATAAGGAGCACAGTTTTATACGATATGAAATAGGGGGTCCCTCACCGGGTCCCTATAAGCCTTGGGGGTCCTTGGCCTGAAAACATTGATTGCTGTAGAGTTTTAAATAGAATTTTCACCGCTTGTAAATAATAATCATCCTTTGACCAAAGAAAATTACTTCCACATATCTCAAGAGCTTAACTGCTCACTAAACTCATAACTGTCTCATAAAAGTGTCTAAAGTCTATGCTGCCAATTCAGACTCGCGCTGTCAACGTTAACAACTGTAGATCACGGGGGAGCTTTTGTGTTTGCTATGGGAAAGAAAACAATTAAGTTGCAAGACTCTTTCTTTCCAGCAGCTATATTTTGAGAAGTAAAATGCAGGTCAAAGACGGAGGCTGTAAAGAAACTTCAAATACAGAAACCTATAAATAAAAATGGTATTGTATTGTATTGTATACATTTAACCACATATGAAATGAAAGAGGAAGAAGAAACATTGAAGTTGGACTCTTAACCCTAGTAGGTAACAGTTACATGTGTGTTAAGTAATCTGCATCTGCAAACTCTTCCTGCCAGGATGCCTGTGTGGTTTGGGTTCTCAGCGCTCTGAACACTACTGCAGCATGACGTCTGACATCTATCACCTCCCACTCAATGTGTATGTCATTGTGCTGGGCATCGGCCTCTTCGTCTTCATGCTCAGCCTCATCTTCTGCTGCTACCTTTTCAGGTAGGCGGGGGAGGTTCGGGGAAGGTTTGGGCAATCCTGTTAGCAGCAGTTTGAAATGAATTCAAAACTAGCTTGGTAATAAGATGTTTATATGTGCTGATAGCAACAATCATATAAATATATGGAGAGGTGCACTGTAGAGGTTATTACATGTAGTCTTCAACTGTTTGAATAGAAAAACGATCAATCCATGCTAGTATTCTTTTGCATATGTGCATATTAAAGCAAATGCAAAGCTATTTAATTAGAATAAGAACAAGCAAGATCAGTCTGCAGGTTCAGTATATGCTACTACCTGCAGTACCAAACATTAGACAGAGTTAGTGACAAAGTAGCTGATGAGCTAATCATAATTGCTCCATAACTTCTAGATGTGTAAATAAACAATTGTTTGCTAACATGGCCCCCTTATCAAAATCAAGTAAAAGGGGGATACAAAATAAATCATATATTTAAGGACATTTAAAGAACATGTTTCTAAAAATGTCACAACGATACAACAAGTATATCATAAACAGTTTTTCCCTTGTGAACCTCAAAAGATCCAGCATCAGTCGGGTTGTGAATAGAAATGTCATCAACACAGTTCTGTAGCTGGTCCCAATTTATCTACGTAGACTGTAGTCTGGTGCTGGTTGATATGACTGAATCTATGCTGAGTTTTGACGTCAGTGGTCCGAATATACATTTTGCCTAATATGAACCAATATCATCAATGTGACTGTTCATAACGTTGTATGTCTGCAGTTCACTTAAAGGTTCATTTTCTCAGACTTCTCCATTCGAATAAACCCAAGACTATAAAACAATTCACAAGAAAGAAGTTGGAGAAACGCATAAAAGAGTTGCGCATCGGCCTGCATAATATATTCCACCTGCTCAATCCTGACCCCCAGGGTGGGAACAACTCCCCGATGTTAAAGTCGTCATGACAGTCACTTCAACCATACAGATGCTATTCTCTCTCTCTGCCTCTCTCAGATTGAAACAACAAGGAACAAGGGAGCAGTTCAGCTACAATGAGGTACGTAGTCACTGAAGTATATTGTTACTCTGGGTGAAAATGTAACACCGGCTTGTGAGGCAGGTTATAAATAAGCTCCTACTATAGCATTTTGCAGTCATCGTCAACAGCGAGACCTAACACCAACGTTTATAGATGACCTTGGCCTAGCCTGGTGTCCTTACCCGCCCTCTGATTCCAAACTGGCCTGATGTGGTGAGCAGGTAGCAGCACAGTGTCACGATGGAACGTGGTGACAGTTAATGAGGATGTTTACAGCTTTGGGGAGGGTTAAACTCCGGCTGCTGTTGACTGTATTATATGCGTTCATGGTTACTTCTAAAACGACGCAACCAACAAGTAAACACCTCCCTTGCAGTATACGCCAGTCACATCAGGATATTCTACCCGTCTGAAGCGTTTGTTTTACACATGGATTTCCTGCCAACATAACAGTGATGACGCATCAATCACATTAACACAGCATGTCTCTCCTTCTCCCTTTTTCCGACTGTAGGTGGTGCTAAAGGGAGCCAGCAAGAAACTGAGCCTTCTAGGAGTAAGTCATTCTCTCTGCAAAAGCTTTTAAACATGTTTGTGCAACATATACAGCTCATGTTATGACCTGGCAGCTGTGCACACATTTCACGAGGTTACCCACACTGCTTCCAGCAGAGCTGCCAGCTCGGATGAGCCATTATGCGTTGGGAGAGTTCGTTTGGATGTGATTAACATGCTGCACACACTCAGAGATGTCCTGAAAATACCTTGTATCTCAAATGCAGCCTTTATAAAAATGTCAGTTCCTGCTCGGCTCTCTACTTGAAGCAGAATTGGGACTCCGAGAATAACTACACTCATCCAAAATGCATTAAAAAAAGATCTCCTCTCTGAGCCTTTTTTTCTTTCTTTCTTTTAAGAAGCATTTCAAAGTTTTTTTTTGTTTTTTTCATTTTCCATTCAATGTCTCAATCTCTATTTTTGCACAAGGGGAGGTTGAAATAAAACTGTCATGAGGACATACATTTAAAATGACAGCACCGTTTCAAAATACAAGTTAAATTGTATTTGTAATGCTTAATGCTCGAAATCTATGTAAGATTGAATTAATGTATTGCTCGAATTTATAGAATGTACCACATTACCACACAAACTGACCTTACTGTTATTTTTTTTTTTTTTATTTTTTCTTGCAGCAAACCTGTGCGGTGTGTCTGGAAGAATTCAGGACCAGAGATGAACTGGGGGTGTGCCCATGCTCACACGCATTTCACAAGAAGTGAGTGCTACTAAACTAGTAACGCCTACAGCTTTAGCAAATTTGCTTTTGTTTTTTCTAGATTGGACAAAGTGGTAGTTTCTTTTCTTTTTACATTTTCTTTCAAATACACGACAACATTTTCATGAAGAATTGTCAGGTTGAAAACAAATACAGTTATTTAGTTGCAAATCGTTATTTGAACAAGTGATTACTAAGTAGGGCTGTCCACAACAAATAACTTCTTAGTCGGCTAACATATTTTTGTCGTCTAAACTATTAGTTCATATAATGGATAGAACTGTAAAACAGTTTTAAAACTCACCTCATTGATAAAATCCTCCTTCAAGCTCAAACTGGAGTTCGTAATTCAGTTCTTGTAAGAAACCATTACAGGCATCATAACGCTCGACTCTGTTGTGATTGACAGCTCAGAGGGCGGAACCAAAGTATAAAAACGATTGGCTGAAAGTTAGACCTCGTGTTTGCGTGAATTTCAGGCTCGTACTGATAGACACAACAGCTGTACCATAAATTAATGATTTCCAACCTCTCACAGTACATCTTCCTCGTATTTATACTGGGGCATGTTGTTTAGTTGTTCTCTGACCAGTATCTTCTTCACTAGGTATCTCATACAAGCTTGTTGGGCCAATCAGATCATTTTAGCCAATGGGATGCAGCCAAGGGAACACGTGTTTCTTGTGCCGCGAGAGTGTGCTTGTTATTGAGGTCGGCGTACGCCGAAAAGAGACTCTCTAACTTGTAACATGTTATGTCAAATGTCACTAGGAAAAGGAAAAGTTATGTCAAATGAAAGATGCAATGAAAAGAAAAGATTCGGATTCTGATTCTATCCTGTGTGTAATGGGGGCGGGACTGGATAAGCCTTGGCTTCTCCCGCTTTCCCTTTCGGCCATGTGTATTTTTCTTGTTACTATGTGAAAATGATGTGTGATGATGATTTAACTGACATGCCCGAAATAAACAAATAAATAAATAAATAAATAAATAAATAAATATCAGCGGCTACCTGCAACCGGGAGTGGAGCCGGATATTAACAACAAGTGTACCCAGAACCTGATTCTAGCTGCGGACGCGGAGCTCAATCCGCAAATTTTAACCGATTTTATTAGAGAAATACAGTAATTTTAGATAAAAAATAAAAATAATAAAAAAAACACAACACGGTAAGTTTCACAAGGTTGAATTACCTAAACTCAACGATATCTTTAAACCGTTTCAACACGATTGGCAGTGAACCTGCAGACACACAATATGTGTTAAAGACAGGAGAAATGTCTGCTAATGGAGAGAAATCGGAATTAGACTGAAGAAACCTTAGAGGACAAAGACCAAAGCCACTGATTTGTCGACTAATCTACTAGAGAAGCCAGCTCTACTCTACTAAGTATATGTATATTGTCCATTATCTCATTTTGGACCCAGCAATCTCTTCCTATTTGATCAGTGCTGTAAAAAAAACATTGTGGTTTCAAAGTATCAAGCAGAGTTGCTCATGTAAACTAGATTCTGTGGTCATTGTTTCTAAGCTGGATTTGTCCCACCAGGTGCCTGCTGAAGTGGCTGGAGATCCGCAGCGTGTGCCCCATGTGCAACAAACCCATCCTCCGGCTCCACACAGACGCTCCCCAGGGTGCCGAGGGTCCAATGGATCCAGAGGAGGTGTGAGGGAGCTGAGGAAACCGGACTCCCCTTACAGAAGACACACACATTCAAAAAATCAAAAACTAGGGATGATGGACAGCGGTCATCTTAAAGACATCTCACAAGAAATGTTGAAAATGATTCCAAGTGGCCGTCCTGCTGCTGACCTTTGAGCAATATGCTTTGATGGGAATTGGATGTTGACGGCACCAAAAGTGATCTGGTCACACCGGTTAGGGAGTGGGTGGATGAATAGGATCTTTTCATTAAAAAAAATGCTCCTAGTTCTACTTCCATATTGCACTGTTCACCAAACTAACATTAAAGGAAAAAGGAGCCACATTAGAGAACAGGATATCATTGCCACCGTCGCTGGATGACTAGTGCAGCACTGCCGGAGACCAACAACACTGCAGGCATTGAGCAGGATATCAGAGTACAGGATCAGTATGGATACCTCTAATATCTCAGGGGTGTTACAAATACAGCCAGCACAAACCATGTCAGTCACCCTATAACCCCCATGCCACACATGCATCTTCAATACTGCCAATGTAGGTGAAATGTTCCAGCAGTCAGAGGTAGCCACAACCTCCAGCTGAAACCCAGACCAGCGGAATATCAACCATGACGATTTAAGTAGACAATATTATTACCCATCGTGTCCCATGCCCTTTCCTTTTTAAAAGAGACTTGATAGAATACTAGTCCTTCCGGTATGTATTGTATGTAAACATGTCCCTATATATTGTTATTTTGTATTTGTTGCTTTTAAATAAAACGTCACGTAATGTATTGTAATGGTGTTGGATTTATTAAAAGGCCGGCCCGATTAATAGAAAATGTTCCCACAAATGTGTGAAGGAATGAAAAAGAGTAAATATTCATAACATAAATTAGATTTCTGCATAGCCTGTTCTCATGCAAAAATAGGCAAAAATGAAACATACATTTTTTTTAAAAACATTTATGGATTGTTACAACCCTCTTGACAAAGGTTTGACTTTCAGGCTCGGTAGTCCTCAGTCCACAAAAATAAAAAATTACAAGCTAAGAAGAGCAGAAGTGTGAGGCTCAGACCGGGTTCAGTCCAGTCATACACAATGTTAGTATTATTGCTTGGTCATCAGTTGGCAGCCTCGGTGCCTTTGGCTTCCACAAACTCCATGGCCTTCTCTTTGACTGCCTGGATGCTCTGAGGGGTGCCGTGCTTCTTCTCATACTCCAAGTAGCGCTTGAAGAAGAACTTGATCTTTTTCACTGAAACACTCAGGTGGATCACCCGATCGAAGAGCGCCCTGCAGGAGACAGGTCGTTGAAAAACACCAAAAACCACTATTTCTGTTTTTCACTTAACCAGCTCGCTAACAGATTTCCCTATACTGTTTAGTTTACACTGGATTGCATATTTTATTTTATATATTATTATTATTATTATATTATTATATATAAAGATGTCTTAAATGTGACAGTGGGCTGTCAGAAAGCAACGAAAGGGCCTTTGCTCACCTGACTTCCTTCTGTGATCCATGTTTGACCATGAGGTCAATGAAGACGGACCAGAGGTCTGTACGTTTCGGGTAGCTCGTCAGGACTTTGTCAAACATGGTGCGACCTTTCTCCGAATCACCGTAACGGAACTCCAGCTGAGCAAACTTGGCGATCAAATCCACACCTTGGAGGAAGCATAAAAAACACAGTCAGATACTCTGGTTTCAGTCAAGGAGGATAGATGCACAGCCAACAATATAAACTTTTTTATGACATCACAACTTCAGTATTTGGGGATAGGTTAATTGGTGACTCTAAATTGCCCGTAGGTGTGAATGTGAGAGTGAATGGTTGTTTGTCTCTACATGTCGGCCCTGCGATAGACTGGCGTCCTGTCCAGAGTGTACCCTGCCTTCGCCCAATGACAGCTGGGATCGGCTCCAGCCCCCCGTGACCCTAAATACAGGATAAGCGGTAGAAAATGGATGGATGGATGGAACTTCAGTATTTGGGTGGGCCATCATACTTTCTTTGGAAGGCAGACTCTTCAGTGCCCTCTGCAGGAGAGCGCTGGCAGCGTCACTCTGCCCCTGCTGGAGCAGGAAGGTCCCGTAGCTCAGCCACACCGCCTTATTCTGACGGAAACGCTTCACCATAGTCTTATACAGGCCCTCTGCCTCCTGGACAACGGTGACATGGAGCAGATCAAACACAGGAAGAGAGACACACAGACGTTAGTTGCTCTAAATAACAGTATCTTAGCATCAGTCTCAGCGACTGCGCTCCGTAGATCGTACCTTGGTCTTGTTGGACTTTGCGTAGATGTCAGCCAGCTGCTGGTACACAGGTGTGGGCTCGCAGAACTGCAGCGCCCGCTCGAACACTTTCTTCAGGCTCTCCTCTGTGCCGTACATGTTCTCCAGGTTCAGTAGGGCCACCCACACGTTCAGCTTCTCCTGCTCCTCCCTGGACAGACGCAGGTTTTGCACAAAAATGAGTAATATCAAACAAAAGGTGAACACACTTCCTCACCCAACAAATACTATTACTGCTATTAATAATTAACCACAAAATTACATGAAGTGAGCAGTCCACCAATTTATTTTTATTATTAGTTTGCAACTTTTTCCAGTTTATCTATCTGCACTCAAGGTTCAAGGGCTAATAAATATTTATCGTCACCTGAAGGAGATGGATTTTAAGGCCCGCTCGGCCACTGCACGGGCCTGCTCAATCTGGGTGGCCTGTAGATGGTGAGCCATGTACTGGAGCCAGAGCAGTGAGCTGTTGGGTGAAGCGAGGAGCAAGCGTTCGAAGGCGGCGGCATCGTGGGGCCGCAGGCTCGGATCCATCAGCTCAGTCTCCCGCTGCACCAGGGCCTTCTCTGCTGCCTTTTTCTCTTGCTCAAGCTCATGGCGAGACTTCTTCTGGGGCTAGTAGAGGTGAGCGGTGCACCCCAGGGCGAAAGACAGGAAGGAAAATGAGTTTGGTGGTGGAAGATGCAAAGATACAGAGAAGGAAACAGGAGGAAGTCCCAAACTGCATAGACTTCTAGAGGTAATATTTAGGCTGCATTAAAAAAAAAATTTTTTTAAAAAAAGTTGTATTCTTTTAATGTTAATGATTATTCATGTATACATATTTATGGTGAGCTCACCTTGCTGCTTCCATCTTGGTCCTCTCCATCACTGAAGTCGCCCTCCTGCGCTGCAGAGGCAGGCTTCAGGGAGCTCAGTCCCACATCCCAGGAGAAACCTGATGCCACCTGCAATCTGGATGGACCCACTGAGCTGGGCATCGTCTGCTGAGTGAGACAAGGAGGACATGTTTTTAAACATTCCCCTACCAAATCTATGGAGTTTTGTATGAACGTAGAAAAAGACAAAACAGCAGCAGTGACTTACTTTCCCAGAATCCAATTTAAGTTCTTCTTGTTCTTCCTTATCCTCGTCTTCTCTGAAGTACACCTCCACTCCGCTGTCATTGCCATCGCTCTTTGCTTTCTTTGTTTTCTTCTTCTTCTTCGGGACCTGAGACTCTGCTTGTTTCTGCCAAATTAAACCACACATGAACCTCGACACAGAGTTTTAACCTGAGGCTAAGATCGAGTACTATGGTCAATAATAAACGATTGATAACTGAAGATGAAGATCTTAGTGGAAGCAGTTTTCCACAGGACCCCAGCACACTTGAAAAGGCTGAGTAGTGAGTCATCTATGGTGCGTTTCCTATTCAATGTAAAAAGCAGGGAGTAAGAAAGAAAAGGTCGACATGAGAGGAGACGGAGGCCATTTGTTACCTCGCTCTCAGACGCTGTGCGTTTCTTCTTCTTCTTAGAGTCATGCTCCGCCTTCTCCTCTCCGATCCAGACGCAGCGGCAGAGCGAGAGACTCTGGAAGGACGTCTGGCTTCCCGGTGTCCACTGGGAGCAGAGAGAGGTGGACCAACTCCTCCTCTTTGTCAATACTGAGGACAAGAATAGAAAGAGCTGACTGACGAGACTGAAAATGGCACGATGACAGCATTGATTCTATGAATGTCATCTAAAGCTGCACAAGGCAAGTTATGGAAAGTCACACCATCAGTATTAGGGCATGTGATTCTTCCTGTGTGACCAAATCAATTCTGATTTCTGGCACGACTTATTCCTTTATTTCATTTTCAAACACTCTATGACCTTTGTACCTGTGAATCTTGGTTGTGAGTAGGGTGTTGGAAGTCAAATGCTCAGCCAGGACCGTGTGGCTGCTGACAAAGTACTTGGTGGACTGCTGAAGTTGGGCTCTTCCTGTGATGCTCCTCGACAACCTGAAACATGAAATAAGGATG
Source organism: Chelidonichthys spinosus (assembly GCA_029853015.1). NCBI lineage: Eukaryota > Metazoa > Chordata > Actinopteri > Perciformes > Triglidae > Chelidonichthys > Chelidonichthys spinosus. Next base: position 16,209,306 of record CM056824.1, on the reverse strand, counting down.
ATAATGAAATACCTCCCGTGGAGCAACAGAAAGAAGGAGCACGATGTGCCTTTAAGATTCTGTACGCTTCACTGGACTTTAAATATGAATGTACTGGATGAATTTCCATTTACCTGATGAAGACCCCCTGCTCTCCCACACACTTGACGTAACCTCTGATGATCTGGCCCGCCTTCAGTTCGTCTATAGACAAAACCTCTGAGTCCTTTGCTGGCTTGGCCGGCTGTGGGTTCATCCTGAAAGAGCGAAGTCACAGTCAACCACAAGTAATAGACAGGTGCAGTGGTGGGTAGAGTAGAACAGCCAAAACATGTGCTGTAACTTTGTAAAAACAAAGAGTACTTAAGTAAAAGTAAAATAAATGTTTTTTTCTCTAATAATCTACTCAAGACTAAGAAGTATGCTGCATTTAAAAGACTCTGACAAATACAATTTAGTGGAAAAAGTTACTTGAGGACATGTAACAGAGTAAATGTGTGGCTCATACCTTGATGGACGTAGAGACAACTGCCACTTTCCCTTTTCCTCCCCAAGAAGGAAACACCTGAAGCAAAAGAAGAGTCAAAAAAATAAACTCTACACTTCAAGAGAATCAGAATGGGGTTTTAAGTTTAAAATTGTAGCTGCTGATAGTCGATAGTGTGCCAGCAGTTGCCCAGAATGCATTCAGGACAAAAAAATGTTTAAGTGACTTTTGTTTTCTTTTAGGTTTCACAGAAATACATTTTTTTCAGCCAAAGGTCAGCCAATGGTCACTGCTGCATCTACTGACCTCAGAAGCTGATCCTTGCTGTACCCGTCCAGGGGGTTCTGCCTGTAGGCATCAGCCAGGTCAGTGACAGCAACAGTCCCCATATTGCCAAAGGGAAGTTTGACCAGGAGGCCGACTTGTGGCTGAACATTCGTCACCATCCCCAAAGTAAGGCTGCCTTTCTCCAGCTTATGGACACCTGAAAACAGAAGAAACAAATCAAATTCACTTGATAAATGACTTTAGATCACTAAAGTACAATGCGCATATGAAACGGGAGCCTTCTCCTACCTGTGAGTGACAGCATGAAGCGGTGAGGTTTGGAATTCACTTCTACCACTTTGGCATGCACTGCTTGGCCCAGCTTGTACAGTTTCTCTGGGTGGCTGGTACCCTGAAAATAAGCAGAATGAGAGAGAGAATGTCAGAGTTTCTCTTGAGCTAGAATAACATTAGTATGTTAAATATTATCTGACATGTGCTCTTTCAATAATCATGAAACACTTCAAACTTACTTTTGTATCAGTGATTATTGCCAGCAGTTCAACTGTCCCAGTAACACAGGGATCAGTGGTGACCTCCAAAGCCTTCCTTTCTGGATGAAACTGGAGACGGAAGCATGGACACACTGAAAACCTCTACAGCAGTTTTGCTCCTTTAAAGTTATTTTCGATTTGTAAATTTATGATAAAATAAAAGTACATTTGGTGGAAGAAATAAAGCAAGCCACTATGATTTCCTGAACGTACCTTTGATACAAAGCATGTGATCTCTTGCCCGACCTCGTAGCTCTTTAGTTTTTCTTTAGCTGCAACTGCTTTTAAACTTTTCTGCTCATCCAGTTTGCTGCAGAGAGAAAATGAAACGGATAAGAAACTGACAAACCACAAAACGTGTTGGAGTAGGATGAGAACAGATTAAGAAAAACACATTCTGACAGAAATAAGAACATTTGAACTGCCATGACACCGCCACAGGTTCCTATTATAGATTAATTTAATCATACATTTACCTGGGTATAAGTGTGAGCTCAGGAATGGAGTATGTAAATTTGGGATGGGAGAAGGGCAAGAATCTGAAACAACACAGATTCATTTCAAATTACAATACAATTTAACAAATAATACATCACAGGAACTTGCAATAAGAAATAAGTCTTCCAACATGTAAAACCCTCCAGCAGTCTTTACCTGTGACTAGAAGCTTCTCGTCCCCCGATGACCCTGGCGGTGACATCACTGCCCACTTTAACCAAAGACGTGGGGAAGGATCCCTGACGCACTTCTGCGAGCTCCATCACCTCAGACACGTGCACGCTGCCCGTGCTTCCATCCTCTAGCGTGACCTGAATGGAGGTGGGCTTCACCGCCCGCACTTTACCCTGCACGATATCCCCGAAGCGGTGGCCCTTACTGCTCGGCTCTCGGCTCTCCGAGACGGTGCGCAGTCTTTTTGGTGCAGTGCGCGCCCACGACACTAGGGGGAGCCCCTGCAGTTCCTGGCAGCTGGCTTCAATGACCTCGATGGCCAAACTCATCCCCGCCTTGAGCTTCTCCGACTCGGACAGAAAAATCTCATTCAGGTGGCTGCTGGTTTGGATGACGGTCAGCTGTGCCGTGTCATCCAGTGAGAGGACAGCAAAGTCTTTGTCGACATGCTGCACCATCGCTGTGTACTTTGAGCCTTCAACTAACTGTAAAAATACAGATGCAAACACATAGAAATGGTCAGTAACAACATGAAATCATACATACATATATATAAAAAGTCATTGTTGTTATTGAAACGCCAAAAGGGCATAAAGAGAAGCAAGACTCACAGATTTCTTCTTCGCCACCAGCTTGGAGAGGATGGACACGTGGACACATGTGGACAGTATGTCAACATGGAGGACGACCGCAGTAGCTTTCTGTCCTGGGGTCAGGTTGACACCTGGAAACAGATGTAAAACTTACATTATGTCATTTTGCAAAAATGTGTAACTCAATACATTTACATTTAGGGATTTTAGTAGATTCTTTAATCCAAAGCGACTTCCAAGTCAATAGAATGCTAAAGGTAATGATGCAACGACTAAAGGGCCACTCCTGATTTTACACACGGAGATCCATGGGAAATGTAGGTTCCACTGTTTTTGGAGTTCCATGCTAGAGAGCTGCATCAATTCTCACCGTTCTGTTCTTGCAAACCCCTCCTACTTAATGAAAGTACTGACATGCCTCCTTTAAAAACAGACCATGAACTACAATTTCAAGACAATGGAAGGCATATATATGTGATGGCAAAGACTATTAGCAGAAAGGTGTGAAACATCTTTTGACCAGATTTAAAAACATGTTTCCAGTTAAATACACACCCATGACATGGTGCTTGGTGGCCAGTATGGTAGCACCGGTCAAACTGTCAGACTTAAAGGTGGCACCGCTGTCCTGCGCGGTATCCACGGTCAGCTTCATCTTCTCACCCACCGAGAGAGCAGCCAGCTGCTGGCGAAGATCACTGTTGTCTGAGAGTGAAGACGGAGACGGTGAGACACTGAAGACATGCATCAAATCAAGAATGAAACACCAACGCAGTCGTACCTCTGGTTGTTAACATTTCGGTCACAGCTCTTCTCTCCTGCAGACCGTTAATGAGTCTGGTCTGGGCATCACCCTCTGGAGATATGACCTCCGACATCTTCAGTGTGACCAGGAAACGCTGTTTCTCCACGTCCAGGTTGGTGACTTTAGCCAACACCGTCTGACCCGGCTGGAAGGTAGCTGCCGTATCTCTCACGAACTTGTCCGACATCGCCTTTAAAAAAGCAAAGCAGAGGGAGCGTTTTTATATTAGCTTAGAGGTAGAGATAAGGAAGATAGGAGTTAGAAGACAAAGCCCTTTGCTCACCGACTTGGGTGCAAGACCAACGAGGCCGTATGGGAACTCTACAAAGACGCCATAAGACATGATGTTCTTGATCCAGCCAATCAGCTGCATTCCAACTGTGACCTCAGAAAAGTCCTTGGCAACCACTCCTTCTTCCAGTGACCATCTCACCGTTGGTTTCTTGGTGAGGGTCTTTAACAGAGGAGCAGCTAAGGAAAACAGAAACAGCTTTCCTGCCTTTCATAATTACACAATAAGCATCAACATATTTCAGAGTTGCTGTTAAATTTTCCTTTATAATAAAGAATCAAACAAAGTCTACGGACTATTAAGAAAAGGGATACAAAATGCTGTTTGTTCTTGTTGGAGCAGATGAGGTTTGAGATGTTGTCTCCCTCCTGTAGGCTCTCCCACAGCAGAGCGCCATTAGAGATGTGATCAGAAAGGTGCATTGTGGGTAGCACGGCACGGATCTCCTCGGGGAGGATGGCCACCTCCAGACCGTTGAGTGACTTTTTCAGCACCTTGGCCTCCAGTCTCTACATCACAAATAAATACACGTGTTGAGGTCAAACATTTGATTAATTGAGATGAAAATAATAAAAACCAAGAGACGCAAAGTCCTTAACTCACCTTCCCCACCTCACAGTCAAACTGTGGCTTGGTAACTTCCTCGGAGTCTCCCTCCACCGCCACCTTAAATGACAGCACCATCTTCGCCTTTTCAGGGTCACACTGGAGAACTTTAGTCTTTAATACCTGGATAATTCATGGGAAACATATCAGACACTGAATAATATACAGTCAAAACATAATTAATAATGCTTCCCAAGCATCAGAAAAACTGCAGACAATTAAAAAACAGACGTGAGCCTCTGTATGGATGCTGTTGGACACACCTGCCCCACATAGAAGATCTCCTCAGGATTGACGATGGGCTCGGAGCTGAGCTCCCTGAGCGGCACCAGGCCCTTGATGCTGTTGTAGAAACGAACGATGCAGCCAAAGTCTTTGATGCAGACGATGAAACCGTGGGACACGCGGCCGGGGCGAGCATCCGAATAGCTGAGGAACAATGGCAGAGAGCTGTCGACCAGAGCCTTCTTTCTGGTCAGGTATAGCCTCTTATTGTCTGCATCTACCGAGAGCACCTGAAGGGACATGTTCACACAAAAGCATGAAAACTTACAGAATGTATTCTTGTGGTCTTCTCAATGGCTTTAAAACAAACTGCACTGACCCGACATTTTATCTTCATGCCCTCCATGTACTTCTTCTCTGGGTTCTTAAGGAGGATATCAGACAGGTGTGTCCGGGGCACCAGGCCTTTAATGTGGTCCGACAGACGCACCACCATGCCGTGTTTCAGCAGGGCCGACACTGTCCCCTGGGAGGGAGACACACAGAAGGAAGACACGGTGAGACAGGCTGATTTCAGCGGTTTCTTCTTTTGAAGTTGAATGAAGTTGTTTGTGGCTTTAAGTGATTCTTAATGTTGATGTTTTATTCTTACCTCCACAACCTGACCGGCCACAAGATCATGATATCTATAAAAACGCTTGTCAATCACACTCCTGAAATCAGATCAAGGTTGGTCAGTACATCACTTTAGACTAGTGGAGTTCATTGCTGCGATGGAATAACACACATTATCGAAGCGCCACGTACTTTCGAAGACTGACGAAATGAATTTGGTCCATAGCGCTGAAGTCCAGGATCCTGCAGGTGTGCTCAGTCAAGGCCAGCACTCGGTTTTCATTCGCCTTCTCACTAGGCTCCTTCAGGTGGTTCCTCTGTCAAGAAAGATACATTCAGGTTACCACCAATGCTGGGTCAGCAGATTATTTAGCCTTTATTCTTCCGTTATTTATTCCGATAGTCAAAGGGAGGCTTAAATACTTCAAGTGGATTTACGACTCACATGTGCAAAGACCAACGTTTTGTCGGGCAATTCCAACACGGCTCCAGACTTGTGGTGCATACTGGTCATCTTGCAGTCCTTCACCACCTCACCAATGCGGTCACCTCCAGCAGGACAGGGGTCAACTGTGGCGCCGGGCTGAACCAGGTAGATGCGCAGGCTCAGGCCCACCAGGCGGGTGGACGGCTCCACGTACAGCACACAGGCTCGCACCTGGGAGGATTAGCGGAAAACAGGGTGACTCTCCCAAGAAAAACATCAACTGGAACAATTAGCTCATTTTAAATCAGGTGCATTTCAATCCAAAATATTAATGACTGAGTGGATCAGAAGACTGGAAGCATTGATATACATAAAGGGATGCACCGTTTCAACAGGATTTATGTGCCATGCAGTTTTACCTCGGCTCCCTCAGTGTAACTGGATGTCTGCTCGGGCTCCATGTGGAGAAAATCCACCTGGCCAGTAAAGGAGGACAGGAAGTCCAGGATCAGACCATGTTTGGTCACCTGCAAAAACAAAACAGAGACTTTATTCAAATGAAACATAGCTACAATTAAAGATGTGATGGTGACTGTTAAAGCAAGAGTAGATAACTCACTGGATAAAATGAAACAGTTTCAGGCTGCCTGTGAATTTTCCTCTCATCCTTGGAGAGACAATGTACTCATTAGCGAAATGAAACTCTACCTTTTTGATCGTAGCTTTGACCAGAAGCCCAGGCAGCAGGTTGGCCAGGTTCCAGCCGTGCTCCGGTTTAGCACAGGCCTGGGCGACGGTCAGGGGGCTGACAGCCAGGCGGACCACACGCCCATCATTCTTTACTTCCTCCACTTGAGAACTCACATACTGACCCACTTGCAACTCTGGACACAAAATAAATGCAACATGACTGTTAACTACCATGACTCTGCATCTGAAAGGATGCGGCCGATTGAGATGATGATTCAGTAAATAACAGACCATCCAAAATACGTCGTCATACCTTCTAGGTTGTTGTGTTTGTCTTTTACGGCATTCTTGGGCAGGAAGGCTTTAGTTCCATTGATGCCAATGTCAACTATGTAGCCGTGATCCTCCACACTCTCCACACATCCACTCAAGGCCTTCGTGGTCACAAAATAACATGACAATTAATTGTGGGATTTAAAGCAATATTTTCAGCAAATATTTAACTGAAGATCACAAATGACTCACCATGCCAGCTTTGAGAGAGCTAGTGGTGAGAGCCTTGTTGACTAGCTTTGGATTGATTGACAGCTGGATGCTAAGAGAGCCTCCTTTGGTTACATCCATCTTTGCAACCACACACCTGAACACCATGCCGGGGTGGAAGAGGCGCGGCAGAGAGGAGATCTCCTATGAAGTAAAAAAAACATGGGATCTGAATAAACTAATGAATAAACCTTTGTCTAATGTAGGTAACTATCTGATTCTAGACAGATCCAACAAAACCAAAAAGACAGCTCACAAAAAAATCTGATTTAAATTGACATAAATTAAGATTTTTCATAAGAAGAAAGGAAGAGTGGGCTTGAGCACTGTATATCACTGATGATATCGCCCACTATGATATTTCCACTAATCACCTCTGTATCAGCGGAATCCAGTTGCTCGCTGAGCAGCTTGGTGTAGGAATCACAGATGTTCATAATGCTGAGGAAGCCTTGCAGGCCACAGGGCAGGCTGACCATCACCTCAAAGTCGGTGACCTCCTTCACACAGCCCAGCATCAGGATACCCTCCTTCACATTCTGGGAAATGCAGAAGAAAACGCACGCAACATCACAGTCAGATACTGTGCTGCTTTTACTGAGAAATTAACCCACTTAAGACATTTAACACACTATGAAGACACGTTTATTCTCGACAAATGTATTACCTTGATGTGTAGGATTTCCACACACTTGGCTGCTGCATTCAGCGTCAGACCATCTTCTTTGCCTGTCTTTGGCTTCTTGAGCTTCTTGCCGTCATCTTTGGAAGCCCCTTTTCTTTTCTTGGTTTCCGCTTTTTCATTGGACTGTGAGAGAAAAGCAAACTATCGTTTTTACCATGGAGGAGCAAGGCTAAGCACACAGAACACAAGCTGTACTTAATTACAGAACAGCTGATGTTAAAGAATGCATTGCCCTTCTGGGGTTAGTGCTTTACACTTTTCTATACACAGTTCTATTAATTATTTTCCCTAAACTTTAGTAATATGCACAGACAGAGTCAATGATTATTATTATTACAGTAGTATTAACAGACAAATGGAAAAGACAGGAACTCCACCTGGAATAAGTTGTCCACTTCCGTCCGCTGTACGACTATTTTACTCTCAGTGGGCTTCTTTGCCGTCCCTCCTCGGGGGAAGTCCTCCTCTACTGATGCCATGTTTGATGCTGTTTAGGACCTCTGAGGAAATAGAAGACACTGTCAATGAAAATATAATTTTATATCCTATAACCCGAGCTGATGATACACGACGTTAGCTTTTGCTAACGAATGGATGCAGGAAAGCACAATAAGACCCAGCTTGTGCCTCTCCTGTAAATGAGTCAGTTACTATGAACGATATAAAGTGTTACTCAGAATGATTGAGCCACAAATAACAGCGTGGCTCTATAACCTGACTTTGTTTGATTAGTCACGTATACATCTAACAATGTTGACCGGTTAGTTAGTAAACAAGTCCGTAAGGATCACCTGCAACACTGCTGCGCATAAAGTTACAACGCAAGCGGTACGCGACAACATTAGCTACCTGTATCGTATTTTAGCACTCAGGCTAAACTCAAGGAAAAGTTCGCCAGCCGACACAAAACCGTCGGTCAACGAAACCGGTCAAAAAAAGCCTATATAAACCGGTTGTTTTCGTATTTATAATGAAATGCTTCCCATTCGTTAAATCTCCAGCAAAACTCACATGTTGTTCAGAAACACGCCATGATCACAACCCGGAAGTACAAACTATTGTGGGCGTTTCAGTCTCTCCAATCACAGACGAGGACTAATGACGGACACCCTCCTGAACCAATCATCGGTCGCTTTAGACCCTACCTGTGAGTGACCAGTTTTTAGACCAATACGAAAACGCTTTAGGTTTGCTGACAGAAGGCGGGATTTCCGACGGGATCTACAGCATTGCGGCCTCTGCTGAAGGGCACTTGTCTCATTCTGTTTGCATAGGGGTCGAGTCTTAAAGGTAAGTCCCAATGCATTTAGTGACAATTAGCAGCTTTGTTTTGTGTTTTGACAATGCCAAGTAGTGACTTACACATGTTTTCTTTAAAACGCCTCTGAGACATTGTATTATTTAGTTAACGGTCAGAAAAATGAACTAGCTAACGTTAGCGGGCTAACATAGCAAGCTTGGTAGCTCATGAGCTATGCAGTTACTAACCGACAAAAGTCAGTATGAATAAAATGTGGGGTTTTGAAATATAAGATAGTTTGGTCAAGATGAAATGTTATACGGGAGTATTGCGTTAAAGCATGTTGTGTGTTGCGTCTTGAGATATCGACTCGGTTTAAATGTGGTCATGCTAAGGTTAGAAATTCACTCTAGCCAACGTTAGCTTACAATTGCGACAAAGTTGTTTTGGTAAAATGCTGCTTTCATTATTTTGCTAACTTTGACATGCTTGAGTTTTTCCCCACACTCCTTTCTGTCAAGTTGTTGTCAACAAAGTGCATTACATTCAATTTTAATGCTGTGTGAAAACTATGAATTCTAATATACACTTTAATTGGATTTAACTAAAACGAACACTTTTCATTGTCGATTTAATTTGATGATTATTTCTAGGGTTATTAATATCATAGGTAAAAATATCAGCTTCCCAGGCCCCAAGGTGACGTCTTAAAATGACTTTGTGGGACCAGCAGTCTCAAAACTCAGAGATGAAACAAATAATTAAAATGCTGTATCCTAGAAGACAATGACGTAATATAATTAAAAAAATGTAATTATGATCATTTTTGACAGTTAATTTTCAGTCAGTTAACTCATACATAAAGGATTCCAATCGTATTACTTTCACCTCCAGATTTCTTTACATTATTGTTTTAAAGAAATTCGCTCATATGTTCTATTATTAATCAATTCACCTTTATTCTCCATGTTAAAGGACCATTAACAATCCATCATGGGAGGACACGACGCAGGAACCCAGCACCAGTTCACTGGGTTTGCAAAGTACTTCAATGCATACACGATGACGGGAAGGAGGAATGTGAGTTGTGTGCAACTGAACAAAATAAAATGTCATTTTCAGTGGTAAAAGTGAAACTGTAAAGCAGTTTGAAAACAGCCATGCCTCTGAAATTCTCATCATGCCGTCTGTCTTCTCAGTGCGTTTTGGCCACATATGCCAGTCTACTAGCCATTGGACTTTTCTTCAAATTGAAGCCCAAGAAGCAGGCTGCTATCGCAGAAAAGTGATCATGTAAGTCTCCATCCTGTTAGTTTTCAAATCCTTTGTACTCAAGGAAAGTTTTATTTCATTAAATTAACTCAAGGCCCATATTGTCTTCTTACAGGTGTCCATTTTCACCATCATTTATAACAGCTGGCAGTGGAGAAAGCATCTGGACATGCTTGTAATAAAATATGACTGTTTGGTTTCCTTATGTTAACAATAAAGAACATTTATGTCCAAAATGTAGAAAACATGTTTTTTTTTTATTTACAGTGTACACCAATATAAAATACTATGATACAGAAATGTAAGCCATGTGTTTAACAAAGCTATACTCATGGCAGTGATTTAAAAAAAAAAAAATAGAAAAACAATGGCCCTCAATCAACAATGGCACTTTTCTTGGTGAAGGGAAATCTGGAATAGATCAGCTGGATTTCTAACCTGAATCTCAAAACCGAGGGGCAGAACAGGAGTCTGCTAACCTTATTTTTTTATCTTAATTCACAGCTAGATTCTCACCAGAGGTGATTTGTTGATAATACCGTTATGTTTTATTCCAACTGCACCACAAACCTCTTTAGTTGGTTGTGGAGCGTGCAGATCAGATGTTTGCTTCAGTTCAAGCCTCTAATAGATTTTTCTCATAATTCAATAATGTCTCATGGATTGTAAGCTCCAGCGGCCAGCAGCAGGTTCCTACGGGTGAAGTGAAGGTGAACAACGGGTGTGGATTTCGACATGTAGGTGCCCAGCAGAAGCTCCTGGGAGTTATCTTGTAGATGGATGTGTCCGGTAGCTGCTGTGAAGTCATCGGTCTCTAAATCATCAAACGCTTTCGTAGCGTTCCACAGACGAACCGTGTTGTCCATGGAGCCTAGAAGAACAACATGAAACATTGTCTCTGCAAGCATAATTGAAGATACTCCACTCAAATGAAGCCAACAGATTAATAAAGACTACAGGGGTATTGTGTGTTATAGCTTCATCTTACTCTCGATCCAATTTAAAACAAAAACAATACAACAGCTGGTGAGATATTCAACTGATGTCAAATGTAAGGATGTTGTAGGTCACCCACCGGAGGCAAGGATCTCCCCGTCTCTGCTGAACCGGAGGGAGTAGATGGCATCCGTGTGGCCTTTAAGCTCTCCAATCATCAGACCGTGACCGATGTCCCACAGAAGAACTCTGCTATCAGTGGCTCCTGAAGCCAAGAACTTCCCATTGGGAGAGAAGGCCAGCGCATGGATAGGACCCTGGAAAATAAGCGTTAAAATACTGGCTCAGTAGTGTTCTCTGCTAGCTGTGCTGCAATATAAACCTATGACTCTTAGGGGGCGCTCACACTCCACCAACTGTACCGCGCCCAGGCACGATTGAGCCTAAAGTCCGGATTGTTTGGCCAGTGGGAGCCCGACCCAGAATCCCACTGTGTCCTCCACAGTCATCAACAGTACTTTCAGTCATAAATCTGCTCGATAGTGGGGGAGATCCGAGTGGAACACCGAGCAATAATCAAAGGGACGGCCTATTGATTAAAGCCTATGTAATGTCCACATTGGGTGTGCTCGTGCATGAATCATACCGTACTCAAATCCACCTCTTCCAAGGGTACCAGGCCAAGGAAGCGTACCGTTCTTAAGTACGGAACAGAGCGCTCACACTGGCCAAACGATCCGGACTTTAGGCTCAATCGTGCCTGGGCACGCTATGGTTGGTGTAGTGTAAGTGTGCCCATAAGCATCTGTAACTGTGGGTGTAGAGAAAAGTCTCTGAGAAATTATAGAGGTGTTGCTCCCAGTAAACAGATGGGTATAGACCGTGCATTTGATTTGATTTCATTACTTTAGACAACAGATTTGGTCATCACGATATGGCCCTAAGGCTGAATGACATATCACAGATCAGGGGCACTGCCCGCCGTGAGACGCTGACCTTGTGACCGGTGAAGATGCGAACACAGTTTCCGTTCAGGACATCCCAAAGCCGGATGGTGCGATCAGAAGACCCCGTGGCCACATAATTGGAGTTGGGGTGGAAGCGGGTGCAAGTGATATCAGCTAGGTGACCAGAAAACATCCGCAGAGGCTGGTAGTGATCTGTTGCCCAGAGACTGTTGGAGAAAGCACAACAGAACAATGACAAACATCTGTAGACAGGGCTGCTGTTACAGTACAATACTGGAGGACCATTTCTTACCGGGCAACTCTGTCATGTCCCCCGGAGATAAAATAGTACCCATGGGGGGAAAACTGAGTGTCCCACACTGGGTAGTTGTGGCCTTTGTAGCCGACCAGGCAGGTAAATGTTTGGAGACTCCACAGCCGGACTGTACCATCTTCAGAACTTGACAACAGGTAGTTTCTGAAAGGCAAAATAATAACCTCAGTCAGTCAAGTCACATTAGACAGGTTTCTCCACTACAAGTCTTTTTTTAAATATCTTAAATTTTTTTTAAATATCAGTCCCTGCCTATACACCTTTAAGCCCACTGACCCTCAGTATGCTCAGTTATTTATAGGAATACCTGGTAGATGTAAGTACCTGGATGTCTAAGAATTTTCTTTTAATAAACTCAACCAAAACAGAAAGTTGTTCTACAAATAACACAAACAATCAAATACTGCCATCTATCGGGTGCCTTCCTGAATACATTTAGGTTGTTGCTAGAAATCTTGGTATCTTGCTTCGACTGTAATTGATCTTCAAGCAGCACATAAAACATTGCCAAAATTCAACCTATGTTAAGTACTTGCTTTCATCTCATGGTGCCTGGATTACTGTAGACCACCTATAGCCAGTACAGAACTCAGCTGCCAGGCTTTTAACCAGAGTAAGCAGCTTTGAACACCTCGGTTTGAGCTTCTTTGAGAAATTGATTGAAGGCCCTTTTAATTACTTACAGGACACTAAACAGTCTGACTCTTCCGTATATCTCAGATCTTTTATCTCTGTACGACCCTGCTCGTACTTTGACCGGCTGAAGACTAAGGGGGGTCAAAGCTTTTGAAATAAGAGCCCTGAAACTCTGGAACACCCTGCCCAATGGCTGAGTCAGTGGCTTCTTTTAATTCATACTTAAAACATACTTTTATGTCAATGCCTTCTCTTAATTTCTGACTAGTTTTTATTCTGTTTATGGGATCTGCCATTTTTTTATGTTGTTTGTTTCATACGTTATTGCTGTGTTTTTATGTGTTGCTTTGTTATGTTTTATGTTTTCTGTAAGCACTTTGTAAGTGTATTTACAGATATTATTATTATTATTATACCTGTCTGGGCTGAAGCTGATGCCATACACCGGGCCACTGTGTCCGTAGAGAATCTTTGACTCACTGGCCGTCTTCTCATCCATGATCCTCTCCAGCACATCGTCTGACTCTTTGTCGATCAGATTCAAGTCTTGAGAAAGAACGAGAGGAGAGAGAAAAATGACTTGTGTTATAGAAAAACAAACTGACATCAAGCCGGGTTGCGCTGGTCACAGTCACGGGCCGTACCTGCTGCTGACTTGACCTTGCGAAGCTTTTTCGGCGTGACACTCCACACTCGTACTGTGGAATCGGCGAAGCCTCCTGCGATCAGGCTGGAGTCGTCTGTGAAGTCCACTGCAGTCAGACCCTGTGAGAATAATTAGAGATTATTCACCTGCAGTTTGCATTGAACTGACCCGTCCCTACCGCTCGCTTGGTTCTGACTTTTTACCTGGTAAGCATTGAGAAAAGAGTAGAAGCAGATGGAGGGCAGGTTATCTGGTCCCAGGCGGATCCTCTTGGTGGCCTCTTTCATGTACATGATCTTGTCCAGCTTGTCTGAATCCTTTAATTCTGGAAGAGGTATCCTGAACAACAAAAATCAATGTTAACGGTCACAAACTGGTGGGTCCACAACAATTACAGGATTTTTAATTCATAAAAATAAATGTATAATAATCAAATGTAGAGGCTTGGCCATTTGGCATATTAAATGTCTTATTACCTTCAAATTAAAAACGTTGAATTTAATGCAATATTGTGCAACTGAAATGTTCTTATTTATCATACTGTTCTGGTCGTACAACATTAGATGATGGAGACCATGAATGGACCAGCAGTGCATGTTCACAACTATAAATGTCTTTCTAAGGGAACCGCTTTACTAGGCAACAGTGTGGGTCCATTTATACTTCCTGTCAGCTTATGGCATTCACATACACTGCAACAGGAAATAAACTGGGACACTTCTGGAATGTTCTGTAAAAATCTCTACCTAGTCTGTGAAGGTGCATTGGGATCCTGCTTCTTGCTCTTGTTGCCCATGCTGTCCTTTTTGGGTTTCTTCTTCTTTGGTTTCCCCTCCTCATTCTCTGCCTCCTCATCCTCATCATCAAGAGGCAGCTCGATTTCTGGTTCCTTAAGCAGTCCGTAGTAAACCTGATTGAATGACAATAAAACAAGTGTTAAGAAGAAAAAAGAGAGAGAAGACAATGAAAACACATCGTATGTGCGTGTCGGTGTATAAGTCCAACCTTAGCTTTATTGGCCTCTCGCTTGCCCTCTCCAGCCAAGCTGCCAGACATGGCATCAATCTGGCTCTTGCTGCGCGGCATGCCATCAAAGATGTCAATGTAGAGGTGCTCCTGTATGATGTTCCAGATCTGGTTGTTCTGACGCTCTTGCAGGTGCCTCTTCAGCAGCTGATAAGAGTCGCGGGAGATGCGCAGGACAAACTTGCTGGTGCGGAAATCCATGAGGGTCTCGTTGCCCCTCATGTGCTCCCTCTTGGATAAGCTGGACAAGACCCGCAAGTCGTCTTCGTAGTAACACTCTTGATCACCAGTGAACCTGAGATGGTGAGAAACAACATGGTGTGGTTTATTAACTGTGCAGGATTTAACACAGCTAAAAACAATATCAGGTTCATAGTTGAAAGGGCGTACAACATGGGGAGGAAACTCACTTGTCGAAGAAGGCCTTGGCCTCACTCTCGTGATTGTTGTACACCAGCTCCAGATACATGTGCACAAACAGCGGATAGAAGACCTGGGACAGCTCCGCTCGGTGACAGTCCAGGACGGATTCTATGAACCTCTTCAGGCCGCTGTAGTAAACCGGGTACAGCTTCGGGTCTCCCTGCTGGCTGTAAGCTGACAGCACCACGTTGACGTCTGGCTGATCCTCCCCAGCAGCTACAGGAGAAGAAATCCCAGTGAGATGTGCTTTTGAAAACAATATTGTATTCATTTGATTTCCTGTTATTAAGGTAAAGATAACATGGCTTTATGAAACAACTTGAAGCTGCAAAGTGGAGTATTTTCTTGAAACACTTATGACGAGTGTGTCTGAAGAGCACTTGATTTTGTAGTATGTTGTAAATAATCAGAAACATTTAAAGAAACAGTATAATATAACGTAACACGCATCCCTGCTGTACATAACGTTAGCCTACTACCGATGTGAAACGGGTTTTTTTTTTCCAGAAAGTTTAAACTAAAACTCTAAGTTGGTACTAATGAATGGAATACACCGAACTCGTTTGTGATGTCGTATTAAAGTGGAACGTTTGATCTCACTACGCAACGACGTCTCACACAATAAAACAGGAGCCAAGTTCTACACCGGACCTTTAGTTGGCGCCGGCGTCACGGCGGAGGATGCGGTGGTCACCCGGCTGAGTAGAGAGCTCGCGTCGCTGCCTCCCCCGTCCACACCGCCCGCAGCAACCGAACCTGCCGCGGAGGGATCTCCCCCCTTCTGATCCAACGAATCTTCCGGTAATCCCGCTTCGCGGCGCAATATTTCCACGGACTCGGTCAGTTTGTTCTTTCGGAGGAACTGCAGGACTGCCAGCAGCGTCTGCTGGTCCTCCGGGGCTCCCGCCGCGGGTTTATTACTTCCCACCGGAGCACTGGAGCCGGGGGGCGTAGAGAGCAGTCTTCCGTCGGTTGCATTATTATTTCCACAGCCATCGTTCGATGGTTCCGTTTTTATGTCTTTCTCTTCGACCGCGTCGCCCAGACCACCTTGTACGGCCGCCATTTTAATAATGAAATGCGCATGTGCGAGGTTTAAAACGGAAAACGCTGTTGGTGTCGTATCAGATCACCTGATTGGTGCTTATTCGTGCAGCGTCATGCTGTGTAATCAGAAGTCCCGCCTCCCTCGACACCAGCGTCTGTAATTCGGTGGAAAGTGGTCTGCTGGAAAATTGGGCTAAATTTAAATTTATAAACCATCATTTTATCGTCAACAGGTTAATTTTAGCTCCAATAGTGAGCTATTCTCAGATTTACCACGCTTAACTATTATACCTATGTAATTTTCATTATATTAAAGGTCATGTGGACTGTATGAATTTGAGCAGTAATTATGATTTTAATTTAAAAAGTGAAATAATTACATTTCTGCTTAACACGACGTGTGTAACTGTAACTAAACAGACTGACTGACTGACTGTACCATTTTGTACCAGGTGGTGGCACTTTGGTCCCACACAACATCTGCACAGTCTGGAGTGTCCAAACCAGGTGACCCGTTGGACAAATGTGAAAGAAAAACTATAATAAAATGAATTTTCATTATCGCTTAATCCTGTGTTTTGCCTATAAAAGGTCAGGAAATGAAAAAATTATACTCAGAGCCCACAGTGACGCAGAACATATCCACATGGAAGCTGAAACCAGTAAAAAAAAGAAGCTTGTGTTGTATAAACAGTCCATATTCAATCTCTTGCTTCTGTGCTCCACAGTCTAATATGTTTTTAAAACAATGTCCCATCTACCCTTTCATTTGATATACAAAACCTCCATGTCAGACAATGAGTGCTGCAATAAGGTGGGGGAACACACAGCTTTTAAACATACTGTTTTTTCCTGACATGCACTTAGTCAATCCTAGTCATTTTCTGCCTATGCAGAATAAAACACCTTTCTTCTATGAACCTGTCAGAGACACATTCATAGAGGCTACCACTGACTGCAGCATCTGTTTTTCAGTTTACTCACTGGGAGCATTTCTCATTCATTTCAAATGTATTCTATACCTTATTTTTTTCTCAACATCTGTCTTAGTTATAAAACCTCATAAATTGTAATATATGTCCGCATAAAATGACTGTTATTTCTCACCAAGCTCAGACACATTGTGGATGGTCATCTCTCCTGCCCTGGCTCTGCCACACTGGATATCACAATAGTGATAACTCAGCAGCAGACTCAGGTCCATAGTGAGGGGTGGGACAAGAGAAGGGTTCACAGAAGCAGCGGGGCGTTGTATAACATTGCGGCGGCGTAGCCCGTGTGGAGGAGAGAAGGGGATGGAGGGGTGGGTGGGGTTGTTTAGTGGGAACAGGAGGCAAACATGTTAACATCAGCAGCTCAGGGTGTGGTCATCTGTGCAGCTTCTTTCTAACGCCGACAATTAGGAGTGAGATGTGCCGCCTTTCGGTGTCACTGAATGACAATGTATGTGGCTTAATAAGATCAGCAATTTTACTTGGCTGACATGGCTCTTGTATTCACCCTCTCTCTTACCTAGCAGGTATGCAGATGAGCAGAGCTGAAACACGCTTGGGATGCCAATGGTTATTGATTTAAGATCTATAGGCGTTCCCTTCATTTGGCGATTTACATAAAGGCCGTTGTGCTGCACCAGATGATTCCAATCTCAAGCACCTGCACTGCCATACATGGATGAGTGCTTTTCTATTTGTGTAGAATCACAATGTAGATCAGCAGTTTTAACGCTGACTGAATTGTGTAAGATGAATTGAGACTACGAGATTTAACATTCAGTAGTAGAAGTAGAGCTTACACAATAAAGCACTATCATTTTACATGTTTAAAGGGACCATTCTTCAAAGTAAACACTGTTATTACACCTTCCACCTTTGATACTTTCAAAATAAGTTTTCATTTCAATTATGTACATTTCTTTCACCTGTCAATCTAGATGTCAGCATATCTTTTCAATTCAGTGGTGAAATTAGATTGCAGACAGAAATCTGATGTCTTCGATAACATCTTTCACCTCCGTTTGCCCTCGACTGCTACAGTACCAGGCAATAACCTTGTGCAACCTTTAATTCTTCTGGGGGGAGGAGACTATTCCTCTTAGTTGTTTGTCTTGTCCACTTTTTCCAGATGCTTTCTGGATTTTGACTGACCTTCACCGTCATACAACCCCCCAGTTTGGTGTGGTCTTATATTGCATTTATGTAAGGCTGCTCACATGCTCTTCATAATAGTAATGAAACGTTAGGTGGGGAGAGACACGTGTTCAGCTGGATCCTCCTTTCACACTTCAGTGGTGACTTCTCTCAGTTCCTCTCGGTGTCTGCAGGATCCGGAGGACTCTCCCAGCAGACCCCAAGGTCTCTCTCTCTCTCTCTCTCTCTCTCTCTCTCTCTCTCTCTCTCTCTCCTTCTGTGTGTGTGTGTGTGTGTGTGTGTGTGTGTCAGAAAGCAGCAGGGTGTGGCATCACCCAGCAGAGAACGCTCTAAAGGAGCACACAAAGAAAACTGTTTCACGTGCACTTAAACCCCTGAAATTCATATTGCTAAAAGCAACAACATGCTTTTTGAGAGAAATCAATTATGCAATCCACAACAATCCAACATTCAAAAGTCCCTTTTATGCATGATATCATTTTCATGCTTATGTTGTTGCTGTTGTAAGAGCTTACATTCACATGGTGCTAACCAGTGGTGCCTTTTTCTTTGCTTTCACGTGGTTAATGTTCTTCAGGAGAAGATGCATTGTTATGGATGTGGTGTTTATGTGCCAGTAAACATGTCCTCTGGTGAGATTGGAGGGCAGGTTTATAGCAGATGTGCTAATTGGTGATGTTGGCATCATCCGAAGTGTGAAAAAAAAATAAGCAATTTAAAATGTCAGACATTGGATTTATATTAAGGTATTTTTTTATCATTATAAGAAAAAATAAATAAATAAGGGAGATGGCAAAAGCTATTAATCAAAGACGCTTTTACTTTGCTGGATAGTGCGTGTATGCATTTTTGTATGTGAGGCGACAGAGGGTGATGTAGTCCCGGGAGCGCAGAGTGGGGCGTGGCATGTTCCAGTCGCTGTTTTATTCTTCTGCATGCACATGTACGAGCCTTTTCCCAGCTGTGAGATATGGCGTGGCGTTTTTGTCCTGCCTCACCTCCTTATGATGGTGTTACTGCTTTCCAGTCAGGGGCACCCAGTCGTTGGCCAGAGAGGCAGATGACGCAGATGATCCGCGATGCTTACCTGCACATTTAAAGGAGTTCCAGAAATGACTGCCTGTCTATCTACGAGCAGTAAACGGCCAGGAAATGCAGCAAAAAAAACCCCACTGAGATGCACGAGTAAATAATTCATGAGGTGCGACTCTCGCATGAGGTGGAAGATGCCCTTAGAGAAGCAAAAGAGGGAGGGAGAGATTGGGGAGAAAGATGATGGGGGAAGAAAGAAGTTGAAGGTGGGTGGAGCGGGAAGGCAGCATGGTGAGTGGGATGGGGAACGGGAGGGGTGTGGCGGCACACGGGGAGCGGTAACAAGACAGAAGGGATGGTGCCTTAAACTCAAAGGATGGTTGATAGAGAGGCAAGAAGCAGTGCTGAAGTAAGACTGTGAACATGAGAGGTGAGAGGCAGGTGTAAAGGGAGGCGCGTGAATGATAAAGTGTGATTTAAGGATTGAGCAGAAAGGGGAAACAAGGGATGAGGATTTCTCTTCTCGTTGCCACGAGCAACAAAGACAAAAATTGCATCTTCATCCAGTTTAATGTAGTTCGTAACTTGGTGACAATTCAAACTAAATTTGATGGACTTGCTGCACGAACACACACGTTACAGATTTGACTTTATTTTCACTGCTTCCTCAAGCAACTGGGGTTTGAACCAAATCTCTTTTCGCATCCTTATATTAGGTTGACACCAAATTCTCTGAAAGCCATCTCTATGTTACCGTCACCCAAAGTCTCTCCTGTCACCCCTTGTCTTGCAGAGTCTGCTCTTATTTTCATTGGCCTGTGTGGGGTAGTGCAAGTGTGTGTGTGTGCATGAATGCACTCTTAGAGCCTTTTGCCCATCCAAGCAGAATAATGTGAAGGCAGAGCTGTGGCACTAGAGATCTCCATTTGGGGGAGATGAAATGTGGGGGGCTTGCATTATTCAGTACTGACCTAACTGGGAGGCTGGATCTCGCACGCAGTTGTCGACCGGCGTTATGGATGGCTGGTAGTCGCACGGAGGCAACCGTGTCCAGCTGGGAAAAGTCTGGCTTCAGTAGATGAACAACAGTCTTTACTCTCTCAAAGTGCCCCCTAAGCAAGACATTTAATACCTAATATTTGAGAATAGCTTGACATTTTGTGGACATTTGCTTTATTAAGAGTTAGATGAGAAGATCTCCACCACTTCAATGCTGACAGTTAATAGGAAGCTGCAGCTATCCTCCTGTTTCCAGTCTTTGATGTCCCAACAGGCTTACTTTAGCGTTAGCTTAATATTTAGCCATCAATCTTTTCATCCAAGTCTTGGCAAGAAATCAAATAATTGTAAGCCTATTTGCCTAAATGTTGAAATTCCCCTTTATGATAATTGAACGTGGTCATGGTGTCTGTATGTTGAAACAAAGCCAAATAAGTAATATCTCTATCAATCCATAAGTGTACATTGCTGACATTTAGCTGGGTGATCTCCTCCTTATCTGGAAGGGACTATCTCTACACATCCATTCGGCTTCATGATTTTGAAGATCTCATCTTAAAATCGTAATTTTTGATTAGTTAATTGGGTTTTTCACTTCCTGCACAGCCTCTCTGTTCCGTCCCATACATTTCTTTCAAGAAGATCAAACCAGGCACTTTAGCGGACCCCTGCAGGTCCTTCCAAAAACAATGTTGTGCATCACAGTTTCTTTATCATTATAAATAATGCAGGCCCCATCTAAAACTAATAAGGCAGAATGGCGCAGTAAGGTGACGTAACAAACTCAAGAAACCTGCCGAGTCCTATTGAAGCATTTTGATTCAACTCATTGCTTCTTGCAGACAAAACCGCATGTCATCATTTCAACTATTACATCATAATTATTGCTGTTATTATAATTCGTCGTGGTTTGTTGTTGAACCCCGTGATGGTGTTATTACAGAATCAAGCTTCATGAAAGAGACAAGTCGCTGCATGACTGTCCTTTGTTCCCCGCCGTCCAAATCCCTTCAGATAACTCCCCTACCAAATTAGGGTTCTGTGCGGTCCAATGAGCATGTCTTAAACACACACACACACACACACACGACTGACAGCTGCTGTGAGAGAAAGATAAAGAGGTGGTCTCCAATTTGCTAAAGGTCAGAGCCCCGGTACTTAAAGCCTGAATCAATAATTACAATTTGTAGCCAATGGCCACATGCTAAATATTTGAGAGACAAATAACTCATATATTTTTGAGATAGATCAGATTTATATGGTATTGTCCGTTATTTTAGCTGTGATATTAAGTAAGTCGGTGTGTGGGTACACATAGAGAATAATTCCAAAAAGATGTGAAGAAAAAGAAAAAGGCTATATTATAAGCACTTTCCATCCATCCCCTCATAAATTAGAATAATTTATTGAGGGATAGCGCACCTCTCCCTCCTAGTGTGACACATTGGTAGGATTCTTCTCTTATAGGACATCCAGGACAATAGAGCGGCTGATGTGGCGATGTGGACCTGAACTAAATCCAGATTTGCTTTGTAAGCCAAGGTGTTCTGGAGCACCTTTTTCAACAGAAGTTATCACTTCATTTGTGGGAAAGGACACATCGATTTTCATTCAGATGCCCATCGTGGTGGTGGTGAGGGACTGGGGCTACTGCAAGGCTAACATGTAAGCATGAAACATGTAGATGCACAAACAAACCTGTTCATGGTATAAAAAAAATATATATGCTCTTTGTTCTCCTTGAGTTGTGTGTCCCAGAGACAAAATAGAGAGGGGGGTTGGAAGCAGGTTTTTCTTTGTTAGCACCATTAGATGTCACCAGAACAGGAGGGCAGCGTGATGAGGATGTCCTTGGGGAATGTCCGACCGACCGACCTAGGCTGGTGTATCCACATCAAAGTCATCTGTACTGCAAATAGATTGGTTGTGGAGATCATTTTGTTTCATTTTCACGAGGTGCATAGAATGACTTCATAATTGTTTGGAGATGAAATTCATTATGCCAAAATTGGGTTCACATTTTGCAAATATAATGATGTAGTTGTGAAGAGTAAGAGAAGGAAATTTCGATTTGATACTAAAAAAAAAAAAGCTGTTTTAACAGGAGTACAATTCACAAGGGAATTAAAAGAAATATTAATCATAGGGATGAATAAAATAGCATAGGGATATCTACAATTGCCCTTATAAACCAGAGGAACTGATTCACTGCTTATTTTATATCTGTCTCTAATGATCTACTCAGTTTAATGTCCATTTATATTGTACAGTAAAATTACAGCAAATTATTCAGTGCGATTTCCATTTCCCTGAGCAATAAGGAGATGTCTTCACACTGAGAGAGCCTGTAATTATGCTGTTCCATGAGAGGAGGCATGCACAGCGTTCACCAGCTTCAGAGTCAGTACGACACGGTGAACACTTTACCGGAGAACACCACCACGTCAACTGTGAACAGGTCTGGAGATGCATTTATACAGACGAGTGATATATGACCTCTCAGTCTGCTCAGAAGCTGACCGTACAAGCCTCTAAACCGCTTCTTAATGAATAGCTGATCCTGCTCCATCGATCTGCTCTCTAATTATGGGGCATTGGCTTATGGATGAGTTGTAATACACACAACCACAAAACCCATCTGCACACACACACACACACAGGCTCATCATGCATATCTCCATACCACTCAGCTGGACATTTTACTGTAAATATTTTAACGGTTTACCAGCCGAGGAACGTTGACTGAATGAGTCCTCAGCCCACAGGCTCGCAGCCAGTTGCCATTTTTAGGCTCGCAGCCAGTTGCCATTTTTAATTACGGCCACGCCAAGATAATGGAATGCTCTCTGTGTTTTCTGCCCGATCAATAGCCGTTAATGTGTGTACAGTGACACAGTATATCAGCCTCTGGGCCGACCGCCAGCAGGTGGGGAAAGACTCCAGTCAGCACTTTAGGTGATGGGGCGGAAAACGCACGCACACACATGCATGCTGTAGGCCTGGAGACCTGATGCCTTGACATTGCGTGTATTTGCTGTGTTTGTGTAATGCAGCAAAGAGGGGTGGAGCCAAGGGTGCAGAGGTTCCTCGCATCGTGGATTTGAAAGATATGAAAGTCAGCATGAACGTGAGCGAAACAGGAACAGAAAAAACCAGGGAAGACGTAGAAAGGCAGAGGACAAACATGAATGATTAAAATAGTATTCATGCATGTACGAGGTTGAATGAATTCTCTTGTTAAGTATAGGTCTACACTCACTGGTAGGTCTACTCATGAGCTTCGTGTGCAGCTGTGGATAAATACGCTCTTCGGTTTACAGTGATGGATGTTCAGACCTGCAGTCACACATAATGCAGATAGTGTAGCTTGTAACGTTGCACACGAGGTGGTTGATAGAGACAGTTTGTCGTCGCTGCAGTGGCGACTTCACTCAGTGAGTTAAAAACATCTGTTTGGCGGTTTCTCTCGCTCAATAAATCATCACCTTTGATCGATGGTGGCGTTTGATTAATGAAGGCAGCCATTAGCGTGATAAGCGCCCATAGCCGCCTCATTGAGAGGACAATCGCTCTGTGAACTTAAGCCATTTCTTCCCCCCCCCCCCCCCCGTGGAATCCGTAAGATAATCATTGCGCCATAAAGTCATTCTTGGCTGATCTTGAACGATGCCTTATACTCACCCTGCACTCATCCGTGTACCAGCGGCTTAGACTGAATGACTCACTACTGCAGGAGACACTCGGCCCGTTGCTAATCTCAGTGTCATTTCTTCATGCATCAAAGGTGAAATGGTGCCGTTCAATACTTCAGCACCACCCACCTCACCGCCCACACACAGCACACATCACACACAAAGACATTATCACCTCCAGTGGGTGAAGGCTGGAGGAGGTGTGCAGCAGTAGAGGGGCAATGACTTCACTAAATCACACAAAGAAATAATTCAGCACAAGAAATATGTCACACAGTAGGACTGCACTTAATCAAGGACTCGTAACCTGCAACAAATGGCTTTATTAATGGGACTAAATCATTTATTTATGCGTTTAGAGATCAGACACAATGAAAGAGGCTTAGTCATTAATAAAGGCTCGCACGTCTCCCACTATAATATATAAATATAAAAGTTAGTTAGTTGTAACTATATGTTGTTAAAGGCAAGGCAAGAAATATGCTTATTTCTCCTCTGAAGGGAGAGCGACTTCATTCTCTGCTCAGGGAGACTTGACTTTTTACATAACAAGTAGTTTTTTTCTGCTGTTTTAATGCTCTGAATGTCATACAAATCACCTTTAAGGATTTACATGAATACACAAAATATTTGCAGAATAGATTCTTTCCTGCTAGCGCATTGACTTGTGTCAAATACTTTCAATCGGTTCATTTTTACCAACTTGCAATTCCTTCGAGAACTCCTTATGCACAATGGTTACTTCCTCTCTAAGGCTCCTTTGATCATATAAGGGGATTCGTTTTCTTGATCCTAGACTCAATAATGGTCGACACTGCACACACATCGTGTGCATCAAGTTTCAGCTTCTTCTCTTCTCCGTTATCTTTATGAAGAGGACATGTTCAAACATGAACGACCTTCATGCCTTTAACAGCAGCGAGCGTGCTCTGCATTTTGATGGGCTGCCCCGTGTACTGAGAGATGTAGTCGTTTCTAAGTCAGACTTCATCGACGGTTTCCCTTTACTGCGTTTCAGCAAGTGAGGAAGGTGTAAGAGGGGACGGGCAGGTATTTGGATGATGAACAAAAGTAAGCATTGAAAGGAGAAGCTTCAAATTTCCAGTTATTTCTTGCCATATGCACAATTGATGGAAAGTGATCGATCAGCGATGAAGGCTGATTTGCAACAGCAGAGAATACGACATCCCTCATTTATCTCAACAGGGCATGTGTGTCACTATCGTTTCTGCACCTCAGAGGGGGCAGGAGAGAATGGACAGCAAACCCCCCCTGCATCAGTCCTAACCCCTCCCAGCGGCCCGGTGCACGTCTGGATGTTTGAAGACTATACCCTGTGGAGCAGCATGGGAGCTTTGTCAATAAGTCGGCCTCTGGAGCCAGGTAATCTTTATTCCTGCAGCCTGCAGCCCTTTGTGTGGGGAAGGGAGTGTCCCTCTTGTATCCCTACATCCTCTGCTGCACATTGCTAGCTACTGAGGCAGTTTAATGCACAGCATATAATCATACAGTAGTCTTACTGAGGGAACGTCAAAAGTGATATTGTTGTTTGATGTCAAGGAGAAATTCCTGCTGATTGTTTGCCTGAGAAGCAAAACCCCATCAATCCAGTCAAGGCCACATTAAGTTTTTTATTTTTGCAGACAGGAAATTGTGATCCTGCTTAAACATACATTATTGCAATGATATACTCAATAGGAACACACAAAAAACATTAGATTTAATCAGCCTCTATGTTTTGTTATGTGTTCCTGGGTTAAACTATGCAGCGTTTCCAGAAGAACATCTCTTAAAGGCTGGTAACTTGTTGGGAAATAGATACTTTATTATGAATGCATTTTTGCTTATGCTACTTGTGCATGTGGATTGCCTACATTTACATCCTAAGGGCCTGAAGATTAATGACAGCCTAATTAGTCTTTCTGACCTCTGACAGGTTCACACCTGTTCGGCAGGAGAGGAAATTAATCGTCACGCTGGTGTGGCATAATAATGTTTGATGCTAATGATTTAATGCTACTTTTAATACATGTTATACTTGCTCATATCACTTGCTAATAAGTGAATACATTTTGTTGGACCATGATGCAGATCCTGCATGACAACTCTGCAAAACTCTGCACCAACTCAGCAGCATCAAGTCATTTTAATATTTTACTACTCATGGACAAGAACAAGGACAGGAGGAAATTAAATATGCGCTTATCTTTGATGCAATCTTTCAATTGGTTGTGTCATGAGAACTCTAATATAAATGAAAAGGGGAATACTTTATGTGGATCGTTAAAACAGAAAAATCTATAGCTGATCAGAACGAAACATTTTTTTACAATCTGAGTATTAATTATTCCATTTGTTCTTGCTACTTTAGTTCTGGGCTTTAATACCTCGTAGAAACTTGAATAGCATCCTTCTCAACATCAGGTTGAGCTCTGCTTTATGTTACATTTGAATTTCTCTTTGTTCTCTCTCTCAAAATGTTGTGTCGTAGTCTGCAGGCTGGATGTTGAATAGAAAGCCCTGGATGGGCTCAGCTGCTCCATTATGGATTAGCTGGCGGTCGCACAGACCTCTCATCCCCCAAAAGAGCCGAAGGAACATTTTAGAGCAAGATGGTTCACTGTGATCTTTAGATGCACCTTCATTTTAAAATGAAAT
The DNA here is from genome assembly GCA_029853015.1 of Chelidonichthys spinosus. Lineage (NCBI taxonomy): Eukaryota > Metazoa > Chordata > Actinopteri > Perciformes > Triglidae > Chelidonichthys > Chelidonichthys spinosus. Next base: position 16,182,831 of record CM056824.1, on the reverse strand, counting down.
ATCAGATTGTGATAAAGATGGAATTCTCAATAGATGCACTTTTCTTATTTAAGAATATAGATGTAACAAAAAAAACACAACAACCTTGACTTGGCATTACTAATAAAAATGTTTTTTTTAATTGGTTTTGAGTTTTATCAGTGCATTGTCTTGTTATAGATCTATAATCCAGCATGTCATCAGTCAAGTGGATATCTTAATGTGAGTTTCATTGCAAATTACATCTGTTGATAATGTCAGTGGATGCACACTGCAGCACCAGGTTGCTCCAAGGACGCATCCCAGTAGGTTGAACTTGTTTTGCTGCACCCTCTCAAGCCTACGTCAAAAATATAATGAGTCCCATATGAATAGGAACCAAGCAGCACTTCTTCTTCAAGTCACTGACTGTTGCCTGTCTCTGCAAAAGTTTGACAGTTGCAGAAAAGTAGCATGGATATGAGCATTAGCATTTATATTATTTAATAACTGAGGGTCAACACCTATTGGTGGAAAAAACATATTGTATAGTTTATTAAATATATTCTTTATTATATCAAAAAACATTGCTGACTGAAATCTGACAGAATGCCCAAAGTCTTCCAAAATATTCCCAAAGGGTTTACATTTCTGAAAGGCATGGGCTTTTATTTTTTCTTCAATCAGATTTATCTCCACAGTGCTTCCAATGCAGCATCAACAGCAGTCTTTTCTGCTGCTTCTGCTGCACATATCAACGTATCTTCCTCCTCCAGGTTTATAGAGAAGAATAGCTGAAACCTAAATATACCTTTTAACATCATCTGATGTTTTCTGTAGCAATGGGGTTCCATTATATCTGTTTTATCACTTTTCCACACCTGAAGAAATAAAATAATAATAATAAACGAATGTTGCTCATGTGTCATATCTGGTAAATATGATCTGTGAACTGAAAAACAACAACAACAAAAACACAGAGCACACCAAAAGTAGATTGAGTCAGTTAACCTTGTTTTTGAAAATGTTTTTGAAGAAGAAAAAATCGATGCTTTCTTCATCTCCTGACAAGTGAGATGTGATTTCCAGTTAATGTAATTGTATTTCTCAGGTTGAACACCCCATACTAATATCACATAGACGGAGGTCATAAATAGAGCTGCGACCTTCGCCTTTGTTCAGCGTTTTCTTCAGTCTGTCTGTCTGCATGTCTGGCTCTGCTGGCTCTGTCTCTGCTATTATTAGCACCAAGGGGGAAAAAAACCTAGCGGAGGCTTGGTTGACAGGGAGCGCTACGTCACACAGGGCCTACCTCAAAATGACTCAGTACTTTGTGAGACAAGGAAAACAGACTGAATAGGCAACTTAACACCAAATAAAAGTGCATTTCCATAATGTTTGCTATCCGGCTTCTGTGTCCGTTTACAAGCCTCTCCTCTGACCTCTTTGTACACGTCTCCGGACCAGGGGGAGCTGTAACTCCCCCAAGGCTGCCGAAGCACAGCAGGAGGATAGCAACAGATTCCAAGGCAACGGCAGCAGCAAATCACAAAATAACACTTTTTTTAACGGGTACAAAGAGAAGGTAACACATGCATCACCATCTGTTGCTGAGTCAAACGGTAAAAGAATTCATTCACCAACAATGCATTGACAGTTCTGGTGTTATTGGAAGATGTTTTTCTTTTAATTTCTTCTTGATTAAGATGTTTGTGCCGAGCTCAGCACAAACCAGCTGCAGAAAAACCTGCACTACAATATACGAAAGGATGGGCTGATTATAAATTGATCGATTGCAATCAGTCCACAAAACAATTTGCGTTTGGTCTGAAAAGACCTTTAGACTCTTAGAAAGAAGCTTCGGCGAAGATTAAAAAGAATGTGACCATCTCCCTTTCTGCCTTCATTTGGTCTCCGTTGGCTCATTGTGGGTGACAAACATTCCCATTTTAATATGTCGCCTCAGTCCAGGGAAGATAAGGAGACACTGACAAACAGGTGAAATTTATGAGCATGGCCTCCCTCACTCCACATCCTGATTCTCATTTCCACCGCCATCACAGCAACACACAGACACTTATTACCAGACAGAACATAAAATATAGTTCTCCCTCAACGCGGTCTCCTTCATCGCTCAAGATGGCAAAGGAGAACACATGAAAAGGAACTGTTGCCTCAGTCTAGGAGGAGTGTGTGTGCAGATCTTATTTATTTACCCCCCAAACTCCATTGGCATTCATTTTAAATTCTAGGGGACTCCCAAAATATATTTATGTCCACATATGTCAGGCAACATTTTGGAAAAATGTGTGTAAAACAATTAGAATATGTCTTTCACTCAGAGGAGACGTTATAGCTTGAGGGATGCGATTGAATACGTAATACATAGATATTGCCAGACAGTGGGTAATTGGATGATTTTTCCAACCTTAACAGCAAATAAAAATAAATTAGGTAAAACTGGATGTTAATGCAATGAGATGTGAGAAATGAAGTGAGACACATGTTTATCTGTGAAGTGGCAGGTTCAGTTTATTCTTAGCTCTGTCTGTTACAGCATAAAAACACACTTCTAGTATTAATAATTATGACACACTTGAGAAATCAGCCAACTGCAGTCTGATTGCATTGGGACTGAAGCACTAAACAACCGCTGATAACGTTCAGCAGCTTGCCATTTAAAATGAGTTTCCTATAGGTTCTACATGGTATTTGTGTGTTTTTATAGCCCTGTAATACTCCTGTGTGTTTTTTGTAATTATGATGAAGGGCCAGGCTGGCTGAGGCAAGACTTAAAATAGAAAGTTTAAGCACTCTTCAAATTTGATGCGTAAGGGAGGGCTGTTTCATAACAGGGCTTTTACAGTAGCATCTCACTGAATGGCTCCCACCACGCCTTCTTCTCAGCAGCATTGCAGGGGTATAAATCTTTGAAGAACTGCAAACTGCATCACACATGCACAACCAGCGCTGAAGCTGTCCCAGCCAGTCCGGTGGCCGAGGAGAGATGGGCTAGTCTGAGACAATCCAGGAGGTCTAAGGTCTCAAGGTCTAGTACTGTGTGTGTGTGGAGCAGCTGCAGGGGTACAAAGATCAATGTACAGTACAGCAGCAGGTAATCCATCATATGTCTTTAATACACATCTGCCCTGTGGCCCTGAATAGAAGAAGAGAAAAAACATGACTGTGAGAGAGGTCAAGGTGACGTTTCTGTCCTGTATTGATCCAAAGCAAGACTTTTACAGATACATCAAAGCAACTTGAAAATATGGTAAGTATATTTATGTTGCAAACAACATTGAACCAACATTGTTTATGCATTTGTTGCATCAAGTTTGCAACAGAAAGAAAACTCCCCACTTAGATTGGGTTAACCTGTTGATCACACAGAAGAATAGTTCTAGTTATAGTAATAATCATGTGCTCATACTAGAACAATGTGAATATTGTCTCCTATATGTCTCCTGTCCTATTCCTATTATTACTAAGTCACATTGAGCCATTAATATTAACCCGTGGTGGAGGAAGTACTCGGTTGAATGCATTAATGTGTACATCTCCTCAGTGTTGAGGCTGGAAATCAATCACTTCTCTTTTACATTAACCTATAATATTGCACTATAACATTGCCTTGTTTATTTAATGGATTTGATTTCTGACTATTAACTTGAATCTACAAAATGAATAGACACCAAATGAATGTATATTCAGCATTTCCCACTCTGGAAAGCAATGGAGTAGCATAAAATAGAAATAGTACCGTAAAGTACAAGTACTTCAGGACAGGATAGTCCTTAAGTACAGTACTCGAGTTGTTCCTAGACCACTAAACGTGGATGTTGCATATAAAATAAACACAATGAAATCATTTTCAGCCTCAATGATGTCAAGTCTTTATTGATATATACGGTGTCATACAGCAATACATAGTAATAACAGTAAAGAGAATAGCATGTCAACTACATTCGATCCCTATGCGTTTGTTGTCATGGTAGCTCTAATAGAGAGACAACAATGATTAAACACCCCACCGAACAGAAGCATACACATCACACACATGGCCAGAAAAAAGCTGCTGGTGTTTTAAGGCATTTTGCATCCTACAGTTATTTCTTCTACGGCTAAGTCTTGATTGTTGATTTTTGTATCGGTGCTGTATTTTCAGTTTTTTTTTCTTTCTATGAAGCGGTTTTGCATGTGCGCTTAGAAAAGTTTGGCAGTGCAGTGGTAGGTTTGACATTTGCAACCATGAACCAGTCATCCATTGTTATAGCTGTACACTATAAAATGGCGCTTATGTTGTAAGTTCTCGTACATTTCTAATGCAGTCATCTATAACACCAAATGCCTAACTTTCGGATTAACTCATTATAACAGGCCACTGTGTGGCGACACAGAGTAACTCACTACAGTACTAAGATAGGTATCACACGCCTCAAGTAAAACAACAGGAAAGCCACTTCGGAGCAGTCTGCTGTACAATCAGTAGGGTTTTTTGTGTGTGTTTTCATTGTAAGTGCAGTTTGTCAGGGTGTGGGCCGCCGTCGGCCAGCAGCAGGAGAATGAGCTGTGTGAAAGTTGGCAGTGCACAAGCAGAAAAAGCAAGCTACACGCCGCTCATACTGAGAGATTTCTAGTAGTGAGGTTTGTACTACAACAGACATTTTATCCAGTCATGGCCACAGCTGTACAGAGAAAGGTCGAGTTATTTCGAACACAGTGTGATGTGACAGTTTGCGACTGAAGTCGTGATGCATTTTGACAGTCGATGGCATGTTTTTCTTCTGGCGGAGTGGTATGGTATGAATTCTGGGGCTCTAGTATGTTTCCAGCATCATGGATGGCACATGGGAAATGGTGTTGAATATGATTCATCGCAACCAGATCATAGAGAAGCTTGCACATATGTGCTAAAGCGTCCATCACACTTCAGTATTTGATCGACTGATTTGATTGACTGTTTTCGAGGGAACAATCACTTCCTCTTTCTTATCATATTAGCTGATAACAGTGTTTTTGTTTAACTTTTCCATTTGTCCTCCATAGCACATTTTGGCATTCCTATATAAGTGCCTCAAAGCGGATTTTCACTTCTTATCTTCATAGCATCGACGCCTAAGTTACATTCTGCGGTAAAAGTTATACAACATAGACTACAGGCTAACAAGCGCATGTCTATTACAGTTATTAATGAGTGTTGTGATGACGCTGGGCATTGTCGATGGTGAAAAGGCCTGAGCCGGCCTTTAACAATGAAATTGTGTTGAATGATTCCATGCAAGCATGACATCTACATACACCATGCAAATTCTGCCTGATTACTACATTTGTTCTCTTGCTCGCTTCAAATCTCATTCAAATAGCTACGAGAGGATCCACTCTTGAGAATGAAACTTCACCAGGAAGTTCAAAAGGAGCTGGAAGAGGAGAGTCTTCCACACCGTTGATCATGCAGAGCTGACTGATAAACCGAGGACACGTTTTGCTTATGAACTCCATTTTGAGGAAACTCTAAATAATGGCTCAGCAGTACAATATCATACATTATTGTTTCATCTTGGCTGGTTTCCTTCAGCTGTAGACTATGTGCTTTTTTTGTATTGTATAAGTGGATGAAAACACATGCTTCCATTGGAATGTGTCGACGGTATCTCACGGCTTGTGGTAGTAGTGAATGACCCGAGTTATTATCTACTGTTTCAGGTTCTCATATTGCTAAACCATCAGCCCAAAGTGCAACAGACCAGTTGAATATTATATTTTAAAAGACCATACTTCTGTATGTGATGCTACCTACAGTGCTTGTTATTGTTTGATGTTGAGTGTGTGAAAGAGAAGGAAGGGGGGATGGGGGGCACATATGCGCTGTGGTTTTGTATAGAGTGACGGTAACAGTAGAGTTATAATAGATTTCCTTCGGGGGGTCACATGTGGGGGACAAAGGGGACAAGGAAAGATAAACCCACATAAAACACACTCTAGAGCCCACACTCTACAACCTGTGGACTTCCAACAATTCACTGTAATCTAATGTAATGTAAAGGCTCTGGGCTTGTTTTAGCGTGGGAACTGTAAAGAGGTATGGGTTTGCAGGGTCAAAGGGTCAAAAAACAAGCTTACAGCGGGCTCTTAGTTTTTCTGAGTGGTGGGAACGTCGCCGGCTTCTGGCTGCCTCTCCATCTTCTTGGTGGTGGTGACCACGGTCTCCTCATAGACTTCACGCTGGGACACCTTTCCTGCAGACTTGCTCTGCTGCTGCTGGTCCTCCTCCTTGCCCTCCCTCTTGGAGCCCTTGCTGGAGCTGGTGTACATACGACTCTGGTAGTTGTAGCCTTGGCCCAAGCTTGTGCTCATGGAGGAGCCGGGATAGCTGATGCCTGTCCCGATGCGAGTCTCCTCCCCTTCCAGGAGTTTCCTGCAGCCAAGACGATGGAGGTAAGACAGGATAGCAACGAGTAGTAGCATTTTCACAAGGGTGAAAAGTGATTTCACTCGTTATGCTTTTATCGTAGTGTTTTTAGATCCCTTTTTATAGAGGTTATCATAATAATGTGTGAGTGCTCTTTGAGAGAGAAACCAACCTGTAAGCTGCAATTTCAATATCCAGCGCCATCTTGACATTCAGCAGATCCTGGTACTCCCTCAGGTGACGAGCCATCTCGCTCTTCGTGGCCCTCAGTTCATTCTCCAGCTCTACCATGTTATCCTGAGGATAATCAGACAAATAAAAACATTAGGCTTCAAGATTTTTTAAAAAGTACAATAGTCTGTGAATGCATTTCTTGCAGAGGAATAAGTACAGACAAATACCTCTGTCTGTCCGATTTTTAGCCTGCTTGTTTTCTATCGAATTTGATTGATTTTATGAGCCAAATGCGGTGAAATATTTGTCTTGAAAAACGCACATCTCAGCTGGGAGCCGTGAAGAACTGAGCACATACATCAGTGGGCGTTGTCAGATGCAGCTGCTGAGCGGGCGCTCCCAGGGGAAGGAGTTTCAGCACCAAGGACAGAGCTCAGCTGCTACACATATTGTTATTGCTCATACACTGGATTCATTACCATTTAAATGAACTTTTAGGACTGACCACAAAGGGAGGTTGATTGTATGATTTAGATACGCGGTTAACAAGCCATTAAAATGTGATTACCTGGTAGTTTCCGATCTCCACATTGTTCCTCTCCTCCATCTCCCGGAGCTGCTTTTCCAGAGACTCGTTGGTTCCCCTAAGACTCTCTATCTCGATGGTCTTGGACTGCAGCTGCCTCCTGAACTCCTGGAGTTCCTCCCTGCCGGCGCGGATGGCGTCATTGCTGCGGGTTGCCTGCTCGGACAAGTCGGCGAACTTGGTCTTGTACCACTCCTCGGCGGACTGCAGGTTCTTGGACGCCATGGACTCGTACTGGCCTCGGATCTCCTTGAGGGCGGAGGTGAGGTCCGGCTTGGCCACCTCCATCTCCACGGACACCTGCGCGGCGTTCATCATCTCCGTCAGCTCGACCACCTCCTCTTCGTGCACCTTCCTGAGGAAGTTGATCTCGTCCAGCAGGGACTCCACCTTCTTCTCCAGGTCCAGGCGCACCATGGTGGCGTCGTCCACATCCTTCTTAAACCCCTTGAGGGTGGCCTCCGCGTCCTCGCGGGCGCGGTACTCCTCTTCGTATTTGCCCCGCAGCTTCTGCAGCTCGTCTTCGATGCAGTCCCTCTCGATGACGAGCTGGGACTTCTCGCCGTTGATCTCCTCGAGCTGGGAGCGCAGTTCGCGGATCTCTTGCTGGTAGAGCTCGGCCAGGCGGGACGGCTCGGTCTGCCGCTGACGCAGGGCGCTCAACTCCGTCTCCAGCACTTTGTTGTGCTGCTCCAAGTTGCGCACTTTGTCGATGAACACCGCGAAGCGGTCGTTGAGCCCTTGCATCTGTTCCTTCTCATTGGTGCGGACGATCTTGAACTCATTGTTGAGGACGTTGCTCTGCGTCAGGTCGAAGTTCTCCAGGGGCAAGCGGCCGGACTTTCTGCTGTACGAGCCCAGGGAGGAAACGTTGCTCCGGGATACGGATGAGGACCGGTAGCCTCCCCGGGAGAACGCGCTGCTCGTTGTGCGCGACGGAGACGCATAACGGGGAGACTCCCCGAAAATCTTCCGGTAGGAGGAGGAGGAGGAGGAGAAGGCTTCAGATCCGTAGCTCATCTTGGCTTGAATGGAGAGAGAGCAGAGCAGTGGGCGCTTCTCCTTTATATAGGGGGACCAACCCAGTCACTCATGAATGCCCCACGGTAACGTCCCGACTCGTTCCACGTCACCCAGGTAGTCCAATGTGTATATAACCACTGCTGAATATTGGGCGATGTGAATTTCCTCAACAATAATAGCCTATAAATAAAATGCGTCTGCAATAAGTGGTCCATAGTGTTCTTTGTGTGGAGCAGATGGAACTGTCCATTTTTTGGCGCAGTGGTGCGTCAGTGTTTGGTCGCTTGTTGCACATTTACTTTAAACAGAAATAAAAAAAATAGTTAAATGTTCTCCCAGAAACAATTATTTAGCTTTTGCTTTTTGGGTAGAAAAAAATACAATTAAAAAAAAAAGTATCTTTCAAAGAACCCCAACCCGCCCTCAATCCAAGTCCACATAAAACTCACACGTGATTTTTAGGCAGCACAATGATGTTGCACTTGAACAGTTGTATTTGTTGGCTGTAGTTGCAACTAGCAGCTGACAAGATCACAACATTGCAGCGACACTGTCTACAGTGTCCAACAACATTCTCCACAAATCAACATAGTTGGTTTAAAGTGAAAGGCCAGGTGTGTTTGGTGCCTCCTCGTCTCACACGTCTGAACGTGATAACGAGGAGAGAAAATGTACTTTATGGCAGGATAGAGGAGAGAGAGCTTTTAAATCAGGACTTTCCATTTGAAGATGAGTTGCTGCGACAACCTGCATCCTATTGATGGCCTTGAGGTCTTGAGGTTCTTTGGAGTTAAGAGTCAAGATCTTAATTGATAGTGAGTATTTATTCTGCATGTAGCGTTAAGATCGTTTCAGCTTTCTATGGTGCACCGCTGAGTTTGAGCGACATAGCATCCCACTGACAGGCCTTTGCTGCCCTCTGTCGTCAAATTGCAGCACTGTATTTTAGTTCCACTTGGACTTGGTTGTTATAATAGTGCTATAATAGTGAATACAGCCTGGTCGCTGCTGGATGATCAGGATAATTGATCATGGATGAACTGGTGAACTGATAGATAGGGGATAGTGATTCTCCCAAAAAGGAAGCATGGTGCAAAATCAAGATATTAATGCAGCATGTATAACATGAGCCCCAGAGAGGCCCCTTAATTGGCCTGGAGATATTTTCTGCGCTTTTCTTGAAATTGGTGCTGATATCAAACAATGATTCAGAGTCTGAAACAAGAGAATGTTGCCCTGCAAGCCAAAGTAAATACACTCGTGGAGAGGGAGGCATGCAGATATAATCACAATGTCAATAAAAAAAACTTGTATTCCCTAAATTATCAATAGAAATTCCTTTTTGACTTTGTGCTGTGGAATTTTGGAAGTCATAAATGAAATACTGTCGCAGCCAAGTGGAGATTTGTCTCAGGCCACCTGTTTTAAAATCCAAAGGGTGAACATACTTTCAGCTCTTTGTATACTTCTCTTAATTTAAGAACAGTGAGGCAGGACAATGTACTGTTTGATTCATTTACAAAGTTTTGATGTGTGTGAACTTAATTTATAAGGAAACCAGGCTGGAAGAGCCTCACTGTGATTGTTCAATATCCAGAGGTGGAACTAACTAACAACATTTACTCAAGTACTGTACACAAGTATAATTCTGAGGTAATTTACTCAAATATTTCCATTTTATTGACTTTTACTGATTCATACTTCCCCTCCACTGCATTTCAGAGTACTGTACTTTTGATTGCATAAAATACAATACAGTGTTTTATTTTTAAACTATATTTTATTGAATGTTATAATAAATAGACAATAATAATTAAACAATAAACATATTTAGACATGGTTTGTGATAATGAAAGTAAAAGAAACATGACATTTTACAAATCTATCAAAAGATAATAATAAAAACGTCTCAGATAAGATAATCAACAACATAGAAAACAATTAAACAATTTTAATATGAGGCACCCAATAAACCCCAATAAAGGTTTCCACGTTTGTTATGTAAGGGCCTGACTCCTAGGTTGGAAACCATAAACTACATAATCGTATCTAAAGTAGATAAACCAGCTCCACCTCGACCAGAAACTAGAGTATAATGCTATGTATGCAATGATTGCAACAGTATGTCATATATAATAAAACATCAGTCACAGGGGCATATTTCCTGCAGAACAAGTACTTGTATTTATACGTATTTTGATCATAATGAATGCAGGGTTTTGCAGAGTGTGTTTACACGGCTGCATTGCCGCACTTTTACTTAAGTGAAGGATCTGAGTATTTCTTCCACCGCTGATGATATCCATCACAGGACACAATGCTATCAGATGCATATCAGCGCCTGAACAGTTGTGAATGCAGCGAGCAAACATTAGACAACGTATCTTGACAATGTGATCTGTGATCTGTTGTTAAGTTGTATAACATTACGCCAGTTTCGAATTGAGTAGATTACCAAAGTTTGCCACCATAAAAAACGGATGCAACCCGTCAAGGCGTCTCTACCTCGTTGCATATACTGATGACAGTTGCAAGACCGCAAGAGGTGTCACGTTTCAGTGCCACGACGACACATAGTCCCGCCTCCTCTTTATAGACTGATAAACAGCGCCCCCTGAACGTCTCATAACAACAGCTGTTAGCACAGGCAGAGAGAGAGTGAGGGGGAGAGCGAGTGATAGAGAGACAACAGCAAAGAGCAGGCTTAGCAGCACCGCTCATCTGCTGCCTGGCTTTTACAGTGAAGACAGAAAGAAGAAAAAAAAAAACACACTAGCGACCGTTCTCCAGACTTTTACACGGCAGACGCAGGGCGCATGCTCAGACTCACTGACGGTGCAGTTGTTTTATCCGGGAACTCAGAGGTGAGTACAGTAACGTTAACGCGGCTAAGCGCAGTGAAATCTGGAGACGACGCTGTGTGGCTTTTCGCTTTTGCGTCAAAAGCCTGCTAACGCGTTAGCTTCGCCCCCCCGAATCACTTTTGGCTGTCCTTTCTTCGGCAATGTCAGGTGAAAGAAGAGCCCGACAGAGGCTCGCTGGAGCGGGCTATTAGCTAGCTTTGACGCTTCAGCGAATAACCGGACGCTGTTGGTACGTTATCCCCCGCGAACAAGGGGGTTTTCCTCGCTGCTAGCTTATAAAGACACTTTTACACTAAGTGAGTTGAAGATAATCTCCCGGCGTTCGCAGTTTGTTTCCCCATAAAGCCGAAGGTAATGTTCAAGCATTATAATGTCATCCTAAAATGAGTGACACTTAACGTTAGGTGCAGTGTTGTCCGAGACGATCGTCGACCCGAGGCAACAAAGCCCGTTACAAGTTCTGTTATTACCTTGTTGTTTTCAGTTGATGTTTGCAGTAAAGTCGTGCGGGTTTTGGCTGTGAATCTTTCCCGAGCCACAGCTCCCTTCAGACCCCAGTGGACCGGGTTCACACAACGAGCCACGGTGTCATAAAGGCGTTATGTGAAAATAATAAACATGCAATTGCGAATTAGAAACTGAAAAAATAGGTTTACGCTTTTGCTAACTGTGTTATTCCTTACGAACATGTTCCAATTATCTTATAATATCAAAATCCAGGAACAAAACAATATTGGAAGATTGTGTTTACTTTCCAGCTGTGGTTGTTGACAATTCACTACTGCCTCAATATGCCTCACTTGCTTTTGTGCTGTCACCAAGAACAAGAAAGCAAGCCTACCTCCTCTGCCTTTTCTATCCTGCAGCACAGATAGACAGTGATAGAATAGTGTCAAAAAACAACAACCTCACAAGACTAGGCTCACCTTCCACTAAGGCAGAAATGCATGAGGGTGTCCATAGATTGTTGTTTTTCTTCTTGGGGCTCGCCTATTTGGTCTGTTAGTGTGATATATAACCACCCCCGAACCTCTAAATACACCGGCGGCTGTGAAACATGCACCATTGATCATAGCCAGAAGTGGTAAAAACAGAGATTCTCTTTAGATACTCAACTTCCCGATGTTCCTCGAACACATCATGTCTGACGAACGGTTCCGTCTCGAAAAGCAACCAAATGATTTGCTTAAAATTGGGATAGTTCATAAAAAATACATTATTTTAACACGCCTCGTTTGAAATTTCGAAGAAAATCTAACATTTGCACGAACCAGATCCTAAAAAAAAAACATTAAACGTTGGGCTCCTCAGCGCAAATAGGAAGCCAAGATTGAGTCGGCTGAGCAAATAGTCACGTGACAAAAAACTACAAGCCAAACTTCCATTGAACTTCTGAACACAGCGCCGACAAGAAATTGTGAAATGCAAATTGTTCTGTACAATACTAGTAACACTTGTGATGAAAATGTAGCTTATGGATTCCATTAATTTAAATAAAGAAATTCAGCTTTTTTTCTCAATCTTTTTTTTTCTTTTTTTTTTCCTTTTAGCAAAAAATTCAGAGATTGTTTCATCAACTTTTGAGCCAGTCTTGATCATAGCTTAGTTTTTTGACTCTGCCTTGTTAGTGAGACAGGATGTTTATGTGCCAGGCCCCACCACCATAATATGGTGCATTAGACAGACCAAGATGGATTCCAATAATTTGCACGGTCTCCTAAATGAACCCAGTGGCCCCATCCGCTGACCTCTCATATAGAGTATGTCCCCCCTGACCCATCCTCCGCTCCCCCACCATGACCTCAATTTGCAGTTCCAGCACACCACAGGAAACCCCCAAACTGATTAATGATGATTAAACTGTTAGGATCTTTTGTGTGGTTTATATCTTCTTACGTTGAGAACACTACACATATTAAAAAAAATTAATAGATACGTGTAACGTAATATTTCTACTAATATAATAATAGTAATATTGGTACAAATACTCCTTAGATATTGTTCTTTTAATACATTCCATTAGCCACACAAATATCAAGATGGCTGCTACTTTTCTGAGATGGCTGCCAGTTCCAACCCAGAAATTTGGGGCAACTAATTGTACATTATGAAGGATCTTGCTTTCTAACCGTCATCTCAAGATTTCTGTACCTGTATCTACTTTCTGCTATAAAGTGGTCATAAAGATGGACATGCATTTCCAGTGCCATCTCCAATGCAAACTCACTGGAGTAAATGTTGCCTTTTGTCAAAAGGAGACAAAGGAAGCTTTCAAATCACCATCAATATATCATCCAAGAAAACATTATGACTACACCGTTTGCTACAATGTGCCTCTCTTTCAAGCCATTTTTTATTGCAAAAAGTTGCCAACAACTAACCAAGTGTGGATGCATATTTGACAATTTGTCTTCTTGCTTGCATATCAATGTGTAGCTGCAGATGTAAAGGTCAGGCTCCGTTTTAACCCAGAGCATAGCTTACTTGATTATACGTATATATGTATTTTCTCTAACAGAACAGTTGATACTGGATTCCAATGGAATTAAATGTAATGTTATTTAATGTTTAATGACTGCATTTTACATGTTGTATGTTTTATGCTACGCAGTATAAATAGTATGTACAGTAGTAACCAAAAGATCATATTTAGTTCCTCGTGTGCAAATCACATTTTTTTTTCTAATAAACTGTTATCTATATGCATATTTTTCACATTAATGTTTTATTTTGAGTAAATGGCAGACGGAGATATAAAATGGTCATTCAACACCAGAATCATCAAAATTAACATGGAAATTGAAAAAAAAAACGAACAAAATGCAGACAGCCATTTTTGAAAATGGCAGCATTCCATTTTTAAATTTACATGGCTAACGGGATTTTTCCAAAGAATGACCCAAGAGGTACAAACTTTCCAGATTTGAACGATTGTTTAGCTTATCAGCTGTACCATTTGTGTTGAAAAGAAAAGAACGATAAAGTTCAGTTGCTCATATTAAGTAAACGCCTTCTGAAGTAATAGCATTGGGTCCTGTTTGTCTTTGACCTCATATTTTTTTCAAATTGAGCCCCTCCAAATGTGCTGCTTTTCCTTCTCCCCAGACACTGAAACCTTTTAAAGATGACAACTTCATGGAGCGACAGACTGCAGAACTATGCGGACTTGCCTGCCAACATGGACGGACTGACAATGAAAAAATACAGAAGAGATCCGTACCACAGGTTAGAAACACGCGAGATGCCATGCACATTTCTGATGACCTGAAACTACATCCATGTTTTATGAGCAGCCTCCTCTTGAGTCGTGAATATAAGTTACAGTGAAACGCAAATGCTGGGGTGGGCAAATAACAGTCACAGAGACTTTTACTTTGAAGACATTTGTAATTAAAAGTCAGCTCACACAAATTGGCAATCTTTTAAAAAGATGAATTTGTCAAAATCAATACAACAAAAAGGCCAAATGTGGATAAACTGCTTCTGCAACAGGACTCTTCTTTGGAAGTTAAATGTTTCTTACATGGTTAATCAGACTCGGTACAAAATAGCTCATATTCCAGCTTCAAAGATGGACATGTCAGCCATGAAATTTCCATGCATAAATGTAGGCAATAAAGTCATAGTATCTGTAATCTCATGGAGGAAGATAAAAATGGACATTATACATTATTAAAATCATGACCGGGACCATTAATGCCTTGATGGAGTCGGGTCCGCTGCACTCCGTTCTTCCCCTATCACCAATCTAACCATCACGGACATTTAGAGAAATAGGAAGAACCTCATCAGGTCATGACACTTATATAATTCAGGTTTTGCTGGTTCACACAGTCAACCGTGATCTGGGTGTGGTTTTTCGACTCTTGCGCAAAATTCCCCTCTGCTTTATGGTAAAACGTCACCGGGCACCTGAGGTCCCGGGAGTGAGTGCATGAACACAAAGCCTGTAGTTTGCTTGAAGCCATAACGTTACCCAGCACATTTACTGTGTATCGTATTGTTTTTATACATAGTTGTCTTATTCACTCCCACACTAGGAGAGTTTTATAGATAGACTTCCTCGTTCTTATACCTGTCGAGTGGAAACGCCCTGTTGTCATCCTCACTGGGAGGCTCATGTAAGGAGGCTTTTAGTAATAAAACGTGCACTGCAGTTCAATGTTCAATGCACGTCCACTCATCTGTTCTTTCACATCATTATATAACACACAAGGTTCTCAGGGTCTGTGAAACCCTCATCAGCTAGTCCTGCAGGTGCTCTGATCCCCACCCACACACATGCAGACAATCCAACGTGCAAAGGTACAAAGGTGGTGTTGAACTCGCTAAGACACTGTACTTGTGACAGTAGTTCTGTTTAATTAAACGATTCGTGGCTTTGCCATTCTCATAAAACATTAGAGGCCATTGAAGATGTCATTATCTTCACATCTTACATTATGTTTTAGTTGTTTTGTTTTTTACAAGAAAAATGAATTTGAAAAACACATAAAACAGACAGTGCAGAGTCACAAGACACGGTGACATTATCTTATGACAGTATGTTCACAAAAGACAAAGTCCATTCCTTTAAAGTAAGAGCTCAGCTGAAACTATGCAGCCTGACAGTGAGCTGTGTGTCGCATAGCAGAGGACTTACGACTCTGCAACAGCACAGATAAACCTTCTATCTCAGGGAGCCGAATTACTGTCTGTGTGAGATTAGAGAGCAATGGAAAAAATCTGTTTGATTGTCGCACAGCTGACGCCGAGATGGAGTTATGAGTTGTTAAGGGATTCTGTCGTGGGCGCGGTGTGGTGAGGCCCATGTGGGATATTTGAGGCAATGGTGTTGTCAGCAGGACCAAAGTCTCTGGTAATGAAGTCACCCCACCCAGTCAATGTGGGCGAGGGTGGGAGAGGCATGATCTCACCTATGTTATGATTTATGGCTGTCCTTTACTGCACTTCCCACATGCATTGAGCCAGAGGTCGTGTGTGAAATAGAACAGGTTTAGATTTAAATCCCTCTCTGTAAAACGTCCGTGCTCGCTCAATGCTGAGAAACACTGACAATAGTACATGTTTGTATTGAGGTGAACCCCTGCTGTAGTCAGACTTTATTCTAAGGAGGCAGACTAAAGCCATCAGATTTATACTTTTAAAGCAACTAAATACCTAGATAAATAATAATCAATACTAATATGTCAATATTACATGTTTGCTGCTTCATAAATGGAAGATTTAAGGGTTTTGGATTTGAAGTCTGAACTTGTTTTTCTTGGATCATATGACTGATTATATCCTTGCTAGCCTGAATGTGTTTTCATCATTTTTGGTGTCTGATTTTTTGACTTGACAGTCAGGTAGTCAATTGCCTGTTTTGATTTCCATAAAATACATCCATGTGTAATAAAACATCAAATGGAAAAGATCTGACACCCATGGTGCACTGGGAGAGTTTATTCTTGAAGTACCAGATCTC
Source organism: Chelidonichthys spinosus (assembly GCA_029853015.1). Taxonomy (NCBI): domain Eukaryota; kingdom Metazoa; phylum Chordata; class Actinopteri; order Perciformes; family Triglidae; genus Chelidonichthys; species Chelidonichthys spinosus. The sequence continues at coordinate 16,166,350 of CM056824.1, read as the reverse complement.
AGATTGAACCGGATCTCAGCATGGTAAGCAGCTGTTGCTCCGGGGCAGCAGGGGTTTGCTTGATTCCACCGGACTTGTGATTGTTCTGGATGTCTTTGAGGGCCCACAAACATCATGCTGCACAACAACAACCCCCCGACTGACAGCAACACAACAACAGAGAATGACGCGGAATGGCCACAATCATTTTTGCAACAAGTCAGAAAATGTCTGAATGGCAAGAAAGCAAAGAGAGAGAGAGAGAGTGAGAGGGGGGTGTGCATTGTTTGTGGCTGTCCTGTTGTAGCTGGAGCAGGTCGGAGAGTCAAACTGAGGTTTAATTTCGCACAGAATGCATCGCCAGTCGTCTGCTGGACTAACATCTAAGTGGGAGCTTGTTCACTATGGATCCGCCGCCAGGTATTTCACAGTTTGATGTGGGGATTGGAGAAGATGAGAGAGTCATTGTCACAGATTAACGAGAAGATACGTTTCCTCACGGAGCCAGTCTGTTTCGTATCACGTCAATGTGCTCGGGGAGACATGGATGTCACCTTGTTTTTCTTTCAGTGTGACATTTTTGGTTTCCCTGTAGCAGATTTATATCTTATTTCTAGCCTGACTAAATATTGACCAGTGTGGAGATATCTAGCAACTGTCACAGATGCCGAAGATAAGATATGTAGGTCTGTGCCAGAGGAGTGGCATGAGTCTTTTCTGTGGAAGTCCTGTCAACCAGGCTATGTAAACAATGTCTATCACTGTGACTGCTGTGGACCCCCAGTGTCCTGATTGATTTATGGGTCAGCACAGTGTAGCTGCATGTTTCCTGGAAGACTGATATGCTCAGAGCTGAGTCTGTGGGGTTTCACCATCCCCTGGTTGAGGGTTTTGTAAACTTCCTGTGGTGTCAGCAGCCACCGAACTCAAGACATGTAGTTTCTTGTGTTCGGTGGTTTCAGCAGCCACCGAACTCAAGACATGTAGTTTCTTGTGTTCGGTGGTTTCATCAGCCACCGAACTCAAGACATGTAGTTTCTTGTGTTCGGTGGTTTCAGCAGCCACCGAACTCAAGACATGTAGTTTCTTGTGTTCGGTGGTTTCATCAGCAACCGAACTCAAGACATGTAGTTTCTTGTGTTCGGTGGTTTCAGCAGCCACCGAACTCAAGACATGTAGTTTCTTGTGTTCGGTGGTTTCATCAGCAACCGAACTCAAGACATGTAGTTTCTTGTGTTCGGTGGTTTCATCAGCCACCGAACTCAAGACATGTAGTTTCTTGTGTTCGGTGGTTTCATCAGCAACCGAACTCAAGACATGTAGTTTCTTGTGTTCGGTGGTGTCAGCAGCCACCGAACTCAAGACTAGGGTTGGGCATCGAGATCCGGTTCCAAATAGGAACCGGTTCCTAACCTCCGGTTCCGGAACCGTTAAGAAGCTGTTGGAATTGCGATCCTTTTTTTTCGGTTCTTAAACGTCCGCACTAGTTTGTTTGTATTACTCCGCCTGGCGTGCGGAGACTCCGCGATAGAACGATCAGTAACGAGTAATCTAACGCGCTACTATTGCCAAACCAGTAGTCAGATTAAAGTTACTTATCCAAATACACGGCGCGTTACTATTTTTGTCAGTAAAAAAAAAGATCTGCTTTCTTCGTGCGTCTCGGGGGGTGACGTATGTTAGCCGACACCTTCACGGACGGTCGCGTGTAGTAGCTATACCGGCAGAAACGTAAACAATGGAGGGGGAGAGATACGCATTTTCCAGCTGGAAATACAAGCATTATTTCGACTTCATCTCAGCAAAAGATGGCAACATAAAGGTTCGTTGTACACTCTGTGTTAACAATAAAGTGTTGTATACTTTCAAGAATACAACGTCAAACTTGAAAAAACATTTAGAGTCACAGCATGGCACAACCACATTAAAAGAGCAGGTCCCGTCCGGTGACGGTGAAAAGGCGCAGCGTGTGAATAAACAAGACAAGTTCTCGATTTCACGGAGCTCCTGCTAACTCAGTCTGTGCTGAAATGCGAGCGGAGACTCTCTTGAGTGTTTAGTGGAGACATGTCTCGCTGCTTGCTGGCCCCGCCCCCTCCTTCGTCATCACGCCGCTCATACTTGAGGACTGTGCTCATTTGTTTCATAAAACCAATCCTTGCTGCTCTAATGCCGGTTCAATATTCATAAAATGTTCATTCATGTTGTTACTGCCATTACAATATGCAAACAGTTATTTAAGTTAAGTGAAGTCAAGAAAGACTGTCTTTATTTTTTTATATATAAAAACATGTATTTTCTATCAGGACATAGTTTTCAAGTGCAACTTAAAATGGATACATTGTAGATGTTACTGTTAAAAAAGCACATCAATAAAGTGAGTATTGGCAAAATCGATTGTCTGATGCAGCTGTTGAATGTAACTAATAAAGTAACTTGTAATCTAACTTAGTAACTTTTAAAATCAAGTAGTCAGTAACTTAACGAAGTTACTTTTTAAAGGAGTAGTCAGTAGTCAGTAGTCAGATTACTTTTTCAAAGTAACTGTGGCAACACTGGACCTGTTGACCTGCACCTCAAAGAATCGGAATCGAGAATCGTTTAGAACAGGAATCGAAACAGAGGATCGAAATCGGGATCGGAATCGGTAAAATCCAAACGATGCCCAACCCTACTCAAGACATGTAGTTTCTTGTGTTCGGTGGTTTCATCAGCAACCGAACTCAAGACATGTAGTTTCTTGTGTTCGGTGGTTTCATCAGCAACCGAACTCAAGACATGTAGTTTCTTGTTACCCAGTTTAGTCTTGCGTAATTATATGGCACTGTTTTAGTTGGAACCGTGAGTTTCTGATGCATGGTTAATTGAAATATTTCAAATTATATATATTGAGGCAATTAAGGCATTGTTAAGTACAGTCTTGTGAGATTCAGTATTTTCAGATATTGTCACCACTAGGGGTGTGAATCTTTGGCTTCACAGCGATTCGATTAACGATACAGTAGTTGTTGATTCAAGAACAATTTTTTGTTGTTGTAACAATTCGATTAAATTCTGTAAATTGTAACCAAAATTCTATATCCATTAAATAAACATGCAATAATGCGATTGAGACTATCTGTATTCTTCTGAAAGGGGAAAAAATAAACAGACCACAGAATTACTCATTTAACATATTTATTCTATAAAAAAGTATTAGTGTTATCGATAGGACTGACGATCGATTCATTGATGCATCGAATGAATCGTTACACCTCTAGTCACGGATGATCTTTGCCTTGATATCTATCATTTAGTTTTTCCTAAGCAATGCCATCCTTATTGTCACACATAGTAAACTGCTTCCCTCATGTGGTTGTCCTCGCTTAATAGTAGGCCTAAAGTTAAATGGACTATCTCTCTTTAATAGTTGTAAAACTACCACACTTTGTGCTTGAGTAAACATTATTTAATAAAAACATTTCTACAAATTTGATTTGATTGAGTCCAGATGATTAAATAATGCTCCACGTGGCACCACGTTGGGTTCGTATTGGTTCAACAAGCCCGACATTGAATGCCACTGTTGTTGTCGTTGGCAGAAAAATGCTAAACACAGTGTGTAAATCTATGTTACAAATCTAATGCCACTGTGATGTCCATATCAAATCAAATTAAACATCTTACAGCTTTCAAGCTACTTCATTGTGTGTGCAATTGGCTTATTGAGTTGTAGCAATGTTTTTGGTGCATTTTCACATTACCAGCGTTTTATTGATACTGAATAGACCTATTATTTTAGCCCGCAATCAGGGTTATAATAGGTCCATTCAGTGAGTGACACAGCACCTTTTGAGTCTGCCAGAATAAATGCTAATCTTATTGTTGGACATTGCATTGCAACTAAAACATTTACCTCAACTTGTTCCCTCCAGAGTGTTTGTTAACAGAAGCTTGGCAATGGAGAAGATTAAATGCTTTGGCTTTGACATGGATTACACTTTAGCAGGTAAGTTCAATACACAAATCATCACTGCTGCTGAAAAGAAATGTTGCTTTGTCTTGTTTTATCTTTTTATGAAAGTAAGGATGATGGAAGAATGCAAATCATTTGCTGGTTTGGTCACAATCTGTTAAATGTGAAGATTGAAATGCTAAATGGTAATTAAACTAATCAGTAGTCGCCCTACCCTCTACTATTGGTGCTTTTAAATAATCTTCAGTTTATATGGATTGTCCTTCCTGTTGTCATATTAATAATGTAGACTTGTCCAAAGAGCAAATGTCCAGACTGATGAAATGGTTCAGAGTTGCAACAAATTAATTAATTCTTCAAAAAAAAGATGCATTGATTAAAAAAAGAAGAGATAATATTTCGTTCATGCCACAGTACGTTTGGATTTTGAGTGACTTTCTGATTCATCCTTTGGAATCTGTGAAAGTCACATCTCTTGACATTGATTGTCCTTTCACCTGATGGATGGATTTTAAAGTCTACGGCACTTTAAATATAACAAAACGCTAAGCATCGCCGCCACTCAGTTGATTCCTACTGACCTGTTGCTGGATGAAATTATCCTGATTTTTCATGCCTCTTTGCTCTGTGACTCAACTCCAGTTTTTGGTCTTACCGTCTCTATAAATATATCCTCATTGACTTTGAAAAGCAGGTCACGTTTGTTTGTCGAGTTCAGCAGTGATGGCTCCCTTGGGAACAGGGATCACTCGTAGTCCCTCTCTGGCTCTGTACCCCGATCCCTCTTCAGACTGCAGGAGATTTTACAGACGCTCAGCTGTTGACATGACTCTCTTTGTGGGCGCTCATAACCAAGCGTTAATGTTTACTGGAAGCGTGGCTATCGTGTGTCGTTTGGTGGGTGTTCAGGTCTTGATCACAGGGGTACTCTATCAAGTCCAGGGGGCTGGTAGTGTCACAGTGTCACTGGAGTATTTGTTTAGGGGGTGTTAAAGGCAAATGTGCAAAGCGCTTTTTCAAAAAGTTTTCCTCAGGACTTGTGAGTTGTATGAGGTAGGAAAAAATATATACATATACTCGGATAGAGGATTTTATCTATTTTGCCCACTCCTATTGTTCAGTCACGTTACACAGTTCATTGTGATGGTGTTGTAAAAGAACAAGAAGAAAATACGTATAAACAGAAATCTTATTCAACATTGACATTTCAGCATTATGTTTATTTGCCACCTTATCAAGTGCAAGAGGTGAAGGCTGATCTATGCAAGACGACAGCTAGGACACGGCTTTTGCTAAAATTGAATGAGCCAGACATGTAAAGATCAAATCATAGTTACAACTATCGCAGTGCATGCATACTAGAGTTGGGTGGTAGCCAAATTTTGATACCGTCAAACCTCCTCCCTATTTTACCCCGGTATACGGGATTACCGTGACTAATTAAAACTTATGACGTAAGGCTCAGCCGACGTCACCAAACTCATTAGAGTTTAGCTTCTCTGCCCGAGCCCTACCCGTGGCCTGAAATTTCCCACCACTACCCTCGGAATGGGTCGGGCCGGGCCTTTAAACAAGCGTTTGTGTTCGTTCGTTCGTTCGTTCTTTTTTTTTTTTTTTTTCTATCATTGCATTTATGCCTAGCCTTCTCCCCTAATCTGAGGAGAAGGCTAGGCATAAACATTAAATATTATTGGTTATATGTTTAGCAGAGTAGGTTTACGTAAGAAATGTGTACAAAGTTACACAAAGTAAAAAAAAAAAAGACGCTACACATAGTGCGCACGCATCATTCATAACGGTTCCGCTCTGTGCAGCTAAATCAAAGAATAAAGGAGTTACGCTAAAGTGCAACATGGAACTTGGAGACATAAAGGATAAATTAAAAACAGGACAATTAACGTTGAGCAAGTCATCAGGAAAGTCCGAGGTACGGGATCATTTCAAGTGACTAGTGGGAGAAGGCGATAACATACGTGTCGGCTTTGTCCAGTCATAACCTAATCGCGGCACCAACGTAGCCTATAAAATGATTTGTAAATTTTTGTGACTGAGTAGTGGTGCAGCCGGACCCCCACTTCCCACGGATATGCACATATAACAGCCTCATGCATGAAAAATAATTGTCGGGTTGAAATCGGGGCTCTTAATTACATTTAATATGTCGGGTCGGTCCGGGTTCGTGCAGAACGCGCTCGGGTCGGGTCTGGCTTGATTTTCTGGGTCCGAACTAAGCTCTAGTTCTCATTAGGTCGGAACCCGAAATACTGCCAAACTGCAGAAGTCGTGTTCTTCTCTGAGACCAGGTCACTCGGTGCGTCGACTCGCCATCTTCCTCTCTTCCTTCTCTCTCTCTCTCTTCTCTCTCTCTCTCTCTCTCTCTCTCTCTCTCTCTCTCTCTCCTAGATAAGTGCATTGCATTTTTTTAATGACGGTATTGAAACTGATACCGTTGCTATTTTTAATTCCCGTGGTATACCTTATTATCGTATTACCGCCCAAGCCTAATGCATACATCACACATTTTGCAATATATTATATGACTGGAAACTAAATCAACATTGTGTCATCTATTCTCCGTTCTCCGAACAGGAGTACATAGTAGCCTTGCTCAAACACACAATTAAACCCAGATTGCATTGAGAGCAGCACAGAGTTTTGTCCTAGTTTTTCCAACACATTTTGGCTGGAATGTAGGTCCCCGAGGCTGCGCTTAAGTTCTCTCCTTTTTTCCACAATATGTTTGATGGTGTCATAAATTTGTGGCAAGGGCCTACATTTGCGTATAAGTGGCCACGGATAAATTAAGACACTTTATAGGATTTGGGTTTAGCGATCTATTAGTAGAAGGGTGCAGGTTGTTTACCTTGTGTGTGAGAGGGGGGCATTACATTTAGGTCTAAGCTGACCTAGCCTCCTAACTGGAGAGACACCGCACACTTCAGCAATTGGAGCAGCGGGGGTATAATTAACTGGCAACAACCTCATCAAGGTAACAGATCTGTGGAGCTAAGGCCGCTTCTCGTCCCACTTCTAAGTAGATGTTTGTTGTGTGTGTGTGTGTGTGTGTGTCCATGAGTGTATGTGTGCATACTGACAGCATGAGAAATATGAGAAGGGGTTAGCTTATAGCGAGGGGGGGCAAAGTCCCATATAATACAGAAATGCAAGAAAGTCAAGGACACTCCGAGCAACAATAACACAACTTCCGGTATACACACAAATGACCCTCACCCTTTTCTCTAACATATGTTGACAATATTTTCTCAGATGCCTCATTTACTGAAATATGCAACTTTCCAGGACCGTAGCTTCCAGTGTGGCTTTCATGGAAAAAACAGATACAAATAACTTCAGACCACTGCTCAAGCCTTGAAACGTGTGAAAGAGTGACGGGCGTCTAGGATTACCTTTGAAAGGGACACACTTCGGGCTACGGGTGTCATGTGTCTGTGTGGATTTTCTTTAAAGAGGTGCTCGTTAACTAAGTTGACGAAGTAAAATGGTTTCCTTGTCTTTAAGGTCACACAAATCAGCTGATGTGATTTGCGACTGTGGTTGGTTTCGTTAAAAGCCTGTCAAGAACCGTTTTGGTGACGTCACATGAGAGATTTTCTGTATTTGTGTTTTTCTCTGTGCTCTTCTTGCCGGTCTGGGCTCAGGGTGGGGTGCAGGGCTCAGATGAAAAAGGTGATGTCATGTTTTTCTGTCAGATTAAGTGGCATCTGAATGAAAAAAGCATATTCACTGAGTTTGAAACTCTTAATAAATAACAACTAACTATTCTTTCACCCCTAACCCCTAACTTTTCCTGATTGACATACGGCATTTAATGTAACAGAAACATTCCTGAGGTGTGAAACCAAGATTTGTGGTACTTAAAAGTCCTAACTTGACTCAAATAATGGTTGCCATATTTGCATGAAGTGTTTGGGCTATCATCCCATGCCTAATGACTAATAAGGGGGGGCGACGTGGAGGAGGAGAGGCAATTAGGTGGTGTACACTACTGTTCTGGGCACAAGGCCAAAACCCTCAGTTTGCTGGGAGACCTCCACGGGGGGTGATGGAGGGGGAATGAACTGTGAGAGGTTACGTGATTATAATGCAGAAACAGGCTTACAGAGGGGGTCTTAACAGAAGGACAAAGCTTTACTGAACTCCAGATTTTCCTGTAACTCTGTGCATATCCATTACGCTTCCTTGTGTAACCCAGTATTAGACACAAGTGTGTACACTGATGCGTTTTGCAGAGTAGGACACAGATGTTTTCCTGTTTGTCCTGTAGTGCTGTTCCCCGACTAACTGTCCTCTATTCAAGCTTCATCAGGCAGTATTTCTTCCCCCTCCAGGGTCCTTCCGCCGCCCAACTGGGAGTGTAGAAAGCAGGCAACAACACAAGTGCATTCTCCCATCGTATTTATAACATCTGACATATTCTTTTCCCAGTGTCACATAGCATTTCAATCCTTTGACAGCCTATTCTGAGACCAGCATCAATCTGCTTCTTTTTTTTTTTTTTTTTTTCAAGCACCGTCCCCTGCCTTTGGTAAATATCTGGCTCAGTTAGTGACAGGGGTGGGGGCTCGTCGCCACTCTCAGCAGGGCTCATTAGAGCGGCTGCTGAAGGTTGAGGGACTTTTCATTTTCACGCCTGATCCTGTTTCTTTGTGGATTTGCGTGCAGAACATAGAGGCCCTTGTTGATGGTGAGAAGAGAGAAGGGCAACGAGTGTGTGTGAAGGGGGGCGATAACGGGGGAGTGAGAACATGTCAAAATACTGAGACAACACCACAGACTCAATGGAAGAGGCCTTAGAGAAGTCTCATGTAGGTGTTGCGTAACACAAGTGAGCTCCACCACTCTATGTCACCAATGTAACGTTGTTTGTTGTGTAATCACAGCGTCAACAACATGCCGTGTTCCTCATCTGTATACACAATACAGTGTCTATGGAAGTTTTACATGTGCGCCACTGTTAAGAGGGCGGTGGGGTCTGGGAGATATGGAAATCATTATGTTTTTAACCAAATACCTCAACATCAATCTCGCAACAATATTGGATGGTTGACGCAGTTGGTTATTTTCATTATATGTTAATATGTTGTTAGGTTATTTTTCAGATCCATCAATTCATTGTGTAAAAAAAATAAAATAGTGAAAAACGACCATTACAAGTTCCCAGACTCTTCAAATAGTGTATTTTGTCCGACCAGCAATCCCAAGCCTAAATATATTCAAATGATGATGACTTAAAACAGAGAAAAGCAGAAAAAAACTCACTTTTTTAAGGCGGAAATCAAAGAATGGTTGCCATTTTTGCTTTGATTAACATAATTATTCCCCATCAAATGTCTTGTTGATGAATTCTCTAGCGACTCATGTATTAATCAACTAATGGTCTGCTCTAATTCCCTTTACAGTGACTAACAGTGACTAACTATAGAGCAAATCTTCCAAATAATCGGCTGAGTAAGCCAGGACTAAAACAATTCAATAACTTGCAAGTAGCACGGCACCACCGCTTTAAACGTCGACTTTGCACTTTGTGTGAGATTGCACACCAAAGTGCACTGTGGCATCACATGTGTTGTGATCCTCAGTTGGGGTAAGTTGAGTAAACTGTGTGTGTGTTTATGTTTCATTTCTAGTGTACAAGTCACCAGAGTACGAGTCGCTAGGTTTTGAGCTCACAGTGGAGCGCCTGGTTTCCATCGGTTACCCCCAGGAGCTGCTCAGCTTCGTCTACGACCCGTCCTTCCCCACCAGGTCAGACCAATCACACGCCGCCACATGGACACGATGATGATGACGTTGGCCAACTGCTTCTTTTATTGCCTCATCATGAGTCCCTTGGAGGATCTAACCTCCTAGGATAGATCTAGGATGTCAAGCAGGGCTCTGAGAAAAATAAGACACTCTGGGAAAATACCTCTCCGTCTATACTAATAATAATTTTAATCACATCACAAACGATAGCAGTTAAATTGACAGATGTTATGATCAAGAGATAAGATTTGTGGACTTATGCAAACATGAATTTCCTCCGACTTTCAGGGGCCTTGTGTTTGATACCATGTATGGAAACCTGTTGAAGGTTGACGCCTACGGTAACATTCTGGTTTGTGTCCACGGATTCAACTTCCTCCGAGGGTGAGTAAATAATCACGCTGTATGTCAATCTTGTATATTTCCCCTGGCATCTACATTTGTGTGAGTGAAAAAACAAATTCATCTTTGCCTTTTCTCTTTTCCCAGCCCTGAGATACGTGAACGGTACCCAAACAAGTTCATCCAGAGAGATGACACAGAGCGCTTTTATATCCTTAACACACTCTTCAATCTGCCAGGTAAGGTCTCTGAGCACAGAGGAGAACGCCGTCCATGGGACTTATAATGAGAAATTAAACAAGGAAGAAACCCCGATTAAAAGCTGAATATCACAGTGCATTATGGGAGGTCCGAGCAGAAACCTCTACCTGCAGTTTAAAGACAGAAGTGTGATCGAGTTGCTTCGTTACTGATGACTTCTGGTGTTTCTGTTTCCTTCACAGAGACCTACCTCTTTGCCTGTCTTGTGGATTTCTTCTCCAACTGTGACAGATACACAAGGTAACGGGCTGCTAGTAACGCTATTCATCACGCAACAAGTTTCTGGGCACCGCATGGTGACACAAAGACAGTTGCAAGCCAAACTGGGTCAACAGCAAGCCCTGCAGCATGGGAGGGTCCAGGTGTCTCAACCGCTAATCTAAGCTAATTGTTTTAAAATGGAAATCAAACAGGAGTACAGTCAAAGACCCCACATTTTTCGATAACAATGATTTGTTAATCTCCTCTACTAATTGTAAAAAAAAGCATGGGAATCTTATCTGAATGAGATATGAATGAACAATGTTCTCACTAACTCTTTAAAGAGGATGACATCGTGGTATCGCTATACAATAATCTTTAAGTTGACTGTAAGGAGATAAAAACAAATGGCCTGTAAATCTGTTGAGGATGTAATCTGGAATGGCTGCATGTCCTTTGTCCTCTGAAACCTGGTTGTTGGTCTTTTAGGGGGAGAATGCTTTCCTGTTTGGCTGGGGACCCCTCCAACAAGGGAAGGCTATCCCATTTAAAAGCAAACAAAAAACAAATGTCATGTTTTTGAAAACCTTCTGTAAAGCTGTGGCCTGTCCGACGGCTGTGTACGTGTGTGTCTCTGCTCCTCTCCCACAGCTGTGAGACCGGCTTCAAAAACGGCGACCTCTTCATGTCCTACAAGAGCATGTTCCAGGACGTCCGCGACGCCGTGGACTGGGTCCACTTCAAGGTGAGACATCTTCTGGGGTTGGGGATTTTTTTCCCTCAGTGTGTCAGTTGGTGAACTGGCGTGATGTGTGCTTAGTGCTTCACATGAATGCCTGATGCTGACGCTCCTGTCTGGGCATGAATATGCTCAGTGTTGATGGAAACCTGGCTTTTTAGATTTAGACAGATTTAATAGTTTAAAGGCCTGTTCGATAAATCATTTTTAAATCGTAATCACGATCATGTAGTTAAGACGATGTTAAAAACGTGAAAATCGTAAAATCGATTTTTTTTAGTTAAGTTAAAGTTCTGCACTTTATTCATTCATTTTTGTTTAATGGACACACCTTAAGATACATGTGAAAGTGAGGTTTTTCTCTTAATCCCAAAGGGATTGTTTTTTTTTTTGTTTTTTTTTTGTTTACAAGAGGTCTACGAGAAAATAACATGGAGCAAAGCCAGATGGCAAAAGTTCATAAATTGTTCTTTATATTAGAGAGCAAGGTTTGCACTCAAATCCCAACGGGGAAATTATTTGCAAAATGTTCAACAAAAAACAGCATATTTGAAATTCGGATTTTGAGAGAAGAAAATCTGGAATTTCATTTCTGGGCAAAATCGAACAGCCCTAATAGTTTGGCATTTGTATTATACCAAACACTACATACGATGTCTACTGTCATCTGCTCTGCTTTCATGAAGAGTCCTAGAGTCCATCTCGTGACGGGGCGGCTTTTTTTTATCTTGCTTAAAAATCCTGCTTAGTCATCATTCTGCTGCTCTTTACTCTTACACATCCAGCTTTTAAAAAAAGAACTGCTAAATGCTACAAGTCCTCACGTGTGACTGTTACTTAACCGTTACTGAATGAAATAAACTGCTATTGATGCCTAACTTAGTAGTATTTTGCAAACTGTGTAATTAATTTGACTCCAGATTTTCAGTGTTTTCTCCCGTGTCTCCCAGGGTACTCTGAAGGAGAAGACCGTGGAGAACTTGGAGAAATATGTAGTGAGAGATGTAAGTAGTTCGTATTCATCTAGGTCGCCCACCCACACAAGTGCACACACACACACACACACACACACACACACACACACACACACACACACGCTCTTGAGAGACTGGTTTGTAAAGAAGCTTAAAGCTTCAGTCTTTTTCCTTCTTTTTCTTCTCCCCTGTTCCCACCAGGGTAAGCTGCCTCTTCTCCTCAGCAGAATGAATGAAGTAGCCAAGGTTTTCTTGGCTACCAACAGTGACTACAAATACACTGATGTGAGTACAGGCATGCGGTGGTAAGACAGATCATGATGATTTTTGGTCTGTTGACTCTAAACACCGCTGCGTTTGGTTTGACTGTCAGTCTGTACGTTGTGTTCCTACAGAAAATCATGAACTACCTGTTTGACTTTCCCCACGGCCCGAAGGTAAAATATAACCTTTTCCCTCCTTCCCTTTGATCACACTGTGTTTTCTGTGCAGGTGAAACACACATTTTGTGCTCCTATATGAATGTGTGACTTTCTGTGTTTGCATCCAGCCCGGTACCTCCCACCGGCCTTGGCAGTCCTACTTTGATCTGATCCTGGTGGACGCCAGGAAGCCACTGTTCTTCGGCGAGGGTACGGTGCTCAGACAAGTGGATACGGTGAGCAGGCTCTGAATCCTCCGACAGAAGACGTTACTGAATGGTTTACTGCATGTGCACGCCGACGTATCCTGATGTGTTGCATCTCAGCTTTTTAATCTGCCATCTGACGCATGTGTTCTTCATTTCAGACAACAGGGCGTTTAAAGATAGGAACCTACACAGGACCTCTGCAGCATGGCATAGTCTACTCTGGAGGTGAGACTCTATTTTCCCTTCAGCCATTCATTCTTTGCCCCAGTGTTTAATTGTGTAGCAGCATTTCAGCTCATTTAAATCGATCGTCATGCTCCTTCAGGTTCCTCAGACATTGTGTGCGACCTGCTGGGGGCAAAGGGGAAGGACATAGTCTACATCGGAGACCACATATTCGGAGACATCCTCAAGTCCAAGAAACGCCAAGGCTGGAGGACATTCCTGGTCATACCCGAGCTGGCCCAGGAGCTGCACGTGTGGACCGACAAGAGCTGTGAGTTGGTGGACGAACACATTAGACATCAGAGTAACAACAGGGACCTGACCTAGAACAGCAGCCACAGAAAAAGACATGATTAGTACATCAGCTTAACATGATAAAGATCATATAATCAATAGGTACACAAGTCAAATTGCTGACTCATATTTAGAGGGATAACTAGAGATAACTAATGCTAGAACACTGTATATCACTTAAAATCTACGTGACATTCATCCTCTTCTCATGTTTTCCAGCGTTATTTGAGGAACTGCAGGGCCTGGACATTTTCTTGGCAGAACTCTACAAGTAAGAACTCCCCTCCCTTCACATGTCCCCCAAGTCCCTCCTCACCACGTGTCTTACACCAGTTTTGCTGCTCTTTGCTCCCTGCAGTGACAAGAGTGTGTTTGAGAGAGAACAATTAGGTCAATAGGGTAAAGTCGAAATGGTCGGCTCTCGCAGGCCTGCCTGATAACCAGGTTCACTGCTATTTTTAGCCCGGCACGACTCGCCGCTGCACATCTCTTCGACACGTTCCCTTTCAGCACACTTGATATCAATTTCCTCCCCTGCACTCTCACATCCTTCACTTCTTTCTCCCCGTCCTTCCTCAGACATCTGGACAGCAGCAGCAACGAGAGGCCGGACATCAGCACTATTCAGAGAAAAGTCAAGGTACAGCCTTTATCACCTCTGTTTCTATGACGACAAGAGTCCACATGTCCACATTGGCTGCCGAGAGACGCCCTAGTCAATGCCCACATATACAGTGTGTTTGATTTGTTTGATTTTCATGTACTATAGTCTAATCATTTACAATGATCCACTCTGTCAGTGGTTTTTGAGGTGAGTGCTGGTTAAGTTCTATCAGTTGACAACCACATCAGCATCCCTGATAAAGATATTTAACAGGGTTTCCTGGGTTAGGATAGTACATCCTGTTTTTGGCATGGTTTTGCAGGCTCACCAGTGTCTTTTCTTCTCTGCTTCTTTAGAAAGTGACCCACGACATGGACATGTGCTACGGCATGATGGGTAGCCTTTTCCGCAGTGGCTCCAGACAGACCTTGTTTGCCTCCCAAGTGATGCGCTACGCCGACTTGTACGCAGCCTCCTTCATCAACCTGCTGTACTACCCCTTCAGCTACCTCTTCAGAGCAGCACACGTACTGGTGAGACTTAAAGGGGAACTCCCCTGGTTTCAACTTGTAGTCATACAACTCCTCCAGTGTAAATGTGATGTCTGCTGGTTGAACAAAGAGCTGGCTTTTCCCGTACGTCGGCTTGTGTTGCCAAGTTGTTTTCTCACACTTTCCTCCCTCCCTCCTCCCCAGATGCCGCATGAGTCGACGGTGGAACACACCCACGTGGACATCGACACAGAGTCGCCGCTGGCCACCCGCAACCGCACTCACTGCAGCGACTGCAAGGACCTGGAGTGCAAACGCAGCCAGCTGACCCGCTCCTTCAGCGAGATCAAACCTCCCAACCTGTTCCCCCAGACCCCCCAGGAGATCACTCACTGCCACGATGAGGATGATGATGAGGAGGAGGAAGAGGAGGAAGAGGAGGAGTAGTAGTAGTAAGCTGGACATGGAAAAGAAAAAGCCACGTTCCTATTTCTGCCTTCTCATGTTTCCCAGTAGAGTTGGGTAGTTATCTCTGTCAAAGTGAGGCAAGGAGGGAAATCATCTGCAGTGTGTTTGTGTATCAATACTGTATGCACACGCACACACATACTGGAGATTTCTGAGGAGAGTTAAAAGGACCACTTCTCAAAAGGGACAGATCATATGACTGTCAGAAGACTGCATGCATGCTCCTCTAAAACCAAACTTCCATTCTTCATTATAAATATTAAAAAAAAGTAACTTTATGATTTTAAGTGAATTTATTATGATTTCTGTATTTTTCCCCCCCCGTCATACTTTAATCCATCAGATACAGGTCAGTAAACTGTAGTTTTAATTGTAAGAGACTAATCTTGCTGACACAGTATGCACATTATAATCAAACAAAAAAGCACTGTTCAGTCACAGTTTAAAAAAAAAAAGATGCACATACTGTATTAAAAAAAATGTTTATGCAACATGGGAACAACATTTAATTTTTCATCTGTTTAAAACATTTTTTCTCTTTTACTAGTACTTTGTTCTAACATGTATGCAAGGGTGTGTTTCTGTGTGTGTGTGTGTGTGTGTGTGTGTGTGTGTGTGTGTGTGTGTGTGTGTGTCTCCTACTCGGAGTGCAACATCCTGAGTGACGGTAAGCAATGAATCCACTTGTACTAACCTGAAGCACAGGAGCACTGAAGCACAAGTTGGTGTTAAACATGTATTTTTGTTTGAAGTTTGGTTGAGAGAACACCTGCAACATGAGTGGCTCTTGAACGGACGCTTTGTTATTTAGCAACAATGAAGACTGTAACCGTATTTCATGCCAATAGACTCTATGACAAGTCTGAAGTAGTGTTTCTGGAAATAGTTGTCGGGTGAATGGTTTAACCCACAAGCAGCGAACATGCAGTATTTTTTTCTGCTCCGGTTATTTTAGGAAGATGAAACGGTTTTATTGCGGCAGCGTAGATAACCAGCTCAAGCAACAAAGAGGCGTGTGAAATGATCTCTGTCAAGCGTGTAGGAGTGTGAAAGTGACCGCAGTATGCAAGGGAACTAGGTTTCTTTCAAATGTAAGACTGTGATTAGCTGCGTTTATCTCTTGGGATTTGGGGCTTTGTCGGGTGTTTTTCCTTTTGTTTTCTTCTGTTTTGTTTTTTTTTAATCTGCCGACTTGTCGCAGTCATCTTCTGCAGCGCTGTAATGGCAATCCTAATATTTGGTAAACAGTAGTGAATTGTGTGTGACATCACCTTTTCCAACAGAGCCCTGCACACTTCAACTTAAAGAGCACAGAGAAAAATAAAAACTGTTCAAAGGTTATCAGAAATGTTTGTGTTCATGTAAGACCCCGTCACCCACAGTGGGAAGCTGATGGAAAAAAATCTGTTTTAAGGGCCTTTAACCCAGGTATTACTGGCATGTCCATTTGTGTCTGTGTAACACGCGTGTTCGTATGCAGAACACTAAGAGAGCTGCCTGGATTTCAAAACTTTTTTTTCTTTCCCTTTTTAACCTGTGTATCCTGTACGTTAACTTTCCTTTTATATTTAGCCATGATATCAGTCCTGTAAGTGTTGGATCGGCCCTTGACTCCGGCCACAAAAGGGACACGCCGTCTACTTTTTGCAACATTTTTGGTTTGGCTTGATGTGGTGTAGCGAAAGGTTAATGTGTTTAATTGTGTGGTGATTCACTTGGGTAAAAGCTGGTAGGACCTTAAGAATCATATTACAGCCATTTGTTGTTATTTTCTTCCTTTTTTTCCTTCTTTTTTAAAATGAATTATTTGTATGCTCAACTTTGATTTTGTTTCTTGAACATGGAATAACTGGATATGCTACATGAGGCAGCTGCATTTGCTAATAGGAAATAGTCGACTGTCTTTTCTTTGCATATTTTGCATATGCATGTGAAAATATGATGCATAATCGTTCTGCAAAATCAGCTAGAGTAGCATTGATTTTACTTCTGTGGACCGCATAATTTTAGGATTTTTGACATTTATTGTAGTATACGCAGGGACAAAAAACATGCAAACCTGTTTAAAAAAAAGGAAAACTTAGGAGGGGAAATGTGAAAGCACGTTAAGTTCCGTAACAGATGTTACATGTAATCAACACCATGGGGTTATTTTTATTTTTCTAAGCTAGTGTTTTTAAATAGTCTTGGTTTACAGAACTGCAAATAGACATTTCCATTTCCTTTTCTTATCTTTTATTTCCCAAATGTGTCACTCAGAGTTTGAACTAACTAAAGCCTGACAAACAGGTGACAGTGCTTTAGAAGATTTGCATCCATTGTTGTGATGCCCCGAGTGCATCCACGTTAACGACAGGTACCACGACAGTTACCTTTCATTTTCTAAACTATAGTCATCTTTTGTTTTTATGCATATCGATTCATGTTCTCCTGAACAGTGACTTGTTTGTTTGTTTCCAGAAAAAAAAAAACCTGCAGACTGTACATCAAGAGAAATTACATAAAAATGTAGAATAAAGATAGATTTTCATAATGTTCTTGTTGTTCTCTTGTTCATACCGGTAGTTTACTACTTTGGATTACCAACCAGATACGATGGGCAATTCCAAGCTACAAGTCAACCTTGTGGCAGGTTGTTTGTGACATTTTGAGCCTATATATACACACTAATAACGTGTGTGTGTGTGTGTTAGCATTAGCAGTGGGAATGTAACTAACTACATTTATTAAGTATTGTGCTTATGTAGAATTTTGAGGTACTTGTACTTTGCATTGGATTCTACTTTGTACAGTCCTTCCACTCGGGCGGCATGTCAACTAGGAAGGCTGGGTTCGAGGCAGGTTAGCACAAGGCAGGCAAAAACAGAGAATCAAAACTGGACCTCAACCGTGAGCCTGAGAGTTCGTTCACTACTCCTGCTGAATGAAAGATGTGGCATCAGTGAGCAGAATGACCAGCCTCTTTATACTGTGTCAGCTGATCAGTGAGATGAGGAACAGCTGCACCACATCAACGATGTGTGAACCGCCCAGTCACTTACCTGCTCAGCAGAGGGAGGACACACACACACACACACACACACACACGCATACACAAGAAAGGAGGGAGAAAGGCAGCTGGAATGAGAAGAACTGTGACAGTAATACTGATAGTATAGCATAAAAATAGTATAGTATATAGTATCGTAACAGTGTCATAAAATTATCAAATTATAGAATGCCTTAAAGTAATAGTCATAAAGTCAAGTCATAAAAATGTGATTAAAATATCACAGTCTTGCGAAGTAAATCATAGATCTCTTAGATGTTCTGCCAAATGTTAAAAATCCCCACAGGTCTATAAACATATCTTTAAACTGAACTATGACGGAATACTGAAAAATGTTTCTTCACTGAGTGTAATACTTTCTTTAAACTGATACCGTAGTAGTTTATAGTATTTCAGGGGCTGTATTAACAGGTATGAAATATGAAATGAAAGTGTTTTCATTAGTGTTTTTAATCACCAGAAACTTAGAATCGTGTGTCGCCCTTCATCCTACAATGTCCCCTAAAGGCCACTGTAGTTCTTTGACACGCTCGTGAAACTGCGGTAAACTGAGTGCAAAACCGTGTTACCATCAGCCGCCGTCCTACTTCCGTTGCTCCTGAAGTAGAGTTATTACGGTAAGGATCGTCTCCGTGTGCGGTGGGGTATTCAGATGGTTGCAATCCGCAACCTCACCACTAGGTGTCACTAAATACCACACGCTGTCCCTTCAACGAGGGTACACAAGTGACTCTTAAACAATAGCATAAGGAATAAATTAAAGAGTGTATATTCAAACAAATGCAAAACGCACTGTTGGTTTTGCTGCACAAGCGTATGAGTAAAATAATCATATTACACAGGGTAATAATCTTTGATTAAAAATACTGGAAAACACATTAATAATAAAAAAAAAAAAAAAATAAGGAAATTGATACATCTTACAAATCAGCAAAGAGCCAAAAGTCATTGACGACATTGATTCTAGACTTTGGGGTAAATACTCTGTACAGGGAAGCAATATCCATTTGAAACGTTGTATAAAGCAAAAAGTCTAATGACTAACGGTTGCTACCTTTTCTCAAAAAGCAAGACTAGATTAGAATAACTGCTCTGCATAATCAGAAATTGCTTTTATGTCCCAAAAAATAATAGAAATATATAGTCAGATCAATTAGATCCTCCTGATTTGGTCAGAGCATTATGTTATACTATCTTACTTTTTTTCATAGTAGAATATCAACTAACATTAAATTGGAGTCAGCGAGTTCTCCGAGGCCGAGAAGAACACAATTAAAAAGCCAAAAGTCTTGCCATGTTATGCGTAATTTGAATTCATATCTGAGATTCAATTACCATTTTTGTATTGTACATATTCTGAAAAAGAGATGTAAATGGCATTATTGTGTCTTTGAGTATCCAAAAAAGTGCCATAAAAGTCCTATGAATTATTATAATTGCAAATAACTGTGTTGAGGTCACATTGAGGTTATGGAGAAGAAACTCATATTTAGCTGATTGGTTGAAAGCTAAAGCATACAAGTAAGCCTAATAAGAAAACACTGCAAAGCAGAGCTTTGGATTCAGTACATAGAGCCACCAACTGTCTGTCTGTTAATCATTCACTTTTTTATTAAACCACCGGCTGCAGGAGGCAATGGGAATGTTGTCGTCAGGTAGAAGAAGCATTATGGACAGCACATGGGGTACAGTAGCAGCATTGGGATGGACAAAAGACCAGTTAAACACAGGCCTGCGAAGCATTCACATAGCAGAAGGATGATACTCTTGTGTTCAGGAGAGGACGGAGTGTGTGTGTCTGTGTGTGCGTGAGAGGAAAAAAAAGGTAATTATGTGTGTGCATAACAGAATATTGAAACAACCCAGACACAGCTGATGCTTCCCCCAGTGTTTCCTGTTGTGCATTTTGTGCACTTGTCGAACTGTCGTCATGCTTCTCGCGCTCCTGTCAGGCACTGAGTCTGTAAAGCAGAGTGTGAATGTCCCGAGCACAGTCTTACAATCTGATCGTCATTCACTGCTGTATCTCTGGAGTGATTGTCCCTGCTGCATAGGAGCACTTTCAAGTAAACAATAACAACAGCAAACACAGCTGCAAACAGTGCAGGCGTCCATGTGGCGCTGTTGTTCAGGGGGGTGCAAACACATTGGATTACACGTGGAAACAGCGACCACCAGTGGTTACAAACTGTAATGGACTATTAAAAGAATTTAGCTTTTGTTGCCCGTAAAGGTGGCAAGAAAACTGCCAGCATATAGTACATTTAATGTTAATGAACAGGCCTGGAAGTGGAATCAAAGTCATTTTTAGTTAAAGAGTAAAAAATCTACACCCCTACAGATATGAAGTAAACAGAATTACTCTATTCTAAGACTTATGTAGCTTTAGGGAAAATGTCAAGCACACATACAGTATCTTAAAACTCATTTCTGTCTTTATGAGGTAAAACAATAAGAGCAAGAAGGTACTAAAGCCAGAATAAAATGAAAATACTTCAAGGAATAGTTTGACATTTACACTTATTTACTTTCCTGGCCAGAGTCAGATGAGATCTCCTAGTATCGTCTCATCCAACTCTCAGCAAGAACGCAAATTAGCTTGTTCCCAATTCCCAAATTAGCTTGTGAAAAAAAAATTAAACATATGGGTAGAGTGTTCCTAAAATAAAATGAAATCAATATAAATATCTCTTCGATAGCAGCCAACATTTGTGACAAATATTTTAGATTTTGATCTTAATTAAATTGATAATTATTAAACACGGATTATAATCTATATTGGGTCGGGAGCCAAAATGGGTCTAGTCTCTTTCACATTCACTGCTGTCAAAAAATAGCCTTTAAGAACTGACCCACTATAGCTGTGCACACATGCAAGTATCACACATGCGAAATAATAATAATAATAATAATAATAAAAAAAAACACGTTCACACATAAACAGTGGAAAAGCATAGCTGTATATCATTCATGGACATGTTTAATGTCGAGGTTACTTTTTGTGACGTTGATGATGCTCAACATGTTAGATGAGGTCATTAATACTGTGCAATTATCAAGTTTGATTATGCGTAAAATTGGCAACCCCCGCCCACCTCCCCCCCCGAAAAAAAACATGACACACAACCTCCACATGCATAGGTATGGCACTTTCACACCCGCCACCCGGTGACCCCCCCCCCCACCCCCCACCCCACCCAAAAAACCCCACCCCTCTCCCTCCGCTACACTGTGGTGAATAGTCTTGTCAAAATTATATAGCAGACGTTGTGTTTGAGGTCAAAGGATGCAAAAACATGAAAGAGACAAAGAGAAGGAGTGACTAAGGACAATTTTGCTCGTGGATGGCTGCATTAAAAAAAAATTAAAACATACATATACATACAGTACATACATACAAATATTCTGTCAATTTTATAATACAGTGATTTTTTTAAAATTCATAATCAACTCTTAAATAAATCGCTGTTCATTGCACTTTGTTAAAAATAATTAATTATATGATTTCTCTTAAAGGCAATAGTGTGATTTTTTTTTTAAAGGTGAAAAAGATAGTACCATAAGCCTGATTTAGGATAATAGTAAAAATAACAAGATCTGCAATATACATACTGTATCTGTAAAAGACCCTCACCTCATATACATGAATGGATGTTTCGTCTCCATATATGTAGCATGTCCTTTTTGATATGACACGTGTGCCCCACGCACACCTTTTGTGTACATGCTCGTATGCCAGTTCGTGTCATATCACGTCTCCACGCATACATATATACATACAATATTATAAAATAAATAAATACAGGAAAACATTCTTGGTTCGTGGATTGACGTATATTTTCAAAGCGGTTTTTGGTGCAGTCTTTGACCAACCGTTCTCTCTGCTTGTTTGAGTTTGAGTCCTCGCTGATGGGATCAACAGTCGACTGAGCCTCCCTGAAAGATTCACGGGTGGGGGAGTTGCGTTTGTGTGTGTGTGTGTGTGTGTGTGTGTGTGTTTGAATATGAGTTTATGTGAGCAAAAACCATCTGTGTCCAGTGTACGAAAGGGGGACCAAAGTCTTTGGCCTGAGGATGCACTCTGTTGTCCTCTAGTCCAAGTCACTGCTATGAAAGTGTCCGATTGTCCCAAAATAGAAGCTCAGTCACAGGTACCGTCCAGGTGCACCCTCTGTAAGAGGGCGTAGTACAGCAGGGGTTCTGACAGCGTTCAGGTGGGGGGGCGTTCAGGGCGACACGGCACCCGTCTTCCCCACTGCCCCTCCATGGAAGGGTCTCACTGACTGACTCACTGACTGAATGGGGGCTACTGGTGGGAGCAAAACCCGCACTCCACCCACCTCCCCACTTTCCCTCATCTCCGTCTATGCCGCCTCTCCGCGTGTGTCCACGAGACAGGGTGGAGGGTCTGGGTCTCCACCGGGTTCTGCGGGGGGCTAGATGGGTCCCTCGTTGTGGGCGCTGTGGTTGCTCCTGCTGAGGCCCACACAGTTCTGCTGTTGATTGAGCAGGTGGGATGTTTCGTTTGCCACGGTTACGGACATGGCAGGGGTGGTGCTGGTGGTGCTGGCCGTGCTGGTGACGACGACGGTGGGCGTCTCCCCGCCGTCGTGGAGTTCTGTCAGCGTGAGCTCGATCTTAGTGAACTCGCTGTCTGTGGATTGGGGTGTTTTGTCCATCCGTGACGCCATCACGGCGTTCTGGTACTGTTGCCGTGTTACCTAGGAAACAGAGGGGATGGAGGCACGATGAGGTCAAATGTCACAGCAGAGGGTCATGGGGATTTTGTATCATTTCTGAAAACCGTGAGCCTTTTCACTTCTATTAGCCCTTTTCTCAACTCTATTAATATATTGCCTTCTATTCTATCATCTATGTATACACGGGAGCCTCGGTGTGCCTTTCTTGCCCACCTGCAAGTGTTCTCACCTTTATAAACTGCAGGTCTGTGCGCGCTCTGACCGAGTAGTCCGGCACGTAGATCTGCAGGAAGGAGTTGAGCTGGTTGTTGCTGCTGCCGAGAGTCGGGGTGATGGCGTCTATACGATCACTCCTGTTCAGGGAGTCTGAGTGGTTGAGTCCAAATGGCCGTGGAGGAGATTTATTTTCTGGAAGGAGGTGATGGGAGAGGGAAATACATTTAAACCCCCATAAGTAGTGATGCAAAGAAATTCAAAAGTATCAATTCAAACATTTCCAACCATGGCTTATTAGAGATCACCTGAAACTGTGCTCATCCAACAAAAAAAGAGTCTACAATCTACTCTCTGCTTAATCTCTTCACACTTCACATGTCATATATTCATAACAGGGATGGGGAACATTGTAAACATTGTACCTTGTTAGCATTGTCATGCGGGCATGTTAGCATGCTGATGTTAGCATTCAGCTCAAAGCACTGCTGTAAGTCATAAGTCCAGTACAGTACATCATCTTTTTGAACACACATATATCAGAATTCCCTCTGAAAACACTGGAGCTTCAGCAGCACGTACGTTTCTGTGTATTGGTTACATTTTTCCAGGTCGAGTGTTCGACATTAGCACGGATGCTTGCTGTGATGTCTGGAAATCTAATTTCTACACAAATCTTTAGGTGAGCTGGAGTTTCATACAACAGCAGGTATTGAGACCGTGGTCTCCAGTGATGCTGAGTGCGTCCTTCTATGTTCTACCACATAGAAGACTTGTTCCGTTTAGTTTTTTTTTTGTTGTATTTTTTAATTAAAGCCAGATTATGTTTTCCACTTCTTAAAGAAGCCTAGTGAAAATCACACACAACAAAGTGGAAACGGCTTGGCCTACGCTAATGCTACTACGCTGACTGGAATGTATGTAATCCCATGTTGGAATATGTGTGCGAGTGAGTGTGTGTGTGTGTGTGTGTGTGTGTGTGTGTGTGTGTGTGGACTGAACGCAGTGGGCCAAAGACCTGGCATGTGAACTCTTGCGGATTAGTACTCCACTTTCTAGGGGCCGCAGGGGCCAGGTCAAAAAAAAAAAAAAAATCAATCAAGGATACACACACATAATGCGTTTAGGTACATGCAGACACACACTCAAACGCGTGCACAACATGGTGCCAAAGCAGGGTGAAAAAAACACATTCAGAGGTGCACTGTAGGTCACTGCTCAAGAGAGTGTATTTGTTCAACTGCATTTCCGGATACACATGTGCCTTCGCATGTGAACATATGTTTACGTGCGTGTCTTTGTATGTGCGCTCAGTGGCGTCCTGCAGGGGGCTGTAGCTGTAGGTCTTGTTTATGTAGTCAGAGGGTTAAAGGTTAGGGGCGAGCGGGGCGGAGCCTGGGTCCACTCTGGGGGCCTCTAGTCTCCAACACCATTCAGCCACTTGACTAATGGCTCAGGGGATGAGGGTGTTAAGTCTCGATCTGAATCCCTTTTCCTCTCGCCCTCTTTCTCTTTCACTTAAACACGCATGAATGTACAGTACGCATCGCATTCAGGTGCAAACAGGCTGTCAACGGAAAACAAATAAACTACTCACTCAAAAACGACCAAACGTTTGTATCAGTTTACGCAAAAATGTTGAAAATGTCAGCTCAAATATCATTATGTTTTGCACCTAACTGGTGGTGATATTAGCACAGGATCATACGTGAGGATGGGTGTATGAATACATGGAAAAAGAACACTGTACCTGGAGATCCTGCTAATGACTCAGCCCTACTGACCACGAATGTACGAGACAGGGAGAGAGGCACTGAGGAGAGAGAGAGAGACAGAGACAGAGAGAGAGAGAGAGAGAGAGAGAGAGAGAGAGAGAGAGAGAGAGAGAGAGAGAGAGAGAGAGAGAGAGAGAGAGAGAGGGGTTGAGAAATCATCAGTACATACAGTATACACACATAGTAAACTTGGATTAAATCTGGTAGAAAAGCATCAACTAGTACAAACGTCCACACAGGAGCAAACTGCCAGTCAACTTCATTGCTAGTGTGCGGATAAAGATGTAGTCAAAGAAAATATTTCATTTCAAACACATTTTTTTTTATATGATTTGTTTTTAGATTGCTGGCTGCTGAGCACCTGTACACATGACAGGAAGTTTATTCGACTATTTCACCAGTAGGTGTCTCTCAGATCTCACCAGCCATGTGACTGCAATAGTTGAAAAAGGCTAAGAATAGTACTGTAGTTTATGAATGAACTGAGAGGACTCACTTGGTGACGCTTTCTCATGATGTCACTGCAGGACAGCTTTTTTAGTCTTACAATCGTTGTTGACAAACAAAGGGAATGTTGGCCTTCCATTGCAGAAGGTCCTAAACTGATCCGGTTTAGTGACATAAGGACAATGTGGAGGCATATAGTGGACATCCTCACATCATGTGTACTGATCTTGAAGTTACAACAAATAAATATGTAAAGTCTACACTGTACCGTTTTTATTTTCCAATCCTAGTGTTGATTTGATACCACGTTCCTCATACCAGAACGGTACTTCTTTTTATGTTTTACATGAAGGAATATTAATATGTTTTTAAATTCAACACAAGGTTATATTTTCAAATGTTAAACGATGTAACAAGCAGAAACAGAATCAGCTGTACAACCCTTGTTTACAACACTACGTTTAACAACAGTGTAAAATTGGCAATGTTACGTTCTAATCAGAAATGATCTGAGCAAAGATTAAGTACAAAAACACATTTTTTTGCCTCTGTTGGACACATTTCAGTCAATAATAAAAGAGCAGTAAAGTTTGGTACCCAGCTCTAATTGTGACTTAATTTTATTGGAAATAAGTTACATAGATCCCAATGTGATTGGCCTACATCTTCATGAAAAAGTCGAGATCTGCATACAAAGCTGCATTCTTCTAATTTACTCAATAATTAATGTTATTAGATGTTATGTCATTTTTTTTTTACTGAAACATTCTTAGAACTTAGATTTTATTTCGGATAAAAGCCGAGTTGTGTGGGTCAGAGATCTTACCTGGAGAGGCTGTCAGAGCCATCATCCCATAGAAGGAGAACGGTCCTGCTTCAAACTTCATTCCCTCTTTTCCCGCCTCCACCTCCACTTTCCCCTGTGACAAAAAGATCCACAGACCACAGATTAAGAGTTAAATGATCTGTATTCTTCCATTTGGTTTCTGTCTACACGTTAAACCAACACAGTTTTGCATTTTACCATTTCTAATCCATCCTTTCAGACCTTTCACACTTATTTCATGTCTAATTGTCTCAATTGCAAATTTTAAGTTTGGCGCATTAGTGCTAGGTTGTGTTAATTATCCTTTCGATCTAGGATTTCCGCTGCAGCTTTGCACACATTGGTGCTTTGTTACACTTTCACCCTATCCAAATTCTGCCACTTTTCTTGCTCAGATATATTTATTCATCCTACCCCCCCTCTTACATTTCCCTTTTACTTCTTGTAGAAAATCCCTACTCGGTTTAATAGCTCTCAATCTGCTCTAAACCCTGGTCTCAAGGGCAGTGACCTCACACTTGTCCAATCTGGACCTAATTTGATCCAGCGCTATTACACATATTGACTGATGGGGAAGGGGGGAATACACAAAGTATGCCAGTGATGTATTTGATTGCATTTCGAAAAACGTCTGTTAGCTCCACTTTAGCCGCCAGTGATTTGGGACTTCCCTGGATCTTTAGCCTTTTTAAAGACTTGATACGAAATAGAAGAGGTGCTATCAACGGATTCAGACTATTTTCAGACTGTGAGGGTCAGCAGCAGCACTCGTTCTGATTTGCTTTTGAATCAATAATTGTCACTCTATAGCAGTGTTTCTTTTAGCTGTCTGCATAGAGAGAGTGGCTCCACTGTCTTTACATATTGAAGTACAGTACAGTAGCATGACATTTGGTTAATTAACAAGAAAACATGGAAATACATACTTTTAATTGCATGTGGTGTTTCTCATTAAAACTGACTACTGTCATCAATCAAAACAGTACATAACAGTACATTCTTAGTATATCTTGAAGTGTTACAGTGAGCATTTGTATTACTAATGAGCTGTTTATCTATGGTATTGGTGCTTGCTTTAATCCAAACTGCCCTGCAGTAAAGTCATACCATGCATACCTTTTTAGGATGCGAGGCCCCTGTGGGAACAAACTGCAGTACAGCTCTGTTAGATGGATGGCTATACTGTGAAAAACTGTGGGAACAAGGAAAACAATAGCTTGTAGTACTAACAGCAGCATGTCCCTGTCTTAATTGTGTTTAGTGTAACGTATAGTGTGTAGTTTGGTTAAGATACAAATTCTGTTACTGTTCTCCTAATGAATGAAATGTTCTGTAGTTACTGATATCAATTCATTGTGTGCTGTAAATAGTTTCAAACACAGGAAGTGAGCAGCAGGTCCAATGTTGGACATTTGCAATATGTCCTTCACATGTTTTTTTCTTTTTAAACTCACTGTGTCCACATACCTGCAGAACGAGGATGAAATAATCCACGGGCTTGTTCCTGTGGAAGAGGTAGTGCTCTGCCGCCCGCTTGTTCTTCTCGTCGTATTTCAGCTCCTGGATGACGTTGGGGTGCTTCAGCAAGCGCAGCAGAATCTTTTCGGACATTTGCACAGGTGCGAATGGCTCAACCTCTAAAGAACCACAGAGAGAAAGAGACTGTGAGGATTTTGGAACATGAATTATGGCCTAATACGCGCACATGTGGTGGATACGCATATCAATATTTGAGAGCTTATAAAGAGTGCTGGTTGGGCAATACAAGCAATTTGACGATGCAACATAAATAAAGACTAAACAGCCTCATGCATAAAAAACATTCATAAGATAATTCATTCACCAATTCCTTCTGCAGGTATAAGGAACATTCACAAGTTGTCCAGACCTGTCGTATGACTAATACAGTCGATCCCCACAAGAGGGGAAAAAACCCTCATTTGACTCAGGAATTATAATGCCTTCATCTGAATGATAGTGGAGTAAAAATCAACTGGAATCCATGTGATGTGATGTTATCTGTGCAGTATAACATCAACACCACAGCAACGTTTTAGATTTTATGATTTTGTTGGCATATTTGGCACGGCAACTTATGCACCGTTTTATAGCTGTTGCTCTTCAGGTGAACATCCAACAGTGATGCATCCCTACTCTAGTGTGATGTGAAATTCTTCTTTTTAATTGTGTATCACTGACAAGAGCTGAACAAGTAGCCTTATACGGTCATTTCAGGGGTGTCAATTATGCTGACATCTCATGAACCTGCACCTCCTTCTCATGTTGAAACCACTAAACCTCACAGAAAAAAAAATATCTTGCATGAGACCGCATACGATTCTTGTTATAATAATTATTACTAATATATCTGTGTGTGTGTGTGTGTGTGTGTGTGTAGCTATATATTTACATCTGTCTGAGCGAACTAACATAAAAACCTGACCAAAAAGTAATTTCAACTTTAAATTTTTCAACACTGTGTCAAGATTGTTTCTTGTTCAACCATCTAATGGGCCAATCAGCTCCTTCAACTGAGCAGCAGTGATATGTGTCAGCTGGCTGCTGGCTCCACCACCAGGAACTAAACTCCCTAATAGCCTTCAGAGGAACTTAATCAACGCTTAGCTGCTAGGTCAAAGTTCTGAAGCAAATCCAACTGCAGTGAGGCATAGTCAACCACTGCTGCTGTAGTAGCGCTGGGATATTCTGCAGCTTGTTCCGAAATCCATTTCCCGAGGGAAAGCGGGTGAAATAGTTCACATTTTACACTAAGAATGTTGACTTGTGTGAGAACCCCGATCATAGGCCCAAAACGCTGGATGTGATGTCACTGAGGAACGTGTGTAAGCAAACAGGGTGGTGTTTTTAAAGCTGTGAGCTAAGATCTCAACATGTAACCTTAAGTGCATGATAGCAAGCAAATAGATGCCTGTGTTTTTTTTGTTTTTTGGGGGGGGGGCATCCCGTGCCGCGCTCCTGAGAGGCCTTCCACCTCTTCATGCACATACACACAAACTTGCTTGTTGTGAGTCCTCACACAACTCATTCCCTCACACACACACGGACACACACAGACACACACACACAAACAACAGATACTCATTCTACACACATACTCACTCCTCCCTGCACCCACTTGCCCAAAAACTCAAAGGACATATGGGCACACACACACACACTTTACCCACAGTGAGGGGCTGAGGGCACACTGGGGGAAGTCAAGCAGCAACGCAGCCCACTTGCCTGTTGCTAGGAAACGCAGGGTAGCCAGCAGAAGCTGAGGTGATATTTTAACCTTCATTTCATTGTCGGTAGGCTTGAAGGCTGAGAAATCCTGCTTCCTTTCCCGATGGGTGATTTTCTTCTTCGTTTTGTTGTCGGCTGAGGAGGAAAAAATAAAAAGTTGGGGGTAAGACACAAACTAAAAAAGTGTGTGCAACTGCAAAAGGTCAGTCCACGCCACTCCACAGACAGTCAGCAAGTCCTGCCGGGTCGTAGGGTGACTAAACTTGAGTTACCCAAAGCTTATTGCTTTTTCGGGAAATGTAGCTGTGGCGTTCTTCTCAGAACTAAAATAGAGCTATAGGGGGCTACGTTGTTAGTTTAGCACATTCTTAGCATTACTTAAAGCTATATGTATTAGGGCAACAAATAGACTGGCACATACTCATGTGTGAAGGACTCATGGTTTGGTATGATACATCAAAAACCTTTTCAGTTTGACAGGGATGTAATTAGAACAAAATTATGACGGTGCAATATATCTGTTCCACCCTGGGGCAAAAGGTGAGAAATATGTTCTCTTATTTGCATTGGTGTTAACACAAATAAGATAATCTCCCAATTGAAACGCATAAAGCAGTTTTGAAGAACTGAAGAATAAAGTAGAATCTAGTTGGCGTAACATTCTCAAAACCATCTCAGCTGGCGACAAAAATTAAATGAAGCACTGTCACAGAAATTGAGTTTATATTTACATTTTTTAAAGCTGCTATAATTAATATTTTTATGTAAACAATGAGCCAATTGCTATGTGAAACAGTCTTACTCAAAGTGATGAACCCATATTCCACCTCAGCTCTTCCTCGCTTTTGCATTTTTCAGCTCATTGTTTTGGTTTTCTCACACACACACCTACACCTTCAGCAGACATGGAGCGGCAGCGAAATTCTCTCTATATTCACAAGCTAGTTGCTAACTAATGAGCCTGATGAGCAGGTAGTGTGCAAGAGCAAAATCTGTCGGTGGAAAGCATTGCCAAAATGCAATCTCGGCTATTGTCTGAAAGATCGGCATTCATACGCAGTGTTAACTAGTTAGTTGTAGTAGTTTGAATTGGAACTCTTAGCCTAGATATCCGTTATCTGCCTATCCGCTGGCTACACCCCCTGAAACATCGGCCAAATTGTTGTCAGACCAGCAGCCGATGGAATCTGAGATGGATTGGTTTTTCCAAGATTGTTCAATAAAAACAGCTGCCTGCTGCATCTGGAAACGGTGTTGATGAAAACCAAAACGATGCCCGAAAGACGCTAAAACGCTCCACAGAGCAGCGGATAAGTACAGGGTCAGCTGATAGTCCTCTATGGGTTCATCTCAATGAGTGGCACCTTTCACAAAAATATTGATTAGTGCAGCATTAATTATGCACTTCCATTGTTTCATGTTTGAAAAAAAAGCACTTTTCAGAATTAAAAAATGATCACATTTAGTTAAAACCAAAAATGTTCATCGCCACAATACCTTTTGTCACATGGTTGTGCCAAGACCACTGCTATTTTGTCAATGGTCTATCAGCACTAATGTTTATTTGAAGGCCTCTGCAAGTTTACAAAATTGTATATTTGGGTAAAGTGGCTGCATTTTTTAGAGTCACAAAAGCTTAAACATTTAAACATTGTGCCTTGAGGTCTTACAGTCTAAGTGGGTATGTGGTTCGAGACGGGAACCTACTGTACAAATCGGTCTCATCCAGGATCTCTGACTTGATGATTTCTTCGATAACATCCTCCAGGGTGACAATACCCAGAACCTCGTAGAAAGGGTCTCCCTCACCCTCATTGTTCACCCTCTGAACTATGGCCAGGTGGGATTTACCTAGCAAAACACACACACACACACACAGACACACGCAGATACACAAACACAGGTTATAAAGTTAGGGTCATATAATGATAATGATAAAGGGAGTTAAATATAGGTCAGGCATTGATGGACAAGGGAACAAACAGGCAGGGACACACTGATCCGCTTTATAGTGTAGCATTTGAACATCAAATATCATGGGTATTTTAACTGTTAAATAATCATTACGTCAAGTCAGGTAGTGTTCTTGCTGAGACTGCAGTATCACAGCGGTCTGATAATCCAGATGACATAAAGTGATCTGTTCTGCTGTTCTCCGGACCAGCAGAAACAGCCGCAGAGACAGACAGGCGGACTGACAGTCAAACAGTCCTAAATTGCATCATATGAGTCCCCTTAGCCCTCCCTCCCTCAGCATCTGTGTTCCCAGGACCCTCCTGAGCTGTACCAACTGGAGAAAAAAAAAAGGAAAAGAAACAAACTGCAGTTTATGCAGAGAATACTGTCAAAGCAAAATGCTAAACAAATTCTTTGTCTTTTCTCAGCTTGTGATCATTTAAAAGGAATTTTCCAGAGGCCCAGGCTAATATTAGCCCTTGCAAAATGAAGTTTCCATTCTGCCCCAGCGATATTCTCACCGAGCGAAGGAACAGACCGAGCGAAGCCTCCGCTGTGTGATCAGATTGTCTCGGAATGGGCCATTTGCATGCAGATACACCTAGGTGTAAATAATAGACGTCAGCGCGCTTGTGTGTCCGTGTGCATGCGCGGTTGTCAGAGTGCACGACAGTAAGGGTGCACGAGCGTGAATGTGGTACAACACAGGTAGATCACCAAGTCGGTGCTCGCATGCTGTTTCTGCTAGTGTCGGCTGCTTTGGTGCAGGCAAGCAGAGGCTGAGAGGGCCGAGGGCTGATCACCAAGAGTGTTTTATTGCACTGCAGCTCACTGCAAAACGATGTGCCGCATACAGAGGCCGAGAGTCTGAATGTGAGAATGTTATGAGCATCACATGTGGAAGTGATGCTTTCAAGACATATACTCAGGTTACACCTAATAGGCTGGTAGGGTAAGATCCCAAAGAGGGGTATAAATAATGTAAACACCAGAAATCCACCATTAAAAAGCGTCTGCAAAAAACAAGCAACATCCAACTGGTATTTTCAGAGGGTGAACAGTAGCTTTTCTATTTCTATTAAGATGTCAGTTGTCATCTTGGGAATATTGCTTTATCACTGTGGGTTGGGTTTAATTAGGACAAACACAAATGGAGCCTCAGTGGGTTAAAGCAATCAGGCCTCAAAAGTCCTTGAGCAAGCAATTACTCGAAACTGCCCAGACAACGAAAGGCAAATGGAGTGGCCAGCCAAGTGCAGTACAGTGAAACAGATGCTTGCTTCCTTCTTTTTAATGGCATCGACATTCATGGCAGGTTTTGAAACAAAACTTTCCAATTTAGGTTTGCAGCCAAAGAATGGCAACATTTATGTGTAACTGTAATCTTAAAAGTATGAATTGAACATGAAAACTCAGACAATATGCCGTTTCAGCATAAAGTAAAGCGTAAAGTAACTTCACAGCCTGCTGTATGTGTTATCATTTAAAGGAACAGTTTGGCACTAATTATCTTTCTTTATTAGTATGATAAGAAGAAGAGCTATACTGTTTTCATGGTTGTACGACAAATATGAAGCTCAGAAATTCACTCTCTTACGGAATCATACTGTGATGAAATCATATCAGGATATTGTGATACACAATGATAATTACAAGCACATACTAACTCAAATGTCTCAGAAAATCTACATTGATATGAATACTGTTTATGGGAATAACACAGTGTTGTTGAATCAAACTGTTGTCTTATAGTCTTTGTGTGAATGCATGTAAACGCACTCATAGCTGGACATATTTATTAATATTTCCTCTATAAGTTCACTTGAGGAAATAGTCAGTTGTTATTATTTAATTTGCACAGCGTATACAAAAGTTTTAACATGTGGTCTGGTCACAGACTATTTAGTTATTGAATTACCAAAAAACATTTTTGATACACATTGTTATCGAGATATGAAATGACTTATATTGGGATAGAAGATTTTGACCTCTCGCCCAGCACCATCTACCATCACCTCTGAAGCTCACTAATTAACAGGTTGTATCGATGTTAATTAACAGACGAGTCATTATGCTAAGCTAAGCTAACCAGCTGCTTGCTGTAGCTTCATATTTATCACACAGCCATAAAAGTTGCATTGATCTTCTCGTTTAAATTTCTGCAAGAAAGCGGATAAGTGTATTTGACTGAAATGTCAAACTATTGTTTTTGAAGTTTTGTGAGAAGCAATACTTAATATTAGTAGTAGTAAGTAAATCATTTAAAAACAAGGTCGACTGACAAATTTTTCCAGAGCTTTAAAGCCGTATATATATGAATGAATCATTCTAACAAATGCATAATTAACGAATATCATAACCTGAATAACATAACTGAAATCTCAAACCTAGGTCACATGATGACAACTGTGCAACTTCTTTAAAATGTAGTTGAAATCTCAGAAAAAATCTGTCGTGTTGACCTTGGGTTGAGATTATGGCAAGGTCACTAACGAGATTTTAACAGCATTCTAAACAATATCTAAGTCCACTGGATATTTTGTGTTAAAGAAAAAAGGCTCTCTGTATGGAATGAATATAAAAACGGGAAAATGACAGGACAGGAAACCACAACCTCATGAAGTTAAATCAGATCTCTGACATTTGGACAAAAAGTGAGTGAATGTATTCGATTGAATATACTGCAAAACTGCTCTTGTAATTATGTCCGGCCCCTCCGGGAATGACAGCTTCAACATTAATGGAGGAACAGAAGCAGCCAGTGGAAAAGTACATCAACATTTCGGCCCAATCCCCAATGTCCACACTCACGGACTCACAGACTTGGAGGCACGTTCCCACCAAGTTCCAAGAGGGTTTAGGACTGTCTCTGTCAAATGGTTGAGCGCCTGACGGCTCTCTTGTAGACATTTGAGCCCTTTATGCACACTTTCCGTAAGTCTGCATTTCTGCAGATTTTGCATTAGGAAATGACCCACAATTCTTAGCGTTGTAACATTGAACGCAGGGTCACCAGGGGGAGCCCAGAGGCGTAGAATAAAAGGTAAAAGTTGAGGACGGTTGTTGGTGCATAAAAACACAGCAAATCTGGGGCATGCAAGCAGAGGCATTATTAAGGGGTGTTCACACCAAACGCAACACACATTTTTCACACGTCCAAGTGACATTAAAGGTCAATGCACAGCCACGACCTGCCGCTTATTCACAAGTTTCCTGCGGCGCAAATCGTGCGTTGGACGCGAATGAGACAAAATGTTAAATTTCTGGAGTTCAACCAAACTACAAGTACAAACCAGAGACTGTCCGTGATACAAACAGCAAGGTCCCTGCCGTATTTATGCCGAGACAAATGTTATTTTCAGTGTTTACGGAGCAGCTATGGTGTTAGCATAGCTTAGCTCTGAGCGAGCCGAACCCTAAAACAAGCAATTTAAAAGTTATTTGCATATCGTCTTAACGGACAAACCATGACAGCGAACTTTTTACCAATCACTGTTACTTCGACATAGTATTTATCCATGTATTGCAGTTAAATCAACCAGCCGATGTCTGGCTTGCTATTCAGAGTAAATACAGCTCTATGAGATTCACCGATCCCCCTCCAGGTTAAGTTATAAACTCATTTCAGCCATGAATGGTGAAACATTATTGGTGTCTACACGGAGTTCAGCCTGTCCGGCGCGTCCAGCCGATGGAATTCAACTGATTCTGCGACCAAACTCACGCGACAACGGTGTGAAAACCCCTTTACACATACCTGGTGTATTCATCAACCATTTCCTTTACTTGCTTATTGCGTATTGAAACTGTCTTGACAAATTGAAACCCCAAATTGTAGGTTTTTGTGCTGTCAAAGTAACGCACTGTCCCATTCTTATTTATACAATTTCCAGCCCTTGCAGCCTCTCGTACTCAACCATTTACCAGGTGACGTCCGTTAAGTCCCTGAAGGTTCAGGGCTTTAGGCCTTAGGGGACGTTGGGATAGGGCCAATGTCACCTTTTGTGACATAAAACGGGGCTTGACCTCCAACCTTTATGTGAGCCAACTGATAACAGGTGGAGGATATCACACACAATCTGTCCTGCATTTCAAGAGGCCATGTGCTTGCACCCACTATACACACAAATGCAACAGCGGCGAGTCACTTGTTTGACAAGGTAAACTAATCCCATCAGGATGTTTGTTCACTTTCCATCACCTCCTTCGACAGAGGGGTTTACTAGGGGTTAACTATTAGAGATGACCTATTGTAAGAGCGTTAACGGAGGCTGCATGGGTCACTAGTTAAAAAAAAGAAGAAGAGAAAAGCATGTTTATGCAAAGTTGAAGAGTGTATACTTTAGTGTCTGTACCACGATATAATGTCAAGAGAAAGAAATGTGATTAAATTCCATAGTCGTGACAGCAGAGTTAGTCTAGACAAGTTTAGTCTGTTATATATTACTTATTTAATATTAGTGACAAGAACAAAAAACATCAGAAAGTTGACTCTTACAGTAGAATTTAACCTTTTGTCCAACTCCTACACTTTCCAAGGTGGACGGCTAGATTTCATAATTACATTACATTTATAATCACATTTACTTTGGTCTGTAGCGACATAGAAAAAGTGCATTAATCAGCTTCCAATAAGATGATTTCAAGTGGTCTGAAGTTTGAAGTCTATATTAAGTCTATTTCTGTCTCTGTCAATGTCTCTCTCACACACACACACACACACACACACACACACTCTCTCTTCTTTCGCACAGTAGCTCCACTCCAAATCTGTTTTGTCTTGTAATCCCACGAAATGAGTGCATACTTTCCAGTTTCCCACAAAGACAAAATACCACACAAGCGACAGAAAAAAATGCAGCTTCTGTCTTCCATAAATATATTAGGATACAGCGACAGCCTGTTTATTCATAGCTCCTTGGCTGCTGCTATGGCAGTGGGTTTTTGCGAGGGGGGACTGGAGGTAGAGCGAGGAGGCTGACCCTCTGGAACCTCTGGAGCCTGGAACTTGGCAGCGAGCCACAGGGAGAGCGTGTCCTTGCGAGGACCAGTCGTCTGGGGTCCTATAAGCCACCAGTGCTGCCTGACATCTGGGGCTGTCTAGCTGGGCTGAGGCTGATTGCATGCTGGGTAGTCCAGCACACAGGCACACTGCACACATCACGGTCGGGGGTCAATTCACTTTCAATTTCATCCATTAAGTGAGTATGTTTTCTCGTGTCAAAAAATGTAACGCGTAAGACGCTTGCGTGCTATTTCTTAATCTTTTACGGGAAGAATGGTTGTGTCATTAGACCGGTAAATAACAGTTTCAGTTCACATTTGTAACACACACATACACAGAGGATTATTTTGTTTCCCCTAACAACAAAGCAACAAAAGACTCAGGTACCAGTAAGTGCTGAGGAGAGAGCCAGGCAACGCGACTCATGTGCATTTAAGCCATTTTTCAAAATGACTGAGTTCACTCCATAATAGTGAAAATGTAAACCAGTTGGTGCCACTCTGTGGACTATAAACGTCTGTACAAAATTAGTTTGTAATCCATCTAATGTTTGTTAAGATATTTTAGCCTAGAGACACACCGCAAGGATAGCTAAAATATTGGTAAAGCCTGTAAATCCCAGCATGTGTGAGTGAAAATTCTATAATATGAACGATACATCCGGCTCCTTAATTTCAAGAGGAAAAACCACAGAACATAACTTGTGCCCCCAATGATAGATAGAGCCCTGCTACCCCTGTGTTGGACAGCTTGATTGCTGATTGATGGCCGAACCAACAAACCATCTACCAGAGGCTGGGCGATATATAACCTGATATAGCTCATTTCATATCAATAATATATATCAAAGTATGGCATGTTTTCAGGTAATTCAACAAATACATAGTCTATTTGGAAAAAAACACATGGTTTTTCTACATGACAAATGAAATGTACTTGAGTATTTCCTAATTTTCATATTTATTTTAATATCAATTTACATGACATAGTTGTGTATCACGATACATTGATATGTAATTTCACTATGTTAATATCCCACTAAATCATCATGTTGAACTATCGCCCAGCCCTACACCCATCCAACCATCCATTCATCCACAATCCAAAGCCAAGCCTGAGAACCTCCACTCAGGCCTACAGAGACCGAGCCGTGTGCTCTTTTCCACCATTCCCAGCGTATTATGGAATGCAGCTTTGTCATATTTTTCCATAGCAAATTTTACCCTATAAATAGGCACGTAAGGCTCAGGGAGTTGGGCTCGGAGTATAAGGGGTCAGTATCTGTTGTGGACACTCATCATTGCCCTCCTCCTTGTCTTTCTCTCCCCCCTATTTTTCCAAATATTTGAGCACTGACAAATATAGTGCAACGTTAGGGTGATGGGAACCTATTGGACCGCCTTTCTTCTAAATCTACCTCCAGAGAATGTTTCCAGCCATTCTGACCCATTTTTCCATTGACATGGACAAAAACTTAACCCTGATGCGGGCGGCATGTCGTCTATTTAAAGCTTCTGCATCTACATAAACATTGAGTCTGAATACACATGCAGTAAAATAACATCATTCTGTGTCTTGGCCTTATTATCTTGAGACAAGTGGAATCAAGTGGAATGTGTGTCTGCCTGCATGTTTGTGTTTATAAGAGTTAATATTTCCTTGTCTGCAAGTATTATAGATAAAACAGACAAATGAAAGTACATTATGTAAATAAAGGAACAATTATTTGTTGTAAAGGGGAAGTGCAGCTTCTTTTGCTGCTGCTACTGCTGCTACTTTAGTGGCACCTCTAGTTGCCTTATGGGAATACAAATATTTTCATGGTTTCCCTAATTTTTTTTTTTATTTTTATGATTACAATAATGTTAAACAAGAGTGGCTAATTTACCAATGGGCTATATTACTCATTGGTTACATTTTGCCTTTCTCCATATTGAAACTCTCTTGAGATTTGATTATTTAAGACAAAGCCTTTTTACGTAATCACCTTGCATCTATATGTGAAGTTGTAAGAAATCATGTTTTCTCCATCAGTTGTTGTTGGTGTAAGGAATGGGTCTAAATACTACGTGTCCCCTGAGGATGAGCACTCAGTTTGGCCCACTGTGCCAAAGAAAGGCTGGCTTGCTAGCAGTTGTGACACAATGTTTGTGCGTTCCCCTACACAACATTCTCACAAATTGCTTGAGAGTTCAGATTGTAATATTCATTATTTCCCAACCTATGCAGAGTTAATCTCAACATGGCGAGGAAACTATTAATATCATATACAAGACGGTAGCACTATGCTTCTTGTTGACATACTGTTGTAAATAAGTAGGGCTTCACAGTCTCAGGCTATATTCGAGTTACGGGCATGAAGGTAACGAACACAAGACACAAACACACAAACACAGACACACACTCACAGTTCAGACAAAGACAAAACTAAACAGTCCTTGACAAGGAATTATAGATAACAAACAACAGGTCTATTTCATATCACCACATTTATGTATCTTTCTACTATTGACTTTCTAATGTTATTATTATTTCAATTGTAAAACCAAAGAGGCACAATATTCTACTGCTGAGACTAAACAACTATTGGCCTAGGTTTGTAATAACTAATGGAGTGAAATATGGTAAATCTCTGAGGTAGTGTAACAACAAATAAATAGCACATTAATTAATAACTAACTAGATTAGTGTATTAGAATAAACAGGGATGGAAGAGACAGATACCAGCCTCTACACTGATGGTCGTCTGAGATTGTCAGGTTTCTCAGACAATTCCACAGCAGCGATTAATAGCACAAAAGTAAGCACTCATGTTATAAAGGGGGTTATGGGAAATAGTTATTATGGCGCACCATTAACTCAGCTGCCTTATAAAGCAGACTTACTTCTGTGTGACCTCAACCAGCCTGGGGTTTGTGTTGAGCAGTGGTGGAAGAAGCACACCGAAGTACACAAGTATTAGCATTAAAATTAACTTGAGTATCACAAGTGAAAGCAGAACAATAATTCTGTTATTGTGTTATAATTAATGATGGATTCATGTGTAGGCATCACTTGCAAGTGGTAAAAGTGGGGCTGATTTTAATTGATTACTCTGCCGTTTAATCTATTATGATAATCATATTTTAGTAGTTGATTATATTTTGTTTTAATAATCTGCAAAGTAAAGTTATCAAATAAATGTGATGATAAGGATGATATAGGATTTTATCACGTGTTGGGATATAAAACACTCATAATAATCAATCATAGTGAATTTCCATTCTCGGGATAATCGTATGGTAAAAACTTGTGACTTGAAAAAGCTGTAGCTCACTATCATTGCAGAGAAGATAAATATAGAAAATAAATATATTTTTTTATATCTTTATTTGTGCAGGGAGACCCTATTATTCATGGTCCTCTTACTGAAGATTATTTAATAGTTTTTCACTAAAAAAGGATGTTCACAAAAAGAAGTTAAAAATATTTGTTCCTTCACAAAATGTAAAGTGATTCCAATATGTTTTAGCGCGATTTTAAGAGTATTAAGCTCCAATGATTGTCAGGATAATATCACGAGTCGCGATTATTATTTTGGCCAGGATAATCGTTAAATGAAATTTTCACATTGTTCCATGCCTAGTGGTGGAGAAAAGAATTATCTGATATTGAGTAAAGTAAAAAAGTTGTAAGAGTATCTGAAAATGCAAAGTACAAAGTGCTTCAAAATTGTTCTTGAGCACAGTGACTACCTGAGTAAATATGTGTGGGGACATTCCACCACTGGTTTTTGGTAAAAGTCATCGATGCTTCGGATCCTGATGCCTTCAAACAATACAGTTAGCATGATACGGACTAATCAGGGTAATAATGCAGAGAAGTTTAGTCCGCTCACAGCTCCTAACCGTCATTAAGGGGCCTTGGTCACAAGATCACTTTGCTGCTACTAGCCAGTGGTGTTTCACTATACACACACACATACAGTACAGCCACACACACACACACACGCACATACATACAGTACAGCCACACACACACTGCTGGAATGACAGACATTGTTGTTCATTCAGAGAAGCAGCTTGCTGTCGTAGCTGGCTGCGTTTGTTGTTGAAAGGTCCCCTGGGTGGAGATTCCTTTGGGCCTCAGTCATAAGGAGAGGCATCAATGGGAAACCAGTGGGGATAAATGAATGGGCCTGTGGTCAGGTGCTGCTCTGTTATGTGAGTGTTGCAACTGCTGAATGGTGAGCACATCGCACAACGATGACAAAAACTGAGGTATTTTAAAGTAGCAAAACATATGAAAGTAGAACTGTGCCCATTCGGATGCTTAGCATTGCGATTTCGTAGTAAAGCTAACATTGTACTCTCATAAACACTGGCAACTAGATTAACAGAGCTTTAAAAGGAGAAATCCGGTCATTTTTTACCCCCATCCCGACTTATTAGAAGCAAAAAACCAGACCAAAATTGACGTTGCGTAGCCCGAGATCTGTACCTGCCTGGCAGCCTTCCAGACTCGCTCCAATGCTAACCCATAGGGGCAAGTTTTATCTGCTTTTCTGGGCCTCAGAAAATAATTTCAAGACCTATGTAACACAGGTTGGGTCCCTACGAGACACGACAACGCTTGTTTAGCTCAAATAGTGTGGCGAAACAACATAAATATGTGTGTTTTTGCATGGAGTTACTCACCTCAAATCACCCCGTAGACATTAGCAGTAGATTGCCGAGCGTGCGCTCGTCCCTCCCAGTCACCGCAGAAACAAAAAAGTTTTCCTCGTAGTTTTTGATTTTGTATCCATGAAGAAACGATCGTCATGTCCGTAATAAATCCATGATGCTGTTATGTCCATATGTATGACTATGTTACAACATAGTAAACGATTGCTTACAGCTAAACAGCAGCCCGTAGCCAAAACAATACAAGTCTCGTGCAAGTCCCTGTCTGCCGTCCTCACTCTGGAGCTGTTTTCAAGCCAGTACAGTGACAAACTTCTTTCTATCGAGCAGTGCCGTCATGTCCATATGACAGTGTAACTACATAGTAAGATTGCTTAGCCTTTGTGACGGTTGAACCATTTACAGCAACAACAAATCTTGCGCAGTCTCAGTAGGCTAGTTGTGTTGATAGCACAAGTGGGAGTCGCGTGTGCAGACTGCAGTCTCTTATCAGCAGAGTGAGATCGAGCAAGAGCCT
Organism: Chelidonichthys spinosus; assembly: GCA_029853015.1. Lineage (NCBI taxonomy): Eukaryota > Metazoa > Chordata > Actinopteri > Perciformes > Triglidae > Chelidonichthys > Chelidonichthys spinosus. The sequence goes on along the minus strand of CM056824.1, from coordinate 16,125,022 downwards.
CCAAAGCTAGCTAGCTAGTTCTTGCCATTGTCACTGTTTTTCGACTCCAGGTGTACTCAAAGTGACCCTCGCACGACTGTCCAAAATTTCTCACTGTTCTTGCTTGAAAACAGCTCCAGAGTTAGGACAAAATCAAAACTACGAGGAAACGTTTTCATTTCTGCGGTGACTGGGAGGGACAAGCGGGCGCCCGGCAATCTACTGCTAATGTCTACAGGGTGATTTGAGGTGAGTAACTCCATGCAAAAACACACATAGTCGTTTCGCCACACTATTTGAGCTAAATGAGCGCTGTGGTGTCTCGTACGGACCCAACCTGTGTTGCATAGGTCTTGGAATTATTTTCTGAGGCCCAGAAAAGCAGATACTGGGTGATAGGGTTGGGCGGTATGAGCAAAATCTTATATCACGGTATGAATAATTCATATCACGGTAACGGTATATTACACGGTATGGTTTCCCCCCCTGTAAATTCAATTAATGGCTTAAAAATAACCATACTGTCGCATTTGATCATTTTCCTCTTTTATTTTAATTTTCTCACAGCAGCATAACATTATTTTAAAGAAAATATAATAATATAATAAACAATAAGCCACAAAGACTGTGCAAATGTCTGGTTTACATTTGAACTCCAGCTTTAACTTAAGCTATAGTGTGTGTGCAAATGTAAACACAGAGCTCCATCTTAATAAGAAATAAAAATAACAAATGAGAAAAAGTATGCGTCGTGATGGCCTCCGTTATCTCCCTCCATCGATGTGATTTATTGTCATACGGGGTGCCATCGGCGAAAGACTTATAATACTGCTTCGCATGTTTTATCTTTAAGTGGTGGAAGAGGTTACCGGTGTTTCCACCTGCAGCAGCAACAGTCGCGCGACACTCTTTGCAGAGTATCGCTTTTTGTTCGTTGTCGGATTTTCTAAATCCGAAAAAGTTCCAACAGACGTAGCGCCTTTTTTCGGAACGAGTTGGGTGGGTCGCGCTGCCTCCGTTTCCTTGTGACGTTCACTCTCCGCCTCCGCCATGATTGTTATTACTCAGGTAAAGCTGTTTCTTCTTCGTCGTGCTCATGCAACCACGCAAGCAGTCTGCTGCAATGCCCGCAGTGCCCCGTGTGCCGAGGCGGTGTAATTACAGTGACTCAGATCGATGCCGCAGACATCTGCGCTTTCTCCGGTATAAACGGTATTGCAAAATCTCTACCAGTGGACACTTTTATACCGTCACACGGTATAATACCGTCATACCGCCCAACCCTACTGGGTGATTTGAGGTGAGTAACTCCATGCAAAAACACATATTTATGTTGTTTCGCTACACTATTTGAGCTAAACGAGCGCTGTCGTGTCTCGTACGGACCCAACCTGTGTTACATACTGTAGGTCTTGGAATTATTTTCTGAGGCCCAGAAAAAGCTGATAAAACTTGCCCCTATGGGTTAGCATTGGAGCGAGTCTGGAAGGCTGCCAGGCAGGTATAGATCTCGGGCGACGCAACGTCAATTTTTGTTTTTTTTTTTGCTTCTAATAAGTCAGGATGACCCTGGGGACAACAAACATGGGGTCGAAAAATGACCGGCTTTCTCCTTTAATCAAATCTTTCATCATCAGAATGATTTTGATTTGGTCGTGGTTAAGAATACAAGTTTGCCTGCTCACATGGTATATAGCATCTATAATCTAATCTAGGAAGATCAAAATCAATCTCTTGTCTGTGCATTAAGTATAATGTCAAAACAAAGAAACCAATCAACACCTTTAATGCTTAAGGTACTAACTAGGTTGTATCTTATAACTTAAAAACGATCTATTTGTTTGCATAAAAAAAATGTTAAATGCTGATTGTGCAATTCTCATCACATGGACATTGACAGGTTTGGTACCATTGTGCCTTTAAAAAGAGCAAAAGCAAAACCTGCACCCAGCAACCATGTCTGACAACCTACAGGTCATATAGAGGAGGAAGCCCAACTGAATTACGGGGCAGATGGGTAAAATATAGCAAGTGAAAAATAGTCACAGCAACAAATGAGATACAACATGTTAATTTGTGATGTGTTTCCACTTGTGGTCAGTGGTCGCTATTTCAGTAAAAGTCACATAGTCATGAACACTGACATCAATACTATCGCCTCGTTGTAAATGAAAGTCAATAAATGTCATTTTCAAAATGTGAAACCATCTCTTTAATGAAATAGTGAAATTAACATTTTCTTTTATTCCTGTGAAAGCTATACCAATATTTCTTGGTATAGGCCAAGTGTGTCGAAACATATAATACGTCAATGAGTCATTTTTGCGGGGGGTTGGGGCTGGTGAATAAGGACATTGTAAAGTTCTTTGGATTAAAGTGCCATATAAATAAAAATGTAAAATGTAAAAAAGTCTGTTCTTTTAAGTGAAACTTTTTTTTGGTGCTGTCTTGCAGAACTCCCTTGCAAAAGTGTAATTACAATCTCAATGGGTAAAAGTCCTGGTAAAGTCCTGGTAAAATAAAAAAAAATAAAAAAGAATACTTCTAAAAACAAACTTGAATATCACCAGCAACAATACGTCACATGGCTTTACAGTCACTGCTACAGCCAAATCATTTGACACATTCTTCACTTGTGACACAGAAAGAGCTAGCTAATCAAACACCTGAAAACACACATTTTTGGCAGTGAGTACTTAAAGCTTTAAAACTCATAATTAATACCTCAATGAAAACAATTAGCCGAGGCAAAATCCTTAAAGCTAGAATGAGCTAAGTACTCTACAAAAAAGCAGCCGTACTTTGTGCAATAAGCTTTGAGAATGTGTTGAGGAAAACATGAAACCTTCAAGAACATCCTGCATCCTGTGTTGTTTTTATTCCACTACTGGCTAAATGAATCACCAGGATGATCAAAATATGATGCTTTTTTTTTACATCAATATGGACTCCGGTGGAAATATCACTTTGTCTTGAATCTAAGGTGGTTAAATCTCATGAACGCCCTGTTCAAATGATGACTACGTTATGGCATTGCATGGTGCATGGCTGGCTGTAGACTTACTGATGTTGATTTTAGTTCTCACCCTTAATAACTGCTGTCAGTCAACAAAACTCTATATCCTCAAAATGATCTGAAGTAATTCAGCAAAACAAACAATTTAAATATTGAACCTGTAACAGTGAAATGGCCATCTGTTTCTTTCAACATCAAGTCTCTACTGATTACTAATGAACAGTTAGTCATAAAATAGCATGTGGCTTTAAACACTTATCCCCAAAGGTCTACATTCTACAAACACTGACAGCTGTCACCTGAAGCAAGAAATCAGGAGACTCGAGACTCATTCTCACAAAACACAACTCCCTAAAATACTATGAGAGCACAACAAAATCCCCATCTGCAATGGTTGCAAACAGGACAGGAATAACAATTCAAGCTGGAGGGTCAGCTGTGGATGGGGTTAAGGTTTGGAGCCTGGATCTGGAGGGTCAGCTGGAGCAGTGGCAGGGGCCTGCAGACCATAGTGGGGCTCTACTAGCAGTTCCCCCCCTTGCTGTTAGCTGGGATACACCAGCGAGAGAAAGTGCAGGCATACTAAGAGAACTGAATGACCTAATACATCTGTGCATTTACAACAGAGCGGCATATATATGCAGATATCTGGTCACTTTATATTTATTTCTGCATTTAAATGTCTCATCTGGGTCACATCACATGTAAGAAATACTTCTGAATTGGGTCATAAAAAAAGCCCATCTGACACTTTCTGAGTTTGTTTTCATGCATATTTTACCTCACGACTAATCCTGAGTCATGATTTTCATGTGAACCAAATGGGTTTTATGTAAAAGCAGGATAGGAGTGACACAAAACTGAAGTGGTACTTTTCAGAAAGTCCCCAAGTGACTAAAATGTCTGCAACTATTTCAATTTGTAAAATGAAAGCAGCAAAAGCACCCCTTGTAATGCCGTCCATGTCAGTGGAACTACTTTCAATACGAAGTGGCGAGTGCATTAATTAGTGTATAACTACGTCTCTATATTCTTTGTTTGTGCTGTTATGTTGTTTTAACAAAGATTAAATGAAAGCTGTGATGCAAGGCAGTTATTCTTAATATAGAGATGATTATCTAAAATCCATGAACTCTCATGAATAATTAAATCATAAGGCATCATGTCGTGTCTGCAAAATCCTTTTTCTTGTTGTATTTATTACCAATGTGTTCGATGTGAAACGCTAGCACTTCTGAAGTCTCAGAAAAGTAGACTCCATCAGCTGATTGTAAAAAGCGCTGGTGTCTTTCGGGCCTGTGAAGGGCCCGTCTTGGGCTTTTCCTGCTGCCAGCAAATGGAGAGACGGACAGTGTGCCCGGTGTTATCAATGAAGCCAGCCTCTTGGCTCTGCGGGAAAAAAAAAAAAAAAACTGCAGCTTGGAAGGCGTCCATGGCAGGGCATTAGGCCTGGAGGTTTGTGTCGTTTGTAATTTATAACACTGAGGGAAATGGGCAAGAGGACAATATGGAGAGGGAGAGAGGGAATGTGGGAGGAGGGGGATGGGACTGCTTGCTGCACAAGCAAGTGGCTCTGCTTCCCTGAGTGTGCTGCAGAGAGCCTGGTTACTAGGCTGACCAAGCTGGAGGGCTTTCTGTCCCTCTCTGAGGCACAGCCTGAAAGAGCCTTAGTTTTGCTTTTGCTCGAGTCAAAGTTAGACACAAACTATCTACATGTATAAACATACAAATACGCACGAACGCAGAGAAAAAGAATCATGGGAAGAAAGTAACGCTTGATTTAAAGATTAAATTAAATGTTTTTTTTTTAGATAAAGTGTTTTGAACGCAATGCATGGCAGCTTTAGTGTACATAAGATACTCAGAAGATGTCAAAGAGAAGCCAGAGAACCAAAATGAATGACTTTCATAAAGTATCACTACTTCTTTGTTTCACTACTGCGGCTCCGCAGCTCAGTAACTTAACCAGTAAGTTAACATGACAGACTGTGAGGAAAAGTGGCCTGATTTTCACAGCAAAGCTGATATTTAGAGGGCACTTTTGGAAACATTTCAGCCCTCACTGCAACATAGTGATCATCATCATCATTTTCTCCTCCTCCTTATCATCATACAGTGACACTAATAGCAGCAATTTCCCTTCATTTCATAAGAATGACATAATGCACAACACCCAAATTACCATGATAATATCTTAAAGACTTAAATGCCATCAGCACAACCATGTCTATGATGCTTTCCTCTCCGCAGAGACAAAAATAATATGGCTTTTAAGAGAGTGTCAGAGTTATACAAGAAACATTAATTCAATAATTAGTGAGACAAGATCTGCCACTGAATGCAACATTTCTGAGGTGTCTTGTCGGGATGACGTTAAAGATTATAAAGGGTTTTTTTTTTTACTTCTGAGAGAGAATCTTTGATGTTCACAATGCTGACTGAATGGTCTTGAATTAACTTTCATTGCATTATTTACTGTATTGCCCTTTAGAGGTCTGAGTTTTGCTATTAAGTCCATGATTGCCTTGGACGTTTTCAATCAACACTGTCGACGTCAACAAGGGTCTCACAACACTTGAAAGCACAAAACCAAGAAATGAATCCATAATGTGATCAATATGGACAACTCCGAGATGCTCATTTGGCATTTAATTAAATGGGATATGTTTTATTTTCACATCAAGTAATGTTGGATGTTACAGATGAAGCAATAACCTGTCCCTTCAAGCATATGCATTATGTCGTATTCTTAGCCTTCTGTTATGGTAATAGCTCTCCTATCATGTCAGTTATAAAGTCTAATAATAATCTGTTAAAGCCTTGGTCCTATGTGATTTCTGTTTTTTCGGAAACAGCTTATTAAAAGGGAGGTGGGGGTGGTTGCATTCTAGATTGCATAATAACACATTTTCCTCAGTAGTGCATGGCTACAGATCCTTGGCAACATGTGCTGGAAGCAGACTCAGCTCCTTAACTACATCCACAACACAAAAGTATCAAAGCCTTTCTTCAGGAATAGGCGTCATCACAGAGTCTACCAGAAACAGTGAGTTGCGATGAGTCTACGGACAAGTTATTAAAAAGAAGCAAAGCAACAAAAACAGATTTTGAAATAGGTGCAGTATAGGCCAAATCATTTTGACCAAAAGCTGCATTATTAATACAGAACAAGCTGTTGCAAGTACCTTTGATGAATCCTACACACTTCCTGCCTACACTATTGGATGTAACTGGCTCCATCTTAGTAGCCATTCATTAGCGACCCATTGTACCTCTATTATAAGTAGTCTTTTGATACATCCCTATCGCCATATGGAGGCGAGGAGGCCAGATCACTGAGGTTTAGATCAAAAGTCTTACATGAAAGAAATTCACACAATTTGCTCTTCAAAGTGAGGTTTCAGAACATGCGATCTTCAATGCAACAGGGACCTTGATGTGCTTTTTGAGACAGTAGCATATTGTATTTTCTGTCGCACTTTTTGTTGGTTGCACGTAGGTTTGCCAAGTGGGACGAGTTCGGGGGCTAGCATTTTCCAACTAAATATAGCAAGCTGTTTGTACCGTGAACAACAAAAGCAGGAGAGGGTAGCACGACATAATGGCATAGCCTACCTGAGAACTATTCACAAAGCAAGCGTTTTTACCATAGCATACACCATATTACCAAACAGAAAATCCATAGTGTTTTTGGTGTTAAACACGTAGGACACGCCTCGGAGAAAATACATATAAACCAAAAGTCATAATGCCAGATCAGACAGGCTTTGGGAATGCACTGCGGCTAGATTCACACTCCTCAACTGTTGTACTAATCGGATCTTAAAAGCCTACTCCATGTTGTACCAGAATCTGAAGAATCTAGGCCAATTCAAAAGCCAGTCTTTTAACACAATAAACTCAAGAGTTCAATACAGACAATATCTAAATCGCCAAAAGTAAATTTATTCATATCTTACATTACAATGAACAAGTTATAATTTGGAATATGAATATAAATCCACCGCTGGTCTCCATTCATCTTGGATCTTGGATCCATCAAACACATTTCATCACCACAAATATTAGTCAATTATTTCTATTATTGTGGGGTGCTGAAACAGTTAGGGATCATTTTGAAAACTCTCCTCAGTCGTGCACTCAAGGACACTCTGACATCCCAAGCTGGGCTTTCATGAAAAACAAACCAACAAAACAAACAATAAGCAAACATGTTGTGAATAGATACTGTACGTCTAAAATCCTGGAAACCTCAGAATATATTATATTATTAAATATAAAAAAAAACAGTTTTGAAAAGAAATCGATTACGGACTTACATTTGCCAGGTGGCTGGAAAAAGTGAGTCCAACAGAATTCTATCACTACATGTTTGTTGGGTAAACAAGTAGAAACAGTTTGCTAATAAAGTTTGACACAGTTAGCATTTGACGCTAGCCTAACTGACAAAAAGCACAGAAACTTTAACTGTGATGGATCACTTGCAGTACTTCCAGACATTTTCAAGTCTCTGCAAAACTGTGCTTTAGAAAACATGCAAAGCAACAGGTGGTCCTTTAAATTGAAAGTCATGAGTACAACAGAGGAACAGTTACCATGTAACGGGTTTCTACAACAGCAGTTTACGCCGCCTCTCTTAAAGTGTTGCCAAAGGGGTTGCATTATGAAAACAGACATAAATTACATCTAAAAAGGTATATTTCTTTTATAAAATAACTATGTAGTGAGGCTTGAGTCCCAAAAGGCAGCACAGTTGAGTGGACATATGACAGCATGTGTTAATTGTGCTTTTTGTAACATTTAGGCTACTTAGATGCAAAATAACATTCCATACAAGAAAAGAAATCTACTACTAATGCCATCTCCTGTAACACTAAGTATTGTGAAATGCAGACAACCTTTGATTCGAGGTAATTAGTTGAGCGGCTGGCAGGCGGAATCTTGCTGAGTTCAAAGGGGTGTCCCTCATCAGGAAACATTAAGTGTTCTTACAAACATGATGCCATCTAATCCCAGCACTTGTTGCAGCATTAGCACCAAGGGTTACCAGGCAAACACACACTATTTCCTGACATTTGCTATGATACACTCCGCACAAACATCCAGAAAGAATAACAACATTTGATGCAAACCACAGAACTGCTGTCAGCATTTCAACAAAGCCCACAGAGAAAAAGAGTGTCACTTTAAGACAAAGTACTGAGCAAAGAGACCGTGAAGGCTGTTGAATCTGAATTAAGCATAGATTGTCCTATATTGCAGCAATCGGGGAACTGGTTCAAGACGTGACAGGCCTCATGTAGGCTCGTTTACACTGGGGACCTCACTCGCCAATGGTGGAGCATGTATACCCTGGGCTACGAGACACTAGCTGAACGCATAGCAAAACAGACAGGGGGATGTAATTTATCATTAGGATATTCATCGTTAGGTTTTTAGATGAGGCGGTAGTGTTAACATAAATAACAACATCACTTAAATAGCTCGTTTTAAAGGAGCAGCGTAAAGACATCAATTTAGACACAGAGCTCCGTGTCTGAATGTTGAGAGTAAATTGGGAAAAGGTCTCTGTGGCCTCTGTTGGGTCAAGTTCCAGTCCACTTCTGAACTCCAATATTCAAGTTAATCAAGTGGCCTGCCTCCCCCGGGGGCAGAAAGCACACATAACCTGATCTGAGCTCTCCAAACATCCATACAGTAGATAGCTTCCTCGTCTCACAAGGCTGGTTATACTGCATGTGAGTGAGTGAGTGAGTGAGTGAGTGAGTGAGTGAGTGAGTGAGTGAGGTGAGTGAGTGAGTGAGTGAGTGAGTGTTAATTTTCCAGGAATATCACGCATAACTCAAAGTCAGAAGGGCAGCAAAATTCCGGTCTCTGACTCAACTGCTTGGTTTGGTCCCAAATGGCACACACTGACCCACTCATTAACCGGTAAACCTGCAGCGTGACAAGCAGCCCCTGGATGACAGTAATTGTTGCAATCGCAGACGGAGAGCAATTAATGAACAGGGTTAGAAGTTTCCAGAGGGGTGTCTGCTGGAATTAAAAAGGTCCCGCATTAATGTGACTACAAAACCCAACCTAGGGCCTGGGAGGAGCTCAGTAAATCATGCGCATGTAGCACATTTTCACGTTGGAAGAAAATGTTTAGCAAATTCAACATTTTAAGCTCTCGCTATACCGTCCTTTCTACTGAACTATTCGTATATTCGTTTACATCGCCTATAAATCCACAACACAAAGAGAAACCACCTCAACGTTTTTGTCACAGACTTCAGACGACCATACAGCTCAGCAAGCGGCATCAAATTAATTAACAATGACTTACAATACAAAGCACTTTGAACTGAGTTTGCGCTGCAAACAGAGCCAGATTGACGGGAAACTTTGACCCTGCAGCCGATGATTATGACTTCCATGAGAGGCTGAAGGCGAATTCCCTCTGGCGCACGCCCGGCCAGCCGCAGAAAAACTCTGCCTGAAAATGGACTTATATGATGAACAGTGTCGGCAACATCATGTCAACATGCCGCATTTTCCTCTTTCAGTGGTATGAAAGATTTCACAAAATAAAAACTAATGTGAGTAAACAGATAACACCTGAGTCCCAAATGGAAGCGGCAACCAACATCTGAAGTATTTGAGGTGTCAGTTGAATTTAACTTGGAGAACGTATTACACATTTATATGAACCATATTATGCAGATTTATAATTCAGACTAGTATTAGAACCAAAAACGTTGAATCACAAATAAAAGATCTGGTGTCATTATATAATAATATGCTGTATATCTGGTACAGGTAAACACACTGATATGCAACAGTTTACACAAGTGTGAACAAACCTGGAAGACTGACAACATTGACTCTAATTTACATGTGAAGCGCTTATCTTAATAAGAGCTGACTTCATCCTGTGCTTGGAGCCAACAGAAGTCATATCAATATCGGGTAGCTATTGAGAGATCACCAGCGCACCTTCTTAGCCAGAACACACAGATTATCAGACCATTTTAAATATTATTGATAAATGATTTGAGGGCTGCACGGTGGTGTAGTGGCACTGGTAGCACTTTTCCTTTCATACCCAATCTATGCTAAACTCACAGACTCACAGGTCAAGAACAACCATAATACTTTAGAAATAACATGTCAGTCATTAGGTGTTCGTGACCCATATATATATATATTATAATACATTATATACTGTTAAACTTCCTTTGTCTGGAAAAGATCAACATGTTCAAGAGAACCGATGTTTCCTGCTACTAGGGCATGTCTGTAAAACAAAAACAAACAACCCCCCCCTTACCTAGTACATTATGTAATGCTAATTTGGCATGGAGAACTACACCTAATTTCTGGTAATGGAGCTCAATGATTTGCCCTGTTTTCTTCCAAATGAATACGCTTAAAGTAACGCAATGCATGAATCATGCTTCTCCCTCACATTTTAAGTCTTGATAAATCCGTTGCTGTACAGTCGTGCCCACGTATCACTGTGTTACTCCTATAGCTGCATATCTGGGCATAAAGAAAGAACAGAAACGTACCAAATCTCCACATAATGCCAGGAATAACTTCAGTCAGAGGCAACAACAGAGAGGGGGGTGGCTATGCAAAACTTCAGGTAAACCACGGGTGAGGTAAACATTTTTCTCAAACATCATGCGCATAGACACACACACACAACACATGGGGGGCTCGAGGGTGTTAGAGGCTGTTATTCATTATCCACACGACTGCATTCCAGGGCTGGACAAAAGGAGTTATCGCCACCATCATTCAGAGGCAAGCACAAGAGAGGTAGAGAGGGATTTAAGCAGGTTCTCAAACAAGATGCCCCCACCTGATAACCTTAGCACTGCCGTTGCACCATTCCCACATGTCCTAATGCATTCACAAATCAGAGAGAGAGAGAGAGAGAGAGAGAGAGAAGAGGGGAAGGACGGAGGGGAAAGAGTAAAAGAGATTGAATGAGAGGGCAAGTAAGAGGAGGAAAGCAAAGAGGAGAGAGAGAGAGAGAGGGAGAGAGAGAGAGAGAAACCGTGTGAACATTAACAGTGAATGGAAGCGATGGAGAAAGATAACGACACCTCCTCCTCCCCTTTACAGGAAGTGACCAGTGAGGCTGTGCCAAGTGCACCTCACTACTGATGTGGCTGCTTCAGTGCTTTATGAAGCAGGCCGGATAAGAATTTCCCAAACAACCTTTAAGGGGAAACAAACTCTCCTGCCCCTTTTGTTCCTGAAGATCAGGTGTTCATACATTTAGGATTTACTAGCACACCTTGACCTTTTGATGGGACAGAGGAGCACGGGCATTTGGTGGAGATTTAAGGGACACACCGTGGCTCCTGGTATTATACTTTATACATGAAAGAATCCACCTGTCTAGCCTCCCTCATCCAATGGTGGGGGGTGGGGGGCTGGACAGGTGAAAGGCCAACCAGCTTTTCCAGTGACCTTTGACACTTGAGTCAAGAGAGATTAGAGTGAAAATGAGGAGTCTCTCTCTGTCTCTGAGACCACCTTTATGTATTTCGGCTTTTCATTTGGCATCAGAATAAAGAATGAATAATAAAGGGAATTTAGAAAACATCATCATCATCCAGCATGCCTCACCTTTTTTAAACTCCTCCAGCATTGCATCCAACTTGGTGTCATTGAACACAAAATGTAACGGGTGGCTGTAAAACTTTGTGATGGTTTTGAGAGGGGTGCAATCGTCTGGGTCCACGAACGCCAGGTCCTTGACAAAAAGCAGGTCCACGATGTTGGACCTCTCGCCCTCGAAGACTGGGATGCGGGTATAGCCGCTCTTCATGATCTCGGACATGGTGTTAAAGTCGAGGGTGCCGTCCCCGGGGATCATGAAGCAATCTCGGAGTGGCGTCATCACGTCCTCCACGGTCTTAGTCCTGAGCTCCAGCGCGCCCTGGATGATGTTCAGCTCCTCCTTCACCAGGTCGTTGTAGGGGTCCGTGACGCGCAGCATCTCCAGGAGCTTCTCCCGGTTGTACACGGTTCCTATCTCCTGTCCCAGAAGGTAGTCGAGCAGCTTGCTCACCGGGTAGGAGGCGGGGAAGGTGAGCAGCATGAAGAACTTGGTGAGGAATATGGTGTTGGCCCCGACAGCGAGGCCGTGTCTGGAGCAGATGGCCTGGGGCACGATTTCTCCAAAAATCACTATTCCAATGGTGGACATGACCACCGCAATCAACCCGGAGCCGGCGATATCATCCAGCAGGATGGTCAGCGTGGTGTTCACCAGCACGTTCCCGAGCAGAAGCGAGCAAAGCAAGTAATTCCCTTGGCTCCGGACCGGCTCTATTTTTTTGGCGTAATTCTTCTCCTTTTCGGTGCCGCAGTTCTGGACTATCTGGAGCTCCATGGGGTCCAGAGCCATGAGCCCCAGGTTCAACCCGCTGAACATACCGGACAGGCAAAGCAACATGGAGATGAAGATGACCTGGAGCCAGAAAGGCAGCAGAAACTTTTTCTCCTCCACCACTATCACTTTGGTGTCATCCCCATCGTGGTAGATCCAGGTGTTCTCCGTCCACGGGTCGTGCATCCCGGCCGCGGCCGGTGTCGCGGTGGCGATGCAAAGGTAATAGGATTTACTCCTCTCCGTCTTTCGCAGGGGTTTGACCTCAATTTCAACTATTCCGGATGTCTTTCGGTTCAGGATGATGTTGGGCAATATAATTATATCCGAAGTCCTAATGCCGCAGGGATGCAAGCCGGACGAGTCCTCTTGACTCTGGTTATCCCCAGAGGATCTGTCAAGGCTCCCTACCGTCCGGCTCCGCTCATGTTCCGTGAAAGAAATTTTGGACCAGGTCTCGTTGTTGATGTTCTGCCCGTAAACCCTTAATTTAACCCGAGACCGCTCACTCACCCGCAGGTAGCCCCTATCCATGAAGGAAATGTCGTCCGTGTCCTCCAGTCGGAGCCCTATGATGACGGTCTCCTCGGACCCGTCCTTGCCACTTGTCGGGGTGACACAACAGCCAGTGACAGTTAAGAAAATCATCGCCAAAGCTCGGACCCGGTTAAGTGACGCCATTTTTGCAGCGGTGGGCGCTTGGGATAACGGCTCTGCCATATTGATAACCGTTGGCAACCAACCTCCTGAATGAAAAGGGCGTTTAAAAATCAGAGCCAGTCGGAGTCCGCCTTCATCTCCGCCGAGGGTTGCCGTGACTTGTGCATCGGGACCTGCTCGTTCCCACTACGTGTCCGACACTGATGACTCGCGAGCGCAGGCTTATGGGCCAACTCGTGCCTCCCCTGATGTCCCCGAGACAGGCGACGGGGCGACCAATCAGTAGAGGATGTTGGCCCGGGGGCGGGGCGTACGCAGCCTCCTGGCCAATCAAATTCCAAAACAAGTGCACCTCATGTTAAGAGACAGTCGAGGCTCCACTAAATTTAAAAAAAACAACAACATGTATCCTACTACAGGAGATCGCCAACTTACATGATAAAACTCTACTTATCAAAAATATTACATATAAATGAAGATGGACTGCACAATATAATGCAATGACTGGAATAAATACTTTGTTACATTTCTATTGAGACTGGCAGGCATTCAACTACATGGTCGTTTTCAGGTACTTTGTACTTTTATTTATTTATTGTGGATGTGTGTTACAGGCAGTTTAACTGCTAAACAATTTCTCCGGTACAGATTTTCTGTTTTGAATGATTTTAATAGACCTGAAGAGTTGAAAGTATTCTGTATATCAGAAGGAACATCCCTCAGATTTATATCAGGACTCCATGGGCTGTTTTGACACTTACTGTAGTTTGAAAACATTGTCTAGGGTATATGGTTTCATTAATTCCATTTCAAATCAACTAGGCACCTTCCATTCTTTTACAGATTTATTCTTGGCTTAAAAGCACCTCAATACTGATGTAAAGAACACACAATATGATATGTGAAACAATTAATGTCGTAACTGTCCAATAACTGAAATAACAAACACTAATTAATATAATAATGCTGATATAAGTTAGAGCACTTTTGCAAAGGTCACACTAATGCAAAACGTGTCAATATACTGCCTAAATAAACAATTAAATTAGAGGTATAATAAAGTAGTGGAATGGCTGTAATTGACATGGATGCAAAATTCAAACGTGTACAACTGTAGACAAATGGGAAAAAATAAGGTACCCATACTTTGCAATATTATGAAACGCTTTTGCATCTGTGGGTAATTGATCTTGCCTTGATACAAAGCCAAAGTCATGTTATTGATGCAGCATTTTAATTTGAATACATTAAATTTATCTCTTCATTCTCTTCTGATTTTCAAGTTGAAGAAATTGACAGGCAATTGTGAACAGACGATCAATAAGACAGGTTTTTATGTTTAAATAGTTCATTTTGAATGCAGGAATCTCATTTTAAATGTTAAGACATATGGTATGGTACAACATAACAAAATTGTACCATAAGTCAAGATTAAGTCACTAGATTTGAAGTACTGTCATTATGCCTACAGTATGTTGCTAGGCATGTATTTCTCAATGCTCTTCCCACCATCATTTGCAGCAGGCAGTAGACTTTGTGCTGCAGCATCCCCCTGTGGCTGAACCTTGACTTTGTTTCTGCAGCTGAGGGGCCAGCTCAAAAGGATCCTCAATGCCTGCCTGTATCAATAGTTCAACAAGGTAGAAATCAGTAGGGGTTTACTACATCCAGTTCTGTTTAAGTATGACATACTGTTGTGACACATGTGTTTCATGCAGTTGTAAGTAATGTCGAAACATTTGAAAACTTCCTTCTCACTTTTTCAAACATTACACTTTAATTAATATGCTGAATATTCTATGTAATGGCAGAATAAATAAGTGTTGCAGACTGAGCTTTTAAATGCATGTTTACACCTGGTATCCGTGTCTCTTTTATCAGACACTGGTTGTTCATTAAATCAGAATTTCACGGTAGATGTGCTTTCAATAACAAGACCAAAGGCCTTTTATTACAATTATCACCAAATAGCCGTGTTGATTAGGAGAAGTATCTCGGACCCAATTTCACTTCAGAGGGGCAGTCCAAAGGTTAAACCCTGGGACAAATTTAGATAAATCACTGATATTTTCAATTAAATTATTCGCTCCACAAAAAAACAAAGTGGAAATCGGATAAGTGCAGTCATTAAAAAATATATGGTGTTGTTTGTAGAAGTGTGTGTGTGTGTATGTGTATGTGTATGTGTACACAGAATGACCATGAGAGCTGATAAGATGGCATTCCATTAGCTGAGAAGAGAACATTCCTTCCTGTTCAAGGTTCCCCAGCATGACTCCACAGTCTGGTTATGACTCCAAGACAGCTGCTTGACCTTGTGTGTGTGGCTGTGTGCGTATGTATGTTTGAGTGGGTATGTGAGTGAGTGAGTGAGAGTGTGTGTGTGAGTGTACGAACTTGCAGCATTTGTCCTGGTGCACACACGTGCATGTGTGTGTGTGAGACTATGTGTACAGTTTAGACAGTGGGTCTCTCTGGGTGTGTCACACACTTGAAACTGATAGACAAACACACTGACCTCTAGTGCTCAAAGAAGAATCACACAAAGACATTTCAACATCCAGGAATTGCGATATGACACTGACCTTAGGTTTGACTCCACAGGACTCACGGGGGCCTCCCGGTGGCTGGAAAGTGAAGTCCTCCGTAAATCTGGAATGCGTCAGGATGGTGGCCACCTCTCCATCGACCTCCACCACTTCATCGGCCTGTGAAATACACTCACATCTGACATTATTTGCATACAGTGCATGAACTGAAGACATTGAGCAGTTCTTGTATTGCGGGATGTATAGACCTTGAATGTGTTTTGACAGTCAAACCGGAAGCTGTCCTCTACTCCTGTAATGCTCCCATTATATATGACCTGACAGGGCTTGGTATTGCCTTTAGGGACCTTGAACAAGCGGTATGTGGCAGAGACAAACTTGAAGTCTCCTGTATGGCCAGAACAGGTAAGAGAGAGTCAAGAAATGCAATTAGTCAACCTCAACAACAATCTATAATGTCTTATGTGATATATCTACTGAACAATTAACAATGGATCATTAAGTTGCACAAATACAATAGGAAGATGGTGATAACAGTTTAGTCGAATCCAGTTTAATGTACATAAAGCTGTGCAGCACACATTAAATCAAACCCTACATCTCTAAATTTAAATTATGAAAACCTGAATCTCTGTGAACCAAAGTAATCATTTTAAATAATTTAGATCTGAAAGATATCAACATCGACTATTGCAATTTCAACATTTACATCACTCACAGTGGACAAAAATCGATATAAAATCAATTATATACTAGTATAATTGACATTAAATTCTATCATTTGTGCACCTGGTGTTGATGCACAACCCTTTCCCAAAATGGACAAACACAACAAAATGTTGAAGCACTGCAAATGCGGCATAAAACTCTCCTGAGAAAACTTGTGGGCCTGCAGATATTTGATGAATAGAAATCAAACATTGCTGTCAAGAACTTAACTGACCCATCCATCAATCCAATCTATCAATTAACGCCTGCACAGCCCTTACATCCATAGCAGGTGTTTTCACTTCACTTATAACAAGTAGCTAAATGAGACTACAAAACCTCATCACATCAACTAAAAGTTGTTTTCATTTGTCCAGATTATCTTGCTGAAATACTTTTTAGAGTATCATAAACTTGTGTTTTCCACAGAGCTGATTTTCTGCAATAATCCAAAATCGTGTGATGCCAACTTCTGTTGGCCTATAAAGATATATCATCCCTGCAGCAATCTATAGACAAAAAGCAATGAACAAGTAACTACGAAAGATAGTATCAAACCCAGAATGTCCTGCAGCTCTTTGTTGTCAACCGTAATAACATTGGATGTAACCAGCCGTGGTGGGCTGAAGCCGACTTCTTCAGCCAATTGCAGCAGATCCTTCCACCAGAGCGCTCCACCAAGACACTCACCTGCCAAGATAAATTACATCATGATATTCTGACACGTCTGTGAGCTTTAATGTCAGTATAAAATTAATTTGACTCACCCCACAGGACTTTGTGATTTTTAATTTCCTCTGTTACTCTTTCACTGCTGTAGACGTCACTGAAGTACAGCTCGCCTCCTTCCTACAGAGCGGATCAAACTGTGTTTGTAGTGAATATGAACGCAAACTATGTAAGCAGTTATGTGAGGTGAGGTCAAGCTCCACTCACCTTGAGCACGCTGTAGGCTTCAGCCAGTACTCGCTTCTTGTCCGGAGAGAGATTCACCACACAGTTGGAACTGTAGCAGAAAATCAACATTTCAATTTCTATAGAATCACACCTCAGTAAAATACAAAACAAAGACAGAGAAAGAGACTAGAGAGACATCTTACATAATGATGTCAAATGAGCACTTTTCCAGACCTGCGTCCGTCAGGGCCTCAATGTAGCCCTGGACGAAACTGACATTGGGCTTCTTGTAGCCAAACTCGTTCATGTGATAGTCCACATAGGTCCTGGCCACGTCAAGCTAGAAGAGAACAGACCGTTGCATTTGAAGATGGATTTGCAACACAAGTCTTAAGAAGTACATACATACCGGGGAGTGGAATTATGTCTTTCTACACCAAGTAACTGAAAAGCTGATGCTTACAAAAACAGTGACTGTCTTCAGATTATCAATTTTAATCTGTCACTGACGGTTCGCTGCTCGTTGTAGCCACACTGTGATGCTGACAGTAAAGTACCTGGTCCTCAGTCATGTCAATGCCAGTGACGTGGCCCTTCTCGCCCACCAACTGACTCAGCATGTAGCAGTCCCGCCCGCTTCCACTGCCTAGGTCCAGTATCCTGCAGCCCTCCAAGCACTCGGGCACCACCAGACCACAGCCATAGTACCTGAAGGAGAAAGGACATCCACTGTGAGCATCTGTGGATCAGTAAACACAACCAAGCCAAACCACTGAGGAGTGTTAAAGCAGCCCAGCGACCTGGCTGTGACTTCGGGGTGCACTTTCTTCAGAGCCTGGCGGATGAAGGCGGGGATGGGCTGGGCTGGAGCCACACAGGCATTGCTCTTCAGGTCTGCGGTCTTCTTCAGCACCTTGCCGTAATAATCCTGTTTGTAATGTACAGGTACAGTAAGCAGTGCAATAAATGACTTACAATAACACCTCAATGCTGTACTTTGGTCGGTGATAACAGCACTGAGCCAGGTGTTGTTGACCAGCGTGTTCTAGCTAACGTTAATTCATGCACTAAGCCTCTGACAGGTTCAGTACGTGATGGACGTTATACCTGGACGTCGACGTGAATGGTGCTATCCACGAAGCCTTCGGTGCAAACGCTATAAAAACAAAAGACGTTTACGTTACGTTACGTTTTTTACGTTATCTTCAATTTGTATACTTTCCGGTTACTGTTGGCTATATGCTAATTGACCAACTTGTTGGCTAGCTGACGTTTCAGCCAATTAGCATTTTTACGTTATTATTACGTTATTAACGGTACTGTCTCGCGTTAACGGAACATGTCACGGACGAAATCTGACACAGGTTTAAGTTTGAGTTTTAACTCATTTAAGTTATAAGGCTAGCGTTAAATTAGAACGAAACTCTTTTACCTCCTTTCTTGAGCCATTGTCGCGACGACGAGGTCCAAAAGACTGTAGGATTTGTAGAAAGCTTTCAGGAGCGGTGAACTCTCTTGACAAACCAGTGACTGTTGACTTCCTGCTTCGCAAACACTGCCGGGCTCTCATTGGCTGAAAAATACAGCTGCACTCTGGTACAGTTAATACAGTCCAATAACATGATGCGTGTATATCATTGCTCTTGAGAAGTGCAACGTATAGTTTCCCACAAACGCACGCACGCACACGCACACACAACTTGACAACAAACGAGTCAGCTCGAATTTAAAAGGGCATGTTTATTGAACATTACATCCAGCTTGGTTGTCGTAATAAATGGCTTATGATCAGAAAAATCATTTTAAAAACAAAAATGTGCAAAACCACCTTAAACACACTGGTGAAGAAAAAGGCAAAGATGCCCCTGATTGTGACAACAAGTTATCGAAAGTATCGTAAGTAGTACCCTTCACACAACTTCCATCGTTCAAAAACAATTTCAATCTTTTCTTAATGGAAAAAATAATACCCATAATGAAGGGGGAAAAAACAATAAAGCTAATGATTTCATAAAAATTATGAAAGCAACTATTTGGTTCACAAACACTTTACAGAATATTAAACACATTTTCAAATATAAAGTGGTTCTGAAATTGTATACAGTTCCAATATTTATTTATTTTTTTAAAGGATTCAGCCGATATGAAAAATAGCTCGTCTTGGTACTACATGTACCACAATCACACAATATCACGTTCTAGCTCACAAAAGCGTCAACATTTAAAGCACTCCAGACTGTGTTCAGGCATTCATGGATACGATTCGATCATCTTAACGCTAATACAAAAAGTTCACGTCACAAATGATCTTGTGCTAGAAGTTTTGAGAGACATCTTCTGCTCAGATTGTTTAAGGGCAGATATGGAAATCTTTGAGACCAAATTGGCCGAAACATTTGTGCTTTGCAGACATTTTAGATGTGTGCATTCTTTTAGGGTGCTTTTAGGAAATCTGAAAACAACACATGATACAATGACAGGTAGCATCACTAAGTTCCAGTTAATCCTACGAGAGCGCACCAGCTATAATTACACTTATTTTATAAAAGTTTCACACAGCACGCTCATAAAACATTCAGTGGCATTTTCCATTCATCATCAATCGACATCTATATTGCAGCTCCTGTGAGATTTTGATTTAAAAAAAGGTTAGATTTAAGACATTAAAGCTCCTAAAGGCATTTCAGAGAAGAGACATATAATGGAACTATGTGGAACTAAGCTGGTGAAGGTGGTCATCTATTGAAGTGACTGACACAAAAGTTTGAGGTTTGACGTTGCCCATCTCAGTTGTAATCTCTAAGAAGCTTTATATTCTTTTCTTGGTTTAGGTACCTGGTGGCTCATGGTTCGTCAGTTTCAATGAAACTTATTGTTCATCAAAGTTTGCATGGAGTTTGGGGGATAGGCACCTACTACAAACATGTATTAAATGAAATGATTGTGTACAAAGTGAATCCGTTGCATTCCCTGCTATGAATCCACAATGTCTATTTCTTACAGACGTTGCAAGAACCCTTAGCCACGAACCCTAAGACACAAAATCATGTACTGCAATTTAAGACTGAATTAATGAAAGCATTTTCGGTTTTGATTATTATTATTATTTTTTTTAGCTAAAAGCTTCATTTACAAAGATAAATATAATTTGTGCAAAATATAAACTGCTCACATGAAGATTTGTAAATGCACATCTTGCACTTCTCTATCACTAGCGGAGCAGATAGAGAGCAAAACAGATGCAAGGCAGAGCGGTTCTTTAATAGCTGAAAAAGCACTTTGGAAGTACAAGTCTAACCTGACATCCCACACAGTCTCGCTCTAGTGTCCCTGTACAGTATCAGTTTGCATAAGCACATACTGTGGTGAAACCACATTGCACTCATTCAAAATGTTTTTGCCGTTTTTTTTTTTTTTTTTTTTTTTTTTTAAGTTTCCTGCCTGTAGAGAATGGCTCTCCAAAATTGTTGCAAGTAACCGGTGAGGCGAGCTGCATTCATCCTGGGATGTGAAAATCCTGTCCTGACATCACAGCTTCCACTATCAAGTCTTTCACTGTGTGTCAGCAGCATCTGTTGAGGAGTACAACTCAAGGACTATGTGTGTGTGCGGTGTGAGAAGTCTCAATTGCCACAGGCTGTTTAAAGGGCTTGGACTGCCCAAACATTACCCAAAATACACAGGTTTAAGGCCACTATTCCAGTGTGTGGTGGCGCAGGCGTTCTCAACCTCCGGATCTTGGTCATAATTAGATGAGAATCCACTCCCTGCTCCCACAACTGTTTTATCCAAGATGCACACATTCTTAAAAATTCTCACTCAGAAAGCATTTAGATATAGAACGCTGTAGTGCACTCCCCTTCCTTCTATGGCACAAAAGGTGTGTTGACTGGGTTTCAGCCCTGCGGCTCAGTGCTGGTGCTGTGGTGCGGCCCCTCCTGCTCGTTGATGGTGTGGAGGAAGAGGCACACTGGAGGGGTGAGCGGGGCGCTGCCTGTCTGGTGAGCCGGCTGAGGAGGCCCCGAAGACCCACGTGCAACCCGCCTATCCAGCCCGCCCGGCGCTTGCTCCTCCTCCCCACTGAAGGAGGCTCGATGGCCACAGCTGTCGCAGAAGTCGCCCACCTCCTCCTCTTCCTCCTCCTCATCATCATCATCTTCTCTCTCACGCCCTAGCAGGCTCTCTAATTCCCTCAGCTCCTTGCCTTCCTGGCCTGTCCCTCCGGCTCCACTAAAAACCCTGCTTCCACGTGTGCCACACACACACATCTCAATCCCGGAGTCCCCTGTGAATCGCCTCCTCCTTCCATTGGGGAGTCGGTCTTTGTCCTCAGCAGAACCCTCGGACAGGTCCTTCAGCAGGGGGTCCTTGCAGGAGTCGTCCCCACTTCCACCTCTTTTCTCCTGGCTGGTAAGTCCCTCGCTACTGTTGAGCTCATCTGACAGCAGGATCATGCCCGACTCCTGTGTTGTCTGCATGGGCTTGTTGTCAGGCTTTGGCCTCAAGTCTAAGGTGGGGGATTGTGGTTCCTCTATGCTAGGTCTGCAACACAGACTGTCAGAGACCAGGGGCATCGGAGTGGGCTGGATAGTCATACAGTGTCCCTCCTGCTGCTCAGGAGCCAGTGGGCCAGAAGCCACTGAGGATGGGCCTGTGTGTAAGGCACTGTAGGGAGGGGGAGGAGTCTGTGGCCGGTTGACCACCTCTTCGTAGTCGGGCAGGAGGTAGTTTGGCAGAAACCCTGAAGAGAAAAAAAAAATGTAAATTTGCATATACAGTGTACACATCTAAATACATTTTACAAGGCAAACAACACTTAAATTTGTTAGCTTTCTCTTTAAATAAACACCACTGTCTGACCCTATCAGATTTCAGTGTGACCTCACTGAATGTCTGTGACTACTATTCAAACATTCCCAAAGCAATAGGGGGGAAAAATGTGAGAAAACAAGCTACTTTATGGGTCAATTCTGTGCTGAAGGATGCAAGATGGTGTTGCAACACTGGAAAGCTACCAAGAGAGCAACGCTGGCCGTTTCTTGAAAACTGGGGCATGCAAACAGGGAAGGTTCTGACGCTGTGTGAAACCAGGGATACGTGTCAGTGCACACATTACATTTGAGCCAGGGACCACTGCTTTGTTTGTCACTAGTTTTAAATCCCTCCATTTGATAGAACTAGAGTAGAATTTCTCGGTTTGGCCTAATATTTTTTCCTTTAGAAGAAACGGAGAGGGAGGGAAGCAAGATTACATCATCATATCTTTAACACTACACTTCAGATGGTAGTCCAAGTTATAAAAATGTCTACGAACAGATTTAATGAAAAAATAATTTACATACTGTGTACACTGGTATAAATCATATTTGCTGGGTACCTAAAAGGGCTTCGGCACAACAACAACAATAAAACGTACAAAAGGGGAAGATTAATGTGTGAAGAATCTTTGTTTCAGAGAAAATTAGTGACGTCTAAGCCAAACTGTGGCCTCCCTCAAACATATTAAACCTTTCATCAATTTCAATTTAAACTCGATATTCTTATTGGGAGGCTTTATTTACTTACTCAAGCTGCTTTGACATTGATAAGCAAACAATCATGCACGCATGCGCACACACTGCACACACCCCGGGTCCATTGTAAATATCACAATGTTGATGAATTCAGCTTTTACTACTCAAATCAGGCCTTAGTAAATGTCAGTCATCATTATAATTCATATAGACGTATGAAATGCATACAACCCAAACAGTTTTATCATCATGCTGTGTGTGTGGGAGTGGCAGCTCTTACTGAAGTAGAAGGGCACAGAGGGGTAGTTGTGTGCTTCGCGGTAAGCAATGAGGTTGATTTCGTGCTGCCGTTGTTGCTGCTGCAGCCGGTGTTTGGTGCGGCGATGGTGACACACGCAGCAGCAGCTCAAAATGAAGATTATTGCCCATACCAGCCAAAACCCTGAAGTGAGAGGAAGATCAGATCACTTGCACGGTCATGAATCGCTGTGACATGAACTGTACCAGCATGTGGCGAATATTTATGTTACATAAAGTGCCTGTTGCTGACACAAACACTGCAGATTACTGACAACATCTTGTTGAGTGACACATTCACATGCTTGTATACCGTCTGTATATCGTTATGATTATGTATTTGGCATTGAATCAATGCAGTCATCACAGAGATGTCCATGTTGTGTCTAAGACAAGGCACTGACAGATTAGTCTATAGAGCAACCCCACATATAACACCGAAGCAGTTTCACACAATGTGTTCTCTCATTTTGGAAGGCATATTTGTAAATGTTGCCTAAAACATTGTGGTCCAATAAATAAAAAGAGGAATTAAAAAACATTAAATCACAGAAGCCCTTAATCCCAGTAGTACAGCAGTAATAAAACACAATTAGAGAAATCTCATTCTTTTAAAAACACTGTGACAAAACAACCTAAAACAATGAGATTGTTTATGAACACTCTGTCCTAATTCTCTACAAAGGCATTCTTTTTTGTAACTGTACTATCTAGAATCCAGTCGAATCAGCAGCGGGGAGCAAAAACTGCCTTGAGTTTGTGTTTACTGTATGTTTGGAATAAGTTGGATGGCATTACATCAATACAAACAAATGTGGGAACTTCACTTCAAGGACTACGGGGCAAAGCAGCCTATCTTCTCTGATAAATACAAGTGTCAACATTTGTTTTGTTTTTTTTTTTTAATCATGCTGCAACTTGCAGATGATTATATCCGACTATCATTTACATGTAATATGACTGAGTCAACCAAAACTCCCAATGCATTACTCTCAAATTTTTAAGCTCATTCGGTGGCACATAATGGCAAATGGACGTGCAGCACCCTTCTTGTCTTCGAAACACTCCAAGAGCTTTACACTGCATGCCAACGTTCACCCATTCATACACTGATGGCACCATCTGCTCATCAGGCTCTAACAATCTGTGGCTCAGTGTCACTTCAACATGCAGACCGGAGGAGCCAGAGATTGGCCGCAGATCTTCCAATAGATCTACCTCTGAGCCGCCCGACAACACACGTCAATACCTGTATGCAGTGAAGGTGACATAACATAACACAACAAATCACATTTTTGTCACAGTAGACTTTTAAAGAATGCTTTTCAAACACAACCTGTGTAAAGTAAGACATTTAATACCGCGCATACACACGTCCTCACAGTACATCACGTCATGTTAATCAAAAATGGGAATGAAGTACAGCTAATACATAACAGCCAACAGGTAAAGTTAAATGATCTATAAATGTTTAGAGAAGTTCCATGTGTTTTTGTTAAATTCCATGTCATCAGGTCATGTGATGTCCAGATGACCAGCTTGCAGCTCTGTAGCCCCAGACGCACCACGTCGGATGGATCTGGGAAGAGGCATGTAAAATGACATGGCTTAAAATTGGTTTCAAATGCAGGTTTTATTGGTTCAAACAATAAATGTGTGGGTCAATGTTTTTTTTCACCCACTGGGAGGTAATACCCACTCTGCTCGCTGGGAAGAATGACATCCTGTCCATCACTCCAGCGTCTGATGTCACCATTTGGCCACCCAATAAACTCTGCGGGTTAATCTTGACGAGTCCAAAATTCCATCTGGGCTGGATCCAAACCAGGAATGGTTAGGTCAAACCATCAGGCCTTTCCCCAGTTTGCCATTGAATCTCTAGGATTTGTATAACTTTGATCTCAGGAGTGCGGTGCATTAGTATTACTTGCTTTGCCATGCTGGCCGCCATGTCACAGGCCTCAACAGTCAACCTCTCCACCTGAATGGGGCTTAATTTAACATGACACGTCTTATGGTTCGTGTTGTGTCGTGTTCTGTATGGGGCACTTGTCACTGATCTCCACGTCTAATCTGTGACACAGGCCATCTGTCAGCAGCTGAAATATTAGACTCATTGCAGAGGAACTGAGATAACTTTCATGTGCCCTTGAAACATTTTTCTTAAGGGATCTGGTGTTGACGTTGTTGAGCCTGGATGAAGGTGATCCTGTATACGATACTTGGAATTCACTTTTTACATATCTACATTCTTCTTGCTTCCTCTGCACGGCAGTACACAATATCCCTTTCTGACTTTATTCCCAACTTCCATTGAAAAACTGTCAATTATCTACAGTCAGTGGTTGTATGTTGTATGCAGCCATGAAGATTGCAAGCAATAGAAATAGAAATAAAATAAAACAGTATTGCAGCTGAGACCCTGCTCCTGTAATACGTGAACACCCTGCTGTATGCGTTCCGCCTGATGTTGAAACTAAAATGCAAGCCAGGTGATGAGGGCTTTGTGTCTGCTTTTAGATTGTGTCTCACTTCCTTCAAAAAATGTGGCTGTACCCTTATTACTAAGAAAGCACCGATAAGCCTCAGGGCGTTGTAAATTGCTCATCCCTTCTCCACCGTTAGCCAACAGAATTTATAATGTAGCTAAATATCCCACTTTAAGTTATCCAAGGTCTCTTGTTCAAGTTGTCCTCCCATCCTTTGAAAGGAGAGAGCAGATACGCAGTGACATAATCCCATTTAAGAAGTTGTGTTGCCACATTGTTCATTTGAATACCCGCAAACCAGTCATGTTTACGTCGACATGTGTCAAGCTTTTCACAACTTCATTCATTATTCCCACATATCTATTTGTGTGATATTCTTATAAGTATAGATAACCTGTTTGAGGGGGCATAGTGAACTCCAAACAGACCCCAAAAGACAAAGACAACCAAAAAACAAAACAATTCCGGCCTAAGTTGTCGTTAGCGAGGAGGCATGACACTGGTACTGAGTACTGCTAAATCTAGCAGTTGCCAGTTCAGCAAGGAATGACAAGAGAGACAGACAGGGTAAAGAAAAAAGAACAATTAGGGAGAGCAGGGTACTTACACCAGAGCTCATAGTAGTAGCTGCAGCACTGAGAATTCCCACAACAGTGTCCCGACTCACAGATGTAGCTCTGGTTGTTAACACCATCACAGTGCAGTAGGCTCTGCAAGAGAAAAATGCTGTCACTTTAAAAAGGAAAATCATCATCAACATCTCAAGGTATCTGGTTACGGTGTGCAGTGCCAATACAAAAAACAAAAAAGCCCCCCACCATGTTTCATGTTTTATTTTTTGACTCGCACAGGGTGAAATTACATCTGTTCGGGTTTTTACGCTCGTCAACAGGAACACTGTTTATTGCCAAAGTAAGAAGAAACCTCTAAATTGATCTACATTCACGTCAACTACAAAGTTAAAAAAACATTTGTTTGAATGTGAATGTTTGCCTACGTCAGCTGCTTTTAGAAGCTACATAACAAGTTCAATTGAGATTACCAGTGTGTAATAAAAGGGGTGACAAGTCATTTTAGGTTAAATACAGACACATTAGGTAACAGGACATTATGCAATTTCAGCCTTAAAAAAAAAAAAAATAACAGTCAACGGCTGAAAAATAAAATGGTTAACTAAGGCCGTAGGGTTTTTTTTGTTTTTGGAGTGCTGCTAATCCTGTTCATGCAGCTATTGTCACTTTAGGAGAGCACCCAAATCACTCAGAGGCAGCACATCTGTCCTGCTTTGGATGGCACTCTAGGAGCCCATCAGAATATCAAACATTACCCCACACACACACTCTGCAATAGATTACCAGCGCAGGTCCCAGATTGCGATGCATGATGATCTAGGGTCCAAAAATTGCATACAAGTCCCTCCAACCTCGTGGTTGAATGCACAATTTAAATTTAAATGTTGTGCTGAGACCTAATCAGAACTATAAAATATCAGAAGGTGTTTGACATAACAGTCTACTTTTGTCCCAATTCAATTTGGTCATCATTTGTCTCCACTCCGATAGTGTTTTACATGCACTATAGAACAAACTAGCAGTTCTGCCTGATCAAAAGTTAACCTGACAAAGCGCGTCTCATGAAAATTGTGAAAGGACATGTGTGAGACCATAATCAGATCAGATAGAGCCACATAATGCCAAGAGACAAGGGAGCACTGTAATCAAAATCCTCTTGTGAGAAAGATCTGTGGATTTTTCCAGCAGATCCCTCAGATGCTTCTTCTAGATTTGCTTAATGATTAGCTAGCCAAAGTTCTATAGAGGGATAAGTCTCTGCTATAGATTACCAGCGCAGGTCCCAGATTGCGACGCATGATGATCTAGGGTCCAAAAATCGCATACAAGTCCCTCCAACCTCTTGGGTCCATTATCCCACACAACAAGTCAAACTGCTCTCTGACATACTCTCTCTCACACACACACACACACACACACACACACACACACACACACACACACACACACACACACACACACACACACACACACACACACACACACACACACACACACACAGAAGAGACAGAGACAGAGACGAGAGAGAGAGAGAGAGAGAGAGAGAGAGAGAGAGAGAGAGAGAGAGAGAGAGAGAGAGAGAGAGAGAGAGAGAGAGAGAGCTGTACGGAAATTTCCAAGCAGCAGCGGAGGGCGAGCTGCTAGCAGAATCGTGCGAGGTGTGTGTAAAAGTGTGAGGCCTGGAGAAACGTCAACAAAAAGCAGTGAGAATGCCAGACACGGTGCAGTAACATGAGAATGATTCATCACACACGAGATCGGGAAAAGCCAAAGACTACTGACACTAAATGTGGCCGCAACCTCAAACAACAAACTAGTCATTTCTCTACAGCTGTTTCAACCATATCAACATGATAACACAGCTCCAACACAAGAAGGATTTTATTGTCTGTGTACACATGATGTTCTGTTCCTCCACTATGTCTCTGCTAGCATCAGCTGTTTTCACAGCCTCACTAACTACTCCCCACCATATGCTCTCCGCTTGGCAGGCCGAGACATATTTTTGCAATTCAATACAGATAACCATCTAGTTTGTTTGTGACTTCATTCTGCAGCCGCTGCATAGAGATAGACAAGCACTGAAGGGGGGGGGGAGTTTGGTAAATAAGCCTTCGTAAACAAAACAAAAAAAGTGCTAAATCTAATCTTTAACATGCATGTCACTCTACGGTGGGAAAAATGAAAAGCTGACCCTGAAAGAAATGTAAGGCATCTGTGTCCGTCCCTGAATGACTGTTATCCTGTAAGACAGACAGTGACCAGGCAAGAAAATCTTAACAGACCAGATTCCTCTGTCTGTCATTCAAAACGACATCACCGAGAATCCACCTCTCTCATGCCATTTTACCAGATTAAAAGGCAGATTTGGTTACCATCCCAGAAATGATTGCTGCGTCAGAAAGTAATCAAACTAAATTATGAGAAGCTGTTGAAATGAGCAGACAAAGAGAACAGTTTAAAAAATCCCCCAGTGACTATGGAATAGTGTTCCTGGAGATAAGCGGCCACAGTTCTTAGTTAATTCCGACTGCGCCGTCATTGTTGATTCACTTAGCGCAGGCCGGTAAGACTTGGCAAGTTAACAGGTGCACTAAAAAACCTCGTTGACCCCTTATTTATTATTCTGTCCTGCAACAAAGAAAGGTGCTCTTTCATAGTCATCAAGGTTAGGCGGGGCAAAACACCACGTCATACATTCCCCTAAAGAACATCTTCCAAATTTCAACAGTTGAGGAGGTCAGTTTAAAACACAAGTCAACTTGTTTTACCTGAAAGTTAGCAGCATTTTTAGACACCAGACTTAGACAAACTCTAGCCGTTAATATTACACAGCTGTTGGTGCAAAGTGAGAATAAAAACTGGTATTGGCGTCCTGAAGATACTTCTGAGCTACTTATCGCAGATAAACAAGTACTTAAATATCACTTAATATTCTAATTGCTTTTTTTAAAAATCATTAATCTTTATTGAGAAGTTTGATGCATTAACAATATTGATCCCTTGAGAATGCTTTTGGGATTAAGGGAGACTTTGTAAACTTTTTTAAGACTTGACACTAAGGAGCATTGTATGAAAACACAGATGTACAAACAAGAAATTTGAAAGTGGCTTTACAAGCTCTTTGTCAGGTATTAGGTATTAGGTAAAAATACAAATAACAGATGTTTTTTCTTATAAACAGCTGTGTAAAGAATCAAAGAAGCTGTGAAGTTTCTAAACAGCCCCTGAATACATCACAGTGAAAAACCTCAGTCGGAAAGGCAGAGTTTAAGGGCCGAAACGAAACAGGTCTTGTGGATATGGAGTCATACACTTTCACTCTCACAAGAGTTTTTGTTTTGTTTTGGAGAGTGAAAGGGACCTTTTTCCAATAGTAGACTCTGTATAAAGGCATGGATAATTCATGCTGTGAAGTGCTAATGAGAATGGAGCTAATGAGACACGTTAATTATAACGTCAGACGGTAACAAGTGACCACTGGTTAATATAACACACATGAGACAGATTAAATATAGCTGGCTGTGTTGTGTGAATTATTTTAGGGCTGAATGCAAATAGCATAGCTCAGGGCCTCATAGTGTAATTATTGTCTCCCAGCAGCCAAGGAAAATCAGCCTTACACGCAATAAACAAATGAGAGATTTATGTTCCCTGGCACCATTTTACACCTAACCTTTTCTTTAAATAATAATGATAAATAACTGCCTGCAATTATGGGTTTAATAATCCTATGGTTTACATTGATGTGTGCACTAATGAACAGATAAAAACACAGTAACTGGATTTGCTTCACCAAGAAAAAAAAGAGGCAGAAACCCAATTTAGTCCATGATTTGTGGCTTGATAGCAGGAACCTTGGACGGCAGAGGAACTTAAACCTTCAACACTTATGAACCTTATTTTAGCAGCTGAAGATACAACATAATACAACTAGTGTTAGTTTGCAATGTTACAGATTAATACTCATCATGTCCTATAAAATAATTGAAGCACAACTCAATTCACTGTGCACATCCATATGACAAAGAACAATTGCTTATTATTATTGCTGAATTATTATGACTAATTATACTTCAACTGAACTGGATGCTGACTTGCTACATCAATTTATATAGTACACGCATAAGTGTAGCAACCACATAATGTCTCCAAAATGTGTAGCATCAAAAGGGTAAGACTGCTGAGATTGACAACTTAAAAAATACCTCTTGACAGGTGCAATCATATTTAAAAATAGACAGTTATTCAAAGCTCACTTCTCATTTCTCCCTCCTCAGAGGTTACAATATGAATCCACTCAACTTAAAGAGTGAACCGAAAAAACAACTGAAAATAAAACTTGAATTCACCTAACTTAACACAAACGAGTTTCTGTTTTGCTGGCATACAAAAAACACAAGCACCATAGGTGCTTAGTTGTTATGTCTCCCGATGTGGTTCGCATTCATACCTGAAGAACGGCTTTTATTGTTTATGCAACTCACTTCTGGCTAAAATGTCAAGTCTTTACCATAAACACAACAGAGCAAGGCCCTGACTCACGAGTGCCCCTTTACTTCAACGATGCTAGATACGTTAGCTGCCGCGGCTAGCGACATAACTCAGCAAGCGTGCCAACATCTTTCTTGACAGCACAGTACGAGTAAAAGCAAGCCGATGTCTAACAATACCAAATACACTACGCTGCAATGATGATGGCGGGTTGTATAATAAGCCGATACACGTTTAGTTGGGACAGTTTGCTAACTTAGCCGTTTAACTAGCTAGCTAACAGAGCTGTGGGCGAGAGAGGCTTGTTTTTGACTAACTTACCCTGTCTGCTGCTGACTCGGTGGGGGTGACAGGACCAACAGCGTGCAAAAACAATCCCATTTTAAGAGCCGAACACACGCCTCTCATTCCTCCCAAAAAAGTAGCTACGTCTTCGGCGAAAACATACGCATGCAAACGTTGTTTGTTCACAAAAGTGTGCGCTAATGTCCTGTTATTTCGCGGCCCCCGTCGCCCTGAGAGGCCGCTGCATGCGCCGCCTCCTCTGCCTACTGGACATTTCACCAAGGCTCGGTGCTCACTCAACTGGCTGCTGCCGCTGCCACTGGCTAATACAGCTGTTACACAAGCCGCTCCCCCAGCACAGGCGCTCTGCCGTAGTCCGCTGGGTGTGGCGTGGTCACCTCAACCCGATCCATGTGCGCAACGTGATGGGCGTTCAGTTTGCGTGGGTCGCCACTGGTTTTGCGGACTGACCCGCGATTGGACGTCCCTCGGGCCAGCTGGGAAGAGATTGACCAATCGGTGATCGGTGCGTTTCTCGTGCATGGCCTTGTAGTCACTCTCCCTTTTTACGGGAACACGCATCTCTCTTCCCTCATGACCTTTTAACTTTGTGATCTATCTAAACTTTTTTCATGTTAGACACAGGAAGAAATCTGCTGCTACTGTTTGTTATGCTTTATTACCATTACTCATCTATCATAAAATATACATAAAATATCATATAAAACAATGCAATATTACATATTCCCCCCTTACCTCAAATGACATGTAGTCCTGAAGATAGTTTTGGATTGACCTGTTAAAACATTTATTGCCAGATTCGTTAAATGGAAGTTTTACTAATCAACATTTTTAAAACTTTCAGTAACGTATCTTTTAACATGGTCTTGGTTACTCAGCTTAATCCTTCTGCTGAAGGAAATGTCCCTTTAAAATATAAATAGCAATGTTAAAGGCTCTGGATCCAAAATTCCATCATTACATTGTATTGGGAACTCAGCAATCGTTTCAGAGGTGTGCATCTGAAAGCCTCAGCACATACCACAAAAACAATATGGAAGAACAGATATAAATAGGGTTAAAGGAACTGTGTGTAGGATTTAGGGGGATTAATTCACAGAAATGGAAGAATGACCTGAAAATAAGAATGATGGAGTCACTCGTGGTTCATGGAGTCCACTATGTTGCTGCGTGATGTTTCTACAGTACACACTCTAGTGACTTTCGCATTTTTATGCAACCTGAAGGCCATGCTAGGACTCCAACACACTTGGAGATTGATGCAATCTGCAACCTCACTGCTAAGTGCCACCAAATCCTACACACTGCTCCTTTAAGTAATAACCTTTGAAGATTTGAGTGAACCCAACCCTTTAGTCTGTAGAATAAATTAAGCATTCAAGTAAAACAGGGATCATGCATGATATATGTAGTGGTAAAACATTCTTAAAATCAAACATAATTGCAGTTTTCCATTGTCATCACCATTCATCATAATTTTTTTTCCTAAAGCCTAGACAAGACATTGTGATTGACGAGTCCTCACCAGTCCCTTTCTTGAGGCTGTCTGTATGGTATGCCTAAAAGACTAAAAACATTCTTTTCTGTAGGTGTAGTGAATGGAATGCCGCCACACACCTTCAAGCTACCCTGACGCACCACATCCTTATTCAAAGAGTGTTCCGATAGGCTCATGTTTTTTGTCTTTGCCAGGGCTCTCATTGAGCGGTTGAAGTGCGCTGACCCGGTGAAATACATGAGAGCACAGGCAAACTCATTGTAGGGCACGACGATGACGTCCAGCCTGCGGTGGCGTTGGCCGGGTCCAGGCAAACGGCACACGCCCATGTATTTCTTCTGCTCTCCGTTTTCCTCGTGGCTCACCAGATCGTCTGTCAAAAACCCTAAAGAATAAATTGTCATTTTTATGGTTTCTCTCCAGGAAAACAAACCTATGAATAAGCTAAAGAAGATGGCACTTACCACTTTCATGGAGGATCTGTAATACTTTGCTGAAAACCCCCTTGTGAGACTTGCCATCAGGATGAGATATAAGCACGTCAACATCTCCGCATGTGGCCTTTCCCCGACGGTAGGAGCCACAGGCCATCGCCAACAGGCCTGGCTCTATTGTCTGGACAGCATCCTTCAGCTGCACAAACACACCAAAAAAGACACAAAATATATCATCTATCCAAGAGTGATGGGAATATTTGTAAGCTTAGGCTTCTCAATAATAGAAAAGCAGTGTTTACTTTGTATATTGTCTTGTTTTACTATGCCAATGGCAAAGTAGTAAGCTTTTACCTCTTTCCAGCCAAATACTTGGCAGCGGGCTTGCTAAAGCATCACATATAACTTTGACAAGCCTGAGGGAGGACACATGCTTTTGTCATCTATCTAATGTGCACTCTCTATCTGGCAGGTTTGAAGGAAAAATAAAATCCAAGTAATACAATATGAAAACAACTAGCGGTGTACTCAACGCTCTGGAGTGAACAGGTATCTGGCTAACCTAAGATGCAGCTACTTTTTCAGGTTTCAAGAGTTAGCTTTCCCCTTTGGGATGCTCCACTTTGTGAGAACACAGACTGGTTTTCCCATTATCAAGCAGTCAAGGAAAGCTGACACAAACTTTTTCCGACTGAAAGCCTTCTGCTTCCAAATTACAGAGGGGGAATCTTTTTCAGAAGTATCTCACCACCACCTGTGCCTCTCATAAACATACGACTGTGGTGAAGGATGCAAACATATTTCAGTCAACACAGAATGATAAAAGGAGACATTGTCACAAATGAAGATGCATTACCACTTTCTCTATGGCTGCTGCTTCCTCCCTGGGCATGCGGTCTAGAAAGTCATCATAGTGTTTGAGTCCTATTTTCTGAGAGTTGCTCAGGTGGGCTTTTGTGCGGATGTCCTCCAATGTGCGAAATCCCTAAAAGAAAAATACAATTTTAAGAAATCTTCAGAGAATATAGTACCATATATATTAGACCTTCGCCTCCTTGCATTAGCTACCAGCTTAATTAGGGTTTAAGTTCGATAGGTCACAGTTTAAAAAGAGAGAGTTGACACCAAAACACTTCCTCCATAAACCATAAAATTGCTCACAAGAAGGTTTGTGTGATAATGTTGATTTCTGGAAAGAGTTGAGTATGTTCTAAATGTATTTGTTGGCTTTGAACACCACAAGCGGAGTGCCTTATAGTCCCATTATATCTAAGAGAAGGCAGACACCTCGAAGGCTTAAATCTCCAACACTCGGCAACTCTCACCAAAACAATCTAGCTTGATGCATAGCACTGCAGGTGAGGGGGGGGGGGGAAAGTATCATTTTGGGGTAAACTGTACCCGACACATCTTTTATCTTATCACTGTTGAAATGCATCTTGAAGTATCATTAAATACAAGTATGCTTGTATGATTTTGTGTAGATGTGTGCCTGCTTTACCTGTTGGTACCACAGCTGCGCGGTTTTAGTGCCTGCACCCCAGATGTTAGTAAAAAGCTCCAATACTGGCACAGCCTCCCCAAGGTGGTCAAGCTTCCGCAGGTGACCGCTCTCCATGATCTCGTCAATTTTATCAGCCATACGTTTTCCAATTCCTGGGATTAGACAAGCCTCCTAAAATAAATTTAAAAAAGGTTTAGACTCAAAAATGATTCAGGATTACGCACTTAAAATAATCAAATAATAAAACGATAAAACATTACCGACACTACTAACAGCATAATGTTCAAAGCATCTGCATTAGGTTACCTGATATGAAGTAATAGGCTTGTGGTAACTCTTCAGTGCGTTGACAGCCTTGGAGTAGCCCAGCGCCCTCCACCTGTCCCCCTGGTGTGTGTAGGCCTTGGCCAGCACTTCTAGTTTGTCTGTGATGTTTTTGTTGAAGTTATTGCTTTTGGACTGAGAGGACTGGGCGCAGACCCACTTCCCTGAGACCACCATCTGAGCAGCAGAGTCTGGACCAGGGTCGAGGCTAGGGCCAGGATTCTCCTCTTTGGGATGCTGGCCAGTGAGGAGAGCTTCCAGGTCACTCTGTGAGACCCGGTCTTCATCTCCGTGCACTTCCTCTATAGTGTCTGGGTGTGTCTGAGAGCAAAACGTTATTTTAAACTATAACACACGCAGATTGCTGTTTATTCTCAAGATCTACCCTTTGTCCCCTATTGTACAAAATGATTACTGACAGAAGGCCCGCAAAACCTGTAAAACCTGTACACATGACCTAGAAACATACCATATGTATTTTCTCCTCTTGAGTGGCTTGATGTAACACTGGTTCCATAATAGTTTCAGCAGCAGGCTTGGCTTTCAGCACTTGTTTATGTTCGTGCAGTGTTTCAGAGTCCCTGATTGGGGAGAACATTAAAAGACGTTAAGACTGACAACTCATTGCATTTTCTAACATGTATCTGCTGTCTCCATGTAAACACATTGTACACCTGAAAAGCAGATACATGTGTGACAGACTGGAATCATTATGAGATGCAGATTTGCATTGTAAAACATTAGTATTAGGTCATTAACCTCTTGGGTAAAAGGAGGCTGTAGCTGTCAACATCCTGCAGTTGTTTTTCACTGATGCACAAGCTCAACCACATGCATTTCACCAGTTGGACTCCAGAGGGCATACAATCCACTTTCAGTAAACGCAGCGCCCTGCAGCTGTCCATGTTGTCATCCACAACAACATGAGTGACGCTGGGATGAAGCGAACTCTCCGTCTGTCCTCCATTCTGCTGAATTTGTCTTTGAAAGATCTGACATCTGGCATTTCCTATTCCAGCAGGCAGGATGTACACTGTGACACCATCAAACATGTTTCCTGGGACAGAAAAGTACAACATGTTTCATAAGCACACATATTTGCTTATTTGCATTTACTGACTTGTAATTTGCTGTTTTTTCCCCCTCTTCATGTTTCTTCTAGCACATCTTTATGTGTTTTTTTCTAATCCCCATCTTAACAAGTTGTCCAGTCTCTATTACACATGCCAACACACACATAGTAACAACCTGTGACATCACAGTCTTCAGGTTTCTTCTTTACTGGGGGTGCATCCCTTCCTTGTAAAACTCAGGCTCTTTTAACTTTGGGAAAGGCTTTCATAATCCCATGACGATGCTCCATCTTGTTTCTTGAAGGGGGGAAGCCAGTGGCCTGTGACATGGAGAGAGGAATCATTGAGTTATCTATAACTTTTCAGAGTTTAACCCACCCATAAATCGGAAACACAATCTGTGCAGTATACTAATTCTAGGGACTGGAACATGTAATGGGTTAATAAATGTCTTGAATTCAAAATGTCATTCAGTAAAAGTATGCAAGTATTATTGTCCAGATGAACGTTAAGTATTAAAATTAAAAGCACACATGCATGCAGACAGAGGCCCCTCTGTCAATGTTATATTATTGAATATTTAATGTGTAAGTAACATTTTAATGTTGTATCTGGTCACTGTACACATTTTAATGCACATTAACAAAATGTCATAATTGATAACATAGTCATTCATGGTGAAAGCATTAAGTATGAAAGCACAAGTATTAATCTGCAAAGTAACTAGTAATGTCACATAAATGTAAAAAATAAATAAATAAACATATTTTCCAGAGTAGTAGAAATGTCAGTATTAAGTAGTATACAATCGAAAAATATCAAATCTGTTATCTCGAATAACTCCCAGCTAAGTTAACGTAAAACCAGTTACTCTCGTACAGTTACTGTAAAATAAAAAGACCCTGCATTGTCCACATTCGGGTTTACTTTATCCTGCATTGTATTGAATTTGGATACAGGAAAAGCAAACCGTGGAAACGGTTTCGGTTTGAACTCAGTGCAGACATCTAGTTAGATGATACGGCGTATCTACGACACCGCAATAAAGTATTCGGCTAGCTAACTCCCTTTAGCTTGTGCTAACTTGTGCTAACCTTATATCGCAGTACACGGTCGTTATTTAAACCGTTTCCAACTTCCTCTTTTCACTCAGAACGCAACATATGCAACATAATGGCACATATGAAGCAGAATAATTGTTTAACTTGTGATATTATTGCTCTTACCCCGGTTCAGATGTTACCATAAGAACTGAACTAATAAAAAAACAACAACGTTCATTCCAATGTTTCACTTCCGGGTCAATTGGGCTTCGTTTTGTTTGAAATTGGATCTAAATCATAACCCAACCCACATATGACATCCTTGAACACAGTGTGATTGCTTTAATCATTTTACGATTTCACAGTTTGATTTATCTATATAAATATTTCCGATTTAGTTGTGTGTATTGACCTCGGTTGCTGTGGTTACGTGTTGACACCGGAAGTTGTCTCGTGCAACACAAAACTTCTTTAGCAACATGGCTGTGCAAAGCTGGATTGATATCCTAAAATCCTCAAAGAAAACAGCTTTGATAAGCGACGGTGAGTAATTTAAAAAGAAGAGGAATAATGTATTTAAATTGTAAGATTTGTTTCGCCAGCTCGCCGCCATTAGTGTCGTTTCGCCTGACGTTAGTCGTTTTGAGTTGTTCAGTAGCTTCCTAGCTAACATCAGTGTCTCTGGGCAACAAGCAGGTGGCACAACTGTCCCTGTAGCATATTACACGTGTTATTTATCACAAATAGACGGCAAAACAAATATATGTGTGTGCTCAGAAGAGGCACAATGTAATTCGCTGGTATCTGGGTGTCTTTACAGTCTAGTTAAGCGTCTCATTAAAGCATTTAGCTAATTGCTGGTTCTGTTTACATCCATTACAGCAGTTTTCAATTGACCAAAAATGCATTCATATTGTAGTTTACGAAATGAAAGACACATTTAATATGTTGCTTACTATCATAAGAATGGCCACATGTAATGCTGCGTTAGTACTGACGCTAGCTGTTTGTGCTAGAAATACATTATAGTATTCTAGGTTTTGTATGTATTTTTTATTTTTTTTTCTAGTTTGTATGAAAAGTCTTTTCAACTTCTGCCTCCAGGAAAAAGGAAGATCCACTACCTTTTTACAGATGGAAAAGAAATGGCAGAAGAGTATGACTTGAAAACAGATGAGCTCATTGGTAAGAAACATGTCATGAGTTTCACACAGCAGCATGAAGCCGCTGATGTTCTAAATTTTAAAAGCATAAATGTGTCTTATAAAAACGTTTGGTACTTTTCAGTAAGAAAGTGGCGTCATAAAAGCGCACTTGGAGCTCAGGGCCACTGGCAGGTAGAGGTTGGGGAGCCACTTGTGGGCCCCGTCGCGTCTTCGGATTCGGAGGTGATCAAGGAGAACTGCTCCAATGTGGGTTTTCTTTTATGATCTCTGTGACCTTAGAATTACAGTGTAACCGCTTCATTTTCTACTGGACATTTTTGTTTTCTCTCATCCATTTTGCTTAACTTTAGAGAAAACATGAGTAAATGTCACATCTGTGAAATGGATTTGAATGTTTCTGCTTTCACAGCCCGTGTTCTTACGTAAAGACACAAAGACCAGCTTTCAGTGGCGGGTCCGTAACCTTCCCTACCCCAAAGACGTCTTCAGTGTTTCTGTGGAGCCATCTGAGGGATGCATCATCATAAAAACTTCAAACAAAAAGTAAATATGCATGCGAACGCTGGGCTTCCCTTTCCATCTTTACATTCCTGTGTTGTACACTTGTTGCGTGTCATCTTTGTGTCCTCCCTATAGATGGCACTGTTTACAATACATTTGTCTATACAGTGGTGTAATAAACCCTCTCCATGTCTTCCCAGGTATTATAAGAAGTTCAATATTACTGATTTAGATCGCAGTCAGCTGACATTGGACAACTCTGCCATCAGCTTCACTCACGTAAACAACACTTTGATTGTCAGCGTAAGTCCTACACAACATTGTCAAATAAATTAAGCTTTAACAATACTGTTATGTCACCAAATTCTTTAACTATAAAGATGTAACCATTAAAGATATGTGTTCTAACCTAAAAATGTTGAGTGGAGGGACCCAAACAGTATGAGCTCAGCAATCAAAATAAAATGTAATATTTAAACGTTCATTGGACATGATTACAGTGAAGGATTTGCAGGAGGGGGTTGTGGGAAAAATGTTTGATGATTTGATAATTTTGCTTGTCTCTTCTCTCTCAGTATAAGAAACCCGACGAGATCTTAACCCTCGAACAGCAGCTACTAAAGGAGCTGAAGAATCTGAAGGGGACCGGCGAAGGGGACGTCGACTGCAAAACTCAGTGAATTTGGACTGTGGGAGCAAGACGATAATTCTGCGTTGCATTTAAAGCAGAACTGCGCTGCATCGTTTTCCAGTCACATGTGAGCCCTCGTCTCTTTTTCTTGCACTGATCCTTTTATTAAGAAGACCTTTGCATAGTGCCTTTTCAATGGTTCAGCTTCAAATTGTGTCCTGCCATTTATATTTGATACTGACACATTAAGCAAAAAACTGTTTTTATGTCTCACAACTAGATTGATTAACTTCACAGGTGGACCTTGAGTGTTTCTTTCAATTATTTCTTCAATCATTTAATTATTTACATTAAAAAGTTGAGTTGTATTACAACAGTGTCTAATTGTGGTTTGTGTTACCAAACCTACTTGGGAGCAATTTTGATGGGGGTCACATAACCTACCGCCCTCCTTTCATTGATGTCCTTGTAAAACACTCAAAACACACAATGCCTCATCCCTGTTCGTTCCGGGGTCACTGTTACGAGCACAACCCATTTGTGTAAACTGAATACCCTCGTGTTCTTTGCATGTAGTCGGCCACCCTGAAAGCTATTACTGAAACTCAGCGAGCAAGCTAGTGTTACTGTTTTCCTCTACAACAGAGGGTCATTCTGACTCTAACTACATATACACAAGTCAGCCATAGTTGCAACCATCGCAGGGTTTTTTTCCAAATGGATTTGATCTTATTGACTAACAAGGACAAATATAAAGCCGGTACTTTGTGCTTTTTCGCTTTTTTTTATGTACATATGACAGGTAAAGAAGAAAAAGAGTTGTACAGATTCATGCTTCGAAAAGGGGATATTTGGTTACTATTTCACCAGTTTCAATTAACAAAAAACAGTCCAGTCAGAAATACATAAAACAAAACAGCAGTGCTGTTTAAAAGAGACAATGGCGTTTAAATAGAACCTGTTTCAACCTTTGTGATTCCTTGGATTTTTTTGTACCACTTGTCCAAACCCAGAGAGCAAGTGTAAAAAGCAGAGACAAAACCACAGGTCTCTTGCACTATTGTGCTTTGTCTTCTTCTAGATGGAAAGAACAGGGATAAAAAATTAAAAAAAAACAGCCTGTCCTGTTGTTTTGTAAATTCTTTTGAAACATTTGACAAAAATGAAATTCCATGCTTGATTGGTTTTTAAAGGTTCTATGTAAATACTACTTAAATCTATCTTGTAACTAGTATATTCTGTTACCAAGCATTCATTGTAAAGTCTTTAATTTTCACAATTTAATTCTTTACAGTCTTCACAACTGGAGCTGCTGTAAAACAAATTCAGCAGCAAACACCAACTAACAAATTGGACATCCAGCTCATGCACTGTGAGAGCAGCCGAGTCCCTCTGTTCAGGGTCTTCTTCCTCCCCTGTCGTTTGGCCTCTGATGGTCATGCTCAACCGCTTCTGGGAAGAGGGTTTCTTTTCTGCCTCCCTTTCATTCCCGAATGCCTCTTCCCAGCCATTCCCCCTCTTTCAGCCGATGCCACATTTTGCCACACAGGCCCCGATGCTTTTTCTGCAGCCCTTCAACTCCCCCCCCATACCACCCCTTACCCCTCCCTGTGTGACTGGCTTCTTTTTGATAACTGACCCCTCCTCGTGTTATTATTCGAACCCACTATTGTATAACATGCCCTTTTATATGAGGTTTCACAAAGGGCCCATTTGATCAGAGGGTTACGGTGTGCGATCGTGAGAAATGCAACTACATGGTGGTAACCTTTGTTTGGGCCAAAATGGTGGGCTGACCTCATCGCTTTTAATGCATAGCTCGGGCCATTCAGGCCCAAGTCTCACTTGCTGAGCACATTGAATTCAGTAGCCTGTCACAGATATTGCCCCTCAGTTATCTGGGTCTCCAGCTTGAAGAAGAACAAAAAGAAAAAACAACAGTTTTGGGGGGCAACCAACAATGTATGCTAGCCTTCCATCCCAAAACAACCACACAAAAAAAGCCGTGCAGCTTTGTGAAATGATTCTTTAGTGGTTTTAATATACACTCTACAATAAATATTTCCATCATTTGACGTCATTTACATTTTTACAGTAAAAATATATTCATATATGTAGAAAACAAAAAAAGAGGTTAAAAATTCTCCAGAACGGCCTCCTAAAGGCAGGATATGGTGTCAACTGAGACTCAGATGCTGCAACCACAAGAAAATCCACAGATAGCTGCCTTGTCTAGCTTCATTGTACTCGTGTCTCTTTTAAACATTCTTTGTTGCTGAGCTGGCTAACTTCTAACCAGAGGTTTTCATTCGTGACAAAATTATTGAGTTCTTTTGTGCTTTAACTGCCCCCCGATTTAATAAGTAAAAATCTGTCCTATAGTTTGTCTGAATTGGAAATAACTAGCAGATTAGATAGTCAATGGTTACATACAATCCAGTACAAAGAATTACACAGTCCACAAAATGAGGCAAAAGGTGTATGGGCACTTGACAGTAAAAGTTAATATCTCGGGAGCGCTTGTTTCCCCTTGTAGTGGTTCTTCTGTGCTGGTCCGTCCACAGTTCTCCCTCAGCGGTTTCACTACTCAGCGACCCCCCGAGCGCTGGTGATGGGAATGTTTAGTCCGCTTGGTCAAAGGGTGCGCAGGGACACGGAGAGGTAGGACATCAAACGGTCTCCTCTCGCTCAGCAAGTGGCCCCTGGGCAGACGCTTCATGAAGTGGGCCTCCCTCTGGTGCTGCTTGGTCTTGGAGGCCTTCCTCGGACGGCCTTTGCGCGTGAAAGCCATGTACCAGCCCTCGTACTTGGCGTTCTGCAGCGCCGTGTAGTTGTTTTCCAGAACAATCTCAGTGAAGATGCAGTCTTTACCTCGACCTTTCCGCTGGGGAAAGAGAAGGGGGAGAAGTTGAGGTACCTCAGACCATTTCAAGGAAGCGGAAACATTCTCTTTATTTTCAGACAATCAAATACCCTTTGAAACCTTGAGCGGGCTGATCAGATAAATTAAAAATCAAATTTGTTATGGCTCCAAAATTGTGTCATAAGCTGTATATCTGGAATAACGTTTCCAAGTAACAAATCTTCAAGATGTGGCTATAGTCATCCACCAAACTATGAATTGCAGATTACCTTGCCGATCAGCTTCCCCCTCTTGTTCATGCATATGTAATATCCCGTCTTCACTCCTTTAATGCGAACACGACTTCCAAAAGAGTCCGTCTCTACCTCCAGTTTAGCTGTGGATCACAAATAATGAAATAACAGTTATGAAACTGGGCAGGGGTACATATTGTGATGTGTTACGGTGCCCGAGAGAAATGTATTCTTTATGGACGCCGAAGTCTGGAACTACATCATGTTCATCATTTAATTGTTTCTACATGAGCAGTGAACCAGAACCATGAAGATCACATCTAAACTCCCTCTTCCTACTCCTTTTTGTGGTCCAGTGGCAGGAGCACGCAAGTCTTCCAGAATAGCACCAAATGATAGTGATTTTGCACGGCGCGATTGTTGTCGAACGTCTGTAAGCGATGTGCTGTGATGCAGCTCGGCCTGGGGATGAAGGAGAGTGAGATCTCTGCGGTCAGGGACGCAGCCACGAGCACAGAGCAGCGGTCAGAATTGGGCCGGTTACAAGAGTGACACCCACTTAAGATGTATAGCCAATGTGTGCATGACTGACTCGCTCTCTCTCTCTTTCTCTCTCTTTCTCTCTCTCTCGCTTTGTGTGCATACATGTGTGTGAGCAGGCCGAGAAATGTCAAAGACAAAAGAGCACACAGGAGAGGCAAGGGGAGGAAAAGGTATAAAGTGAAGATGCTGACTTCACCGCTCCTTATAAATTGAGTCATACATTGAGTTGTAAAGCAATGAAAATTCCTCATAAAATGTGCCTCCAAAAAAGCAGGCAGCAGGCATCGAGAAGGGGATGATGGTGGTGGTGGCTGCGGTGGAAAGATGGCTGGACACACCGAAGTCCTTTGGTGACAGGATTTCTGCTCCATTCAGGGTTAAGAATGTTTTCCCTGCTAGAAACAAAGCCTTTCCCCCCGTGAAGTCCATCATAACAGGTGTCAAGTACTTTCTAGAGTACAAAAACGCCAGAGATAAATCATCTTCATAAGGCCATAAAAAGGTGGCAACACTGATGCCACTAATGTTTGGACTTGCTGTTTCTCCTGGCTCAAACATTTCCCTACAGGCTGCCAAAAACCATATAACATTTACTTCTTTTCAGCACCGTTGCGTTTCAGCAAATTTTCGTGTTTGCAACGTGAAGATGTTTAATATTTTATTGTTGCCTAGAGTTATAAAAAGCATTTAAATGTAAGAAAGGATGGCCTGGGGCTTTAGGTAAAGTTTCAAACACTATAAAAGTGCTCTCGCTAAATAGATTAATAAATGTGGACATCCATGACAAATAAAAGTATAATTAAATATTTAATTATAGGCCACATCCGGTAGCATTAGCGTTTTATGAGGCGCGTTAAAAAGCTAATTACACTTATATTCTCGCGATATTTCTCTCATAAACTGCCCGTGTCCTGCCCAAAGACATACAGCTAGTAGTAATAAAAAAAGAAGAAGAAGAAGTTAATTTTGAATTATAAGTTGCGTTGTGGTTTCTTACCGTGCACCGCTCCGTCGTCGCCGTTGGCGTTGACCCTCTTGTTGGCCAGGACCTGGACGTGTTTCCCGCTGGTGCGGCTGTACAGCTGGTAGGTTCGTGTCAACCTGCGGCTCATGCGGTCCGACAGGCG
The DNA here is from genome assembly GCA_029853015.1 of Chelidonichthys spinosus. Classification (NCBI taxonomy): domain Eukaryota; kingdom Metazoa; phylum Chordata; class Actinopteri; order Perciformes; family Triglidae; genus Chelidonichthys; species Chelidonichthys spinosus. Next base: position 16,081,211 of record CM056824.1, on the reverse strand, counting down.
GCTCTGCTCGGTGACATGCTGCTTGAAATTAGGAGGGGACTGCACCGTGCTCTATCGGACAATAGGAAACACATGTCATGAAATATTAAATGACTTTTTAATGTTGCAGATTTTTTTTTTTTTTTTTTTTTTTTTACTTTACAACGCAGGGAAGATTGAAAAAAAAAAGGAAACTGTAAAGCTTGCTCAAAGAGCCGCAGCCCACGGTGGGTTATGTCAATCATCACATTTAAGTAATAGTTTTTCTTCTTTCATTTTTGCTGTTGTAGCCAACACGCAGGCCTGGAGTCGCTTCTTTTTTTCTTTTTTTTTTAGAGGCTTTCACGCACCCTCGGGGAAGACATTTCCCTCTGATAGGTTGTTTTTACCACCGATGATCTTTCACCCCTTCTCCACTTCTTTTTTTCTCATTTCAGCCGCTCTCCATCCACACGTGTTTTAACAATTACTTCTTTTTTTTAAAGGTTGGAGCTTACCTCTTTTCAAGATGTTTGAATTGTTGCCAATTGCCATCGCGCTCATAATAAAATGTTGTCATTGTTATTGCAGCCTATTGCACATGTAGAAACGCTGAGTTATTAGCCGCTTACCGAGGCGCCTGCATACCTGTTAACTTTTACCTACTTAATTATAGAACTTTACGCCACATTAATCCTTTTTTTTTTATTGCAGTGGAAATGTGAGTTACCTGTGCGTAAAAGCAAAGCGCCGTGAACTGAAGTAACCTGAGAGAAGGGGGAAAGAAAACAACGTTAGAACATCGAACCTGTGACTACAATTCAGTGAGTTGCCGTGTTATCGTGACACCTCTTTACTTACAGATAACCTAACCTCGATGTTCTCAGCCTCATCTTGTAATAGTTCAAATATTGCTTCATGAATACTCCACTGATTCGCTGCTCGAAGCTCTGGGAAATAAAGTTCCTCCTGATGGGGATTTCAGCTCACTTGATCCCCCCCTGTCGCGACACATAGGCGGCGATAACCGGGACAATTAAGAGATCCGGAGCTGTCAGGGCTCCGTAAACTGGATCCACTCTACTGAACATTAAAACAACACAAAAAAAAGTCCAGAAGATTTGCAGTGCCAATCCCGAATGAAAGTCCGGAGAAAGTGTCGCTGTCACCAAACCACCTCCATCAAAAACTCTCCTTGTCAATCACTCTGTCGGAAATAAATCCTCGCTGACGTTCAACGGCAGAGCAGCGGCGATTACTTTTAGTTTTACGCGCGGGTCGTTGCGCATCGGCGGTGATGCGCGGTGTGAATTTGCTGTGAAATAAAGAAAATGAAAAGAAAAAAGCTGAATGAATCCCACGATGCGGGTTAGTGCAGCGATGCCACAGCTGTTCCTCCCACAAGATGCGCAGATAGTAAAACTCCCAACGTCAACCTTTCCTCCCACACGCGTGTTCCGTGTGCTCGCCCCTCGTCCACGTCCAGCATCTGTCTCCCCTCTCTCCACATTTAAATACTTTAACTTGCGGGAAAGTCAATATCCTCGGCGAGAGCAGGCGGAGCGTCCGAGCCGGAGCCAATTTGAAACTGAATACTTATTAAAACACTTCGCCTGCACCTATTTGCTGACAAATCCACAAACACAAAATCCATCAATGAGTTGAGAGGGAAGGATGAGGATATAAACCACAATGTGTCATGAAGAGAGGAGCTTATTTGTGGGTAAGAGCCACATAAATACCAAAAAACCTCAGCATGTCCTCCAGAATGTTTTTTACACTAAGCTTTCTTCATAATTATTCACATTAAGCCGATTATTATTGTATCTCCATCTATGTCAAACCACAGTGTTTAGTGGTTTCCCTCTAAACAGAAATGTCCACATGGAAACATTCCCTGGCATGTACTTAAGAAAATCTACAGTTACATTAACTTATTCCCTGACTGCAGGTTAGAGGTTGTTTGGTAGTCCCACAGGACACACCGTGATGTACTTTTTCATCCTACATATGTTAGTAATATGTATTCCATGTGAACACATGACACAGAATGGTTTTCACATAACATCTAAAGCCTTTCCTTGGATACAAATACTCTCGCTCACAATCACTCTTCCACAACTTTTCACAAACCTGGTTGGATTTTTTTTTTTTTTTTTTTTTTGTCTTGGGCCTGCTGCTGCTTTCACAACGTGGCTTCATACACTACAACATGCAGTTATATTATAATTATTAAGCTTTCCTTCAGTTTGCCTTCAAGGGAACGTGACTGCGGTTTTTTTTTCTCTCTAAATGAAATAGCTTATATACAGTCACACTATCACAGCTTATAGGCAAAGTATTCCTAAAGCTCTTAAAGGTGTAACATGTTACTCCACTTTTGTTAAAGTGTTACATTTCTTAGATAGACGAGATCAAATATCTGTCTTTCTATCTTTGGTTTTGTGACAGAAAGATGTCGTCAAATTTTGAAAGTGAATTGAGCTTCCTTAAATAAGTGAGAGCATGTGGATGGGAATGTGACACTCTCCCTTCACACTTCCTGTGTGGGCTGGTGAAATAAACATTGTGGACGACCATATAGGCCTACGCATTAAATCAGAACAGTGCTAATCTACAATATAGGTTCCCTAACGTCAAGCCTCAAACCAGAATTATTGTCCAAAAATCAGCAAAAGAAACATTTTTGAACAAGGGCTTTTACCTGTGAGTGTTCTCTGTATGAACACTATGGGAAACTTTTGCACCCTTCACACAGCACAGCTGTACAAGAGTAAAGTAGGCCATAATATATATATAATCATGTGAGTTTGGTCAATGTCTTAGCTGTAAATCAGTCATTTCAGCCAATGCAGGGGATTTAGAGGGTGAAAATGGACCTGCCTTATTAGTTCCAGCGGGACACTGTAACAAGTGATTTTGCCACCTGGAACAATTCAGCTCTTTGTTCTTTCATATTTTGACCCCTATGAAGCAATGATCGCACATCCTAAATCTGAAATCCACATGCATGATAATTAAAGAGAATGAGTTTTATGAAGACCACACAATGGCTCATCAAATGTGCGCATTTGACCGTCTGAACCCGCAGATTAGTTCTGTCACGAGTCATTTAAAGAACATTTGATTGGGGAGGAGTAGGAGACGGTGACATTCTGTTTACGAAGTTAACTCAGACTTCACATTCTTCTTTTAGTCGCATGTCACATACATTATTCTGGAGCGGGAACATTTCTGTTTATTGTCTGAAGTGAACTAAATTCAATTTGTTCAAAAATATGCAAATAAATGAATGGTTTCCATCCACTCAACTGTTCTATCTGTCAACATCCCCTCTTCAAACAAGCATCTGAGTTTCATATGTCGGGGAGCACGACAGTATTTCATTGCAAGATGGCTTTTATTCTCCCTAAGATACTTGCAGGCGTGGTTCCTTAGACTCTTGTCATGGCCTTGGGTCAGCCAAGAACCGACAATGACAGAAGTCTTGAGCGCTAGGAATGCTGTGTATTTCCCCCATTTTCAGTTTATACTTGAAAGTAACCAGTGGGGGGATTCTGGAAAGAATACAAAAAATAGTTAGGATTTTATTGCAATGGCTGTGTGTGTTTAGACAAAAAGTACACAAAAGTTCAGTCTTTTGTTTCTCTCTTATTTCATTGTTTGCATTGCAGTGTGGGAATTACTTTCATTCATTTTGTTGAAAAGTTGCCACTTGTGCTGAAACAGAAAATTCACACATTTACTGATCTAGTTTTCTTAAGGTAATTGTTCAACATTTTGGAATGTACACTTGCACATGAGAAGATTCATCCCAAATCACTGAATAAAGGTCTGCACTCGTTGCTGGGAAACCTCACAGTGACTCAGAGGACCAGCCCAGAAATAGTCATAATCAAGAGTAAAACCCACATTTGGATTAAAGAAACACGATATAATCTGTTATTCAGTCATCTTTAGAGATTCTCGTAGGTGTGATTTTTTTTTTTTTTACTTCAGACAGAGCCAGAGGAGTTGTTTCCTAAGGTTTCCAGTCTTTGCTAAGCTAAGCAAAGCTAACCAACTGCTGTCTATAGCTTCGTTTGTAATGTGCAGCAACGAGTCTTCTCGTCTAATTCTCAGCAGGAAAGCAAATCAGTGTAGAAAAGTTATTCTCATATCTGCCTCAACATCTTTACTTTTTAAAAAAAAAACTTGGCTGAGAACATTTGTCCAGTGCAGTGCAGTCGGTATGTCTCCCTGACTTCACTACAGTCTAGAACAGCCACTTACAATTTAGAAACAATTCCGTCTCTGCAAACATTAATGGCATTTGGTTAAGGTGACCTGTCACAGGTTTGCCTTAAATTCTCCAGACTCTTACATGAAAGGTTCCTCTGAAACATGATCAAAAGCTTTCATTTTTTATTCTATTTTTTTTTTTTTTTTTTTTTTTTACATACCTAACTGGCTGCCGCCTCACTCCTGAGATTCTCTAGCGACCAGCGTTTCTGCCCTATTAATGAGTTTGAGAAGAGTTGACGCAGGTCCAAGTTTTGCCTCAGATCCTGACTGCTTTTGTCTTTTTTCTCTTAGTCTCCCAAAGCTGCTTTTCACATTTGGATCACAGTTTGCTAACTAATACAAAGCCCCGGTATCAGCGAATGAGCCACAAAAACAGCAATCACCGGACGCTGTGAAAAAAAAGAGGAACTTTTTTATTTTGGCAAAGACGCACATTGGTTATTCTTAGAAGAAGAGTGACTGAATGTCTGAAAAGGCCCCAGAGCAGACTACCATTCAGTGAGAGGTATTATTCCTCCTAGCTAATGTGAGACATAAAAATACACACTGTTGCATAAGGCAGAGCCAATGGAAAGGTAGACACCATAGAGGAACAGGAAAAAAACACAGCCAGAAAAGAAGAAGGACAGAATATGAGAGAGAGAGTGAGTGAGAGAGGGAGTGTGGAAAGAAAATGTGGGATGTTGTGATTCCCAGTGTCATCTGGTAGCAGTGTCGCTCACCGCCGAAACCTCAGCGGCTTTTTAGAAGAGGAAAAAGACTCTTCAGTCACCTTTTGTAATTATGCACTGCTGCTTTGTTGCAACAACGTGAACCCACACAATGCTGGCCACAGTTACCTTGATCTGGCTCAGGTGTGCTGACTGTTTGCTCCTGGTGTGTTTGCAGGATGACATACGTTGTTGAAACTGATTTAAAACACTTTTATTCCTTCATGACATCTTTTGTTACTTTAGATAAAAATTATACTGACTGACATAATTAGTACTTGAATAAGCTGTCCTTTATAGAGGATTTACCAGTTGTAATTAATGGCTTTATTGATGTTAATCAACCACTAATTACTTCTGTGAATAATAAATACACTTTTGGATCTCCAGTACTTGCTTTGTCTTCTTTGCACTTGAGCTCCTCATGGACACGCCCCCAATGGACTATGTGACCTCTGACCTTCTACGAAATGGCGCTGGAACTGGACCAACATTAATTTATTAACAACTTATTGGCTTTTACAACTGCAGACTTGGCTTATTTAGGACATATTGTAATTTCAATTTATAGCTGACATACTCACTTTGGCAGTAAGCTTATTGGAAACTCCTAACCTGTTATTAATGAATTAACATTTACAACTGCACACTGCAAAATTTTACGCTGTGAATTCACAATAAATTATTGGATAAATTTTGCATGACTTTCACAGTAAGGATTACAGCAATATACTGTGAATTAAGTCACAGCAATTTACTGTGATTTCAGTATTGTGATATTACAATGCATTGTTGTAAAAGCACAACTGTATACTGTAACTTTACAGCTTCTATGGCAATGCAAGTACTGTGATATTACAGTACATTACTGGGGAATTACAACCTTTTGCTGTACATCATTACAACAAGGCCCTGTACTTTTACTGTGAATTCACAATAAATTATTGGATAAATTTTGCATGACTTTCACGGTAAGGATTACAGCAATTTACTGTGATTTCAGTATTGTGATATTACAATGCATTGTTGTAAAAGAACAAACAACTCTGAGGTAAAGTCAATGTTAGCCCAATGGCATATTTATTTACAAATAAATATTTTTCAACATTAAGCAAATGTCAAGAAATTCAAGAATACAAGAAATTCAACTTCCTAGTCAAACTTTCCAAAGCCATCTTAAAATGCAGAGAAATTGTGCAGAAACTTGCGAGTGAACTACCTGTCTCACTATGATGGCCACTCAAAGTCAATAGGTTTCCTCAAAAGGGCGCTCACATGAGGGTTCATTGTTGTCCGCTCCTTGGTCTTTGAGCCTCTTCGAGGATTGATGCCCAGGAAGCACCTGTTAATAAGCAAAGATAGTTTCAGTTTTTAATAGATTTATGAATGAGTTTGCGAGATCAGGATGGTCTCAACAGGCTAGCCTCAGGTACCTCCATTGTCAGCAATTTAGAACTCAAGACAATCATTGAGTTGGAAGCCTGTACTATAATGTGAATTACAAGGTTAAATGAGATCTTTATACAATACCTTTGAATGAACTCCAGCGTCGCCGATCCAGCAGCAGGATACTCGAGGTTGAAGACTTAATAGCTGCTGAAGAAAGCAGCTACTCCGTGTAAAAACAAAGGGTGTGGTCCCATCACGACATGTCCCTCGATGGAAATCAGCCATCCAGAGGGCTTCATCATGTCACCTGAAAATGAATAGATACAACATCATGAGCACTTTGAGATCTGCTTCAGATACAAAGGGCTATACAAATGTAATTTGTTATCATTATTATTATTTATTGTGGTGATGTAGATTTCTAGAATCAAAACAAAATACTGAGTTAGAAATGTCGACACTAGATCCAAGTAACATTACCTTGAATGATCAAGCAGGAGGTGCTGGGGCGTTCTGGAGTACTAATGTCCACAGTAGTGGCACATGGCTGTAACATAGTAACACACAATAGCATGGATTTAACATTAAAGGATAAATACTGTTCATTGTCAGAGGTAGTAAATCATAAAAGGTAATCAATGGCTTCTAATGTAATCACTCATTTTACATTTTAAATATATAAAGGATGCGTCAGGTGGTAGAGCTGATGGGTCAGGTGGTAGAGCTGATGGGTCCAGTGGTAGAGCTGATGGGTCCAGTGGTAGAGCTGATGGGTCAGGTGGTATAGGCCCAGCAGCCTGCAGGTAGGACCCCTGCTGCCTAAACATGAATTTGCAGTCCTGTGTGTTTTCTGTAGCAGTCAGTCACCCCACACTAGTAATAATAGGGGGCATTAGTATGTTGTTTTGTGTGCTGAACAAAGTTATACACATTCTCATACACATGCTCACATCCAACCAATTTACAGTGGAACATTGTGGTGCATTTTAACTCGTCACCTACCTGATCTATTTCTCCTCACTCTAAGCCGGACACTGAACAAGATAGTTAGCCTGATCTAGAAAAAAAGAAAAAGGAGAAATTACACAAAGGCAACCAACAATATGAATTTCAGTTTGAATGCAGATTATGATCATGAGTATGTTGTAAAAAACATGATCTCTACATAAAACGTAATGGACATTTTTGGAGTTGCATCACCTGTGTACTGCGATATTATCCCTAGCTGAAACTCGATCGAGAGCAAAAACGTTTTTGCAGAATAGTAGCCTATCCATGCATGGCGAGCAGCTGGTCTGTGTGGAATATCTCTAACGATGCAGGGAGCCGCTACATGCCCCATAGACTAGCTAGTCATTAGCCCGCTTAGATCGGCTACCGTTCGGCAAAACCACTTTTGCTCTGGATTAAAAAACGAACGGGAAAGTAAGTGAAAAAGTTGGTGCTTAATGTTGCTACGTGTACTTTTCATTGCGTTATGTTCGGCCACATAGCCCCGGTTTGATATGAAGCTGAACTGGAGGATGCGGGTGTATTGTTAGCTTCGGCTAACACGGGTAACCCACTGTCTCGGTGCGGAAAGACCACTCATGAGAGGAGAATAGTGACGGCGACATTACGCGAATATACAGCAAAACACCGCCGCCGCACGCGCTCACCCAGAGCAGACGAGCCCCGCGAGCGAACATGACGACAACAATACCAGTAACAGTCCGTAACGAAATGACATCCGAGTGGAAACAACGGCCCGCTACTGACCAGTTCAGCTTCAAATCAAACCTGGGCTACATGGTCTAACCATATGACACATTGAAAAGTACACGTAGCGACATTAAACACGAACGTTTTCACTTCCTTTCCCGTTCGTTTTCCTTCTTATTTCCCTCTCGTCTTATTGTTCTTATCTCACGTAGCAAATCGTTGCTAATCGTGCTAGCAGCCGTTTGCTAGCTAGTATGATTACTACTGCTATTAGCAAATGCTGTGAGATAACGTTCAATAATTTCGGGCAGTAAATATTATTATCATACTACAACAACATGGGTGTAAGTGAGTTATGCATGCTGCTCACCTTCTCCATTCAGTCGGGATGAGAAGAGGGAAACCGCTGCGCCTTCAGTTCAAACCAAGTTCGGTTATGTCATGTGACTTCCCAGGGTATAGTTCAATACAGTATTTCACTGTAATAATACTGTTGAATGCTGTGAAATCCTTGCATTTTTTACTGTGTTGCTGTGATATTACAGACCTTGTTGTGATATAACAGGGGTTTTTTGATTGCAGGATTTTACAGTAAAATTAGAGTTAGATGCTGTAAAAATCCAAAGATACTGTAGTTTTTACAGGTATTCATTGGGATATTACAGGGGAACTAAATTACAACAAGTTACTGTAAAATAATACTGTTATTTATTGTGAAATGCAGGTAATTTCTAACAGTGCAGACTTGATGGTTTATTACCATTTAATAATGACTTATGGCTGGATCAACCAATTAGTGGTCACAGGGGAAAAAATGCTACTGATCCCCTTCCTACCACCTTCTGTGCATGTCCATTAACAACATAGTTATAACAACAGACTTGATGATTTATTACTGTTTATCAATGACATACTAACATTTTTAGCAGCAGACATCTACTATTTATAAATGACTTATTAACATTTATAACGGCAGATTTAATAGTTCATTAGAACCATTAAACGTTGGCTTGACTTCTATCTGGAAAGCCTAAAGTTAATGTCATGAATGTATTATAACTGATTAAAAAGCATTAATAAAAACAATTATTAACATTAATGACAACTTATGGACACCTTATAAAGGGCAACTTATTAAAAGTGGTGATGATAATGTTTTTTTACTGGATACACAACTGTTATGTAGACGTGTTCTTGACCCTGTGAATTAGCATTTTTGCATATCTTGCATAAATGTATTGTACATGCATGCAGAGCTGTCTGCGACATATTTCTACGATGCCCATAAGTACTCATTTTGTTTTTATTCAAATAAGGGTAGACAAGGAGACATATTCTAGTCTTATTTTTTTGTTGTCATCTTAGAAATGAATTTGGACTGATGGAAAGACAGCGTGAGAACGACAGTAATTGTGCCACTAAAATGAGGTAATCAGGGTGGGGTGGGTGGTGGGGGACCTTTCGGTCACCCGGAGCAGCTCAGTCCCACAGTGATGATGATTTGGTGAGTGGGCTGTGTGTATGAGTGGTGGTGTCACGGTGCCAGCGCCTGAGCAAATTGTTACGGTGAGAAAATTCGGAAAATCAAGTCAAAGTTCTCGCCACCGAATGACGTTTGAAGTACTCGTGTTTGAGCGCAGCAGAGAGCTTGAATGGCTTTTTAACTGGATGAAACGACTGTCTGGGAATGACCCCAGTGTGTAGAAGTGATTAAGGGGACCCAAATTTGCCATAACCCAAATGTGTTTGCATAACGACTTTGAGCGGTGTTCCTGGTGGTTTTAAATAAAGCCCTCTGTTGAAGCTTTTAACAACTGTCGAGCAGAGCTGTTCTGTTTTGCCATTTCTTTTGGTAGGCTTGTTTTCAAGAATCTCAACAACAATTTTATCATTCAGCGGGTCTTAAATTACTCATTTCCACTGTCAGAACAGATGAAACTGAAAGCGATGAAGACAAAGGGGCCCACAGTGGCATCTCCATCAATTCCCCGTGAGGAAAGGTGTGTGTGTGTGGCGTGAAGTGCTGGCAGTGAGGTAGAAAGCTGCAAAGTTGTCGTTGGCTCGGTCGAAGTGGTCTTCCTTCCCAGCGACTTGGATGTTTCCCCCGAATTTCACCCCCATAACCCCCCACCCCGAGTGCAGCGTGATTTACTGTCTTGTAAACACATAGGAAGTAGCATTGAAAATGGTTTAACAAAGTCAATAAAAGCAGACATCATTCCTGGTATCAGGGGGTGCTGAGGGGGGAGGAAGAGGAGGAGGACTGGGGTAGGTATCCTCCCCTCTCTCTCTGCTTTCCCTCTCACTCCTCCATCTCTCCATCTTCGTCTTTTCTCCTTGTCTGTCATCTGTGTCCTCTGTTCTTTCGCTCCTACTTCTTTGAGTTTCTTTTTTACCCCTGTTTTCATATCATCCTCCTTTTCCTCTCACCCACTTCTACCCCCATCCCCCCCTCACTCTCTCTTTCTCTTTCTGCCTTTTTTATTTCATGCGTTGGGCAGTGGACAGCCAGAGCAATGGCTTTAACAGACCTACCTGCAGGGCTGCTTAGGGCGGCTCTTTCATCTGGGTTCTGGAGAAAGAAGCCCCCGGCCCTGAAACAGCTGTGTAGACCTGGGAGTGAGAGGACCATGAAAAAGGCAGAGAAGAAAAAAAAGGAAATTCAATGGTCCTGTGGGAATCATACCTCCCCATGCCTCTCTCTTACTTGTTTTCTCCTTCTCTCTTTCGCTCTACCTTTATCATGCTCTCTTTATCTCCTGCTTTCCCATTAATCATGCAAAGTCTTCCCGTTTTCTTAGTCTCGCCTAAAGTTTGCTTGCAGTTACTCAAACCTAAAACAACTCAGCTTTAGCAGCATCTCCTTTTGGTGCAGATCTCACGTTCTCCTCTTCACCACTAAATCACTAAATTGCCTGAAAACATTATCGAGATGCAGAAATCCTAGGTGTCAGTGAAGGTCAACCATGTGTATTAAAAAAGGAAGTTGTCTGCATGTTTTTGCACTTAAAATAGAAAAGTAATTCATTTTAATTGTAACTAATTAAAAACAGAAAATCTTGCTACTTTTGGGACCTGTATACTCCACCGTCAGTTGAGTTAATATGTCAGACCAGAATAGCAAATACAATCAGCACATAAAAATGTGACAGCCCAGCATTTTCTAACTTTAGCCCCCTGCTGTAGTGTGTAGGTGTGATGAATGTAATATAACTACTGCCTACTGATCAACATAGGGTTACAAACAAACATCACAAAAATCCAAAGAAATCTTTGAACTGAACTAAGTATCACAGCTACAATTTATTTCAAACTAGGTGCTTGCAGGATATTAAATATAATATTGTAATATAAAGACATACATTCTAACTTATTACACTGCATATAATATCTAATTCATGTCATATTTTGAAGATTAGGGTTAAATAAATAATTTAAGACCCTGGTGCTACCCTAGCGGACTCACTTCACAGAAATCCACTAATTGATCTCAGAACTCACAAGGAACTCCAATTATTTTTTCTTTGTTTTAGCGTTTTGCATGATAATACAATTGTGTAGTACCATTTATAAAAAAAGTAAAAAGGTACATTTTCCCTTCATCCAAAGGCTATCAGTCTTTGTGACAAAAGCTTGTACATCTTTTTTGGATGCAGAGAGAGAAGGCAATTAGGGGAAGACCCCAAACAATGCACCGAGGGTGGGAGTTTTTTGGTATCAGTTTTTAATGGCAGATACTTGGACAGAAGTCAAACTGACTGACCTGGCTGGTAGTAATGAATGTCAGCAATGCAGTGGTTGCCGTCAGCAGAGTGGAACAGAGCGGTATAGGCATCCTTCTAGTCTTTGCAAATACAGTGTAGATGGGCCTGAAATAAAAGGTACCTAAAGCCCTCTTCTTCCAAAGCTGGAAACAAATGGAGTTGGTAAACTACGGCACATTGAAATCGCGTCATACCTGAGGCTGAACTTGTCTGGGAATTATGTACATATTCTATGCGCATGCAGCCACAAATGCACGGGTGTTGGTCACCATTGAACGCCGCCAGAAACGCTGCCTGAAGAGGGACAGTTTGTAGCTGGCGTCCGGTAGACAGGTGAACTGACTGTCAACAGTTTTCTGTTACCCACATTGTAGTTTCTCTCAGCTGGGGTCAAACGACAGAAAAAGAAGGCACAAGGTTGAAGCTTCTGGTCGTTAACTGATAGTTGAGGGGACTGACCCTCCTCCAGAGTTGGATGCATCCACCTCCACTATAAACTGACGTGAGGGATCAGGGTGAATGAGCACTGGTGCAGAAGTGAACTGTCTATTGAGATCAGAAAGCTGCATCTGCCTCAGGGGTCCTGGAAAAAGTTTGGTCCAGGGTAGCCATGGATCAGGGGTCAGCCACTCTGTTGTAGTCTCTTATGAAACGGCAGTAAAGAATTGCAAAACCGAAGAACTGTTTTTTTTATATGTGGGTTTATGTCAATTGACTACTGCTTGGATTTTTTTCTGGATCTGCCCTCACTTGCCCCACCTCAATAATATATCCCAGGGAAGGGACAGAACTATGGTGGAATCACTAATTTTTAAGTTCAATTTGTACCATAATATTTCAAACAAATGATTGAAGGGTGGCAAAGGCAGCAGGCACAGAGACAGTTGAAAAGTACAAACATAGATCATCTGCATAAAGAAAAAACTATAGCATTTCAAAGTATGCCATTAATGTGGGGGGTTGAAGTGCTATTTAAAGGGGTTCAATGATGACTGCAACTAATAGACAATAGCGAAAATAGTCTGATTTAAATCTGTCCTAATCAATGCCTGCAGAGAAGAATAGGGCAGCTTAATCTAAGAAATAACGCTTGTCCCAAAACCAAATTTCTCTAATGTGTAAAAAAGAAAATCCCACTCCACTCTATCAAATGCTTTCTCAGCGTCTAAAGATATGAAGGCCTCATGGGTATTAGAGGAGAAGACATTATAAATTGTATTGAATAGACATCTAAGGTTGAGAAGGAATGCCTGTTATGAATAAAGTCTGTCTCGTCCAGAGAAATAACAGATGGGAAAATAGGTTCCAGGCACAGGGCCAACAGCTTTGATAACAGTTTAAAGCCAACGTTCAACAAACTAATTGGGCGGTAGGAGGTGCAGGCCAAGGGATCTTTGCCTTTTTTTAAGAGGAGAGAAATGGAAGCTTGGATCAGAATTTGAGGAAGGCAACCAGAATGAAAGATTAATCGAACATGTACATAAATAAAGGGACTAACTTGCGCCAAAACGTTTAGAAAACTCAGACGGATAGCCATTTGGCCCTAGTAATTTCTCATCTTGTAAGGACAGCGCAGCTGCAATGAGTTTCACAATAGTGATATTGATCCATTATAAACTTCTAAAAGGTCAGTGGTTTGGTTCAATTGGTTTGGATCTGGGGGATTTGATGATAACTGATATAACTGGTGATCTAGTAGGTTCCTGGCCTTGTCATCATATATATGAAACTCGGATATCATTCGGAGCAAAAGTTTGTGTTTCAAATGTTGCCTTTAAGTAGACACCCTCCTTATATTTCTCTGGGGGTGGGAAGGTAACGTTCATGTTGTCAAGTCGGGATATGCACTGCGCCAATTTAGTCAGTTTATCTTTTCTGCATTTTTTTCTCATATCCTGGATGAGATAATCTCCCCCCTGATGTATCTCCCACAGCACCGAAGTGGACACATCAGCTGTTTCATTCAAAGAAAAACTTTTTTTATATTAAATCCTCATTTGAAAGTAAGCGTTTATTAAGACGTCATGGCACACGTGTACATGCAAAGTTCTTAAAAAATACATTCATAGAAATTGAAGCATGGTCCATCTCTTTAGTTTAAAATGAGCTGAGGTTTTAAAATTCGTCTCTTTGCATGGGCACCTAGCTGGCAGAGATGTTGTAAAACCTTGCAAGGTTTTATAGGGTTATTGAGTCCTTTACAGTTAAAACTGGTGCATTTAATGTCTCCCCAAACAAAAATAGCAGTCAAATTTGGTTAGATCATAGCTAGCTAGCCACCATCGGAGGGGAAAACTGAAATTATAGCTATATTATAGCTGCTATATTAGCTATTCCATCATCATATAGAGATGATGGAATCAAATGTACTAATAAAAGATTGTGTGAAGTTACTGCTTCAGCCGGCTCGACCATAGCGGCTCAAGGCTACATTTACGTTTAACACAGAGTAGGCTAATATATGGGAATAAAAATGATGAATAAAAAACGCTGGTTCCACAGCATTGATTTTCATCATATTTATTTCTCATTTAGCAATGTTAAATTGTTGTAGAACTCTTTAAAAAAATAATTAAATGTCAAATTGCTTCCAATGTAAAGCCTAATAATTCCATTTTCCACTGCTGCACCACTGACACATCATTCACATCTTTAAAAAACTATTTACGCTATACGTCTTCATATCTGTGTATTTTATTAGTTATTACATTTCTTAATAAAATTTCAGCTCAGTATCAAACAAACAATCATATTTGTACAGCAGCACTGATGCAATAGTGACTCAGAGTTTGGGCTACAATGTGCACATTAATGGGAGCACAAAACAAATAATTTCTCATCTCTAGCATAATGTATTTCGGCCTCAGCTTCTTCAGAAATAAGAAAGAGAAGCTGGAATTTTGGAGTTGAACGTAATGTCCCTCATGCACCATCATGATCGGACCATTCTGAGGTGAGATCACCGTCCTGGTTTTAAAATTCCTCACACTCCTCCAAGTGGTGGGATATAATAAAAAAAATGAGCAATTGGTGACAATCCATACCACCCCCACGGGTACTGCTCAAATAGCTTCTCTGTTTTATAACTGCTCGGTTTTAGGCGTTCTAATCCTATTGTTGCTACTCTGGACTTACCAACCACACTGTGTACTGTCCGTATTAGTTGATTTGTTTTTGTTGGACACCGTTATGCGTGCTAAGATGTATCGCTGTCTTGGTTTCATGATTGCTTTAGATTGCTATAAGTGTGCACTTATGGCAATCTCAAGTTTTAGGGCGTGTATCTTTGGCTGTGGAGTGTGTGTGGGAATAAGAGTAGTCAAGAAGGCAGATGCTCAATTTTGGTGTAATTGACTTTCCTTGCTGTGCTAAACCTCCCAGCTAACAAGTGCCATGTGTGATTTGTGATGTCACAATACTGATGGACATTTATTCCAATTAATATCATGTGTGGGCCATATGTGTTTTCCCTACATGCACATATTTTGTTGTTGCTGTTAACAGATGGTATGTCAGGGACTCATCTGCCTCACTTGTCATATGAGTAGCTTGGCCTAGACTGAAAGCAGGGGAAACAGCTAGCTAACGGCTAGGTTTTATGTAACTTGTTTAATCCGTACATAACCTAAGCAAACATATTCACTTTAGTTTTTTTAACGTTCAAATAAACTAAATGTAACATGAGTTAATTAGCTTGGATTGATTGGCTGATTTAACTGAGCTGTTTCCCCCTATTTCCAGTCTTTATGCTAAACTAGCTAAACTAGCTAACCGGTGGTTCCGCTAGTACAGCAACAAGAAAGCGATTGAGTGTATTTCCCAAACCGTCAAACTGTCCCAGCCTGCCTTTTCTTGAATAAATGAATCACATAATATCAAGACTACAAAACCATGCTCTCTGACAACTAGAAAGTTCCCATTCTGTTGCGTTAAAGCAACATCAACAGAACCCAGAACCAGCGGAGAAAGAAAGAAATAGATTGCACGTTTTCCATTCTCCTACTAAGTGTTCTAAAGGCCACTTAACGGAGGGGACTTTAATAATATCATAACACTTATGGATTACTGGTTAAGTATTCCAGCAGCACTGTTTCCCCCCTCTGTTTAAAGCCAACTAGAAGATGTAAAAAACTGACCTGTGAATCACCTGGCCCTCCTCTCTCCTTCCTCCTCCCCACTACTACTCTCCAGCAGAATCTGCACAGAGACGAAAAAGTGAGAAGGTTAATGTTGGGGGGGTGGGGGGGCAGCTGGTTAACACGAGGGGCTAATAGTGTGGCAGGTAACAGAGTGAGAAAGCAGAGAAGGAAAGTCCACTCTAAGGGGGGGGTATAGAGAGTGGACGGGTCGAGTGTTGAGTGCTGTTGTGTTTGTTTAGTCCCCTTCAAAGGCAAGCTTAATTATTTTACCATGCTGTGCCTGCAGAGACTGCAGGATTCATGGGCTGCTCTTAGCCCCTATCTCTTCCAACCAACTGAGGGCTTAACCCTTGAAACACTTCAAACGTTCACATGCAAGAAAATGTTGGACTCCTATGTTCAGCTCATTATCCCCAACAATAAAGAAAAGAAATATATACCTTTACAATATTGTTTTTTGTTTTTTTTATCAAGTATGACTTGATACTCACTGTGTCTCAAATCGTCTGATACTGAACCAACTGATGACTGTCCAACCCAGCAAATCATCTTCACTGAGATGAATCAGGCTGGACTGGTGTTCACTGCCTGCTTTTCACCAGTGGTTTCAACAAATTTGCAAAGTGGAAACAGATCAGTAAAGTTGTCAGAGTATGAAAAAAAAGTGTTAACTACTCCTATAAAAGCAGTGTAGATGTCCCAGTAATAGTTTGACATTTTGTGAAATGCGCTTATCAATAGTCACATCTGGGTTGTTACTTCTCCACAAAAATCAAATTGTAAAATTGTGTAATGTTGTGGTAAATTTACAGAAGGTAAAACCGCCAACCACCGTCATTCTGTCAAATTACAAACAAGAGGATACAGCATATTAGTTGAGCTTTAAAATGTGCTGGTAGGCATTTTGTTACCTTTGGATGGAGCCAGGCTAGCGGTTTCCCCTCGTTTCCAGCCTCTATACTAATTTAAGCTCACTGGCTGCAGGCGGTAGCTTCATATTTTCTGTACAGTCATGAGTGGCATCAGTCTTCTCATCTAACTTTCAGCAATTATTTCTTTCCTGACCAAGCACCGTAGTATGACGTAGGAGGTAATTTTGAGTTAAACCTAGTTGCAGGCTTTCATTGCTTTGTTGAATCGCTGGATGGGTTTGGGCTCTATAAATGTGTCGGGATAGGATCCAATAACCCGTTTAAAGTCCTGACACATAGTTGAGAAACCAGATTTTTACACTATTTCAAGTTCCTTTTAATTTAAAAGATGTGGTAAAGGCTTACATTTACTAGATATTTGACACATTCATAACACATCTATGAATACATCATTTACCATCTGTGATACATACTTTTCAAAACATCTGGAACGTAAGAGTTTGTCCACGGCATTATTTAACTGCAGCTGTAGTGTAACTTGGCTGGAGGTGTGCATGCCAGCAAAGGGATCCATTTCACAGCTCTAGAGATAAGGAAAGGACAACAAAGAAATTAAGATTGGTTGTATGGCTTTGGGATGTTTTAGTTGATAAAAGCCAAAAGAAGCTCCATCGATGCTTTTAAATGACATAGGTACTTTTCACTCCATTTTTACGGCAGCAGTATCATGTACAAAAGCACAAGGATTTTGAACATTAAAAACTTATTGACTCCTTCAAATAAATTGTCTAACAGGAGTAGTGTCAGTGATCACTCAGCCCTGGCAAGCACACAGCAGATCACTTTACATCAAATGGGAATGCCAGTCACTTTAGGAATTTATATGTGTTATTTCTATGGTCTAGACAGTCTAGGACAGATGTCATGGAGATGTAAAATTGGACCTGTTCCATAAAGGAAATTAACTATGCAAGATGGTGACGGTGTCTGCAATATAAAAAAAATATAAAAGCTACATCATAACAAAGAAATCGTATTTTTCATAAAACATGTGAAATATAAAAGTCAGGTAAATCCACGTATTCCCAGCTTGGTATCAGATGTCTCAGAGACATACTCATAAAAAAATACAAAACAATGTCATACTGTAAAACTTAACGTAACATTGCTCCAGTAGTGTCATAAATGCATTCATTTAAGAAATTCTTCAAGAAATGTCAAGTATTTTCTGTCAGTATTTGCATTGAAAGTATGTTAAGTTACTTCTCCCCACTGGCAGATTTTTTTTCTCAACCGTCCTTTTAAGAAAAATAATATTTTAAGAGCCCTAACTAGATTAAATGACTTGTAAGATTTCCTGCAGTGTGAGAGCACCCAGGGTGATTTTTCTGGGAATACCATTTTGTGCTCCATAACTACCAATAATACAGACTAAAGCTCGTTGGGGTATAAAAAGAAATAAATACTCTGAGGACTCACAAAGTCACTCCTTCATCTGCTGAACAGTTCCAGATTTCACTTCTCAGTGGCATTACAGCTTTGAGGCTTTGTGCTGTGACTTTCTGGCCATTGAGTTGATGCCTTCATTGTAACATAGGTTGACAATTAACAGCTTTACACTAAATATCACAAAGTCTCTCTGAACAAACAAACCCCCCCCCAACGGGGGAAGCCTCTAAAAAGTCTAAGTCCAATTAGGCTAAATGGATTCTCAGACACTGTTTCCTTCAAGCCTCCATGAATGACTACAAGTAGTTGCCCTGCTGATGGGTTGCCAGCCCCAGGGATGCGGCTCTGTTGCTGACCCTGCTCTCTGACCTCCCTGTGGTGGGGAGCCAGTTAAAAAAAACAATTTCCCCCTTTTGGGATTGACATGCGGTCATAAAAAACCTTGTCACTTCACATATTGTGACTAGACAACTTAAGCCTCTGCTTGACAGGAAACATAAAGATCATCACACGTCATTGAGAATTAAAAAATAAGAGATCTTTTTGTAATACATGAATCTTGACTGAAAATATCAACAATAACAACTATTTTATGATCCCCAGAGGATCCCCCTTCCTAACTTTGGTGGTGCCATAACCTCAATTGATGGGATTGGCTCTTTATAGACACAAACATGGGAAGGATTGAACTTCAGCATGTAGCATTTCATTGGGAGCATGCTAGTAGCCCATGCTAATGTTAGCATTTAGCTCCAAGCTCTGCTGTGTTGAGTAGACTAAATGGTAAATGGACAGGTACGCAGGAAACACATGACGTTTCATTTTCAAATTCCAATTTGATGCGGAATGCAATCCAATGTGTGGATTATAACATACACATCACAACAAATTTATATAGACGCCAATCATGATGTCAATCCCAACCCTACGGTTGTCAGTCTGACGAGGGATAAGGATCTGAAAGCAAGGTGGGGCGGTTTTTCTCTGGGTTCCGGGTGTAGCCAGCAGACATCTGGGCCAAGACTTACTTTTTTCTGTTTATAGTCTGGTCAGCAACTTGAGATACAAGGTTGGAGTTGAGAGGCGGCGTGAACGACCGAGTTATTTCACAAGTAGTGAGTTTACAAGCTGATATCTATCTGCTTGCTCCTCCATCTGTATGACATCTCTTTTCTATCTGTGGTCTACGTTCTCCCCCCGGGGTTTTGCTCTCTGCCCGACCCTCCTTCCTGTACCCTCCTCTATCCCCTTCTCTCCCCTCCTACCATTTATCTGTCTCTCGCTACCTGCTGTTCCTCTCCCCTTTCACCCCTCTCTCACCCTCCTCTTCTTCCCTGTTCCCCTCTTTCCTTCTGTGTTCGGCAACCTGTGGAACCAATTAGACCTTGTCAGTGGGGGGGCTTTTGCCACTGTCGTGTGGTCGGTTTAACCTGACGCTCCGAAAAGGACCTCGCCTCATCGTGCGACCACCACCATCTTGTCTGCCTCAGTGGGTGGGTTTGAGACGGCGGGGTGGGGGTGTACATGAACGCAGGGACCACCAAGGCTCTTTTGAACCCCTGTCCTCAGTAAAATCCCAAATGTGGGGGGTGACTTGCTTTACTGTAAAAGAGATAGGACGGGAGCCAATGGAAGATTTTTGAAGCGCTCCCTGAAACGATACAGAGTAACATCACAGAAACGCTGTGAAGTAAGCCCATGACATAAAAAGCGTCCCTTCCTCGTTCTCCATCTTTATATTTTGTGCATGATTATGTTGCAGACCTGTTGGGATACGGTTCATCCTCTCTAGGAGGAAAACAAACTCCTCTTTTAGCACCAGGCCGTCTCCTTTCACCCTCTTTTCACCCTCACCCCAACTGCCTGGAATGCTTTTAACAATTCACTGTCGGACGCAGAGCAACATGGGACGCTGGGAGATTGTCGCATTCCAAGCAGGAGCATTTTTTAGTCGCTCTTCACGTGTCAATCAGCGACACTATCGCCTTGTCGCCCCTTTAAACCCCCCCACCCCCCACCAAGACACACAAACAGACATACACCAACCCCGTGAGTCTGCAGGCTGCGTTGCTGCATCTCAGTTTAAGGACACGTCGTCGATGTGTTAAGCACCTAAGAATGCGGACCTTATGGCGGGTGTAGACACACAAACACATTTCCCCCAGACTTCCCACAAAGGACTCTTCCACGTCCAACATCTTTGATGTGGGTCACTGAGGAGCACCTCTCCTCTGGTGAAATGCAGAGAGTAGCAGGTCTCTTTTAACAAGGAGACCCTGAAAAAAAAAAAAAAAAAGGTATAGGTTTCCAGCCTCATAACTCTTCTAAACTATTTTTTTTTCCACTTAGGATGATTTCAGGTTTGAGTCCAGGCTCAAATTTTGTTGTTTGAAAATGTACAAAATACAGTAAAAATAATTTAAAAAAGCAGCTCAGTCCTTTATTTTGTTGCTTGATCTGAAATGATAAGCAGAAAAAAGGGTCAGGAAGGGCGCACACACACACACACAGGCCAACTTTCAACAGCTCTCCACCCAACACACACATTCTCTCCGTTACAGTTTGGATAACAGTCCTGGTGAAATTCCCTGGCACATTATCAGTGCGTTGAAAGCACCTGACTGGTATGTGACAGTAGCAGTTAGTGACAGTTCTCCTTTAAAGGGAGGGGGGCAGTGTGGGGGGTAAAGGGTTGATCCATTTGATACACGTCCTGCTGGATACTTGACAGGAGCTGTCAGTGAGCCGAGGGGAGGGTGGTGCTTATCGATCAAACACCCTCCCTATCTGCCACTCAGACAGATAGGACCTTCATGTCCTGGGGAGGGGGGTCTGCGGGCTAGGGTGTGTGTGTGTGTGTGTGTGTGTGTGTGTTCTGTTTCTGACTTTAAATTTGAAAAAAAAAAACAAAGCACTGGAGCATTTATTTATTCTATGTATGACAATGTACTGCAGATCTTAACTTGTTTATTGTATATTTTACTAAAGCAACCAATGATTACTTTCATCATCAATTAGACTATTTTTGTATAATCATATAATCAAATCATTTAATCTCTGAGAAGTACCGATTACAATTTCCCAAAACCCAAGCTGACTTCTGCTAACGGCTTCTTGTGTCTGACCAACAGTTCAAAATTCAAAATTATTATTTTGTAATATTAGTATTATATAAATGGCAGAAAATCAGCAAAACCTCCTCACATTTGAGAAGTTTAAACCAGCAAATACATTTTGGTTATTCAAATGAATAGTTATTTTCAATGTTCTCATTTTCAGTGAGCTGGACTCATTTGATGAATAGATGACTTTTTTAGTGTTAATCCCAACAAAGCATTTTTAAATACAAACTTTATCTCATTATGATAGAAATGAAATCAGCCAATTCACGTTAGTTGAAACTCTCATCAGCTGATGTTGAGGTTTACTGGTAAAAGCCTTACTCTATAGAGTCAAAAAGTATAGCAGCATTTCAGAATATAATACAATTAACTTTAAAAAAGGGTGTGTTGTACAGCATCTCACTTTACTTCCCCAATTAAGTATTTGAACCAATGACTTTGTTGACCTCCAGGCTTCTGCTGCTCCTCTTCACACACACACACACACACACACACACACAGAGCGAGAGAGAGAGAGAGAGAGAGAGAGAGAGAGAGAGAATCACAATTACTGTATCATAGTTTCTTTTTTTGCAGTCACTCACCATTTAAAAAAACCTTTGAGTCAACATTCAAACCACCACTGTGACAGGATCAGCAGTGATCCTGAAAACCACCTTTTCTTTTTTCAAGCGCGTAGCCAGTTTATTTTGATGAAGAGGTGGACACGGTGCAGCACGCCAGCAGCATGCAACCCCCCACCCCCACCCTAAAAAAACAGAAAGCGTAGACTGAGGGACACCCAGTCATCTTGTGGTTAACCATAACCCAGTGTTTAGCATGGACACTCTAAGGCCACTGGTCATTACAGCACCATGCGGGGCCCGCTGTACTGGTGTCAAAACACTGTGCTTGGACAACAGAGTGGGGACTGGAGGAAAAAAATGATGTGTTTGAATCGTGGCTTTAACTGGCCGTTTTGACGTGCCAGTGACTTGCAGGTTGGTTGCCTTGTTTCTAAATGTGGTTGCATGTTGTAGCAAGGACGAAATACTTCTAGGCAACAAGCTCAACACATGGGGGTCTGATCTGTGGTTAATGGGCTCCCCCTACTGTCTCCTGACTGGCTCACAGCTCTGTGGAGGCCGCACTGACCGACCTCACATTCCTGCAGAACATCAACTCCCCCAATCAACCAACTCGCAGTCATCACTAAAGCAAAAGTAGATTTGATGCATTTAGATGAACATTTCCCATCATGTCTGTATTTTCCTCATAAGCCACTTACAGTAAGACACACATCCCCCCCCCCCTCCTGATCTATAAATACTCTCTCATCAGCGGAGGCTGGCTGCAAAAGGCGTCGACCCCGGCCTCTCTCCGTCCAGCAGAGCGGTGATTTATGGGGGCTCAGGCTGGCGCTAACCTTGCACTTGGGCTCTGGCAGTATAAATGATGGCGGGTCAGTGGCACCGTGGATGGAGGGGAGGGGGAAGGGGAAGTGGGGACTCTCTTTCCCCACCTCCCCGTCTCTCTCTCCTCTCTGTCCTGTTATCATCAGCGTGATGGAGACATCATCATCTTCTCCCGGGAGTATAAATAGTGCTGGATCAGGTGACAGTGCCGGCCCTGGCCTTTGATGGGAGCTTTAATTTCATGCCTAATTTCTCTCGGCACAGAGAGGATCGATGCTGCCCCGCTCGTGCTCCCCATCCCTCTCTGCTTGCCTCTGCTGCAGAGACAGGGAGGAGGAGAAGGACGCCGCCGCCGAGTGATATGTACATTTAGCTTTACCTGTAAACACACGTGTGCGCCGACATCCTTCCCAGGGGAGGGGGGGTTTGCAAACACATTGACGAATAAGTGCCAAAGTCGAGACGCACATGCAGAGTTTCCCCCCTTTTCCTCGACTCCAACGATCAATACAGCTGGAACGGATAGCTTTGGAAATAAGGGGCAACAAGCGACATCTAAGTACACAGCCACCCACCTGTGTGTTATGTGTGTGTTGCACATTGCCACGGTGATAAATTTGAGCCCACTGTCCCCGCTCGCAGCCCCGGGGAGGCATTGAACTCTAGCCCCTCCATAATGACTTTGTCTACCTATCGATCCGGCTATGATCCATGTACTGTAATTCTTATATCATCAGCCCCGGCCCCGGCAATAACTCCAAGTCATATTTCGGGGGGCCTCTCCTCCTCTTGACAACTTAATGATGCAGGGGTCCTTGCCGAGTTTGGACTTTCACCCCCCCCTCTCATACTGCAGGGCTCTAATTTCTCCTTGTTCTTTCAGACTAATACCAGCAGAGGCACAGAGAGGCTGTTCTCTCTAAGGAGCTCCCTCTCTGAACCACACATCTTCTCCCGTTCACCTCTGTGTACTTGCAGCATAACGCAGGGTTAGTGTCTGCGACTGCCTTGCATCTGTCTCCGATTTGGAGCAGTGCCCCTGTAGGCTCCCGAGGAGACCTGGCCGTCCCTCTTTAGACCCTGTTCTCTCTCTCCCTTTGAGCCGGGGCTATATTTCATTGTCATTTCAACCCTCTCCTCCTAGCCTGGATGTAATAGCAGGAGATATATGGCCCTCGCCTTCTGCAGTCTTCGGAGCTTCCTCAGCCTTTTATAAAACACTGTCAGAGTGACAAAACAGCAGCCCTCGGGTTCCATGGCACAGACGCCACCTCGTCCCGAGGCGATCTCTCAATATCCTGCGCTGATCCTTTTAGCAAAGAGATAACATCTGGGGTCCGAGGACGGGACGAGCTGGAACAGTCACGCCGGACAGAGTCGTAGCTCATCTCTATAGCTCTGTCTGCCCATAAGCCATGGGCTGTCTGTCAGCTCTGTTTTTATAAGAGCTGATTTAGGGAGCAGCCCCATGGAGAACCAGGGGAGCATGCACCAGTTCCTTTTTTTTATACTTTTATACTCGTGCTGACACACCTGACCGTAATCAAGGAGTGTCAACCTGTCGAAGAGAGAGGGGGGGGGGGGGGGGGGTTTCTTCATTACTGTCGCAGTTTGAAAGCCTCTAATAGTGTTCCACCTGGCCGCAGAGACACTTAACAACCCCGTACCTCTGAGACATGGCCCTGATTGAGATGTGAGTAAAGGGGGGGGGGCTGCATCTTCTGTTTGGGCTCCTACACTTTCTTCCTGTCACTCCTGCCTGCTCCTTGGAATTCATCGACTCTGAAAGTCAGGAGCATGTTCTAGTCCTGAGATAACCTGTGTTGATTTGACACTATAAATACAATTGAACTGAATCCTTGGTGACATTTAGGAGCCTCTTCATATGCCAGCTCCATCCTCTCACACTCACATCCGCAAGACGCACACAACCTCCATATCCCCCCCCCCACCCCCCTCCTCTCCCACCCCCCCTCCCAGCCTTAATTGGGAGTCAGGGAGAGCAGTGGAAATCGCATTAACGCGGGCCCTGCCTGGGTGTGCCATCCATCTTCTTTTTTATTACGCCGCGCCGGGGCTGCCTGGGCGCTGCCGTTCGATTTGTCACCGGCCTCGTTCGCTGATAACAGGCATTTGTCATCGCCTTGCCTCCCTGTTAATGTTATCATCTCCTCCCTGACAGCCGCCCTCCGCCGGGGAGCGCCGGCGACAAAGCACATCCGTCAAGCGAATATTTCCACGGCTAAGGGGACCGCACACTGCAATAAGCCACATTAAAGCACTTATGAAGGGTGCAGGCCGAGTGCGCGTGTGTGCGTGTGTGTGTGTGTGTGTTTGCGTGCGCGTGCTGGTGCCACGATGCGTGCGCATGTGCAGAGTGCGCCTGTCAGTGCCGTAAAAGAGGCGAGGTGGGGGCCGACAGGGAGAGGAAGAGGTAATTTGTTGCAATTAATTACGCAGTGAGTGTGGCTTTGTTGTGTGGGAGAGCATTTTATCTGTTGGAATGCTTCCTTCGCCAGGCTGTGATGCTATTTGTTTGATTTATAGCCTCTGCCTGCCCAAGGCGGAGTGAGTCTGCGTGTGTGTGTGTGTGTGTGTGTGTGTGTGTGTGTGTGGTGTGTGCGTGTGTGTGTGAGTGGGTTTTCCACATGTGCACAATGCTTTGGCATTATCCACAGAAATGTACTGCAGTCTCGGTGACAAGGAGCCCTTTGTCTGGGAGCGGACATACACATGAACAGCCACACGACCCCTGTTCGTCCTCTCGGAGGACTGAAACTCTCCTGTCCATTTGTCATTCAGCAGAAAATCAACAATTCCAAAGGTTGACTCTCAATCACCCAGCTTGTCTCGCCATTTACCTTTCTTTGTGCGACAGGAAGCTGCGTCTGAAGCACTCTTCATTGTACCAAAAACAATCCAGATGTAATGCTTATGTGTGTGTTTTTTTTTAACACTGGCCTCTCTCTCTCTCTCTCTCTCTCTCTCTCTCTCTCTCTCTCTCTCTCTCTCCTGATATCAGGACAAGCAGGGATGTGACAACGCGGATCCATTTGGCCTCAGCTGGGGGTTTGCGGGGCCCTTGTGCAGGGGCTGACAGATGGATCAGCCAGCCTAAAGGCAGCGAGAAGAGATGAGAGAGGGAGAGCAGCGCTACTTCCCATCCTTCAACATACTGTATGACTCCCATATTTACTACACAACGTGACAGGGGATGGAACATTTGCAGCCCTGGCTGGCAGAAGTCTGCAGTCTGAAAGAAAGATGCCATTTATGTGATTCTTCACACGATGATCACGCCACACAGTTTGAGGTGAATGACAAAAATACCCGGAGATGGTCTTAGTAAGACTGAGGCCACGTTTACACGTAGCAGGGTATTTAGAGAAACGAATATATTATATATATATCTATGCCAAACCTTTGGGCGCCAGTGTTGGGAGACGGATAAAGCCATGCAAGCCAATCAGAATCCTCAGAATCAACAACAAGAAATAACACGAGCGAATTCCTGTGACGCTTGAGAACCTAAAACCCTGTTTCTCCCAGTTGACACGACAACACATAACAAGCGTTATCAGAAATCTCCTGTTTGGCCGGAGTTTTTAGAAATAACCTTTTTCTGTGATAAAAACAGGGTTTTCGTGTAAATGACAGGCCAACCGCGCAAAAATATCTGTGTTTTCCCTTCGTGTAAACGGCACCTTAAACTCCAAAATTTGTCATTTAAATGTTGAGGACAGAATAAGAAAAAAAAGGAAGAAGAAACAGAGTTACGTTAAAAACAAAGTATGGTCATCATCCATACTGAAGAGGTGGAAGCCTGTGGGTTGGTTGTCATAAGATCACGCTGTCTGTTCCAGAGTTATCAGACCAAAATAGTTTATTAATGCTTTATAAATCACTTATGAGCCATTAATAAGAGCAACCTGTACATTTCCAGGTTATAAAAAAAATCCCTCTGGCCAGCATCACCTTCACTTTGTCCTTTTAGATCAGGTTCTGCATTCATAAAACTTCTTAGCAAAAAGTGTTGCTCCTAGAGTCAAACTTAATTAATTCTTAGAATTATGATGTTTTCCCTCAAAAAGAAATCCCCTTAAAGTTAACACAAGACCCTAGTAAAGATAAATGTTATTCACAAAGCATCTTAGCCCTTAAGAGAGCTCCTTAGGTGAAAAGCTGTTATGAGTAGAGGAGGACTTTTAAGAGGCTTAAGAGTTTAAGCAGAGGAGAAATGGTGGAAAGACATGGAGGTTAGGAGATATATTCTCCAAACATAGTGAGTTAATGAAAAGCTACAGATTAGAACGTGCAGGGATAATGTTTTCGGTGGATCTCATAAGACATGCGCTCACAGCTCCCGCCCAATAACGCCAGAAATGAACGTGATCACGACGCAAAGATATTTGGCATCAGCAAAGATGCAACAGTGTTCACTGGTTTATAGGTTTACAAATCAAGCAACACCACGGATTATATGGCCAGGATTCACAGAAACAGATGAAAGCTGTGCTCTCATTGTTGGCTTTTTAATCACTGGTAATTGTAAGGAAACAAGGTCATTTTAGTAGCTGTGGAGCTTTTGATCAAATCATATACTCTTCATTCGATACACTTTACCCAGTTGTCATTGTAGATGTTGAAATGTCTTACTTTGAGGACTTCTCTTTCACGTTGGACAGTCTAAAATCCAAGGTCACCAGTGAAGAATCGCTAGTAAACCATGTATTACACATTAGTTACAACTTATACACCCATTACACGGTAGAGGCGTCTTAGCTGTTCCTCACAGGCAAGTTCCTTCCAACTTGCCCTTTGGAATAAAAAGCTTTCCGTGTTACTTCTACAATCTCTTCTTGTTATGTCCGTGTTGGGAATCATTTTGATTGTAATTCTAAGATCCACATTTTATTTCTGTATTTATTTCATGAATCGTGTATTTCTGCCGTAACTGCAAATGGTTGTTTTTGTCATGTTAATGGCTGCTTTGGCAAGATACAATAATGCCTGATCATTATTTTTGTCTTTATTGTAATTTTCTACGTAAGGAGGCACATTACACCACAGCTAAATGGATGCGAAGTAAAAAACCAGGGCCAAAAGAAACTAAAGTATTTGATGGTTCAGTGGGGTGAACTAGCTTACTGTACGTGAGTGAGATTATTTTGGCTCTCACTTTTGTACGTTGTGATTACGAGGCTCAATCAGGAAAGGTTCAACACAGCAGAGTGACAAAAAAAAGAGAAAGAGACATATTTGAATGTTTCTGCACGTCTTCATTTTTTCTCTCCCACCACATTTTAAACAAAGAGGTCTTATAAAACAGGCCGGTTAAAAAAAACAAAAAACGACTGAACAAACTTGCACAGCTACTTTTTTGAGATATGATAAATTATAGCTTTTTAACAAGCATTTACATATATGTGCTTATATTTGGATAAGACGTACGAAGTGAATACAGCAGCTCAAATATCTAACTCACAAAAATCACAAAGAAAACAAAAGACGAAACAAACACGAGATCAAGTTCTTGGTCAAGACGTTCACCTTGAGCCGAACACTGTGAACATACGGTAGCAGTTATTATTCTGTTTAAGTGACTTTTCTAACCACCGAGTTAAACAGCAGAGAATGGCTTTCGTACCTTTAGTTCACTGATGGAAGCACGGCCTCCGAGGTCTAAATGCCGTGTCACTAAATAGACATCTTCAGCCCTTATTGAGCAACAGAAAGACTGTATTCAACACCGACGATGAACAATGAAGTGATCACGGGTCGTGTTGAAACAAAGTGAAGATAACGTGAAGAGGAAATCTTCTGAGAGCTCCGTGAGAAACCAACTCCACTCCCGACCAAAATGCTTTAAGACGCAGACAAATGGATTAAAATGTCACTGACGGTTGATTTGAAATGCATGACCGTGTGAATTCTGCCTCACATAATGCACAGGAGCTTCACTCTGACTGGGGATTAACCCGTGTAACAGGAAGTATTGTGTGTGTGTGTGTGTGTGTAAAATGCACGTGTAGGCACATGAGGCAGCTCTTCAAGGCCACAGAAGTTCCATCTTGTATCTCTGCTACAGTTGTTTCAGTAATTAAAAACTCATTTACATGCAGGCCCTCCTCCTCTTCCTCATCTCCAACCCTCGTATTTTTAGCCGAGGGTGCCGTAGCCATTCATCATATCCATTTTGAGATGACCGTTGGAAGCCAACTCTTCTTCCAGGATGTTGTTCTTGGCGGCGAACATCTGGCTGATCTCCATAAAGGTTTTGTTCTTGGTCTCGGGAATGACGAAGATGGTATAGATGGCCACTCCCAAGCAGATCACACAGAAGATCAGGTAACAGTAAGGACCCGTGGCTATCTGTGGTGAGGGGACACACAGTGCAACATTGAATAAAACATCACAGTTGAATCGTCCATTTTGCTTAGGAAGGTTCCTAACTGAAGAAGTGACCCGGAAGTAAACAAGTGGCCGCCATGATAAGAGCCGTTCGGATTCTCTAAATGTGAAGGAAAGGAGCTCCAATGCTTCCTTTCAGAGCTCCTTTAGCATAGGATGCAACGAACCTTCCTATATGACAGGAAAGGAGGTCATGCCGACCCACAATTCCTTGCGAGAGCAACATTTAAAGTGCCCACACCTCGGCCGTTCATGAAAACAAACGATATGCCTATCAGGTGATTGGTCAGCACCTGCCTAAGCCTGCTTGATTGAAGGCTGGCCTTTCTTCCTCTCTTCCTCTGCTTTGGTGAAGCTCTAGTTTAGGAGTCTGTGGTCTGCTGGGACTTATGGGTTGTGACACTTTGCTCTTTTTATGCATTTCTGACATCCACTCATCATTGTCATGCACATCCTACTGCTTTTACTGGCTTTCACACTTCATGTGCCGTTGCATTTGAGTTTTGATTGGGTTGACTCAATTTGTTTAATAAGGTTACTTGATTTAAAAGCTGAAACCCACACACACACTCCATTTTTGTTATGATCTTCTGAGCCAGTTTGAGACGTTACATTGTCACAATCCATGGCAGTTTCTACATCAAAATATTATATTCAGACAGAAACAGGCCACAGTGAAGCATTCTTTTGATCCAAAACATACACATCAGATAATATAAAAAGTAGGCTTTTA
The DNA here is from genome assembly GCA_029853015.1 of Chelidonichthys spinosus. Lineage (NCBI taxonomy): Eukaryota > Metazoa > Chordata > Actinopteri > Perciformes > Triglidae > Chelidonichthys > Chelidonichthys spinosus. The sequence continues at coordinate 16,051,285 of CM056824.1, read as the reverse complement.
TAGATAATATTATAGGATTTATTTATTCATTTTAATGTAGTGCTGTACACATTCTTATCTTATTAATGCAAAATGAGTCCCTTTAGCTGCTAAATGCTCAGCTATGTTTACCAGCTAGCCCCGAGTCATTTGGTGCTGGCAGGTTGTGGACATCTATCTTGCTGATATCTTGTGTAGTTATACCCCGTACTGTTTATTATACATTCTAGTTTTGCTCTATACAAAACAATGTACTTAACTGTTCAACTGCATTCTTTTGCTTAGTACCTGTTCTCTGTTCGATGACATGACATTTTGTCTAGTTTTATCCAATCTATAATCCAATCAAATCTGTTATCTTTTTCGCTAACAAGCAATGTTTCATGAGCTGTGAGACCGAACCATAGCAGTTAAATTGCAGGCAGTCAAACCAAAAAATCAGCAGGATGATGCTAAAAGGCTCCGCAGAGCTGAGGGGAAGATACTTATCTTTGGGTTCATAAAGACTACACCTTCCACATCACACATAAGTATTTGAGCAGTTGTTAAAATGAAAATATTAGATTAGTGCAGGAAAATAGAGGCAATTACGAAATACATGTTTCTTATATTATTGTGCTATCAGAGCTACGGCCAGACGTGAAAATCGCTATCAATTTATTCAGTGCGAGTTCAAAAGATTGTCCACCATCGACGTTTAGCTTAGCTTAGCATAGAGACTGGAGGCACTGGGAAACTGCTAGCATAGCTCTAAGTTAAAAAACAGACCACGGGATGTCATTTTTAAATTAAATCTTGCAGTCTTGTAAATCTACATCATCACTCCCTGCAGGACAGATCACTGTCTTTTTTACTTTGTTGTGTTCAACTAGACTAACACTGGAGGAGACGAGAGACAACAAGGTCACTTTTAATTAGCAATTTTATTGGTATTTGGGGAGTCGCTTCTTTCCAAAGACAGGCCATATCATAATTGTGTCTGACACTGCAAGTGGAGCCGCTACAGATCCTGGATGCAAAGTCAACATGAACTTGCTGTTCTCAATGCTATTTGAATACAGATGCAAAATATACAAAACATTAATGGATTTGAGATGTTCATTTTACAATGAAGCCGACTGTATTTTAGGCAGCAAAGCAACAAGATCTGCTTCACATTTTGGTTATTTTAGATGTAGATTTCAAAATTGAAAGCAAAGGGTACAAACTGAGTTCTGACCTCTAGGAAGGGAAAGACGAAGCCAATGGTGAAGTTGGACATCCAGTTGAGGCATCCGGCCACGGTGTAGGCAGCCGGTCGGTGGGACTGCTTGAACAGCTCTGCAGTGATCAGGAAAGGCACGCCGGCTACACACAAGAGAAAAAAAAAAAAACATATATTTGTATTATTTTAAAGAACCATTCTGACAAAACTCACTTCACATACGTTTCAACTATTGGTCTGATCTAACTAGGCATCCTATCGAGCCATCATGATACAAATCACTCCTAACCACTCAAGTGCAGCTGCATGAATCTATTGGGTGTTGTGAAATTAACACCAGCGTCTTCATTCATCAATTAGTTTATCAATATTCCCACTCAGGGCGATTCTTTGGCAGTCGTTCAAAATAAACACTACAATGAGATGATAAACATTCCTCGAGCCCTATTTGCTATTATATCACACTGCTATTTCCGCATGCACTTCATTAGGTGTTTGTTATCACTCAGAGATCACAGAGAGGAGGATGTTTGTCAACTTGGCAAAAGTTCCAACTGCGAAAGGAGACAGAATAGCTTAGCCAGGACTTGTGCAAGTCATTAGTGCGATGAGTGGGATCTATGAGATGTTGTCCTGGCTTTAAACACATAATTCTTCATTGTTAGAAGTGAAAGCTATGAAGGAGAAATATGCATTAGTAAAAGCTCTAATGATGAGCTCTCCGAATGATGTCCTCATTATCTGTTCACGATAATTGCAGAGAGGAAGGTTTAATATCGTCAAACCAATAACGAGGCCATACTTTGTCAACATCTGTGGTATGTATGGGGGGCGTCGCCGTGCATGTGAGGTTTTTGTTTCGTCTGAGGGAAACCGTATTCATCGCGGCTAGCTTATGAACAATGAGCCATTAAAAAAGGTCTAATTGCAGCAACAGAAATCCTCGTCTGTGTGCCGAGGTATAGATTATATTATAAGATAGGCTTGACAGATGATGCCACATAAACCAGATTCGTTCTAATTCATCATCCTTGCAGGTCCACTCAACACGCCTCCCAAAGTTGTAAACTATTGCCTCTTAATTCTCTTCACTCAACTCATCCGGTGTACAAATGGCTGTGAGAATGGATGTAGTGTGGCAGTTATGATTTCCTAATTTACAAGACTAATGAAATACAATATCTCTTCACAAGCAGAGGAGGAGAAGGGAGGGAGCGTCGCTTGCTTTTTGGACATTTGCCTGCTATTGTGCAAGCTTCCAGCAGGGAGCAGTGTTATCTTACACACAGGGCAGCCAAAATCTGGAGCAGTGTGTAGGACTGGAAATGTTCATTTAAAAGAAAAAAAAGAAAGAAGAGAGGTTGAACTGAAGTGTTTACCTGGACCTATGCAGAAACCAGCAATAATCCCAACAACGCAGCCCACACTAATATAGCGCATGAAGGACAGCTGCGTCTGTGATTGGTCAAACACAAGTCATGAGTCACATGTTGTAAACATTAGTAACAATTTGCACAGTTTTACATGATTCATTGTTTGACTATATTTATATATATGATTATATCTAACATGCTATGTATATACAAGTGAACACTCACTATCGTTTAACAATAGTATGAACATTATCCTCCTTTTCATACAGGCTTTATAGAGATCTCTCCATAATTGGATTTCAACATAAGTGATAGGGGGCAAAACTGTATTAAAGGGTTTATCTGAAGCGTCAGCTGTTTGATTTAGACGAATCAAGTGGATAGCTACCAAATGTGATAGCCATCCTTCTATTGCAGCTCAACGGGGGAATAAAATAAGATTTAGGGAAGTCAATACTTCCACTTAATCCACTAAATTTGTTTATGTTGCTGAAGCCCTGTGTAAGCTTAGATAAACTTTTAAATACATTTTTTTTTTTTTTTGGAACAGAATGAGGTGGCTATGAACAAGAGAAAAGATTACAGCAAGCTAAAAATATTTCAATGTTCATACAGTATGTACTATATGATGTTGTTATGCAAAAAATAAAACATAAAACAGACACAGCATTTAGCCCAATTTAAATCAATATATGCCCTACGCCACAATCTGCAAGTTTATTATAATGTATTCCTGATGAGCAGGGCATCAGATCAGACACTGTACCTGGAGGAGGATAGACACTGTGATCCCAGCACAGCAGAGACCCATGAAGAGGAAGCCGCCAATCATCAGAGGTCTTCTGCCTAGACGCTCAATAGTAAAACACTGCAAGACAAAGGCCACGACACTGACATTATCAAGGAGCAAGAAACAGGTGACTTTTTTATGAAGTCTTTTTCATGTAACAAGAACTGTAATTGGCCATGTAGCTTAATCAGACACATTTACACCACGCTTTACTCGTTTGTGGTGTTTTCAACACCGGTGCTTTTTCCATAGTGTAGTAGTATATACAAGCCAAAATGTCTGTCTGCCTGTGAAAAAATGCCCTAAAGCCGGATCGAGTTTGCACAACTCTTCCCTAGATGGTCCTTTATACAGTACAAAACTCTCATACAGACAATACGCAATGAAAAGTGTCTGATCATGTATGACTACATGGCTCATGAATAGTCATGATCTGTTTCCTAAGTTGAAGTTTTGCGGTTGAAGAGTTCAAAATGTTGATACCATGAACAGAGAAAGATGTAAATGGTTTTATTTCACATAGAATGATGCACACAGCTTAATATTAGCACATTTTTATTGCTTAAACTAACAATCATATGATTGATTAGTCTGCCAATTACTTTTTTCAATTCAATGACAAACTCTAATTTATAAAAATGACCGCTTTCAAGTCCAAGTTACCAGAGCAAAGTGGCAAACATGTCAGGATTTTGTGTGTTAAAAAGTCAAAAAGTCCACCAGAAGCTCATTGTCATTGTTATGCTTTTTTATTTTTTTATTTTTACTTGATTAATGACTGACTTCTGTTCAATTCTGATGTTTAAGCATAACAGATACAACTAATGGTTATTTCTTAAACTGATAATGGTCAAACGATTAACTGTCAAGTCTACAAAAACGCACATCACACAAAACTTGGCAAACTACGTGTTGAAACAACACATCAAAACAAAAAAATATTCAATATACAATTATATAAAATATGAGAGAAAAGCAACAGATCATTGTATCCACTAATCACTTGTCTGTTAAGCGCCATATAAAATATTGTCATATTATAGTGATATATAATATTTTCATGTGCGTTAAAAGTGTGATCATTTCTACTCACCCCCAGCATCCCAGAGATGACCTCTATGGCACCAGTTCCCACAGTTGTGTACTGAATATAAGGTTCTGGGATTCCTGCGTTCTTAAAAATCTCATTTGTATAGAACCAGATCTGAAATTGAAAATAACATTTAGTTTGTTAATATGATGAACATGTCGGACCACAGACAGACACACGCTCGCGCTATGAAACATGTTGTTTTTTCACAAGGAGCCAAAAAGTCACTCTGCTTATTTGACGTTTCCACGTGATTCATCAAAGTGATCGTTATCATCACACCGACCATCACTCATGCATTTGAGATACAGCATTTCATCAGTAAGGATTTCTGACAAGTGCTCCCCTTGAAATTAATTTGTACATTCTCGTTAATCACACTTTGTTGATGCAACATCCATCATTGATGAGGTGTGGACAAAATCGTGATTGGAGCGGCTAAATGCTGTCTTCTTGATTTAGTAACCATACATTCATGATACTTCATCACCATTGCAGCACAGTGAAGTATGCATACACACACCTATCCAAGCAGAAAACATACACAATAATGTTTTGAAAAAGTTAAGAATCTGGACCAAAAAAATCTAATCTACTTATAATCTACTTTAAATCGGAATGAACACTTCAATAACTGTTTATTGAAATTACAATATGGCCAACTGCAATTTTGATATCACAGGAGGCATAATATTTGTTATACCATTTTAAATTAAATATTGTCATGCTGCTGAGATGTCATCCATTAACAATATGTTTTTCCAATGAAAATGAGAATAATGATGGAAAAATCATCATTCCCTCCAATATTGCAAATTAAATTATATCAGTCAAAATTCTTACAGATTTTTTCAAAATAGTTATTTTTAACATAAGATATTTTGCTTTTGACATTTTTTTTTTTAACAAAAGCGTATGATTGCTGACTCTAAGGATTCTAAAGAATTTCTGTTTGACTATTTACATTGATGCTAGTAATAATTATCTTATTTTTCCCCAGTAGTCTTCTTCATCTATCCATCCAGTCATACCCTAGGCATATTTCCTCCTGAGACTTTCTCCAGCTCTTCCAGGCCAAACCAAGCTGTTCCTGGACCAGCTGACTGATGTAGTCCCTCTGGTACAACATGGTCTTCTCACAATTACACAGCCAGAGGGAGGCACATTAAGGGCATGCTGAACCTGACTGAACCGTCTAATCCTCGAAACCCCGAGATCTTCCCGATATAATAACATCTAATTTAGCTCCTTAATCAGAGTTGAAATCACGTCTTTAGGTCAGTACCTCAGCGATGGTCAGAATGAAGACTATAATTATAAATCAAGTCCTTTATTGCAGAATCTACCTGGCGATAACCTGGCAGTTATCACCATAAAAATGTTGACCTTTACTGACGATACTTTAACTCCTTCGCTTCCCACTCGCTTCCCATTTTCCATATGAAATCAACCAGACACCCGAAGCCGGGTAGAGGACCATGACCTTGATGACCACCACCTATTTCTCCGGTTTGTATAACAGTCCATGAAAACACAAAAGGACATCATCATCTGCAAAAGTGCAGAGCTTCTGATCCAATGTCCTTAAACTTGACAGTTGTGTTAAACTATGCTTGGAAAGAAGAAATGGGACCAAGTGTGATGAGTAGCAGCGTTTGTCATGCAGTATAATTTAATTTGGAATGTATTTATTTACCAATTTATTATTTATTGTGGTTGCTGTTTCTTTTTCTCTTTCTTATATTAGCCATGACTTAATTTATTCATAATTATGAATAGATCTATTTACTGTAGTTTGTCTTAATGTCACAATCAATTGTTCGTGTAAGAGCCGTGGAAACAAAGGCAAAAAACAGAGGCAAAATTTATGTTGCATGTTGTATAAAAACTAAATCTGTTAATAAAAAAAAAACCTTGATCAAAAAAATAAAGATATAGCGATGTAGGTTGTTGCTTCATGATGTGAATGCCAAGGCAGCTGTAGTAGTATCTTATAGATCGATGGATAGGCAAATGTATGCGTCATAGTTCTTTCAAGATTCTGGTCGAATGGTTCCAGATGCAGATCCCATAATTTACATTTACATTTACATTTAGGTCATTTAGCAGACGCTTTTGTCCAAAGCGACTTGCAATAAGTACATCTGTCAAAAGAAGGAAACAAAGAAACCACAACGTATATTTGCCGATAAAGTAAGAGCTAAAAATAGAACAAGTGTTAGGTCCTCATCTGAGTAAAGTAGTAGCTTAAGAGCAACAGTGCTATGATCAGAGTGCTATAGGTAAGGGGTTTTTTTTAACACCAATTTTTTAACACCAATCTTCCTGTGCCAAAGATGTGGTTTCTGTAAATACAATTAGAAATGCCCCAGATCTTCAGAAGAACAAGATTCCTGGGACAGTGGGACTCAGTGGGGTGCTGCCCTGCTGGGAAATGGTACTAGCATGGGAGCCAGCATGCATAGAGCTTCCATCTACATGGAGCAATGAGTATAAAGATGTGTCTGACTCTGTGTGTGGACGGGTGGACCTTCTCATGTGGGGTAGCACTAACAGAGAGAACCAGGAGATAATGAGGCGTGGCCCTGTTGCCCCCCTGCTTAGTCACTCGGTGGCTGCATATGGGACTGTGATGTATGGACAGGAGGAAGTGCACAGCTGGGAACTGTAGCAATATGAGCTCTCACTCTCATATAATAACTGAACAGTCTTTGCACATCCAAAATGTGAGCGCGCACACACAAAGACAGAAAGGACAAAAGGTCCACGTCGCTTTTCACACTCACCGCATCAATGCCAGATAGCTGCATGCCGATGTTGACCACAATAATGGTGACGACCTGCCAGCGAACACAGCGGTCCGTGAACAGGCCCCAAACAGAGATGGTCTGGATGGAGGACAGAGAGCGCTGCTCCTCCTGCATCTCATCAACCTCCGCTTGGATGTTTCCTTTGGGATGGTACCACTTCAGGGCTAAAACGACAGAGAGAAAAGCTTTTACCAGCTGGCAGAATTGCCAGTTCTGACATCAACTAAAACGTTCAAAAGGAATTTTGAAAAGATATGATCAGAGTTCTGAGAATTCACTCCTGTACATTGAATTAAAATTGTGAACAGGCATGACGATCATGTGAATGCAGAGAAACAAAAACTGCAGGTTGTTAAGAGAAATTAAGACTCTTTACAATCAATCACAAAGAACTCATTTAGGAGAGAAGAAAACGAAGAGTACACTTTCAAACCTGCGATGGTGGCGTGAATATTTCCTTTCTCCATCAACAGATACCGCGGACTTTCTGGAAACCATGGCAACAGCATCAGCTGGATGATGGTAGGAAACACCACCAGTGACAGGAGCAGAGGCCAGTACTCTTCCTGAGTGAAAACAAAACACGACACCTTACTAAACGGCAAACAATTTTTATTGTCACACACAGAGTAGAAACATAGTTCACACTGGCAATGAAATTCTTATTTTGCCGTTTCCCTTCACACAATGACCTCAAATGGAAAATAGAAAAGAAATATATACTAAAACTAAAGGTATAAATGTATAAAAATATGTACAAAAGAACAAAAAGTATTCAAGGTCTGTGCAGTTTAGCCGTACCCCTGCTTCTGTATCCAGTTCTACCAGATACAGGAAGAAAATGATACATGAATGGGAGGAGGAAAGCTTCTGGGTCAGCTGAACATCATTTATCATTTATAAATAAATAAATTTAAATTTGTCTTTGTTATCCAATTATAGTTCAACAGTGTGTTCCCATGCTGTGTCATGCTTCGTATCCGCCCCTCCAGGAATTTACAAATCCAACACAAATCCAACCAATCGCTGTGCAGTATGCAGCAAGCAGCCCCTTCCCAGAAAATGATCTGCACATTTTCAACAAATAGGGGCGGAGATCACCTGAAAGTTTCCTACTCGCTGTTAGCTTCATTGTATGTCGTTTCCAATAAATATCACAAGATAAAACATGCGTTTCCTTTTTAAAAAATCAGAAGATAGCAAGCAATCTCCAAACTCCATCATCTGCTAAGTGGTTACGTCTCCAGTCTGATCTGGATCACACACCAGGTATGTGGTTTGTTCATGTGACGTAATGGGACGCTTGCTGTTAGGACACGGTGTCTCGCTCTCCTTGAGATAATGCGTATGCCTCAAATCCACGACCACAATACATGTGACGAGTGGTGAATCCTAACTTCCATCCATCCATTTTCTACCGCTTATCCTGTATTCAGGGTCGCGGGGGGGCTGGAGCCGATCCCAGCTGTCATTGGGCGAAGGCAGGGTACACCCTGGACAGGCCGCCAGTCTATCGCAGGGCCGACATGTAGAGACAAACAACCATTCACGCTCACATTCACACCTACGGGCAATTTAGAGTCTTCAATTAACCTATCCCCATCTTGCATGTCTTTGGACTGTGGGAGGAAGCCGGAGAACCCGGAGAGAACCCACGCTTACACGGGGAGAACATGCAAACTCCACACAGAAGGAACCCGGGGCCGACCCGGGGATCGAACCCGGGACCCTCTTGCTGTGAGGCGAGAGTGCTACCCACTACACCACCGTGCAGCCCTGAATCCTAACTTAAAGTATAAAACATAAAGGGTACAAAGTTGAGACATTTTTTTTAAAGTGTTACCCACAAAGAGACAGAGCAGACCTGTGTAGCATTTGAACGCCATGATGTTAGTACCTTTCCCAGCAGTTCAGAGAGTCCCAGGACCTGAGCGATGAAGACTCCAAGACAAATGTGAATGCTGGGGACGAGGCCAAGGAAGCCTCGCAGGTTCTTGGGGGCGATCTCACCGAGGTACATGGGCACCACACTGAGAGAGATACCTGTGGGAAACAAGAGGCATGACCATGGGCTGAACCAGGCGACAGTGAGCGCAACTTAAATGTGCTTAATATTCATTCTACACCAAATCAAATTTTCAGGAACTCAAATATTAATTGATCAAACACACAGGTCTATTGCTCGATTTACTGTTTGAGTGTCTAGGACACATTTAATCTTGTCTGCGTCCTGAAAAGCCTGTATCAATCCAACAAATTAAAAAAAAAACAAAGCAAATGTTCTACATGCATCAAAATTGTTTGTTTGTATTAATATGTACTTGAATGAATGAAAGCATAGAGGAATGAATTCCAAAACATGTCTAATGAACAATTTCAAAACACTAGAAGCACTTTCAAAATAAAGGTAGACTGATTCCAACGAAACAGCTCTGCACATGCTACAAAACGAAACATGGAGCTACTACAAGCTTTGTGCTGTTTTTCTGTAAACAAATTTCACTCCTTGCTTCGGCTTTACGTCGTAGATGAGTGCGACACATTCTCATTTCGGTCTTTTAAGAACCAGGAAGGCCCACCTGAGTGTACTCCTGTGATGAAGCGTCCGATAATGACCATTGCAGGCATCCTGCACTGTCTGCTGAAGCCCATGAGAGCTCCTCCTATAAACACCAACAGAGTGGATTTCACCAGCGTTCCTTTCCTGTTTGACAATGTTGAATAAAGGGGGATCACCGGGTATCCACATAATAAGATAACTGCCAGAAGCACAGGCTGTTTGATCAAACACAAACATGCATTAAGCGTGTGATAAACACCCAAAGATCAAACACAAACCTTCCAAATTTGGTTACGAGTCGGCCCACCAGCAGGGCCCCGATCATCCCCCCGATGGCAAAGATCGACACAGTGAGGGAGTACAGGATAGTGAGGTGCTCCTCATCCGGAGTCCAGTCGTAACTTTCTATCAGTGTCTGATTGTAGAAGTCTTTGATGTACTGGTGAAAAAAAAAAGGAAGAGTTACATTAATTTTACATTGTCCAGCAGGGGGAAATAAACTCATTACAATAAACATAGACCATGTCAAATTACCAGACAATTCACAGATATCATGTCTTGTTGATCCAATCACTCAAGTTTTACTTCCACAAAAGACAAAGACCTACTTGCAAGATTGAATTGTGCCCCCTCACCCCAGACCTGGGGCATAAAAATGGTGGCTATGAAATTTGACATCAGCATCACATGAATAACTGCTCCCCACAGTGCCACACATCCAAATGTCAACATTAGTCTTGCCATTTGCACAGCGTTGCTGCGCTCTGGCATGGGAGGGGGAGATGTTTGAATCAGTGGGAGAGGCAGTCGCATCGAGCAGACAGGAAGCTCATCGAGCCCCCACGGTCAAAGTCAAATCAAATTTGACGATTAGGGATCATAAACGGCATGCTTGATAAAATGACAGTGGTTATTCTTGTGGCGTGACAAAAAAGGGCCAACAACGTCCCTCGGATTTCATTCGGGTCTAACCGACAGTGAAGAGTCCACTGAGATCCGGCTGCCCCGAAGAACATATCACATTAAACCCAATTCATCTCAAGAGGAACAACTTGGTCGCTCTCTGCGAAATGAGACGTTCCGGAAACTGAAACGGGAGATATAAGAGTTGTAATTAGTGCGAATAGTTTTTAGCGTGGATCGACGGATTAAAAGATGAATCATCTTGTTTGTTAAAGCAGTGAAGGTCGCGGAGTGATCATTTGAAGGAGTGGATGGTCCTGAGGGAGCTCAGCGATGAAAAGAGGGGATATTCGTTTTAATTCATCAATTTGTCATGGAACTCTGGACAGTGTGTGTCCAATTTGTCCAAGAATGTCTCCAGCACGTGCTGCGTAGAGTGGCGGCCTGTGTTAAGTTCTGACATATGACTGACCAGTTTAATGTTCAGAATTATTATGTTGCAGCAGCCTGATGCCGTTTGAGCAAGAATTAATTAAGGTAACTCGCAGATCTTTCCAGTGTAATCAGCATACCTGCTGTTTAAAAGGACAGGCGGTTGTGGATGACAGATGCTGCTAATAATCAGACGTGGATCTTGACTCGGCTTTGATGGCCTCGTTGTCAAACATTCTCCGACCACTAAGTTTTATCGGTTGGAGAATGAATCTGAGTGGAACCTATGAGCATAAAGGTGGGCATAAAAGAGGTTCGTGTGAGTTCACAGAGCGATCCAACACGCTGTATATCTGTAACAGTATCCATGTTAACCTTATTAAGTGGATCAGGTGTCTGATTAAGAACTGCTGTTAGAGAATCCCGTGATTCTACCTTTATTTAGTCGCATTGGGCCGCCACGGGGAACTTGAGCACCACAGCAAACCTCGGTGCATAATAATAAATTTACCATATTATTGCCAGTTATTATTCTGTCACTTAAACTGCATTCTCACAGCAGGATTGTTTCTTGTTCTGCTCCGTTCATTTATTAAATAGTTACTTGTAATTCCCATTTATAGTTAAGAACTAATGAGCAGCTCTAATCTCATGTTACCTTACTCAAATATCCAAATCAGTTCAATGCAGTGAGCTACAGCTTTTTAATTGCAGGCAAATATTGGAGCACTGGTCAGAGCAGGACTCTGTATCGGCCTGTACCCGAGTTTAGAAATCAGAATTGGTATTGGGAGAGCAAAAGGGCACATGTAGCACATGGCGAGTCAGTAAAATACCTAAAGAAGACCCCAGAGAGGGAGGAAAACCTCACGGGGAACCTCAGAAAAGTGCACAACAATTCAGCCTTACTGAAAGTCTGTAGACCTCATTGGCACGTAGAGAAGTGACAGTAATAATGCAATGCAAGTGTTCATAGTCAATAGAAAGGGAAATTCATATTTAACTGACTACTGAATGTTGGCCAGAAGCTCCTTTGTTTCGTGTCAAGCTTTAAGTGAGAAGTTATTATGATGTTCTTTCTAATCTGTGTATTTAACACAGATCTGCCTCCCAACATTCAAGCCATATTTAAATTTCAAGACCAATGGATTTGAATCAACACATAATTATTAAAAAGCTTGAAAAACACATTGCAATGTTACTGCGATACAAAATACTAAACCCCCCCATTCAGCACGGCTATCTGCCTACAATAAACAGTTAATAAACAGTTACATTTGTGTGTAATCGGATTACTAAAACATAAAGCAAGGTGGTTAGCCCTTTAGGTTGAAACTCTTCAACCGTTTTCTCTCAACTCGCCACCGAATGAACCTGAAGCTTTTTATTAGGAGCACACAGGCAGAACTAATGTCAGGTGACACAGCAGTCAACAGTGAATCCTACAAAGGGCGCTGAAGTCACATGAACCATGGTTAAAGGTTTGACCTCAACACGTGAAAAGTAATTTGGACTATGTGTGACAATAAGTCCTCAATTGCTGCAATGTTTTAGTTAAATCTCCACATTACGTGCAAGGGGGTCGAATCCACAGAGAATTAATTCACAGATCATCAGAGAATCATGACGTGAATCTGGCCCCGAGCTCGATTTCACCTCATTCTATAGCTGTTTTGGTTCTCTCTTCACAAAACCAGCTGTACACTAGCCGCCCAGCCACAAACAGCAGACTGGTGAACATATTGGAGCATTTAGTAGCTAAAGAGACAGATATTACCCTCAGGAGTAGGTGGAGACCACAGTGCTAAAAAGAGAGAGACTATTGGACTTACATCGGGTGGACAGAAACACAGTGTTGCTCTGTAACAGCTGGATGTTACAATAAGCAGCTGTTTGCTAACAGGTTCTTCACAGCAACTTAAAGGGTGATGATATGTCAATGTTTCTGTGGCCTCCAAGAGTCACACAAAGCCATGATTGCAGGCTTCATCACTGTCTTGCTGAGAATTGGATGAGAAGTTTAATGCCACTCTCGCCTACACAATAAATATGGATCTGGAAGGAGGTTAGCTTAGCTTAGCAACTGGAAGCAGGGGCAATCATTAGTCAGACATTAGTTACACCAAGAAATAGCTACAGCATATCATTTGCCTTATAACTACATACTGTTATTTTTACATTTCTGCGTGTTCCTATTAAAGACATATGTTATTTAGTGAATTATTCTAGTCCTAGTTTCATTTTGGATTGTGCCAGGCAAACAGTTGTTCCCTGCTCCCAGTCTTTATGCATTGTTAAGCTTACCTAAACACAAACTCAAGCACTTTATGCACAGTGTGTGTTGGAAAGCGGGTTAATGAGAAACTTATCTAACCATTCCATTAAACCTACAATAATTTGAAAAGGTTCCCCACATTGATCGTATCAAACTAGAACGATGACCTCACGGTTGTAGGCCTCTGCCAACCAGTCATCTACTTCTGTATATGTCCATAATACAGTTGTGTGAAATTGTCATAATTAGCACATTACTTCTTGGCTTATGGTTAAAATGTAAATTGTGAGGTCACAGTGACCACCAAGTTCTAATCAGTTCATATTTCAAAGCAAAATCATTTGTGCCAAATTTCAAGAATTGGCTATTCGGACTGGACTGGCGGACGGACAAGCTGAAAACATAATGTGTTAATGTTTGTATATGTCTAACAATCAATTATTACAAGAACACATTAAAATAAGTGTCACGTCCATTCTGCTTCACGGAGGGAAAAGACGGTGAAAGGAAGAAGCAGGGAATGAGGATTTTTCCAAGTGGCCCGAGTGCTGCAGGTGCAGCTCTTCCCATGGAACTCCCTCTTGGAACAGTTTCCTACAATAGCATGAGGTGTGGCATCGAAGCTCACATGTTTTAACGTGATGGTGGGGGGCTCCATGGCCAAACAGGAATGCTACACAACTTAGTTCCTGCGCCGCGTAGAAGAGCAGAGCACATGATGGTTTAAAACACCAACAGGACATCGATGACACGGTGAGGCTCACAGCAGCCTCTAGATTTGATACGGACACCCACATGACTTAAAATGATATACAGTCGCATATCTTTGATAAAGAGTCTCTCCCATTCATTCTGGGGATATTTGGGGTTCCCGGGTGGACGATGACAGACAGCAATGAGAACGATGAGTATCGCAACGCTGTTGTTGATGATATGGTGTGATATGGTCACAAACCTGTGAAGGAGAGTTGACGACTGCCAAGTTGTAGCCGTAGAGCATGGAGCTGCCGAACGAGGCCAAGAAAGCCACCGCCAGCAGAGGCTTTGTAAGATGCTGAAGAGAAGAAGATGACATAAAACAAGTCAGGAAGTACAGGAAGTTTGGGCCATTACCTTAAATGTACATGTCAAATTAAAGAAAGAAAAAAAAGCTACTTTCAAATCTATAAATTTGTATTATTGAGCTTTGATCTGAAAATAGAAAAAAACGAACAAGCAAAGGACATGTGGACTGTTTAAATGCTTCAAAACTAAATGTTGAATGCACGTTGTGTCTATTTTTTACTGTATCAGTATTTAACAGCATTATTATAAGGGTATACAGTATATGTCACGTATGAATCTGTGATCTTTGGACTCTGCGGCAGATCTGAACAGGCACTGAACGGTATGTGACCGACTCTGAAGAAGTGAAACAGACCGGCGCCTGTGATCTGGCCAGATCCAACTAGCCTGCTCATTCACACGTTTAGAGGCACTTTGAATGAGCGGAAGAAATCAATACTTTGCAGAAAGCACAGATCTAGTGAGGCAACAACAGCTCCACTTTTCACAAGCTGAACTCAACCACGACAGTTAGCAGAGGGCATTACGTGAAACATTTTGAAACATAATGGGTTCTTCTGTTGACCACACCAAAAGTCACATGACCCCCTAAAGAGGGAAGGGGGCTGTCTACTGTATTTTCATTAGGAACTGTCCTCTTGGCTGCCATCCTAAATTCCAGCACACAGAGCTTAGCTGACCCCCAAGGTAGAAGGTCAGTGGGATTATAATGTGTGTTAGAGTGTCCATAACTCTCCATAATGGAGAAAACTCACACACAATAACTCCACCCCTCAACAACCCTGAGATGTTTCCAGCAATTAAAAACCTTCAGAACAGGATTGTAATCAAAATGTTTACCCAGGTTTATGCTTCATGGACTTCAGTCTCAGCCAATACACATCTGCTAGTGTAGGATGTCTGTGTTTTAGTACAAGGAGGAGACAATAACACCATAGATGCCTTAAGTAAACCTAATTTAGCCAGTCAATAGCCTAATGGACAGAGTCAGACATCTGCATGTGAAAATAGCTCATAGCAGACAATGGGCCCAGTCTGCATCCAATTGGGGTTGATTATCTGTTGCATGTGCAGCACTTCACATGTTGCATCACTTTGGTACTACACAGATATATATAGTGTGTGTAGATAGATAGATAGATAGATAGATAGATAGATAGATAGATAGATAGATAGATAGATAGATAGATAGATAGATAGATAGATAGATAGATAGATAGATAGATAGATAGATAGATAGATAGATGACTGTGGATGGTTTAAATTCAAGGTTGAGTCAGGCTGATCTTACAAAATGATTTGACTACAAATATATTTAAATATATATATAAACTTAAATTAAGAAAACTCACTGCGCTGGGTTTTCCATTGTTTTCCAGAAGTAGTTCCTCCGCCATTTAAGTCATGAATAATTACTCCCCCTCGTTTGCTCTGCTCGTTTGAGGTGAGAAACAGCTCTTCCGCACAACTTTTCAAACTCTTCACTCCCCATTTGTAGTTTTCGGTCATGCTCGCGGGGCAGAGAGGAGGCGTGTCGCGCTGCTGGCCGGAAAGACCAAAGCCCGTCCATGTCGTCGAGGAGCGGGCCCATCCCAGTCGTTTATGCCGGTCCATCAGCGATCACATGAGCCAAGCGGGTTCACCCTGCGTCTTAAAGTGCCCACAGTCGTTATTAAATAGTCTATGACTAACTGTATATTGGGCTTCTCTCAGAATTACAACACTATCGGGGCTTGGCGCAGACCCAGGGCCAACTAAGAATACAGTACAATGCATTTGGAAATGAAAACACTGATGAAGAACGTACACTTTGTTGCTTATGGGATGATGTCATGGGTTCCGTTTCCTTACTCACCTGTGACTTCGTTTTGTGCCTAATTTAAAAAAATAACATGATCAACTGTGACTTTCTTAGTTGCTAATATTGATATGTCATTTACAAATGTATAGAGGGTGACTTCTGACTCACCTCTTTCTCCTGTTTCATAAAAACAGCCTTGTTTTATAATTTGGCAGGCATGACCTTTACCAATTGGCTTCTAGTTATTAATAATTATTCAATAAATGTGTTTCCAATCTTATGTTAATAAACATCATAGTAGCCAATGAGATGCCTTTGGTTCATAAACTACCGTTCTTGATTCATTCATTTGACTAGTTGCCTATAGGTTGTGGTTCCCAACCCGGAGGTCAGGGCCCCACCAGGGTCATCGCTAGATTATTGTAAACGTAACATGATTACGAATTCAAAATACGCAAAACTGTACTGTAAAGTTTCACCTCTTCAACATTGTAAATGTAACAGAATTTAAACAAACTGAGGAGAGAAATTCACTGGTGATAAGTGTGAGGGACGCAACCTGTGACCTTTGAATGTCAGGTCACGACCAAGGAGAGGTTGAGCTCCATTAGAGCTCTGTGTTTAGATTGAATGTACTATAAGGTGTCTGGGATGGACATTCAAGGAACCAGCATGTCAGTGGGGAATACATAGATTATCACATTTAAATTTTCAAAGTCATAAAAACAATACAGCAAAATACAAAACACCTGTAATAATAGTCAACCTTTTCTGTTAGACAAAATGTTGGGCCTACACAATGGTGAGAACATTGATATGTAGGGGTTTTTCTTTCTTAACTTTTTAAAAAGATGTAATTACTATACATTGTGTGAAGAACAACATTTTACCTTTCACCTATATGTATTACCCAATCCTCATCCAGCTGTGATGTAGATTTTTGGTCCTATTTGTCTCTCTATTTAATCTTGACAGACACCAAGTAGCGAAATTACAGGTTTCAATTTTTAATTAAGGAAGCTGTCAAAGCTGCCATCCAGTTCCAGTCAGTTCGAGTTTTACAAGAACTTTCTTTGCTGTTGTTTTAGGCCCAAAGAGGTAAGACGGTTTGTTGGCACTGCATCGCCAGTGTTTGTTTTTTGTCCTTTAAGATCTTTCCGTCCGCCAATAAGGGCAAGTTTGTCATAAATGACGCATCACCTCCTTGCACATGACTGTCTTTCATGTGCTCCAGTGTCTGGTCACCTCTTAATGGGCTTCGGTCACACAGCTTTGTATATGATTTCATAGTAAGAGAGATCAATATGTTTTGGTAGGAGTGCTTCCTGGTGTCAACTAGAGTGTGTATGCAGTGCTTTCTAAATAAGAATGCGTGTAGACAGAAAAATCACAAGAGCACTATCTTTTTTTAATAATTAAAGTCCCTTCATTGTTATGGCATATTGCGTGAGACCTAAAAATATGGATATATGATCAGTAAGATCCACTGCCTCCAACGTCTCCACCCTGCTTCCCTGCTACTATACATAGACAGCATCTTCCAATACACAACCAATGAACATCCAGACTTTTTGCTTCTAACTTTAACCCATCGAGCCACGTTGATCAAACATCATGCAAGTCAAATGGCTTGTGTCTCATGACTCCTATTGAGAAATTTCTGGAGCATCATGCTGTGTCTGTGTAAAAAATCAATTATAGTGCAAAGAGGGACGCAACTCACAGGGTTGATATCATAAAAGAAATTTTAAAAGGAGACAAGCATTTCTGTGCTACGACAAAATATTCTAAGGACAGGAAGAAGAGATTCATTTGTGCTGTTTCACAAATTAATTAGTATCAGTTTATTATGTGAACTTGTACAGTTACTCAACCAGATGTTTTGTAATATACAGATACTAAAGACTAGAGACATGTCTTTCTTTCACAAATTATGACCTCAAAAATGAGTTCAATCAACCAGACAATGTGAGCTTCACAGAGAAAAGATTGCATTGGATTATATCACATTGCACAGTCCAGAATGTATATTCAATCTGTGTAATATAGTTTATTTCTTTCACAGTTTATGTTTTACTTACTTAGCTAGATATTCAAAATAAAAAGGGAATACATGTGTTTGCTTTTTTTATTGTCGTCCCAAATGGGACTAGAGCACCTGGATATCTTACTCACTGTCAACAATGGGTTTGTTTTTTCTACCTTTTCTACCTTCTATCTTTTATTTATTTAACGATTCCATTACAACACAAACAGCACTTCTTAATTACATTGATTGTGTTGCCTTACAGAATATGTTGGGGATTAATCAGACATGCTGTAATACTGTATGTGTAATAAACATTTTTTTAATAAACCTTAAGTCATTTTTTGTAAATTTTATTTTTTTAATTATTATTATTATTATTTTTTATTTC
Organism: Chelidonichthys spinosus; assembly: GCA_029853015.1. NCBI lineage: Eukaryota > Metazoa > Chordata > Actinopteri > Perciformes > Triglidae > Chelidonichthys > Chelidonichthys spinosus. The sequence continues at coordinate 16,032,586 of CM056824.1, read as the reverse complement.
TATGTTGTATATGTTGTGACTATTAAGTCATATTCTTAGCTTAAAAAATAGCCTACATGCAAGTGTGATATCACATATTTTGGTACTGAAATAATGTTTTTAAAATGCAACGCTGTTACTGAAAGATTAAAAACAATGTATATTATTAGATAATATATATTATTTTGAATAACAGATATTCCTACTGCTCAATTGCTTAAAATAATTGGTTGTAAAAGTGTGAATGAAATGTTCAAATGGTTTCTACTGGTTGTTCAATGTTTTTATAACTTCAGCATTTCAACATAGTGCCAGCCAAGATCGTGATGGGACAATGACTTTAATCACGAATCATCTAAAAAAAAAAAAAAAAAAAAACCGATGTATTTAATTTATTTACATAAATTGTGACAAAAAAAAACGTGTTTACGTCCCGCACGGGGGAGGCAAACGTCGCCACAACACCGGGGACTTCAGGGAAGCGGGAGGATTGCTACAGTTCTGTTGTTCCTCCGTCATCTTTGAGTCTGCCAGTGGCCATGGAGTCTCTGAAAGTCCAGCAGGCGACCGGTAAGCTACGCTCATATTATCACAGTATAAAGTTGTTGTTGTTGAGTGCAGGTTAGCAAGCAGTTGTCTACTTAGGTATCCAGCATGTAGCAACGTTAGGATTCATTCGGATTCATTCCTGGGGAAGGTGAGACCAAAACCCACTCTTTCTTTGGAGCTCTGTTTTGGTCTGCACCAACACCACCTGCGTATATCTGACTCTTTAGCTGCGAAACCATCTTCACCAGCTATCAGCTAGTTACTAGCTAGTAAACTAACTAGTTACAAGCTAGCTAGCTAACTAGTTACAAGCTCGGTAGCTAACTAGTAAGCTAGGTAAGAGTGGTTTTATTTCTCACTACAGCTGCTGGGTGGAAATAAGGCCGATGAGAGAGTGAACCAAGCGGTAAAGTTGTGGGCCGTTAAACCTAAACATAGCTAAACTGCTAGCCTTCAGGGAGGAGAGCAAAGGGAACACCTGCTGTTTGCTCCAATACCCATCATACCACACTGTTTTGTGTTGAGTAAAAACATAGTATATGTCAAATGAAGCATGCCAAAAATTCAATGTCCTACTGCATCCAGTCGCAATCTGCAAGCTAGCATGCTTTTCTGGCTTTTCTGGCTATTCTGACCCACAATCCTCTGTGTGGATATATGTGCAAGAGGGTCAAAGCTCAAGGTACAGTGTTATGAGGAAGTAAAAATGTAAGTATACAAGAAAAAAAATAAGTTTAGCAACCAAAACCCTGTGCGATAATGGTGATGATGAAGTGGTAATTTAGCAGTAAGCCTCAGTAACTAAACTAAACAAAGTAAAAACAAAGATAAATTGATTTCCAGCCCATAATACCCTCACAATAGCTTAACTGCTATATTTCTTTGTGTCAGTTTGGCTTTTGGACATAACGAGTGAAGCAGGCTAAATAGTCTGTGCAGCCCTGAACTAAAATGATTAAGCTCCATATATTTACCGTAGACTGATATTCACGGAAGAAAGAAAATGTTTTCCGGCTGTGACTGGTTGTTCCTCTTCACATGACCTGCTCTGCACCCTGAAAAAACCTTGACGATGTCGCTCATGCTTTTTAACGTGCCTTCAACGCGCCTACATTGACAACAATGGATTTGCAATGGACTGCAGAATGTATCATGTGAACCACCACTGTCATGAACTTTAATTCTACTTCTCTCATCAATCATGTGTACATGATTATTCATTCATTCCTTCACATATACCGATGTTCTGTGTTGGTCTTTCTATGCTCAAATAGAAAAAAAACTCCACAACTTTTCCACAGTGCAATCTCAAGTGTTGACCTTTCCATCACAAGGAAATCTATCCCGTCTCTCCTGCCTCCATTATCATCCTCAGTAAGAGATTGTTAGCTGCTGATTAACACAATGATTAAAAAGCCAGAGAGAGACTTCAATGTTGGCGAAGCTGTGAAAAGAAATAAAAATCTCACCAACATAATTTACAAGAGGGACATCTCACGATCATAATCACAATCTTGAACTACATGATTTAATTTCCTCTCAATAGCAAATGAGATGTCATTTGATAAATTACCCGTCGATAGCAGACGGTATGGGGATGCTGTGCTGGGAAACGTGGTGTGTGCACATGTGTGAAAATTAGACTGTGTGCGTTTGCGAGTCAATTTTGTGTGCGCTGCAAAGACATGTTTCCACAGTGCGTTTCTTCACAAGCGTTCGTGTGTGTGCTTCGGAATAACCTCACATTAGCAGCCCATTATTTCAATAAACCTCCTCCTTGCATCGCGTTGACAGATCATCTGGCTAGAAAAGCAGATATTGTGGCCTTTAATCAGTCAGCCCCCTCCGAGCCGCCGTAGTCTCTTGTGCAGTATTTAAATTCCTCATTTACTCAGTTGCAGGCGGGACGTGCCTGTCCCCCATTGTTCGCTCTGAATAAACTGGGGAGCTGATCGTGTTAAGTGCAGCCATGATTGATGGCTGCTGATGAAATCTAATATACTCGCCCCATGCCATCGTTTGGCAGAAATAGGATTAGAGAGAAAGACTCCAACATGAGCTGATAAAAGGCAAAATGCAGTTAATGCTGCTTTTTCAGATTTTTTTTTAAACTGAGGATTCGTGGCTGTAGTCGAGTAACTTCAAGAGTCTGACATTAACTGTTGAGCGATGACTGTGCTTCTCGGTGTGTGTGATGAATGTGGGTGAGGGAAATTAAGTGTGCATATGTGAGTGTGTGTGTGAGGTCGCAGTTCATACATTTAAAAACCATGAAGTGGAGTGACTTCATCAACGAAGCCTCCACGCCACGCTAATTGTTTTCATAATTGTTACTGCGGCTTATCATTATCTCCTTGTGCTCGTGGTCAGGTCAGCTGTCGAGGGCAGAAAATTGAGAATTTATCACATGCATATCCTGCATTTATTGTGAATGGTTGCAAATGGCACATGATTCTGTGATGCAGCAGCTTGTTCGAGAGACAGGGAGCTCTCGACGATTGTAGGGAGGTGAGTTTCTAGTGACCCCTTGTGGGACTGAAGCTGCATCTCATGACGACTGTGATTACGGACAGATAAAAAGGATGCGTTTTTTTAATGTCAGCTTTGGTTTATCGTTGTGGTGTTGTTTCACTTGATTCATTGTTAAATACCAGAGGTTGTAGCTAAAGGAGGCATATGCACACTGGCAGCTAAATAGACAAATTCTTTGGGTAGAATATCACACACTCAAGAGCCCTCTTGAACAAGTCATACGTCTCAGCGTCATCCTCTCTCTCTCTCTGCTCTCTTTCCTCCTCTGCTCCTTTACCCACTTCACAGCTACATTAGCACTTGATTTGGGTGTAATAGATCTCCCCCCCCCCTCCCCTTCCCGCATGTTCCCATTGGCTGCGGCTGGCATCCAGCCCAGCCCACCTGCTCCACGGCGCTCTCCTTAATGTGACTGGCCGAGGATGATGGATCACCCCCTGTCACTTCCACCTCCTCCTCCAATCAACAACCAGCCATGGAAATTGATTGTTCTAATTTGCTCTCATTATTATTATGATATTAAGCACAATATACAGACACAGCTCACTGTCAGATCTGGGCAACGGCGTCATTAGTTACAGGGGCTGGAGAATACGCCTCAGCGGGGTTTTTCTCCCACAGACGCCAAGACGTAAAGGAATCAACGAGCGTTGGAGAAACACACTGCTTTTTCTTAATAAGATTTGCCATGCAACCCCTCACTGAGGTGATGTACCATCTAATTAAGTTCATTTTGGTGCATCTGAAGAAGATATGATTAAGTTCCTCCGTGTGGGACGCAGCGCGTTCCCGTACAGCTGCTAGATCGGAGGAAATGGGAGGTGCCACAGTGTGAAAAAAAACACTTGTCCTTACATCTGCAATGACTGCAAGTGGTACAAACCTACAGTTATTAAATGCTGCATAGAAAATGCAATTAAGATGCACGACTGTACATTTACATGAGGAATGGGGCTGAATAGCAATGAGAGCACACAATTAAGGAACCATCCCACTCAGTTTACTGGGGTCTAACGTGCATTCCTCATTTGAGAAAATGCTGCCAACGCCTACAATATGCTGCCACAGGCTTAAAGTACGTCTTGTTTGTTCAGTGACTTTGTCGATGACCTTTAATATTCTTCCTCTCCTAAAAGCTCTTTTGTCTTGCCTGAAGAAGAACAACCAAAGGTCAGCAGTATTATCAGTCTGAGAGCTATAAGCCTTCTCCCCTGCTGTATTCACAAGCCTGGTTTGAGATGCTTTCTAATATTACCACAGCAGCCCCTTCAGCTATGATCCAGTGGTCCAAAGTGTATCCCCAGTCATGCTGTTACCAGCCCAGAGTATATTGGATAGTGCTTACATTAACACACAGTGTCTAACAAACCGCTTACGCTCCTTTAATTGGATTACAAGGAGTGCTGCATTCCCATTGGTGAAATTAGGAGGGTCCGGGCACGGAGCCGACTCCCCTGCGTGAGCGCGGCATCTGATTCGCCGTCCTCCCTAACGACCTGCAAAATGCCAGGTGTTTGATTGGTGGAGTGGTGCTGGCACGGCTGTTTATTGGTCCATGACAGTGTAATAAGGGGGATGCCAAGTCGACTGTCAGGGCGTTAAAGTGTCTACTCTGATCTAGTGGTGATTAATGAGGCTATTCATTTATTTATTTATTTACCGGACTTAAATACAGTTTGTGCAGATACTTTTCTCTAAGTAGATTTAAAGGTCATCCTTGAAATCTGGTAGAACTATTACTGGAAGTTACTCTTGGTTCTTATTTGACTTTTTTAAAAATTGAAAGGACACAGAATTGAAAGCTGTAGTGTGGCCCTTTCTGGTTTGGCTTATAAATTTGACACAATTTGTATGAAAATCTTTGTTGTTAAAGGGTTGGTTTGACCAAATTCTAATCATCATTAGGAAGAAAGTAGCTGCTGCTTATTTCTGGATGAATTTCAGGATAAAATGTTACATTTTAATAAAATGGAGCAAGTAAAACGTGAAATATCCATATAATAAAACCCTTTTCAGGCTATGACACAGGCAAATACTTTTGGTTTTATTTGACAGTTTTAAGTTGGTTTTTGAACTATATTTGTGGTGCTCGTAACAACAAAACGTAACACAAACGAATGGTAAGAGCACATAGTTTCCAGGTTACTGGACAATAGCAGACCTCACTGTGAACTATTTTAATTTGAACTTCGTTTAACTAAAAATAGCCATCATTATTGCATGCATAAGTGTGTGTTTGCGAGAGAGGGAGAGAGAAAGTGCACCTCCTGACCTTCCACACTCTGACATCCGACCTTAGACCTCTGCTGTAAATCTTGGGGTTTTCAACCTTTTCATCACACATTACCCAAACCTCTGACCACTAACTTATGTGGAGTCCTCGGCACAAGCTGCTGAAAACCTGGCAGCTGCTGGCCTCCTGTGAAGGAGGACCCTCTCCATCATGGTGGTGACACCTTAACTGTCCTGCTCTCGCTCAGTGAGGAAGGCCCCCTGCCACCACGCACACACACACACACACACACACACACACACACACACACACACACAGAGAGACATACTGAACCACACACAGCAACACATGCACTTTCTCTTGTAGTGGTGAAAGGACAAACACAATGACACAAAGTGCACACAGTCACTTTCTTTTCTTACACAGGTGCAAATGTAAATGCGTGCACGTGTAATGAGGTGCACAAACACTCCAAACACACACACACACATGCACACACACTTTCACAATTTCTGTTATTCACACAAACTGTCTTTGAATCCCAGTTCCCACACCACACACCATCTAGACTAGCAACAGAAACAATTCTCCTTTTCACTCCCTCTTTCACACACACATACACATGAATAAACACTCAGACTGGAACTCAACCATTATGCCTTAATGTACTCTGGCCTGGCCCTGCAGGTGACCTGACCCTTACTGTCCTGTCTGTCAGAGAGAGAGGAGGCAATTCAGCCAGATGGCAGCAGAGCAGAATAGCTGCGAACAACAGGCCGAGTTAATATGTAGCTTTAACCATTGTCTCCTCCGCCTGACAATGGAGCGAGCCGGGAGGGAGGAGCACTCGCTGGAGCTGCAGCTAAAGATGGACTCGGTGTGTATTCTTTGAGGAGTTCATAAAAATGGAGCTAAAACCCACTTGATTCATCACTGTCTCATTTGGGCAGGAAAGCAAATGGACATGAGGGGGGAGGGGGGGTGCACTGTGCTGTGTGTGTTCTGTTGGGAGGTTTGAATGTGGAGTCAGCAGTGAAATGGGCGAAACAACTCTGTTTAAGCCGATAAATCCATTCATCACTGCTGAAACGTAGGAAGAAGTTTATATTCAAGTGTACGTTTCATGAAATACATTGCAATCATATTTCCTAATTACGCTCCTGCAGTCTAGTGAAATACAAAAAAAACGAACAACAAAGTGCTTTATTCTTTCAATAAGCGCCGCAACAACGCCTACTAACATCCCATTGTCAGCCTCTGTTCCTTGGCGCTATCACTTTCCTAAAGATGAGGGTAATTTTCTATGCAAATGACCGCCGTCATTGTCCCCGCCTCGTTAATCTGGGCCTGGGCTCCTTTGACAAACCCCTCTCTGATTGATGAGGCCCTGACAGCTCCAATGTGTGCGTGCATTTTCACAGATTGACATCATCATTAAGGAGCGAGAGCAGGGCCTGAATCATTGCAGATTTACTCCTCCCACCACAACCACCACCACGTCCTCCCCTTCCACACACACACACACACACACACACACAAATGTACAAGGGCTGATGCGTGCGTGCATGCAGGAAGACACACAAAAGCAGCCCGCCATCCGTCTAACAGCTGAGGTTTCCCTTCTGTACCCACAGAGTCGGGCAGGCGGCAGAATGCGAAGCACTCACTCATTGGCTGCCTGAATCTGTCATGTTGAAGTTAATTGGTGTAGGCTTTAAGCAAATTTCCAGCAGCACACCCCAAGTCACTGCGCCACTTGATGGGTGAGCCACTGTCATATGGCACCTATTGATTCACCCAGGGGATGAGATGACTCCCATAATGCTCGCTATGTCAGTGTCGCCCTCTTAGAGAGCGGCTGATCGCCTCTTCTCCTCCCTGTCTGTTGATGTACATCTGAGACAAGAGTATTTTAAATCATGCCTTATTCATATTCATTCAATCTGGAGGGGATCCACAGGCTGGAGTTTTTAGTGTTTCAGTCGGCTAAAGTCCATTTTGGAGTTCATTTGAAAATGGAAAAATCGTTACCTAATCCTATTGCTTTGGCCCCGAGCTACAACATAAGAAACATGGTGTGTGCTGGCAGGGCAGAAAAAAGGAAAAAGACAAGAGACACAAACACTGACTGAGTGGAGGCAGCTGCAGATGAGCAAATAAAGCATTCAATATTTATGACTGAAATTAAAACCAGATAAAGATGTCACATATTACCGCGTCCCCGCCCTCCTCTCCTCCCTCCCAGGCCTCTAGCCCTGACTCCGGTGCTCACAACTCTCTGCTCTCTCTCAGCGCAAGTGAAAGGGAAGCATTATTCCTTCCCAGCCCAATGTCTTCAAAGACAGTAATGAATGCAATGCAGTGACCCAGAAAATGGACTTTAGAAAAGGAGAGGGAGAAAAAAAAAAGCAATCTTGCGTTTGTGGCGGAGCATTATCACTTTACTCCCCTCCCCTTGTCCTCTCCCCTCCTGGGCTGTGCGTGTGTGTGTGTGTGTGTGTGTGTGTGTGTGTGTGTGTGTGTGTGTGTGCATGCACCTGCCATTACATGTGTCTCCAAGGGCCTATGTGCCTGAGTGTGTTCATGTGGATTTGTATGAGTGTGCACACTTGCCTCTGATTGTGTGTGTGTGCATGCATATGTGTGAGTGAGTGTGTGTGTGTGTGTGTCAGTGGGTGAGCTGAAGTCTCCATCAAGAGGGAATGGGCACGGGCTGACAGGCAGGCCCATTGTGGGGTTAATTAAACACTTCAGGTTTAACACCCCGTCCCTGTCGTTAACCCAAACACTGGCTCATCACTCATTCCCGCCACACTTCAGTTAGAGAGCAGGGGGGGGGGGCAGGAAAGGAGGGGGACAATGGAGATGTCACTGCGGGTGTGGGTCTGTTGGGTGACGTGAGGGTATCAGAGATGGTGGAAATTATGAGAATTTGTATCGGAGGTTTTTTTTTTCCAAGTGTTTTGACAGGAATAATAAAAATGCCCATTATAGCTATGATGTGGTATAACTAACCATTATGTAATTTACCTTGCAGGAAAACTTGGGTGAGTGCAGTTACATCATTACTGGTCAAGCTAGTGTCCCAGATTTTACATCAATAGAAGGATTACAAGTATGTGTGAGGTGTGATGTGATACCTGTGGTAGTAATAGTGGTACAGTGATAGAAAATACAGATGGTTTACGGATTAAGTGTCGTAAAAAGTCTCTGAAGTCTAGTGGAGGGATGAAGACCATTGTTTTGAAAGACATTCCCTCATTTGGTGTTTTTTTTTTTGTTGGAGTGCGCTGACTGGAGGTGCCTTTGCACGTTGTGAATTTGGGCTGTCTGGGACAAACGTAGACATTAAAAAGAGAAATGTGGTAAAATGTTTCTCAGTCCAAAACTGGACTTAAGATCGCACTGTGAGACGGACAATTTCTGTCAGCATACGAACTTTAGGCCCAAATTCCCACAATGTGGCTGCTTGATATGAACCAAGTTTCCAAATCAATAAATCAGAAAAGGACATGTAATGATGCACACACCTGACAGTGCAACGTTTCACGTGTATGTACAAACTGACAAAAAGACGTGTGATTCTGGCAACAAGGATTTATCAAGCAGGTTTTACCCGAGTCAATGATTTGATTAATCCTGCATATACTATTTTTTATTTAGTATCTACCATGCATACATATCAGTATGAGGCATGCACAATCTGCATACCTCATACTGATATGTTACAGTCTGACATAAAGCTTTCATCAGACCCATCCCCCACGTACGAACATTGGTGTCACAAAGTCTTGATTACATTAAAATGTTGGTCCTCCATTGGTGTTCAATTGGGTTGAGATCTGCAAATGTCATCAGATGCGATTCTTATTATTTACACCATCATCAAATCAGTCAGTGACCCCTTGTATCCTGTATGTGGACATCTATATTCATGAAATGCTCTGAAAATCTATCAAGTGGATCTGCATCGACTTTTATGTCTTCTTACTGGTTAAAGCTTGGATGGTGTTTCTCTGCACCAGTTAGACTTATTTACATTTAAATTTAAATATGATGACACTTGTGGGGATGTTTGATGTTTTCCAGGCCGCTTAAAAAATGTAACCTACTGTATAAAGCTGTCTTTGGTGTATTTAGTCATAAATACTTAATCTTAGGTTGTTAGGGGACTGTAATATTTATTTATTGAGTTTTCTCTCCTTTATTTTGTTATGTGTCTGTCTGTTATATTATCATTAAGATCCAGTATTGTGCAGGGTGGGAAGAAACACATAGCATCAGCATTTTTACTGTTTTTGTTTAAAAAAACGTGTAGTGAATGATTGGTAACTGGTCATCTGTGGCAGAATCTACTACCACTACTGCCAGCAGTGTAATGGATGCTCACACCACTAGGTAGCAGTAGTTTACACCACTGACAATTTAACCAGTCCACTCAGTTAGCACAGCACTGTCCACATCAACCGCTGAATACATCAATGAGTGAATTAATGAATGAACTGGTTTTTAGAGTCTCCAAAAAGAAATTGTTTTTAATTACATTATCTTACTCAACTGCATACACCAGCTAACATCATATAAATGAAAAATGAATGGGGCAAATTAGGTAAAAGTAATATGATTTATCACTGCGTGGTTGTATGTTTGCAGTAACCAGAAATGAAAACAACTTAAATTGCGTTTAAAGATAATGAGAATCTTAATCAAGCTCTTAGATTAAAGATTATTAAAATTTTCATCAGTTGCGTTGTGCGTTGTGTTATCACATAACTTTCAAGTGTCTTTCCTCCTAATAATGGAAAAAATAAAATGATACAAGGGGTACCATTTTCTAAAAGGCACCCTTTGTGTAGGGTTTATAAGTCGAAACTAATAGCTGGGTTAACATCGATAAATAATTTAGCGTTAATGATTTATAGATTGTTTTGTGTTGTCATGGTATGAAACATCTCACTGGGAGGTGTTATCCTTTCTACTTGGTATTAATGCAATTGTAAATGTTGGTAATTCATTAATAAATATGACATGAAATGGGCTTCTGACTTTCTAAAACGCCATTAAGCCTGCAGTTAAAAATGTTAATAAGTTGTTAATAAATGGATTTTGGTCCTGGAGAAATAAGTGGTCAAATGGTTTAGCCTGCTAAAGATATTTCTCACACCTGGCACCACAGAAGTTATGAACCATTAATGAAGCCATTAGTAATAATTTACTTTATAAAGGCGTCTTATTAGAGAGTGGTACCAAGTATTGCATCTCAATATTTAAATGCGCTGTATAATTGATGCATTATTTGTGTTAGCAAAATAGCAATAAAGCTCGAGAAAAGCTAGCTTCTTTTCACCACCGCACAATCAAGACAGATCTTTTTGCACGTTTAAAGGTTGTTCAGCTACTGAAGCAATAATAAAGTAAACTGGGGACTGTAAACAAGTAAATTAATCAACTGAGCCACATTTCAATGTTCTTTTTCTCGCGTAATTAAAATTAGCCGGGCAGATGTTAGCAAAACAGGTTTACACGTCGAATTCTGGTATTCCCACAGATTCATTAATGATAGCACAGTTTTTGTTGCCATGTTGTCGTGTGTCTGTATTATCGTGCAGGTTTGGTGAGACGGAGCCTGCGCCCATGATGCAGTCTTTCCATTAGCCATTAGCCCATTAGCCCGTTAGCGCTCAGGCTGTTGGAACAGCTTGAATGTGTGATGCTAATGCTTCAGGGATCCAACCCAAACTGGAGCCTTGGCAAAAGGCCAAAAAGGAGGAGTGTTGCAACAACTTCCTGTACCTACCTCCTCTCTCTCTCTCTCTCTCTCTCTCTCTCTCTCTCTCTCTGCCTCTCTCTCCCTCCCCTCATATTATCCCCTCATACTCTTCTCTCATTGTTTTGTCTTGTTTGTCTGCTGTGAATTCCTATAAGATGTGAGTGCTTTAGTATCTTTAAGCTACACTTTTCATTGGACGAGCAGCACTGTTTCATCGCTGTGCCATATGTTAGTAAGCAAGACTAATGAACATGTCTATCCAAATGCGGTGGAGATATTTTTCTCCTTCAGTTCACTCGCCGTTGCCCACCGCAGTTTATCCCCGGTTTGTTTTCCAAGCATTTCTCATAAAAGTGATTTATCAAAAACACTTAATACCGAACTGCCGATGTTTCATCCTGAATGATTCCAAAGGCTGCTGAAGCTGGTGGTTTTTATGGTTCGGGCTGGAAAGGGTACCTCTCGGGGGCATGTTGTGTTAGCTTCTTGTAAAGTAGTAAGACACACACATACACTCTACCCCCATTGGTGTTGACTGGGGATGGGCGGTGGGGAAATGTCAGAAGGGATAGAGGTCATTGCCTTCCAAAGGGATAAACACACATTCCACATGGCTCCCTACCGCGTTATCATTTACTGCCCTATCGGACACGTTTTGCCGCCTCTGAATGTATTTATATTTATAAACATATTCTTTATTTATTTTCTCCGGGGGCCACTGGGCGGAGGAAATGATACTGAAATCTAACATTTGGAGAGCCATCGTGTATGCCAGGATGCAATTTGTGTTCTATCTCCGTGGAAAAAAGGGGGCCGTGATGCCCCGGGGCGGCCATTTCGTTCCCTGCAGTGACATTTTTAACAGGGTGCCTTCAGGACACTGGGGCGCAGCCTGAGCCACGAGCTCCTCGTCATGGCAGACGGCCTGCGCATCGCACCGTGGACACACTGACTGTCTTCCTTTTGTCTGACTCAATATGCTGGACCAAAGTAGGGGCTTCGAAAGGCTACGAATGCAGCAAAGAATCTCTATTGGTTCAAAGGATTTACAGGTCATTCTTATTTTAGCGAGTCAATTAATCACAAGTGCGTTCTGTTTGTGTTTTAATTATACAGGTAGATAAAAAAAAAAAAAAACTGACCGGATTCATGAAATCGAATGCCCCTGATGCTACGGTTGATCTTCTCTGCAGCTCTAGACGCTTCATTTGTTTTCTTTGTCACCGCTCCGTGTCTAACCCCCCCCCCCCCCCCCCCCCGCCATCTGTAAACAGATCTCCGTCAGCGGCCGGCAGACTTTAATGTCTGGTTGCTTCTTTTCATTACCAATGATATATACCAGTGTTGTGTGAGTTCCCTGTTCTTGCCTATATTTATCAAAGCAACATTAGGAGTGTATCAGCATCAATTTGCCATCATGAAGCATGGAGCTGCATTCCACTCATGTGTGACCATTATACTAATGAGGTTAATGGTTCAGCTGTGCTTACCATAAGATGGATGCCCCCCAGTGGAACCTGCCCCTTTTCTATGTGTGTGAAGGTGTGTGTGTGTTGTGTGCATCTGTGAGCGTGTCTACGCGTGTCTTTGCTTTCGCGGTGCATAGATTGAAGAATGAAGTGGAGTAAAATAAAAAAAGTTTTTATTCTCGCCCCCCCCCCCCCCAACAAGCAGAAACGTGCATTTCGTCTCGATCAATATCTCAGCTCTCGTAGCCGGAGCCTCATTATCAGTCAGAGCTATGTATGGATCTCTCAATCGTCCAGAATTATCTTTGAACTTTACAAACTAATGCGATGAACTAATGACTTCTTGTAGGCTATTACAAGAGGGCGAATCACTGGTGTCTATTTTTTGCTAATTACAAATGGTAAAACCAGTGAAGCCTTTTATAAGCTAGGATACTGTTTATGTCCTGCCACATGCTATTCAGTCTAAAAGTGAAATAACCCTCAGGATTGAGATTGCACCATTTCTTTAACAGATGGGATGCCCCAGCCATCTGTATTGGTTTTTTTTTTCTCTCTCTCCAGTGTTTTTAATGTGTTTAGGTTGAGAAATGCTCTATCTGACTCTATAGCCATCTACCTGCTAACTCATCCTCAGCTGCTTTAAAATAACACGAGGGACATTCAGCGATATGAGCCCCACAATTCAAACAAAGTGAGTGGAAAGTGATTAAACAAATAAACACCCTCATTATTGATTTTAACGTCTCAACATAAACAATTACGAGTGCTCAGATTTGTTCATTTTACATTGTTTCTAATTTCAATTTCTGCATTCACAATGGTATTGTGGGCCAATACTTGTTTGCACACAACCCCAAAACCACAGTATTGCTTCTTAATTAGATTTACAGGATATTAAAAACACAGTAGGTGCTCCTAAACGATGATCATTGGAGACAGTGCTGAAATAGCAGGCTATCATACATCTTTTTTATAATGCTAGTCGAACCGTAACAATATCTGTTTTTGTTTTTATAAATGCATTCAATTACCACTACCAATCTCCCAAAATATGAGGAATGTCAAATTAAGAGCAGAGATTTGGAAATACATGCCGCTGACTGTTATCAATTTTATCATCTTCAGAATGGCGCTTTAATGAACAAAGCGAACAAAACGTTGGCCTCATTTACTGTTAATGCAGTCAAATGCTTTTTCTCAGTGGGTGCTGCCCAATAAGCTGAGGAGAGGAAGGGCATTGGGTCTCTGGAGGGGTACAACTTTAATTGGATCATCTGAAAGTCCTCTTTCCCAATTCCAAATGTAAACAAAGTGTGTCATGGCACATCGAACACCAAACGAAGAAACCTCCTGAAAATGCATCTCAGAAGTTTAATAGTGTGTTTTTATTTCTTCTTTTTTCTTTCTTTGTGTGACATCTTAGCAACACGATTATCTATGTCTTGTGTCTTTTTGTTCTTACCGGGCCACATGTAACTCTGAAATAGAATGGGTTTTATGTAGTTTTATCGTTTCTGATATGCCACTTAGGGGGTTAAGGGGAACAGGGCTGCAACTAACAAATATTTTCGTTTTTAATTAACCAGTAGAATATTACAGCATGTGATATAAAGGCAACATTTGTAAATCTATAAGCAGCTGGAACATTTGATAATTTTGCTCAACAAATAATTTTAATTTAATAACTAAACAATGAATTGACTAAAAATGTAATTATTTACAGGTTTTTTCGTGTGTATATTTTATTAATATACTTTTTTGTGGGCATTGTATTTTACCCAATACCCATATATATATATATATATATATATATGTGTGTGTGTGTGTGTGTGTGTGTGTGTGTGTGTATTGTGTATTGTGTATACATATGCATATACATGTACTTATTTGGAGTTTATTTAATTGATATTAATTGATAAAGAATATGGGGAAAAAATATATTGTAGTGTCGCTCAGAGTAGCCCAGTATAACTAGCGATGCTAGACAAAACCAAATGGACATCTTTCTTTACGTGGTCGTGTTGGTTCGACTCTACTGATTTATCATCCTATTATAGATCTTATAGTGTCTCAAAATTAATTATTTAGATTTTGGTTTGAAAGTAACATGCAATACATAATGCAATAATAATGTTTGGGAAAATTTACAGATACAATCGCTAAAGCTGTTGTGCATATATTACTTTCAAAACAGTCTAAAGTTTATTTTGTATTTAAGCGAACATAATCTTTTCAAAATAATTGTAATTTCATATTTCTTTGCTGTAAATGCTACATCCAAATCTAGGAATGTAAATCTTTATATTTCCAGTAATGCCCTGTAATATAAAACAGAGAAAAAAGGAAAGCCAATTTTCCATGGCTAAAGATAAAGGAATGATGTATTTCTTGACAGTTTACTCTTTGCTTTTTGGAAACTGTCATAAACTTCAGTGCTAGTGATTCATTAACTAAACTGTATGTTCTACTGTTCTGATATAACTTATCCACTTATGGCAGAAGAGACTTTAATGGCACAAAACCACAACAGCAGAAAATGCTCTATAATCAGTTAACTACCAGCTGCATGGGTAATTTTATCCTGGAGGCATTTAACACCAATGATGCTGAATTTTAATTTGAGATTATTTTTTTGTTGTTGCTTGACATGCAGATTGAACAACTCATTTGAGCTCCACAGCCTAGAATCAAAATCAAAAAAGGTCAAGGGATGACTGTGATGCAAATACAACGCTATCTCTCCTGGCTTCTCAATGCTCAAACTGGAAACGTTGCATCACCTGGGATTGCAACGTCAATTTGTAAAAATAAAAAAATGTCCCCTAATATACGACCACACAAGCGTATACAAACGTTACAAAGGAAAGCTACCTGTTCAGAATATTATAGCTGGATGTTCATGTCCCTTTTGTGTAGCAGAAGATCTGTCAGCTTGCAGAAAAACACTGGTTACACTAAGGATAACAACAAATGTCTCCCGTGCTGTTGTGTTGCTCTCTCCTCGTCTACATATGGGTGATAATATTGGGCCTTTAAGTTTGTTTCCCAGTGCCTCAGCGAATGTGTTGAGGAGCTGAGCTAAAGAGTGCTGAGGCAGTGAGTTAGCTTAGCCGACCCTTGGGCCTTTAAAGCTGCTGAGCACAGCACAGCACTTTGCACGCACACACACGCACACACACACGCATACACGCGGCCCTGATAGCACATAAAAAGTTTTCAACCCCTGAAAACACTCGTGTATGCACAGCTCCATCTCAGCTGAGTAATTTAACAAGACTTATATCAACGTCTCAAGGATGTGAAATATGCAATCGACAGACAACCAATTGTACAGGAAGAAAAGTGTTCCATAAAGTTCACGCTGGTGCCTGGTTTATTGGCTCTTTTAAGATCAGTGAAACTCATAGCCAATGGGAGTGCTGGAACACAGACGGCATATTAATTCATCGCTATTCGTTAGGACCTCCGCATGTGCTAAAGATGGTAATCTTAAGTAATTTGTTAGTGCTGCATCGGCGCTTTGACTTTTTAGAGAGCTACTTGACAGCAGCGTTAGCCCCTGGGCTCCCGTCTCGGAAAAAAAAAAAGGATGCTCCAATTTGCAATTCATACACATTGGGGGAAATGTTTAATTCCATGGCCGTTATTCAACTCAGTTCATTAATTAAAGAAAAAACGCTACCATTCTCTCCTCTGCTTTCCCGCCATCTTTTTGATGAGCTTTCTTCAGGAGTAATTGAGTCCGTTAATTAGACAGAATTAGGCTCTAATTATTCCAAAGGCCCAGTGCCGGGGGAGAGAAGGAACCAAATGTGCCATATTTCACCGCCTCGCCACTCCAGCAGCTTTCACTGAATCCCCTTTAACTCTCTTTGATGTCCTCTACACCGCCGGTTTCACAGGAAATGGATTAGATATCAGGCCTCTTAATTCTGCCGCTCTGCTCAACAGGAGAGCTCTTTTGACATTTGTGCTCACTTCTGCCTGATTTCAAGCCTGTGCTGCAGTAAATGCATTTCATTACAATGGGGTGTTTTATTTTCTCCAGCTCAGTCTTCATGTTATATTAAAGGAGACGGGCATCCGTCTTGTTTATGTCCTCCCTCAGCCTCTCAGTCAGTGGCAGTCCTTTGCTATATCACATTTTTATGGCCTTACCTTTAAGCGGCTCTTTGTCACACCGAGCCTTGGATTTAAAGATACTGAATTAATCCTTTGCACCAATATTCAAAAGATAAGCCATCTATGTGCGTTGAATATCACTGGTGCTGCAAGAAAACCTCTGTAACTCTGCTTAACAAATAATTTCAAGCTCTTTTTTTATTCTGTATTCTGAAAGAATGGTGTTGTGTCTGTGCAAATACAATCACACCCACACAACTGCTGGGGTCTGCAGTAGCCTTATATACATTTAACTTACTTTGAAAGTTGACATCTGTTTTAGCAGAATGATTGTTTTCGATTAAATTGTGAAAATCACACAGACAAAATCTAAGTTGGCTTATTATGTAACTGCAGCATGTGTAAACATCTGCACATCAGTCCAGAAAACTTGAAACGTGTTCATACAAGCCTTGTAGTCAGTCAACCTCTATTGCCCTAATGTAAATATTGATTTTCAACATCATAAATGGAAAGGTACTAGAAAAACGAAACATTGCAGTCTCCGATCACTGTCCTCTCTCCTCCCTTCCTCCTGTGTTAATCTAAGCAATGCTTTATTCAAGGTGTAATATCGTCTCTACCCATTCAGAGGGCGGACATTAACAATGCGGCACTTTAACACCAAAACAACCAGGACAAAAACACACATACACTCGCACAGGAGTAGCCCCGTACTCAGCTGCTCTGCCAGAGTCTCTCATGCAGATGTTGATTTGGACAGACCACCCTGAAGCACAGGGGCGTACAGTGCTACAAGTCACACTGTCGCCAAACCTGCCATGATGGATCGGCCCGTTCTCATGCCAACTACGACGAGTGAGAGATGGCTCGCTCCCATTGGTCCAACTCCAAGCATTAATGGTTGTTCCCAGATTGTAGCATAAAAAGGCCCTTTAGCTGCTCTCATAAATATGGTAAAGAGGTAAAAAATACATAAATAAATACTGATCCATATAAGGAGTTATGTAGGTTTGCACACGCATGAGCTCAGAATATAACCACCGGTGATGTTGTAAGGAGGGAGAATACAATAATAGTAGTAGTTGATGGTAAAATAAAATACATTGTTGTATATTGAGAACTCAAGTTTTCTGATTCAAAAATGATACAATCCTTCCTCAAGAGTCAAAAGATCACAGGGAGGCTTGTATATCAGTCTTTTATAGTGCTTTGATCCAAGCTTTCCCTTATGTTCAAGGGTAAAACTGTCGCCCAGTATGAAAACAGCCATAAACCAAGCATTGTTCAGAGGTATTTTCCTCTATTTTCTGATGCCAGATGCTGCATGTTATATGAAATGCCCCCATCGTATTTTACACGGTGACAGCACCATAGCTTACTCTAAGGGGACTGGGGTTAGTTTATCCTCAACCGGTGTATTACTCTTTGAATGTCTCTAAGTTAAACTGCTGGTGACAGCTTATCAGTCAATGTAATGCACAATGCCTCTATGTGTGCGGAGCAGGGGAGTAATTCAATATTCCTATATGATTCAAGGCAAAAAGAGGGAAAAAGAGATTTATGCCTCCAACAGTGGCAAGGGACATTAATGTTGGCGGAGTCTGAACTTCCAGCGAGAAAAATCTATCCCAGACATCAGTCTTCCATTTGTAATTTATTCTAATATTAAATTGTGTTTACCGGTAAAGACAAATGGTGTGCTCAAATGCAAATCTGGGGGCGATCAGGGATGGGAAAATAAGGGCGGTAAATAATATTAATATTTTTACTTATGTTTTGCTTTGTGCTTTCAGGACTTACCAGAGACAGAACATAGTTTCTCTTTTCTCTGGGAAGTTGTCTGTTGTTATTCCACTCTGTTTGTCCAGTGTGTTCATTTGGTATTCTCTTTGTTTGTGCACCTCTGCGAGGCCACACTCACTTCACAAGTGACCCAATCTCTTCTTTAACCATGAAATCCCTCTACCATGACCCCTGGCCTGCAACTAAGTCCTTCCCCTAACACCAGCTGGATAATAAACAGTGAGTTTCATGGAACACGTTACTGTGGAGCTGTGTGTCCGTGTGCTGGTGCATGCCTGCACAACTTCACATTTCTCTGAAATGCATTGTCTTGGTTCTGCTGCATGTAATCCGATTCAAAACTTTGCATGTGCATCCACCCAAAACTGACTGCAGACTGAAATAGCACATGGAGGCTGATCGCACATGCCGACACACAGTACACCAGACTTCTCCATCACTTCCAAACGTGAATTTTTGACCTTTTTTTTTATCCGTGGCACCTCAAAGTTTACGAGCTGGGTCAAGACTGTTCGTCTCATTGGACTGACCTTTTCCCCTCTCACGATTTCTGACTGAGGGGTGAAGCGATAAGAATGGGCTGCACTCATTTGGAAAGCTGCACCTGTTCCAAAACATGTAGAACATAAAATCCTGATTAGCTATTTTTGCATGCAACTTATGTACAATAGGAAGAGTAGTGCAGAACTACACCAAGCATAGGATTGTTTTAGGTTTTTCATTTACGATTGTTTGCTGATGATATTTTCATGTTTCAGTTTTAATTGTTAAGTTAAAGAATTAAATGAATAGAAAGTAATGTACATATATTATTGATTTCATAGCTCCACCTTCAATTAGACACCTGAAAAGGTTTATCTATTGAAGTTTAGCTCTTTTAATTGGAAATTGGATGACTAATTAGACAGTGAATAAATCACTGATGAAGGGTCATATTTTGTTGTATTTTTTTACTCGATAATAACCCATCAGTTCTGCAATTACTGAGTGACTAAAGGAGAAGCCTGGTGATCTTCTCTATTTTTCTTATTGTCAACAAATCCCATAAAAGACCAAAACCACCAATGAATTTACCACCACCAGGTACTGTCCATGTGTCCAAGGCTTGAAATCTCTTCCTTTATACCATAGAACTCCCCATAGAACTTGTTAAAAATGCCATTTTCCTTCATTGTGGTGAACATGGGCACTGCGGTGTATTTGGAGTCAATCCCACATACACCCAATGGAGCACCAACTTTGTATTAATCTGCAACTGACAATAACCCCCCAACAAATGCACAATTAGCTAGTTTATTTATTTGCTAAGAACTACGATGCCCAGCTGTTTTAAGACATCATTTCATCTTTTAAAATATATTTGTGAACCATTTTCAAAGATCCAATACTATAAATGAGCTTGGAACTGATTGCCACATTCAGGTATTCAAGGATGCTAACCAGTTGTTGGTATTGGTCTTTTCATGGCATGAGTTTATGATACAAAAATGATTAACAACAACATCATCCTTAACCACTATCTTTTAATGAGGGGTTCCACAACTAAAATAAGACATTGAATCCATAGTTGTAAATATTAAGTCATACGGGACTTTGGTCAGGATGCACAGCCATTTTCAATGAGGTAAATCTAAAGGCTGGATTATGCTTCCGCGTCGACACAACGCAAGGGAGCTTGCGGACCCCTTACGTCCTTGCGGACCCCCCTTGCGTCAACGCAAGGGCCTGACGTGTGCCTCCCAAAAATTCTCGACGCGCGTCGAGGCGACGCAACGCCAACGCAACACCAACGCAGCGGCATCGGCTGTGATTGGTCCGCTAACTACATCCGCTGGAGACCGCTATCCGGTTTCCATTCATAAACACCGCCATTTAAACTTTTAAAAGGCTACTTTTATTGTTTTCACCTCGTTTTATTGTTTGCACCTTGTCGCTTTTGCACAAAGAAATAAAACACCAAGTTCTGAAAAATAGTGGATGTTTAAAGCCGGAAAGTAAACAAATACGCTATAACGAGGCTAACGACGATATACGTCAAGAGTCTCGGTCGGTCGGTCAGTCTTTACAAAAAACATAGCGCCCTTTACCGGTGTGGCATTGAATTGCATTTCGACGCGTAAACCCAACGCAGAACCATCACGGTCTCCAAGCAACTGCGTTGCCGTTGCGTTGCCGTTGCGTGATCACTACGCGGAAGCATAATCAGGCCTTAAGAGAGGTCTTCTGAATCAGCCAAAGGGATGTTTCACAACCTAGCAACCCCAAAGTTAGGCTATTCCTTTAAATGAGGACTTACTGATCATAAATTAAATATTAATATTAATGATTAATAATATAATTCATTCGTTTTATTGAAAGGCAGCACACAAAACCCACTCAGTGAGTATACAGGTGTTTGTAAGCACAACAACACAATCCGTGTGGTTCCTCTCAGCAGCTGATGAAACACGGCCATCCTCCAACTTTTGGAGTTAGTGATGAACTCCACATAATCCGATTAGCTGGCTTCCCTTATCTAAACATCTACAAGTGTTACTGACTAAACTAATGCCACCTAATAGCCTGAGAAAAAAACACCCGGGCTCATAGTCTTTTA
Source organism: Chelidonichthys spinosus (assembly GCA_029853015.1). NCBI lineage: Eukaryota > Metazoa > Chordata > Actinopteri > Perciformes > Triglidae > Chelidonichthys > Chelidonichthys spinosus. Next base: position 16,011,527 of record CM056824.1, on the reverse strand, counting down.
AGTGTCCGTTGTCCATTTACAGCCCATTTAAAATAATCGTAGTTAATACACACTGTTTGCAAAGGACTTTTTGGAGAGCATGCCTGGAAGGAAAGCAGATACTCTCTTAATCCAGCTGCCACAGGAGCATCATTAATTCCCTTAATGAACCTGTAACCTGAGAAAAGTTAACCTGTGAACTCGTCATCCTGAACACACATTTTGCGGTGAATCACAAAAACCAGGCTTATCTCACATTCGTAAGGAACTGGCAGTGGAGCAGCTTTGTTTTCCGGGGGGATATGAGCGCGGTGCGGTCACGGACATTAGTGAAGGCATTAGCAGAGTGGTGCAGCCAGGCCTCTTCCTGCCACGCAGGGTTACGGTGTCACGCCTTGAGCTCTGATTGAGTTACAGTCCAGAGAGAGAAGGTCACGGTGCCTCTCCAACGGCTGCCACTCACATTTGCTCCGACTCCAGAGGTACAAACACTCTCATATGTGGAAATTGCACACGGACCTTATAGTCCCTCAAGGAAACCTGAGGTCGTTTGAAACTGTGGTGTGTGTAGGTTGTTTGTTTTGGGGTGTTTTACAGTTGTGTCGTGTTAGAAGAGAGATGAGTTAGAGAATATGGCAGGTTTTCAATCCTCAATATATGTTGGATGCTGGCTAAAACAGATTATGTAGTCTTCTGGTAGGCTCCTTTGAGTAGATGATTTAAGGAAGTGTGTACCAAACACTTGAAAAAGAAAACCTTTTGAATAACAAACATTTACTATCTGTAGCTAGCTCCTTCTCAAAGGGAAACAGCTGTAGTCAGCTTAACAACAGTTACAAGTAATTCCAACACTGAACAATGAAATCACAATTTTCACCCAAACTTCTCAAATTCCAGTGTTCTCTTTAATCAATATTAAACCCTCATAGTAAAATTAAAATATCAATCATGGCAGGTTTTGTTTGTTTATATCCATTTACACTCATTAATGAACCACTACATCTCTGTAACATAACAAAATGACCTAATTCAGGCTATTAAATTATGTAACTACAAAGTTAGCAGCTGTGATATAATGTGTTAACTCTCCCAAATTGGAACAACAAGAGGTTTTTCTGTTCTTCCTATTCCGGTGACTTTGTGTAAATTGTTCTTTCAGCTTCAGTTTGTGGCTCATGCCGTTGTTCCGATGGCCTATTATTGCCAAACCCCAATATGTCCCATTGGACCCAAAGCCCATTCATTCAACAGTTCGGTTATCATGAAAAAAATGTAAATACAAACTCTCTGTGTTACAAACAGAAGCACATAGGTAATTATTCTGCAAAATTACATCATAGGCCTTCCTGGTCTTGATATTTATTTTCCTACCATGGCGGAGTCATACTGTTGGCCTACCCTGATATTCTTGCCCTAAACTTAACCAATCTCACTCCTCATGCCTAACTAACGCACGTCCAACCCTACCAACAAAAGCAAGGACTAATAAGAGGCAGAGTAGGGTGGGTCAAGAATATCTGATGGTGTTATTCTGCACAATAAATAATCGTGCTTCTGTTTGTTGCATGAAGAGTGTATAATTTTAGCAATGGGCCTTCAGATCAATGGGCATTTGTTTCAAGGATAATGGGCTGTGAGACAAATGGCCTTTCGGCCCAATGGGACATTATTTGGACTATTGGGGTTCCAGAATAATTTGGGAACAATGGCTAGTATTGAAACTGTAGCCACATTCAACAGAGTTTGCCCACATTGTTCTTGAACATCTTCCCTAGTCATGCTTTGGCTCAAGTATGTGTTTGGAGACTGCATAAATATGGACTTAGTCTCTGTGACATCCTCTAAAGGTTTCTGAAGAGCCATTGTGAAGTGTAAAGTGGGTGACTCCGGCTGTCACCATATTGGCGGTGATGACAGCCTAATTTGTGGCTAATCCAAAAGTAGTCAAGGAGGTGGATCGTGGGGCTGAGGAGGCCCGGGAGACCCAGAAAAGCAGACAGCTAGCAGCTAGGGCCCTGAGACAGCACCCACCTGTCACTCAAACCAGCAAAACCCTCAAGTTTGCCTTAATTTAAGCCTTAATATAAATTAAACCCATGAGTTTTTTTGTTTTTTACACTAGGCTCTCAGTGAAATCAGGTTAAACTAAATCCAAGTTGAGTTACAAACAAGAAAACTAGAAACTTTGCAGAGCCATCTTTTAAGCCCACAGGCAGGAAATGTTTGATTTTTGAGTTTTGTAGGTGAAACATCACTTGAATAACAATTTTTGTTAATGTTAGAATGTATTTTACATTGCTCAACATAATTAGACAAAATTAACATTTCAAGAATGTGGCTTATTTTGTACTGTATATATTCCTAGTAGGTAATTCAGAAAATAAAATACATTTTTTTGCATAGAAACCCTTGCATTATATTTGTGGTTGTATTGAAGATTTTCAAAAAGCCACCAGTGGGTCAGGCCCAGTTAAGCTCTGTGTGCATTAATACTGATGTCTGTCGGGAGCAAAGGCAGAAGTAGCATGAAGGTATTTTTCACCCATGACAACAACCGCAGTGTATCCCTTGTTTCAACCATAATCCGGAAACATTCCATGAATAATTGTTTCTAATGCCAGTAAGTATTTTTGATGGAGGTGAAAAATGTATTGACATTTGGTTTTAAGGACTCATTAGTAGGTTGGGAGTGTTCAGCAAACGAGACAATCAAACAAATAAAGCACAAAACATCTGCACCCACAGAAAAGAAGCATGCAAATTCTCACACTTGCGTGGCTGTATCTGCGTCTGAACACACACACACACACACACACACACACACGATCAGATGATTGAGTTCTCTTCCCTTAATAAACCACTGATTCAGCATAAGTATAACCATTGATTGGTGACTTAATTCCCAATTCAAATTATCATCCTGGGTCCCTATCCAAGGTTGACATGAGCCTTGAGCTTTGGTACGACTAAATTATACTCTGCTCCCTGCTAGCCACCCCCATTCTCTCTCTCTCACTCCTCTCTCTCTCTCTCTCTCTCTCTCTCTCTCTCTCTCTCTCTCCACACACACACACACACACACACACACACATACTCCCAGATCCCCCATCTTTCTCCCCTGTATACCTCTCTCTCAGTGCAGCCCAGGTGCTGATACAAGCAGAAATCCTCCACGCCCCATCGCTCCCAGAACACATACGCACTTACAGACACACACAAGCACACACACCAAGTAAGCACACACAAATACACTCACACACACACACACACCTCCTTTCAATTCACCTCTTCAGAAAAGCCGAGGGGAGGCAGCATTCGTCTCCTCTCTATTTGCTGTGTTAGCATGGACGCGATATGAAACACAGGAACACTGTAGTTTTTCTGTTGAGGGAAGATGTTGCTGCATCCCGGCTCGTGTGTGTGCGTGTGTGTGTGTGTGTGTGTGTGTGTGTGGGAGTGAGAAAATAAGAGATTATCGCTGTGATGCATTGGTGGCTGTAGTCTTAGTCACCCAAGGTTGTGGCCCTTCTCTCTCAATGAGGATGTAGTGGCCAATAACACCGCTTTGTCAGTCCAATGACAGAGAGAGTTGAAGGAGACAGAGGAGAAAAGACAAGTAGAGGAAGAGTGAAAAGTAGTAAACAAGAGAAAGCAGGCAAAAGAGGATGAGGAGGAGTGGATTGAGTCTGCTATTGTCTCTGCTTCATCAATATCCTCTTATATAAATGTCAGCTGTACCATTTCCCTCATCAGTGTTTCACCACCCCACTGGCTTTATCCTCTGGTACAAGGGGAGGGACATCACTCTCTCTCGTCTCTCTTTATCGTTTTTCTCCCTCCCCACTCCCTAAATCGCTTTACTCTTTTCCCCCTTTTTCCCCCTGTTTTCTCTCCACCATGTTCCCTTCCATCCTTTCTCTCTCCCTCCCTCCCCATGTGCCATCTCCCTTTATCATTCTTTATCTCTCCTTCGCTCCCTCCCTCCTGTCTCTTTGCCTCTCATGGCGATGCGTCACTAGCCTGCCCCCATGAAACAAGTCAATTTTCTGCCAGCTCGGCGGATGAATAAATCTCCCTGGCTCTGCTCAGAGCGATGGGGATATTTATCTAAGTGGAGTGTGTCCTCCTCGGCTCAACGCCACCGACTTCTCGTCTAAGCCCCCCCACCCATTTTCCTTTCCCTTTTTTTTTTCAACAGGAGGAGATGGAGAAAGCAAAATGAGGGATGTGAGAGGTAAAAGAGGCAAATGAAAGCACGAGAGAAGGAGGTGAAAGTAGGTGATGAGAGGACAGAAACAAAGAAATCACGGTGAGGAGAGAGAGGGGGCGAGAATTAGGAGGTGAGAAATATGAAAAAGGTGGATGGGGGGGGGGGGAGAATAAAGGAGCTACCTCGAACAAAGCCTATAAAGCAGCAGCGCAGCGGAGAAGTGAGGCAGGGGCATTAGTCGAGCCTGCTCGGGTTTAAACGGCAGGAACAGGCACAGATCTGGATGAATGGCAGCGCTCTTCCTTCAGGCCACACTCATCTGTTGGGGAGAAAGAGGGAGAAGCCGGTTATTGGGCTCGCCCGGGAAAATACTGCACGACGAGACGCAGAAGAGAACACAGAAAAGAGAAGTAGAAAAAAGGATGTGAGATTCATAATCATGATTGATAGATGAGGACGGATCTTTCCCTACATAATAATTAAGAAAAAAGAGCATGGGTGCGTGGCAGGCAGCAGCAGTAGAAAGCAGATGCTGCATTGCACTGATTAGCAGGATAATCAGCACAAGGTGAATTCGTCTGGGCTCGACTCATACCTCTTTAATTTTTAATGCAATGTTGTATTTTGCAGTGTAACAAGTCTGAAGATTTAAAAACCGTTGGGCAACAGCAGGGGTATTTGCAGGAAGGTGGTGGTGGTGGGGGGGCATGCTAGCTACATGCCACAGCATTAAAGCAAAGTAAATAGCTGTTGTGTCTCATTACCATTCATTTTTAAAGGGGACTGTTAGTATAATGAATGCCTGTGCTATCTTCTCCGGGTCCTCCTCCTCCTTCAATATTAAGAAGAGTAATACTATCTTTCACGCTAGATAAAGTGCAAGCAAATATTTCCTTTGCAATTAAAATGGTCAATTTTGCTTATGCACAACGGGCACCATATAACACCAAGTTTTGGACTTAATTACCCACAATAACAGTGTGATATATTGGTTATATGCTTCTTTGCTGGGAGAGCGTGATACAAAACAAGACGCTTTTAATAAACTCATAAAGACAAGCCCAGGCCCTGTGGAGCATATAATGTGTTAGTGTGGGAGTGTGCAATCTTTAATTTGTTTACACAAAAAAAAATGAGCACCTGCATCTCCAGTCACACAAAAAGTGACAAAAAGAAAAAAAAGGATCTCAGCTCTGCATGTTGCAAGTGTTTGTCTTTTTTATATATATATATATATATTTTAGTGTCTCTCCGAAAACAAACCACTTTGAATTCTTGTGTAACCAACCAACACGGACATGTTTTTCAATTATATCAGGGTTAAAGGTTGAAAACCTGCCTCACCCTTCTTGCCCGAAGGTTTTCCGTTGTTTATGTTCATACCCATGGTTATTACCATCAACACTTTCATGTAGGATGCCATTAAATACTTTATAGATCGATTGTCATACGAGTGCTGATTCGGTCGAATCTATCGCGGCAAATGCTGAACTAAGCTGCCACTTTCAATTCTTTTTTTTATTTTAGAAAGACTATAATTATGTTTCCCCTTAATTGTTTAAATGGTCACAGCAACATTGTGTCTTTTGCCAGAAGCGATTTCTCAGTTGTTCTCCACAGATCTCAATGTGAACCATTTGTAGTGGAACTACTTTCAACCAAAGAAATAGTCCCTTGTTTAGTTGATCTAGAGTAACAGAGACACCGTTTCTTGAAATGGAAATTGCAGATTGAATTTTTTCCATGATGTGATCATCACAATTATATTTATTTGGCTCTAAACATGGATCTGAAAACCTGAGCAAATAAATACCAATCTATCTGTGTGGCTGTGTGCCCAAGTGAGAAAATACGGGGGTTCTTTTGGTCATTTGGGTGAACTAACCCTTTAATTTTTTACACATTAAAATTAAATTAAATGATTCATTATCACACAGACGCAAGCAGGCAGCACATATGTTTCCGGCACATTTTGAATGGTACATGTTTAAGAGGGCGCTATATGTTGCCACGTGTGATATTTATGTTGTCACTGCATTAGCATGATGAATGCAGACACTTTTCATTAGAGACAAATGAAAGCTATTCTGACACAATTATGGCAAAAACAATAACAGCGCAGTGTGAGCCACTCCATGATTGATAATACTGCAGGGGGGGATTCAGTGGTGTTGGGCTTAACCAGGCTTTCCCTGAGGGGTTTTCCCTTGGCATTAGTCAGACAAATCCCTTTGTCAACCTCTCCCCTTGCCATTTTTATTCATAAGCATTTGGCCCTAAGAAAGACATCAAACCAAGAATACAACGAGAGGTCAATATCGTCTTTGCGCAATGTTAACCTCTGCATTGATGAAGCTAATTCACATTTCCTCAGTCCAGCCTACGGGGGTTCAGGAGAGGGGGAGGAGGAGCAGAGGGCGGCAGTAGGGTGTGTGTGTGTGTGTGTGTGTGTGTGTGTGTGTGTGTCTATAAATGCATGAGTTTGTGTGTGTGTGTGCTTGTGCCTCTCTGTGTGTCAGCAGCCACTTTGTAGTGAGTCTTCCTCTTGACCCGGGCCCCTCCACATGGGGTTTGTATTGATAGCGTTTGCTGAAAGGAGGGGAAAGTGAATGTTGTCCGAGCTCATTGGAATGACAATGGGAGCATATGGTTGTGTGCGTGTTGGGGTATGGTCATGGCAGCCACCATATTCCTCTGTGCAGGGTTGCCAGGTGCTTCATGAACGGACCCACTGAGAGTCGAAAAATCATACACAAACGCAACAGACTGGCTCGTGGCTTTTCTGCCCACTGGGGGGTGATCTCTGTCACTCTCTCTTTTTGCTGCTTCGTCCTCTTCTATCTCTGATCAAATCATGCAACAAACCATCACAACTGAAACCTTTAAACACTGAAGAAACGCTGTCAAGCAGAGTCCCCATTCATTATCTGTTTATCCTCCTAATCAGAGCCTCCTTCTTTGAACACTGTAAAAAACCCCACAGAGAACAAGAGAATAAAGATAACCTGATGTAGTAGCATCCCCTCCCACACAAAGCCACTTCTTCTGTCATGAATAGTCAGCTCCACCCTAATGACTATTCAATACAGTCCGCAGGCTGCAGATGAACGGCCAATCCACAGCAGCATCTGCTGTGGGCCTAACTCGCCAGACGCCAGCCTTGTAAGAGGGCCATTGCAGGCTAATTGAAAGACAGAGGCCATCTCTCAAAGACAATGTTTGTGTGTGTGTGTGTGTGTGTGTGTGTGTGTGTGTGTGTGTGTGTGTGTGCTGGAAGGGGAGACCTGACAGAAAGAAGAGTGAGAGACAGAAAATAAACTATTTGACAAAGGATGGAGAGAATGAAGAAATGGGAGTGAGGAGGAGAACGGAAGACATTCCTCTCCTAACAGGGAAAACAGCTGACCTGTAAGCATTTGTTCCCATGCGGCCATATTGGAAAACCCCCGATGGGCATTGAATTAACACAAGCCGAACCCGCTTCATGTAATTAGAATGGCCTGGTGGTCTTATCTTATTTTAAGTACATGTTTGAATTATATAAGCTGCGATGTGGTTAAAAAAGCAAGACACTAGGCATACCTGGCTTATAGTCCTACAGTAAGTGATTGAAGCTCGAGCTGATGAGGTATCTTGGATGGATCGCCGTTTAGAAATGTTGAGCAGGTAACTGCAGCCTGCAGGAGGTGGTAAGTAATACGTATTAAAAACCAGGTTGATCTATAAATTTACATGTGAGTAATCAACGGATATGCAGCTGGTGTTTATCCTTCTGAATGTGACAAATTAGATTTTCTGTTGTTTTTCACCTCAAGGTCTCTCCATCCTCTTTGCATCAACAACAAGAACAAAAAAAAAAAAGCATCCACAAACGAAAAACTAAAGGATTGCTGTCATAATTCTCCCCAGTTCTCCTGTGGCAGTTTTTATTACTAAAGGCGCTGAATAATTTTTTTCCACCCTGGCCATCCCAAATAACATAATCCTTCAGCATCACTGCTTACTGTGTTTTATGGTGAAGTGTAGATGAGAAAGGAAGAACATTGAAATGAAGCACTATCTAGTGCTGTGCTGTGACATTCATAGTGCAGAGGAGGGATTCATCAGCAGCCTGTGAATATAGAGAAGCATGGAAAGCGTGCGGAGGCGACTCCTGCACAGATTGTGAAAGGATGAGTAAAAAAAAAAAAAAAAAAAAAAAGGTTGTGTTAATGGTCAAAAAGCATGGCACGGACTCAGAACCGATGGCCAGATCGCCATTTCAAAGTGTGCCTTCTGTAAATTAGGAATTGCTTATGTTCAGGCTGTGCCAACAACAAGTGTACGGGCCCCAAACCACACCAGTATGATGAGAAGGCGTGCAGCCAGTCTGTTACTGGCTGCCTGCAGAGGAGTGTGAGAGGAGCAACTGCTCGACCAGGTAAGACACTGTTAACATCTCTCATGGGATTCAGCTTTGGGGTTTATTGTCATCCTAGGGAGGAAATATAATGTTGGCACCTTTTTAGCATTAAAACATTGGTGTGAAGCTATTTATTGAGTGAAGGGCTCTTTATAACGTCCATAGCAGTGAGAATAATTTGTATTACTTCAGCCAGAGACCCATGAAAAGGTTCCTTTACAGAGAGAGTAACTCTCTATTATACACTCCCCATGGGGTAACTTCAGCTACTTCTTGTATTTCCTGGGAGACGGTGCACCTGTTTTTGCTTTTCCTCGCATGGGGATCATGTCATGACATGTTAATTTATTGACTGTTGTGTTTTTATGTTTCTTTTTCCAGGATAGGGTGTTTGGAGCACTGGACGCAGTGAGTCAACCTTTTATTTATTTATTTATATTTAACAATCAAACCTCATGATATACAACAATTCATTTTTAGTATGGAGTGGAGGTGATCCTTCATTTTTAAAGCATTAGTTCACCCAAATAAAAAGGAAAGTACATTCACTCAAGTAGTAAATATAATTCTGAGGCACTTAACTTGAGCTTTCTATTCCCTACCAGTTATACCGCCTTCATTACATTTCAGGGAAACATTGTGGTGTAAATGAAACATTCTGACTTCTACATGTATTTGACAGCTAGCTGAAGTTTTATAAAACATCACATGATTAGATTAGAAAACATGAACTGTGTTTGTATAAAGATACCCAACAAAATGGTTGAAATAAAAAATATTCAAATGGTTCTCCCATTTTAATGCAGTACTGAGCATGTTTAATACTTCAAGTACAATTTGTTAAATAATAAAATAATATATACATTTTTAATATTATTTTAAATTTTAGACTGTATTGCATTAAGCCAATGATCTGAATACTTCTTGCAGCATTTTTTTGGTATAAATATGTCTTCATCAAATTACTCCAGAATTAAAAGGGAGATATATTGCCAATGTATCTAAACCACACATCTATGTTTAAGCTAATTGAAGCAAAGAGTTATGTTTTGCCTCTAATTAAGCCAGTGAAGCAGTGGCCACAAGTAACAATTATAAGATAATGATAAATGCTCAAACCTGTATAACAATAACACAAGAGGTGTAATTATCCATCTAGCTAACGTGAGCCACCAGAAGCTACTGGTCATACCAGACCAAGTGAGGCTGTAGCAGCAAACCCCCTGAGAGTATTAAATTGAGCAAGGTGGTGTTTTATAGCTTATGAGATCAACTTTTCATTTGTAAGATTGATGTAATTTCTTCTTTAAAAAAAATCACATACCTGTAGTCTCTCTTTAAAGATTTTTTTTTTAATTCCTGCTGGGTCGCCATTATTTTTTTCATTACTGTATATATTGTTTGAATTCTAAAACCATGTAATTACGGTCTTGAGTCAATAAAAATCGGGGGTCTGAATCTGAAGTCTCCGAGGTGAATATTTGGGCACATAAAACCACGATTGCGTGGCCAAAGAGCACCAGAGGTAAATGAGAGTATTTATTATGATTTGGTTGAACTAATCCTTTAACGAGACCCTTGTGAAAGTCACAGCAAAGAGACCCCGACCCTGGAGGAAACAGCTTCCTGAGCGGCACAGTGCGGCATCCCAGTGATAATGGTGCTGCTTATGATCCTCTGTTCCGGCAGCGCTGGCACTGCACTGCGAGGCAGGAGAAGCCGGGCCGTCAGGGATTTGTCAGAGGCCTGTTATTACATCTCTGGTCACATAAAATATGGCAGCCTCTCCAGAGATCCCACTGTGAGATAAATCCACTCTCCTCCAACCAGACTGGCCCTCGCGATGAAACCATCCAATGGTGTGTACCTCAGCCAGTGACCTCTGGTAATGACATGTGATTTATACAGTACATGTTTTAAACCGAGACACACATCTGAGCCAGGCTATCTCCCCCCCCCCCCCCCCCCCCTCTCTCTCTCTGTATCTATATCTGGTGTCATGTGCGATAACAGGGAGGCCTTTGGGAGAGGGGAGACATGACACCCATCTTTGGGGTCTCACAAAATGGCTACAATGTGGATAGTTTCCCCTGCAGCTGTCTAATCGCAGTCTGAGCCTGCAGTGAATGCTGTGTCTCCTCCTGCATGAGGTCACTCACACATATTGCAGGGTGGCACTTTAAGCTAACAGACCGCAGTGTGGAAGGCCTAAATCAACACCTGGTTGGAAATAAAAAGGGGGCTTGTGTTCTGTAAATACGTTTAAGTGGCAGATTACAGGAGTGTTGTGAAAATATTCTACTCTAACACTACTGGATCATGATTACCAGAGCTTTTTTGGAGGAGGAGGGTTTATTCCAAATCCAGCCAAAAACATCCACCACACTTTCCAGAGGAAAAGCAAGAACTAGACACCGGAAGGCGTTAATATATATGAGTGAATATCAGAAAGAGTCATTTTTCCAGGCAGTCAGTGGACTGGTTTGCTGACCTCTGCCAGGGAACGTCCCCGGCACAGTCTAGTAGTTTAAGAGATTAAGTTCTGTGGCTAAAGGAGAGCTGAGAGGCCGGCCGTGTCAATGACCTTGGCAAGCCAGACACAAAGATGAAGACACACAACAACAAATATCTGTCTTTAATAAACAGGCACTGTTCCGCTGGCTGCGGCTGCTCCGCCGGCTCACTCGTTTGATGGGAATAAAGAAAATGTTACAGTTTACATTTTATGTTCCCACTATGGAACATCCCGTATGCTATTCATCACATTTTATAGTTTGGTTATGCATCAAAATGTGTCAAGAGTAAAATAATATTATAATGTTAATGCTTCCTATTTTATTTTCTAATGCTGATGCGTGTACAACACATATTGCCTGTTAGGTAGGCTACAGAGATTTAACACAATAATACAAGATGTATTTAATACATATAAGACTATTATTAATATATTTGTGTTTTTTCATACGACTAAATTTTGTTTTACCCTAAGAATTGCTATTTTATGCATTAATGACATTATAAAGCATCTAAGTTTCTTAAAACTTCTTAAATTGCTCTGCCATATATAATTATGTTTGTTAGAATTTTATTTTATATTCAAACCCTTTTTTTTTTAAGGTTTTGTTAAAAAATAATTTGGAACCTAAACGAAACGTGTGGCATGTGTTCTGAAAAACGTCTTTAAAAGTTGGTTATAATTCAACACAACATCCAAAGAACAGTTTACCTTTGAAACCAGAATTCACGTCTCCTCAGCAGCGAATAGAAACCACCTTCATAACCTGATAAAGTTCAACTGGACACATAAGTTCTGAAGCCCTTCACAAACTGAACACATGGAAATTTGTTTTAATGTTTTATCTGTTGTTGTAACAGACATGTGATGTAGGGGGAAGCAAATATCTCTACTGAGACCCTCAAACTTGTGTGTAATGTTTCAGCTAAATTGCAAGTAGGAAGCTATAGACACCTATGAACAGGACTTGGCTGATTAAATACAGCCATTTCATTTTTTTTTATCCAATAAAATACAACAGTAGCATAATAGGAAACATTTAATTAACTAGGCTAAATGCAAATATTACAATTCGATCATGTATTTATCCTTTATCCGTATCTTCCTCTTCATCATCACATCCCTACTCAGTTGATGTTTTTTACATGAAGCTAATATTAAAGCAGACTTTAAGCATTCTGAACAGACACGATTAAGGTAAATACACACAGCATCTTACAAAGACAGCATAAACGACAACAATATAATTATAATGCAAAATAACAATAATACTATTGCTCGTATAGGCTTGATTTACCGTTTCCATTTCTGCAGTAACTATCGGCAATTGTTTTAAAATACCATGGAATGAAAAACCAGCATTTTCTCGCTTTTGATCGGCATTTAAATAGTTTAAGGTTTGATGGGGGAAAAAATCATCTAGGCCTATTTCGTCCTGCTGCGTAAATTCGTTTTCTTATGCAAATAGCCTGTCGCAAATTCCTCTGAGCAGCAACAAAATAAACTCATCATTGTCAAACCTGGAGGACGCGGGGAAAATTTGAGAAGTGATGAAATATTTCTCGGATGATATGAAAAAAGGAGCCCTTTCGCCTGAGTTATGGCCCGGCTTTGGCGTTGCTGAGAGGGATGCATGCTGCTCCTTCTCTCCCGCCCCAGAGGAGGAATCATCAGAGCTGATATATGGCCCAGCTCTACATTACCTTTACAAAACAAAGGATCATCCACGCTTTCGGTCGAGGAAAATCCTTCTGACTATCTGCGACAACTCTGAGCGCGAGTCGACTTGCCTTTTTTTCTTTTTTTTTCTTTTTTTTGCAACATCCGATAATCCAAAATAAAAGCCTAGAAACTCCCGTTGAACTAAAAGCAAAGTTTTACGCATAAAAACGCTTAAATAGTCTACGGATTGTCATCTCTCCCCCCTCCTCCCAATCTTTCTCGCTCTTTCTGTTTCTCTGTTTCCCCTCATTTACCCCATATACCTATTCCGGTATCTCACCACACGACTAAATTAGACCGAAGATGATAAGAGCACAAAGCATTATAATAATTCCGCCGGGCTCCTCCTCCTTCCAGCCATGCGTCCTAATTAATGGGACACCCCCAGTCGCAAAAAGCCCCGCACTGGACTGCAACATAGTCAAAGAGTGAAAGGGAAGAGGGCGAAAGTGCCACTGGAGATAATTGATTACCTACCAATCAATGATAACTTGTTAGTAATCGTCAACTCTTTGGACCTCGCCATTTTCAGGGAGGCATCTCACTCCTGCGGACTTGCTGCTCCCGAGGATCGACACTTTGAAGACATCCCGTTTTGGAATAAGATTTTCTTTTCTTCGTTCTCTCCTCTGTATATCTTTTGTTTTTTTGTTGGGGTTTTTGTTGTTTTTTTGTAGTGTGTTTTTTTTTTTTTTTTTTTTTTTTTACCTCCCAACTGTTATGTGACTTCATTCCCCCCTCCTCGATAGCATCGCTCGCTTTAAACCGCGTTTTTATTTCAACGAAGTCCCTTTTCACAAACTCTGCGCACAACCAATGATGACATCCAAAGAAGTGGCCAAATGTGATGCAGTGGAAAACAGGAGGCGAAGTCCGCTGGACCACTTGCCGCCTCCTGCCAACTCCAACAAGCCGCTCACCCCCTTCAGCATCGAGGATATCCTCAACAAACCGTCCGTGAAACGAAGTTACACCATTTGCGGGACGGCTCATCTCATCTCGTCCTCCGAGAAGCACCGTCAGTCCAGCATCCCTCTGTCCAGCCGGGCTCTCCTCAACCAGACGTCCCCGCTCTGCGCGCTGGAGGAGCTGGCGAGCAAGACCTTCAAGGGGCTGGAAGTCAGTGTTTTACAGGCTGCAGAAGGTAAATCTCCATCCCAGAAGTACAGTTCTAACACACCTTAAAGCGTTTTTCTGTGTTATTCAATAGCCTCCACACACAGCAAATAGGCTAACAATTTAATTCCATTGTATTTTAAACCCTGTCATGCGATACACGTATTAGAAAATACCTGTTTAATGGCATTTTCACCAATGCACATTTTCCTTTAAAGTGTCTTATGGAATAAAGGCGTGTTCATGTTCTGGTCTGTGCAGGACCCAATAAACCATCACGGCTATTCTTTAATATTAGGGTCTCGTGTGCACGGTGCTCAATGTTTCTCAGTGGTGCCTGTGTAATATTCTAGTAATTACCTGTTCCCACGAGAGGGAACGCTTATAGGCTACTGTTTCACAAAGGCTCGCTTTCAGTGCCATTTTTTCCTGGCGTTAAGGTCACTTTTACGCGCACGCTGCCGCGGTGCAGAAGACGCGCAGCACCTGCAGGATTTCATGATTTTCACACGGCCTCTGTCTCTCCTCACAGGCCGCGACGGGATGACTCTTTTTGGCACGAGAAGCACCCCGAAGAAGCGTCGGAAGTCGCGGACGGCGTTCACCAATCACCAAATCTACGAGCTGGAGAAGCGCTTCCTGTACCAGAAGTACCTGTCCCCGGCCGACCGGGACCAGATCGCGCAGCAGCTGGGCCTGACTAACGCGCAGGTCATCACGTGGTTTCAAAACCGGAGGGCCAAGCTAAAACGGGACCTGGAGGAGATGAAGGCCGACGTGGAGTCGGCCAAAGCCGTCGGCCAGGTCCCCTTGGACAAGCTCGCCAAGCTCGCGGACCTGGAGAAATGCGCCAATGGCACGCTGGGCCACCCGCGACCCGACTCCCCCGCGCGGGTCGGTCAGCAGGAGCTCGAGCTCGCCCAGAAACTGCGGAACTCGCCGCTGTCTCCGTTCTCAGACCACACAACTAGTAAAGAGTGCTCGGAGGACGAGGACGTGGAGATTGATGTGGATGACTGATGGCGCAGCGTGGTGCTCGAAGGTCGAGAAAAACACAAAAGACGATTTAAAAAAAAAAAAAAAAAAACCTACCGAGGACTTGTAACTTACTGCTTATATTGTATACCATATCTCAGAACATGTACCAAAATGTAATGACTTTTATATCGGCGCAGATAGACCTATTCATAGTGAAGCATGAACACAGAACAAGAAATATGCAGTGGTATTTTACTATGTATTCATTCGCAAACTGTTACTTGCAATCAAAGCAATATGGTCTATAATGACATGAGTAACTTATTATTTTTTTACACTATAGGCCAACACACACGCACGCACGCACACACACACACACACACACACACACACACACTTGCGCTATCGCTTTTCCTATAAGGCCTACCCTCACACAACACAATGAAAGTGCTCCCGTTTTTCATATTTTTTTGCATGTAAATGCATGATTTGATTTATGATCATTATCTATTTATTTTTACTTTATTTTGTATTTAATTGTTTTTAATTGTTTTTTTTCCTGTGAGCCAAATCACCATTGAGTCACTTTGTCACTGCCGGCTCTTCTTTCTCTTCTCCTGCTCCTCATCATCTGACCGGACCCTCCTGACTTCAGCTCACATTTGGCGTCCCGATGCTGCAGTGCATGGTGATGATGATGACGATGATGGTGATGATGATGATGATGATGTTGACCATGATGATCGGAAAGGCAAACTCGTAGTTATGCGTTTAATGGGAATGCTCACGCGAGAGCGTGAAACAAACATGAATATTGCGGTGATTTAGACAAGCTATAGGCTACTTTTTAGATTTATTGTTTGGATACAATAGATTTGCAGTTATAAATTTGTTATGTTTTGTACACCTGTAAGTGCCTTTCTCAAATCAGGACATTATTTGAAAAACCAATGCACAGACTGTAATGTATATAGGCTACTATGGGAATAAAATGGCTTTTCGGAATATATCTTTTATGTTGTATTTCTTGAATTAATATTGAGGTATTAATATTTATATTATTATTATGGATATAATAGCCCAGGCTCTTTTTTTTTTCTTTATTGTTGGGACCAAATGAATCATTTTAGAAA